>CP099843.1:0-1200000 GCA_030062745.1 Capitulum mitella
TGCTCACACCGAACGTGGCGGTCACGTGCCTGACGTCACCGATCGCGCCCGCCTCGAGCTCCTGCACCAGCCGGCGCACGGCAGGGAAACAGCGCGTCCACACGGCCTCCATCAGGAAGGTGTCCTTCTCGTACGCCAGGTTGACCAGCTCCTGGGTCTGGTGAACGGTCATGCAGAGCGACTTCTCGCAGAGCACCGCCTTCCCGGCGGTGAGAGCCTGGCTGACCACGTCAAAGTGCACCGTGCCTACCGCGCCCACGTACAGCACATCTGCCGGACGCCAGTGGCACGGTGTCGAGTAGAACATTGGCAAAAACCGCCAGACTCCTCAAACCACACTCCATGACCCTCAGCTCAACCCAGAAGGAACGAGAAGTAAATGGGGAGTCTTACCAGAACAACAGCCTAACAAAATGAGATGAGCCTTTCCCCATGATGCACATGCTCTTTCCACGTGAAGTCCAGGACGACAAGGACCTATTCAAACAGCAACCTTCATTTGGCCTTGGGTCTCTTCTCACCAATATCAGGATCTCTGATGATCTCTGAGTAGGAGCCATATGCTTTTGGAGCTTCGTGTTTCACCGAAAACTTCTGCGCGTCCTCTAGCGAGCGAGCCGCCACTGCCACCACCTGCGCCAGAAAATCGCACATTTTCAGACATACTGCCAGCAATGCAATAAAGTACAGACACCTCTAACAGCTGTGTCTGCACTTGGCACTCTATACATATCACAAGTACATTGTCTTCCAGTAACTTCTTAACCACATGGTGGTGCTCGCCATCTGGTGCCCAACAACTGCTTAACAATGTTGCGAGCTGATGGAGGGCAAAGCTACTGCAGACTACTTCAGACTCTGAAATTGGTGTTCAGTGAACATCCTGAACACAATCATATGAGGACACTTCAAATCCAACATTTATTTGAACACATTCAAAATCAAACATATCTTGAATGGCACCTGTGATGCAATGCACTGTGAGTGAAATGCCACTTCAACAAATTTACCACATGTTTTGCTTACATCTTATCTTTCTGACACTGTCTAATCTTGACCTTTGCCATTCAAGAGAAGACAGAAACATGCCAAAAGTATAACTCAGAACTGGAAACAGATCAAAAGCACAGTGGAGCATTTTCACCTTTTGATTTTCCTTTGGAGCCAAGCTTCTAACAGCTGTTACAAAATCATGGCTGATTTTTCCACAGCTGATAATGCCCCAACGAATGAGCGGTGCCATGTTGCCTGAAGAATGGAGATCATGTTATGCCACAGACTATCAGCATGGGTGAAACAATCCACATGGCTGCTTTAGCTTAACCTTATGCCCCCAACTCTCGCCAGTATCCGCCACTTGGCTATCTTCGACAGCACCATAATAAGGGTGGATGGGCAGGTGGCAAGTTTATGGCTGGGAACTCTCATGGAATCTTGGATGCAAAAATTTGGAAGCATACAGCTGAATATTCAAATCCAATATTCAAATCTCCTGAAGCTGTTCATTTCATCTCAAAATGTACAATCCAAACAAAATGCAAATGTTCACAATGACATGTAAGCTGATTAATGATGACATGAAGGGTTACAGAAAGTTGCACCTGACACCAAACACCAGGAAGATAGTGAACATACAACAGGTGAGTGCTACCTAGGCAGGGGTAGGAATGATGTCAGCGAATGAAGGCGTTCTGATGATTAACAGTCATGCTGCTTGGTAAGAAATCAGATGTCAGTCAAATATGGGACAATGTCCATTCCAGTTCTGAAATTGCTAGAAAACTCCCCCTCTGTGCTTAAAAGAGACTAGACACTGCTAGCCCTTCCATACTGCTCCACTAGATTAACAGCAGTCCTGGTGGAAAAAGTGCTACTTTCCAAACTGGTATGGAATCCCTTCCTGAAATAAAGCTCTAGGTGAACTAAGAAATAGTTGCAGTTGGCACTACAATGGGAATGCTGCTTCAGTTGGAGAGATCTGTCTTTATTTCCTTGAGTGCACTATTTTGCTCCTGCAGTACATTTCTGTTCCATGTTTGTTTCTGCAAGACACACTGAGGATGTGAAACAAGCATGAGTGCAAAAATTCATTGCATGCACAATCCCAGTTAATGCAATGGGAGACTGGTCACTTCCCTATATTCACATCAATATCAAAAGCAAAACAGACAGCTTAAATAGATTGATATTTCCTTTTGAGTACTGTCCAGCTTCACTCACTAACTGATCCTGATTCAGCATTTCCACCAGTCCTGACTAGACAAGGGCAAGTGTCAGTTTACCACTGGCAGGAATAGGAGAACCCAAGGGGGAAGGAGAAGAGGTGAGGGCCCAGCTCTTAGAATTCCCCCCCCCCTCTCTCTCTCTCTCTGTCAATGAAAATGAGTAAAAAGATTAATTCTTTGGGTGTTCAGGCTTTTCAGAGTGCCATTTTATGAAGCACATAAGTCATTTTCCAGAAACAAACATTGGTTTGCCACTTCTGGCATCTAAGACAGCCCTATTTTCAACACAATACAATTAGCAGCATGCTCCACATGATGCACAACATGTCAAATGTTTCAGAATATGAACTGATTACTCTGACATCAAGATAAAGTGGCCAAGACCTGAGGAGGTTGTTTTACAAGGTTCAAGATTACCCTGGGCTGGGCAGCCTGAAGAAGAAAGGCATGCCACTGCTTGCAGGGCTTCATATTGGCCCATGACTCTTAAATGCAGATTCAAGCCACAGAAGGGATGGGGCAGGGCATGTCTCACAGTCACTGCCAAACATTATCAGCCATACTATTACTCACAAGCCACAAAAAAACATCACACACTGCCCATTAGTATTCTGTATGGCTGCATGATACAGGCCACATGGATATACAGATTTTGCAGTGAGAAGCAAAAAAATATTTTCAAACATTTGGCTATTATTTAAATATGTCTGGCAAATAGTTGGAAAACAAGGCAAACAAGCATTCAGCAAATATTCAAATCTTGGAATAAAGATTCAGATGTTCCCTTAATCTCAATACTACATCTTTTAGCCAACAGTAGCAAATTTCACACCATGAAAGGCAATGAAACTTATTCAGTTATCAAATGCCTGCTCCATCACTTACCAGGCAAGACAAACAAAATCTGTGCAGAAGTAGAGGATTCCAGAGCTGCTGCTACATGGCTCTGGCTTATGGACAGAGACCCAAGGTCACTGCTGTTCCTGGTTGCCTAGCATACAACATACACAGCAACTGCCATGCAGGGAGCACAAAACATGAATATTAGGCTAAATATTCAAATCACCAAACAAAAATTCTCAGCTCTAGTTGTGGTGGTATGACCCCAGCCCATTTCTAAGCCTGACATGATACCTGCTGAGCAATGAAACAGAAACCTGGGCCCACCTTGATCCTTTGGCAACACAAGGTTACTCAATATGATGCTTTAAGTCTCACTGTAATTTTACAGGCAATTTCAAAGAAGGGATGTCAATGGATCCTGGTTCCTACTGGATCATCTGGGACATGGCCTCAAGTGTGCTTCTGTGGGGCCCACAAAGATATTTGATGATGGATATACACTAGAACTGCCCCCTCTTGCAATCAGTGCTTCTGAACATTAATGATGCCTTCCATGTCAAGAAAAAGTATGTCTATGTCTGTGCATGTCACAAATCAAGTTTGTTAGAACCAACCATTGAGCACCAAACTCATTTTAGATATTAATATCATACATTAAAATTTTATACAAATCAAAATATCAAATGTGATATCAAAGATCAAAAAAGGTCTAAATACCAAAATTTATCCCAAACAATTTCACAAGTGTAAGATCTGAGCACTGGCAAGCAGTTCAGTTACAATGCTAATGGATCACATGCCACAGATGTGCCAGGATGTGGTACCAGTGTCTTGTATGGAACAACAAAATCAAATGAAAAATTAAACTAACAATATCCAAGTTACAGTGGTAGTGGGGCCAGTAAGGCTAGTTCATTACTGCTTATACCCATTTGACCACAAATTCTAACCACCAATGACAAATGAGGCATTGCAAATTTCATCACAGCTACTGTACTCAATGGGAGATTTTTTACTGGGTGAGGTGCACAAATGAGCCAAGTTTATTTTGACAAACAGGAACAATGGCAAAGCCTTTGGTGACACGAATCATGTGACCAGGGAAGGGTGATTGGGGTAGGGCTATGTAACCATGGAAGTGCAATAAATTCATGTTTCCTGGGGTCTGCATTACTGGTAACATGAAACTGTTTCCTTTCCTCCTGCTACCATCCTGGAGGAAGTCCATGAACCATTACCTGTCACATCTCAGGACATAAACTGCAAAATGGATGCTGCTCATTCTCTGATAATCTATATGTTTATGTACTATTTTCCTGATAAACCATTGTTGCAAATTACTTTTAAATGGTAGAAAATGCATCAGTACACTGAGAATCTTTCACTATCATTGCAACATTTTCCCTGTTTCAGTGGAGTCCACCATTACTTCAGTTTAGCCAGTGAAGAAGGTAACTGATCTCCTTTCACAATTTTAACTTAGCATGGCCCTGACCCGAGTCACGAACAAAGTCTAAAAGTTAATGACACAATAGACATGCATACGACTGACTTATGATTGCACTATAAATCTAACTTCAAAATCAAACTTGCATAAAACAATTCAGCGCATGTTCCAGACTACAGTGACACCACCTCCCAATGCTTAATGCATAAATGAACCGTTTCACTTTACCCTAAATGATGCTTTTACCTAGCCGTGATCCAAATCAAGCGCGTCAAGTCCGTCACGACCGCTACAACTCAGCGTGGAACGACAAATCCGACGAATGACCGCGGTGTCCTTGGATATCCGAAAAGGACGAATCTGAGGTAGGAGATGGATAACTGGATCAGCTGATCAAAGTTTGGAAACAAGCACCAGATCGGTGTCAAAGTTTATGGCAAGAAAAGCTTTATAATTATACCAAAATATAAGTTACCAATAAGAGTGCAAGAAATTAGGTGTAAAGTCCTACAAAAAAATGCACTTTGTTTTTTTTTTTACTGAACTAATCACACAAAAGCAACATGATCCCTAGTATACAAGACATGGAATAATTTCAGTTTGCAATGAGGGTATTGTTTCAGAATAACTTCTTGCCACCTTTATTAAAATGTCACCTTATTCGGTGGGCAGGCGGCGAATGATGACGGGTGCTCGCGCCGATCGCATGGGGTCTATATCATAATGTCCAAAGTTCAGAATATCCAACGTTCATACCATCCAAAGTTCATAATGTCCAAAACCCCAGAAACGATCATAATAGCCAGAACTCAAAACATCCAAAGTTTATATTGTCCATGGTTTGTAATGTCCAAAGTTTGTAATGTCCACATTTCATATTGTCCAAAGCTCAAAACACCCAAAGTTCATAAGACCCAAGGTTCACAATGCCCAAAGCTCATAATGTCCAATGGTCATAACACCCAACGGTCATATTGTCCAGAGGTCAGAATGTCCAAGGTTCAGAACGTCCAGAGCCTCCATCAGCTGAGTGCTGCCAAATCTAGAAAAAGTTAGTTCCAGAGCGTCCGCTAGGGTAGAGCCGGTCACGCTGTTTTCGCCGGTAATGACCGTAGAGTATTGGTTAGCGGGAACGGTTGGCTGTTAGTCATGCCCAAGGGTTTATGTTCAACGTTCTACATCAATACGTAGGCTTTGGTTGTCGCTTGCTATCTGCGTTTTGCGGTATGATGAATGATGGGCACAAAGTAAAGTTTGGGCACAAAGTAAAGTATTGCAATGCTTGGAACACAGCATGAAAACTGTCAACTCAGAATTATCGCTTGAAGACCAAGTATACATTTACCTGCATTTGAAAACAACAATAAGATGATATTTCTCTGATGTTGCAAGCCTGATAGAGTTGAAATTACACGGCTTCAATCACCTCATCAAACCTTCCAAACGAGGATTGCTACTATAACACGAAACTTGTTAAGGGTAGCCGGCCTGCTCGATCTTGAGGGCTTTCAAACCTGTTTCCCACAGCCGTACCGAGGGCAGCATGAACACTACGCCGCCAGCAAGCGTCATCGAACCAACGTGACCCTAAAACTGCAGCACCCCAGTAAGGGCTAAAATAGCGTGACCATTGCTTGACCACAGATACCCTGGCGGAGATTCTAGAACTAATTGTAAAGGATTTAGCAGCACCCAGCGAGTTGTCTGCTTTGGACATTATGACCTGTGGACATTATGAACTCTGGACGTTTTGAACATTGGGTGCTCTGAACTGTGGACAATGTGACCATTGGACATTACAAACTCTGGACCTTTTGAACGTTGGATGTTTTGATCTGTGGACATTGTGACCATTGGATGTTACAAACCTTGGGCATTATGAGCTTTGGATGTTATAAACTTTGGACATTATGATCGTTTTTGCAGTTTTGGATGTAATGAACATTGGCTGTTATGAACTTTGGGCATTCTGAACATTGGACAATATGAACTGTGGATATTCTGAATGGTCCCCCTTGTGTGTGGGTCACGGATAAATGAAGGTGTAGGTCTGTAGAGGCCTGCAAATTGTGCACGTGCGAAACCTTACAATATTTTGACACGGTGACTTAAGTGCCCTTCGAAATTACTGAAACTTTTTTCAAATCACGTTTTGGTGCTGCTCGTCGCAGAGTATGTGCATATCCAAACTTTATCCCTGTCCAAGAACTGCTTATAGGTTACCTAAAATGTAGTTACATTAGTACCTTCCCAACTGCCAAGGGCAATAATTCTTTTAAGGACTCAGAAAGTCAGCAAGGTGTTTGGTACTGATCTTATGGAGTACATCCTGAGTACATCCTGTGGTACATGTGCTTACTGCAAGTTCTGGGCATGTGAAAAATATGTACCTAGTGTTCACTGGCAGATCCAGGGGGACCATGGGGCCCTGGCTGCCTTTTCACTGGAAATGTTTTTTTGTGTCTTTCATGTCTTTGGAGCCCCTTTTCATACCAGAAAGTGCATTGTTTTTGTTTTCAGAGCACTTTTTCTGTACATGTTGATTTTAGAAACTGAAATAAAGCAGCTAATATGTGAGGAGGGATTAGTATTTGGGTATAAGTTAAAGTCACATGGATAAAAAGTGGCACCTCTCCCTAACATACACCTGGGTCTTGCCATTCTAGTGTTACTTAGGGGGCCAGTCCTACATCAGTAGAATAACCAGAGACGCACCATAATTTATAGCTGGGTATTGTTCATTGTCAGTAAAACATTAAATGGGGTGAGGCAGGTAACAGGTCATTGGTAAGCCATGTGTGTTAATATTGGTAACTCCAGTTTATTTTAATTTTGAGTGTGATTGGCTCATTGTTTCTGCTTGTGCTGATGCTTCTTACAATATGTGGTTTTAATTGAGTATAAAATATTGCATTAGCTAGAAAGATGCTCATTGGTCATCTTGGAAAAGTTGGAACTATATCCTTTCACTGATGTTGGCACTCGTGATTGGCATTTTTGCCTATATTTTTCACCAGGTGCCATGAACATTTCTGCTGTTGTAGCCAAATATTTGGTTATCTAAATACTATATATATAAATATTTGCAAAGCAGGAAAACTGTGAGCAGTAAACAAAGCAGCAGAAACCAGCACCTACCATGGCCATGGGAAAAGGTTTTAAAATTTTTCACAAGATAAATCCACCAAATCCATACAGCATTTTGATGGAACAGAAGAACAAAGCTGAAGCAATTCTTTTTGAGTCACAAGCTGTGGCTCTTTTGGGTGAGTTTCATGTGTGTGCTAAACATATCTGTGCAGTATTGATGAATGTATCCTGTACTTTTTTAGGAAATATTTTGTCACCATGACAGGAAGTTTAATTTTGCAAAATAAGTAAGGTAGCCCAGTATACCAGCCAGTAGTGTGATCACTCCCAAATATAAATTTCCATCTGGTAGTTCTTCGTTGTCATGCTTCTTTAATGTCTTGATGCCAGTTTTCTAGAAATGGAGCCAATTATTTATATTAATGGAACATCACTGAGCAGCCTCTGTGATGGATGTTGTTAAGCTGTGGTGAACATTTCCAGCAGTTGTGAGGCTGCATGGCTAATTGACCCAGCAATGAGTATGAGATTTTTCTGATTACTGTCACAAGTGGCATGCATTGGGCAAGTGACTTCTGCCAAGGTGACTTTTGATAACTGGTAGGAAGGAAAAGAAAGCTATGTCAGGCACTGCTTTATGGAAGAAATGTGTTCAGAAGACTATGCTATACTGATTTTAGAAGTTCATGCTAATTCTGTTACACATGGATGGATTGAAAAGGTGTGCTTTTATGAGAGGTTATTTGTGTGGCATGTGTGCATCACATATTGTTGTAATGTAAATATTTGAAAAAAGAGTGATGTATAATATACATATGTAGTTTCCAGTCTTACACCCTACAGTCATTATTACAAAAAAACATACATTTTTAAGAGATGGTGGGTGAGGAGCTCTTTGTTTTGGCTGTGTGCATCATTTTCATGAAAAATGTTGTCATGGAAGAGAGTCTGACTGTATTTTGAATTTCAGATGACCTTGAGTTAAGATATCACTTACATTTTTGATTTGTGTTTGATACAAGTACCCAGTACATTATTTGAGATCAAGCAAAATGTTATGGGGCCAGTGAAGGTGATTTCAGTTTTCTGTGTTTTCTGTTTCCAGAACCACAAGAGGTTGATGCCATCAAGAAGCAGTACACTCGACTGACTGATGCGTATGGGTGTCTGGGGGTTCTCCAACTGTGTATCAGTAAGTACCATGAAACAGTGCACATAGAGCTTAAAAGCCATTGCATTGTGAAACAAGAAACATCTGATTTTGCTGATGAAAGTCCCATAATGGTAGTCATTTATATCACTGTAGAAGTGTTTTGGATAGAAAAATTGTCTAAATCTTTCTCAGATTTAAAGATGCTTTTGTGCCAGTTGGCTCACTGACTGAGTTATTTCATTCCAGATGACCAGCATTGCTTGCTGTATTTAGCTCTGGTGACTGGCTGCACCTCAGTTGGGAAGATATGTGGTAGTGAGGTGTTCAGGGTCACACAGACAACCCTCATCTCACTCCAAGGCAACCCTGCTGACGACGACCGCGTGGTCGAGGTTTCTTCCTTTTTGATTATTTATTTGTGAGGTTTCCATTTTCATCATTGAAGTGACTTATAACCATGACAGAAGTACTTTGCAAACGTGCTGTTATCTCTCAATTGCTGCATCAGGGTCTTTGGTTCCCAGCAGCATAGTGTTCAGTAATGGAATCTGGTTTGTTCCATGAGTGTTTCTTTTGCTCGTGACACATTGTGTCATGTTCATGACCTCAGGTGAAGAAGATCCTGAATGCCGGTACATTCTATCTGTCATGGAGCCCAAGTGGCAGAGCGCTGGACCTGACTTTGTGCGAGCAGAGGCGACGACGGACGAACGTCACCGATAACCGGTTTTTCTGGTGAGGAGCGGCGGCGTCGGCGCTGTGACACTAGCTGCCAGCAAACACAGCTAGAACGGATGGCGAGGGGAGGAGGCAGCCAGAAGACCTGGACTGCTTGTACAAAGATGCGCAACTTGTGCTGGGAATTCGATTGGGCATCTCTTGGAGTCCGAGACATATTGTTTGTGACGTTCGAAACGACGATGTCCCCTGAGTCAAGTCAGCAGAGAATGCAGTGGTCTCTGTCCAGACACCCACCAACGAGCAGAATCGTCCTCATGTGACTGGTGCACGGTCATCATGGTCGGATTGCTGTGATCGCCGACCTGACCCGGGCGGCGCCGTGCTGGCAGGAACAAGCAGCTGCATCTGCACCTGCAGCGGTTCGGTATCAGCTGCGACCAGTGGCTGCTGCGCGTCATGTGCGGCTCGGTGGAGATCCGCACTGTGTACGTGGGCGGCACGCTAGGCCGAGCGTGCATCGTATCGCGGCTCAGCGCCGAACGGGCCGGCACCAGGTCAGTGGCCGACGCGGCGGCTCCGGCCGACTAACGGGGGCCCGACCTGAGCTCAGGGATGCCCCACCGGCCGCAGGACTGGCAGCACGGGCCGAGCGAACTGTGTTCTGGGCTCTCTCCAGTGCAGAGGGAGTTGTCAGAAACTGTTATTGCTAATGCAAGCCCACTTCTGTAAACCGCGTTTGGTGTCGTTCAGCAACATTGATCTTTGCCTGCATGATCATAAATCGTGTACTTTTCCCATCCTGCAGCTCATCTTGCGGCGTACGGTGCGTCGCTTAACTGGGCACCGCCTGGCGTGTTTTTGTACCTGCGGCCGCCTGGGATGTCAAAATGGGCACCCCCCTGTTATCTCAGGATCTAACTGTCTGATCTGAACCGGTCTACCACCAATCGATAGCCCTGAGTCATGCGATTCAGAAAGTAGCATGTTAGCCTTGGCCAGTTGACTGTGAACGTCACAGGTCATGTAAAACGCTTAACACGAAGTGGGAAAAACTCAGCTTGGCATGTACATCATATCATGGGCCATACTGGTCTTAGAGCCTCAAACCTTTTTCTGACTGGGAACAATAATTGCTCTTTGATGCTAATGAACGATCTTCCACAGACAATGTTGTATTTCATTTCGTTTTGACGTCTACGTATGGCGTGATCTGACCCTCACGTTGCATTTGGTGAACTTTTCTAAGAGGTGGGTATAGATTTGCTTGTCTGGCTTGAATGATGGGGAAGGTCAGCAGCAACCAATTCCATCATCCACAATGCAAATCATTCCAATTATCATCATGCATGTGTCCTAGCATGGCCTGTAATGTTGACGTGTCACAGTTTTATATCATTTGAGGAGCCGTGTCCGATGCAAGTTGAAATAATTCGTGCATAAGATTCGTGAATGTCGTGAAAAGGCAAAGCATGTTTGCGCTACCGCCCAAAGAGGCGAAACACGCATGCATTTTTTGGTTTTGACGTCATATCTTCATGATCTGACCTAGCATGGAAATGTTTTTGATGTCAAAATATGTAGAATTGATTGAGGAACAGGAGCTGCAAATTTCTGTTGGCTGCCCCTGATGGTTCAGAAGTCACTCAAGAAAAACCGGGCGGATGCCCTGTTTGACACCCCCCAGGCGGTGCCGGGTTAAGCAGCAGGGGTCCACTCGCTAACATCAGCTTCTTTGGTGTCCAACGATGATGCAGCTCCTGTTATCATCCCCTCTGACGTCCAGCGATGATGCACTCCCTGACGTCAGCTGTTGCGATGACACAGATCGCCAAAGCACATCCTCCAGTATCCAGTGACCGTCCACACTCTGACGTCAGCTGGTCTGATATCCGACGATGGCCTTGTTCCTGCCATCAGCTTTTCTGACTTCCGGCGGTGGCTCAGCTCCTGACATCAGCTCTTCTGATGTCCAGCAATGTCCCGGTTCCTGCCGTCAGCTCCTCTGGTGTCCAGCGATGGGCCGGCTCCTGATGTCGGTTCCTGTGATGTCCAGCGGCGGCCCAGTTCGTGACATCGGCTCCTCTGACTGGGACGGCTCTCCTGGGCAGGTTTAACGTGCGCGGCACCAATGACGAGGGCCACGTGGCCAACTTCGTGGAGACTGAGCAGGTGATATACCTGGACGACGAGGTGGCGTCGCACATCCAGGTGCGCGGCTCGGTGCCGCTCTTCTGGGACCAGCCCGGGGTACAGGTGAGCCTCGCGATGTTGGAGTCTGAGACCAGCCCGGGGTACCTGGGAGCTCCGCGGTGGTAGAGTCTGGGACCAGCCTGGGGTACGGGAGAGTCCCGCGGCGTTGTAGTCGGGGATCATCCCGGGGTACGGGGAGCCCCGCGGCGTTGTAGTCGGGGATCATCCCGGGGTACGGGAGAGCCCCGCAGCGTTGGAGTCGGGGATCACCCCGGGGTACGGGAGAGCCCCGCAGCGTTGGAGTCGGGGATCATCCCGGGGTACGGGAGAGTCCCGCAGCGTTGGAGTCGGGGATCACCCCGGGGTACGGGAGAGCCCCGCAGCGTTGGAGTCGGGGATCATCCCGGGGTACGGGAGTGTCCCGCAGCGCTGGAGTCGGGGATCACCCCGGGGTACGGGAGAGCCCCGCAGCGTTGGAGTCGGGGATCATCCCGGGGTACGGGAGAGCCCCGCGGCGTTGGAGTCGGGGATCATCCCGGGGTACGGGAGAGCCCCGCAGCGTTGGAGTCGGGGATCATCCCGGGGTACGGGAGAGTCCCGCGGCGTTGGAGTCGGGGATCATCCCGGGGTACGGGAGAGCCCCGCGGCGTTGGAGTCGGGGATCATCCCGGGGTACGGGAGAGCCCCGCGGCGTTGGAGTCGGGGATCATCCCGGGGTACGGGAGAGCCCCGCAGCGGTTGAGGCTCTTCGCGTGTAACGGCATGATAGCAGTACCACTTTGACCCGTGTCTTCACGGACCTGCCTGTGACGCCTGTATCGGCCGTCGCGTGGCAAGCCAACTTGCAGTTTTGTTTTCGTAGTGTTCACCCGTGGCAGCCCGGTCTGTTCCACGGGTGGGACAGTAACCACGCAACAGTCGTTACATAAGTTCGCCCTGTCTCTCTGTCGCTCCGTCTGCGCCCTCTGGTCACACGGCCGTGCGGCTGGCAGGTGGGCTCTCACAAGGTTCGGCTGACGCGCGGAGACCAGTGTTCAGCTCCAGCGTTCAGCCGGCACTTGCGCCAGCTGAAGCGGCGCTACGGCCAGCAGCTGATACTCAACCTGCTCAGCTGCTCGCTGGTCGGCAGTCGCGGCGACGAGGCGATGCTCAGCAATCTGTTCCAGGTGAGAGCGCCCCGGCCCGGACCGCGTGCCTGTATCGGTCGGATCCCCGCCGGACGAGCGGTCCCGGGGAGTGGGGATCACGACCGACCCGGACCGCGCGCCTGTATCGGTCGGATCCCCGCCGGACGAGCGGTCCCGGGGAGTGGGGATCACGACCGACCCGGACCGCGCGCCTGTATCGGCCGCGTGCCTGTATCGACCGGATCCCCGCCGGACGAGCGGTCCCGGGGAGTGGGGATCACGACCGACCGGACCGCGCGCCTGTATCGGCCGCGCGCCTGTATCGGTCGGATCCCCGCCGGACGAGGGATCCCCGGAGCGGGCCAGGGGTCACAGGCGGCCCGCCGCAGTCTCGCCGTAGGTTAGATATGTGGTCAGGCCCGCGGTACTTTTCACGCCTCATGCTGCTTGTGGGTGCTGCTTCGAAAATTCGCCACTTTTCATGATGGTCTTGGTCTGTTGACATTCCCGGGTAACATATGTAACGACATTCTTCAATGGTAGTATTTCTGTTTTTGTCGTGTGGAAAGAATTTGTTAGCCGCTGTCTTTTTTGCGAGATGTGTTGGCGCATCCTTACGAGTGCTGGGGCGTTGGTACTTTTCCGGTTTCCGTTTGCATATGCTGAGTTTCAGGCGCATCACAACGCACTACCAGAACACTCGGATGTGCAGCACATCCTGTTCGACTACCATGCCCAGGTTCGCGGCACTAACACCAAAGCCTTGGACCAGCTCAGACTGAAGCTGCAGGAACCACTTCAGCACCAGGGCTTCTTCTTCGCACGCGGTGACGATATTTACATGTGAGTGATCGTGACTTGGAAGTACCGTCTCGTTCGTGCACCATGCGTGGCGTCTCAGATTCATGTTTGGTAATCACCGCTGGTAGGAACCGTCTGTTTGGTAATGGATGGGGCAAAATGTGGGCATTGAATGTATCCATAGCAAGGATAGAGGATGATTTCGATTCAGAAACCATTACGGGTTAACTACTGAGCGAGAGCAGTTTGTCCTTATGTCGTTAACTGTCGTGTACTGTCTACTGGCGTCATTTAGTGCCGAAACTTAGGAATGGCATGTCCTACGTGTGCTTCCCCCTCCCATTCCGGAATAGGCCAGTGGTTTTGGCTGGTAATTTGCACTGTTGTATTTAGTGTTTCCGTGCACGGCCAGTCGTTCGCCCTTGGGTTGTTAGACCGTGAAATATGGCCACTCAGTGTATTGGAATGTGAAGAATGTTTACTTGGCACAGCCATTGTTTGGTAATGTTCTTGCCGTACTGGATTTATGATGTACGCCAGGGCGAAGGTGAAATTTTTGTGCATCCACTGGCCTTGTTGCACACCATAGTTCGTCAGTCAAATAGAACCCTGAGAATAGAACTTGTACTTCCAGGGTCTTTCTCCAGGTTATTTCTTTGTCGTGTTCCCCTTAGCTGTACAGTTCTGTCTCAGCTAAGGGTTAAGGCTAGGTCTCACAGCAGCCACAGCCCAACTGTATGTCTGACCATGAGACCTGACCTTTGGCAGTGACCAGTGCGGTACAGTGCGGACTAACTGCCTGGATTGTTTGGACCGGACTAACTGCGTCCAGACGCTGGTCGGACTGCAGGTGAGATCTGTGTTCCTATGTTTGAGGATCCTGAGGATATTTGTGGCTTAGATACCATCAGGAGACATTTAGTCCCGATCTTATGCTGTTAATATTGAAATGCCGCCACGGGAAATGAAAAAAAAACGTACGTTGCAGTGAGAATGGAACACGGTGATTGTTGCCATTGCCTGGCATCAGGGCATCTGAATAGTTGTGGTGTCGAATGTTGACAGGCCCTCCAGTAAATCCTGGTTGCGTCCCAATGCCGATCTGTTGACATCCCGGTCTGGGCAGGTGCTGACGGAGCAGCTGCGCTACCTGAACCTTCTGGAGAAGGCATCCGTCGTGTCGCGGTTCCAGCAGATCTTCCGCGAGATGTGGATCAACAATGGCAACGAGATCAGCAAGCTGTATGCCGGCACAGGAGCTCTGCAGGGCGGCTCAAAGGCAGGCGTAGAGCTCGGCACATACGGAATCAGAGGACTGTGGAATGAAGAACAGCCGTGGATTTTATGTAGAATATACAACTATATTTGATTTAATTTATCGAGTGGATGGCAGATAATGGATGTGATAATGGGTATTGGGTTAGTCTTGCAGCTATGCAGTGGACGTTCTTCGAGTGTTTCACTTATTAACTCGACAGTTGAGGGGTGGTTTGTCTCCCGGCACTTGCTGGGGGAGGGGTGTCAGACACCCACGCTCAGGAACTTTGCAACCAATGGACCGATTCGGCTGCTACAAAGGACAATTCATTGTCCCCAATAGTATGACGCAGGATATGTCATATTTTTGGATTTAAAGGCCACTCTAAGATCACAGGCCACGTCATCGGTCAGTATCTGACCGCTTTGGCGCATGCCGCATGCTGCGTACGAATCGTTCATTGCAGAAATTGAGAAGTAAGGCAGAATTACTTGAAAAGGCATGCAGAGGATGCCAATGTATGGATATCTGGGAAAATGGCAACACAGGTTAACCTAGGTCATGTGGTTTTAAGAGGTGAATTACATGCAAATTTAAGGTCATTAGCCCTCTCCGGGCCGGCCTCCGGATTCACTTTCGCCTGGCCAGGGAGGGGGGGCTCACGGGTTCTCCAGATCTCAAGATCAGAACTCCGCTGGAAAGCCATGGGTGAAACTAAAAGGAAGCACCCCTTTGTCTTGAAATAGGGTCAATATTAAAGTCACCAGAAGGCATGTTAGGTCAAATTATGTTAAAAAAATGTTAACATTTTCGTCAGCAAACTTAAACGAAGGCTTCTGCATGGTTCCAAAGAAGCTTAACAGAAAAAGAGGGCCTTTCGTATGCTGGGCGGAAAAGGAGCATGTCAGACCAATTTGACCATTTCAGGGAAATCGGAAAATGAAGAAATTCCGCTTTTTTGTTGTATAGGTAAGAGTCCGGTTTTTCCTAAATGTGTAGGCATATGTCTTAGCTGGAAGACGCCGCAAACATGTTTGACACGCATATGAAGCCTGAAACTATCATATTAAAGACAAAAGGTCAACCCAGGTCAAGGTATCGAAGCCGGGCGTCGGGCGTTTGTGGTGTCTCGCATCTACTGCCGCAGCATTATTGATCAGACACGATACCGCATAAAATTTCGTGATATTGGGTCATGTAATATCCATTCTACATCAGGAATCCCGTGCCCCGAAGCACGTTTGACATAAGTCTCACAGATACTTCGCAGCGAGCACGGCCACAGTGCAGAAGCGCATAATTTGACGAGAAGTTTTGCGACGTCAGCGGTTTTTATTTCGGCGAACAAATATAATGGGATTGGGCTATACAAACTGTATAGAAGAAATTGATGGGTGTAGTTCTTATCATTTATGGTCATGCAAAGTTTGTCTTCATTGAAAACGAGGATCATATTTGAAAAGTTATTTCCAAGTATCTTTAACTATCATTCTTATTTTCCGGCCCAGCGCACCAACTGAGAATATATCGACCCGTCGCTGCCGCTCCAGTTGTTATTGTTTATTTTGATCCGCGAGCCGGGCTCATGTACATTACCGTATTGAGCCTGAACACGCCGAGTCCGCTCTCGGCATTCGTGCTGTTGCGTCCTGCGGCTGGTCTGTTACCGAAGGCGGCTGCTGTGCCGCTGGTGGCGGACGTGCCGTGGTCTGCTGTCCTCTCTCTTGCCGTGGTGTGGCGTTTTCTGACCTGTTTTCGCTGTGGTAGCTGACTGGTGGCTGTGAATACCTCTGTTGATGTTGGCTGACGTTGCGTGGTGCGGTGTTCTCTGACCTGGTGTCGTTCCAACGGTTGACGGTTGGCCGATAATACCTGTGATGGTGTTGGCTGGCGTTGCGTAGTGCGGTGTCTCTGACTTGGTGTCGCTCCAACAGCTGATGGACGGCGCCCGCTCCGTCACACGCACCATCCAAAACAACCTGCTGGACAGCAGCAAACAGGAGGCCATCGACGTCATCCTGCTGGGCAGCAGCATGAACTCGGAACTGGCCGACCGCGCCCGCCTGCTGCTACCGCCCAGCATGCTATACGGTAGGCGGCCTTCTACTGGCTGGCATGTTCTATGGTAGGCCTCGTTCAGGCTGCTGCCCAGTGTGCTGTACGGTAGACTGCCGTGTACAGTCCAGCGTGCGCTCCTCTTTCTGCCTGGCGGCAGTGAAGGCCTTTGAGCGCTGCCGTCCGCCGAGGTGCTGACAGCCGTGGGCTGTTCCCCAGCCCAACTGTTCCTGACCACGACGGCCGGCCGAGACCCTGGCGGTGGTCACCCTCGATGACGTCCGCCAGTCGCAGTGCGGAGCCGTTAATATGCCATGGTGCACACAGTCTGTGGCTGATTGGCAGATGAGAGCGGTTAAAACTGTTGAGCCTAGCTCGTGAGGTGTAATTAAGCGTGTGTCAGGTGTGTGGCCGGCGTTAGACGCCAGGTTATTACGGGCAGCCCGGCCGCCCCACAGTCTGTTGCGGCCATCAGTGTTCTCATCTGCACACACGGCGTCCACAGCGCAGGCCAACCTGCTGCGGGCTATGTGCATGGCACAGGATGAATACACGTCGCCGCGCACCCTGCGCGTGGTCGTCGGCACCTACAACGTCAACGGCGGCAAGCACTTCCGTAGCGTGGCCTACAAGAACCAGAACCTGGCAGACTGGCTGCTTGACGCGCCACGACTGGCCCGCGGCCACGGTTAGTAGGGTGGCCCCCTTTTCATTTTTTTCTGAAAATTCGTGGGGGATCTAGACTAATGCATTTTCATGCGCCGAATCCAAATGTGACCTTTAAAATTCAATTTCCGCGTCCAAGAAGTTTGATGTGACGCGAAATTCACGTCTTTGGGATGCTAGACGACATGTAATATTTGTGAGGCAGGGAAGTAATACTGAAGATTAAAAATCAACTCTTTGTTTTATTTCCCACGTGAACTGCACCGCACTATCATATTTAGTAGTCGTGCATTACTGCTTAGAATTGGTAGGTACGGACCTCCCACGGACTAGATGGCGCCAGCGTCGCGTGCGCTGCGGCCACGCGAGTCTATGGCCATGGCCGGTACTGTGCCAGCGTCTGGTTATTTCGTGCTTTATACATTGGGAAATGGAAAAACAGGTGGATCTGGTTCGCGCTTGCCTTTGGAGTTACAAGGTGCGAGTCTCGCCAAAGCTGTATCGGGCAGCAATATTACTAAATGACCGCAGGAATGACGGCGATGGTTTTCTCAAACAGTAAGAGTGCTTATTTCACACAGCTTACACCGAGAAAACGCGGAATAGCGACACGCATTTGAGAAAGTGCAGCTGCCAGCGTGCTGTCTCAGCCTAGTCGCACGAGCTACCGCAGTCTGCGCTTCTGGCGCTCGTGAAACCCTCTTTTATTTCGAGCCATGCCATCTTGGCGGGTTGCACCGGCCACGACAGCAGCCGCTTCAGTGGTCCACTTGACCGTTCGCTTCGTTGACTGGGTGTGACACGACACGCCAGTCATTAGCGGCGAGTGCTGGACCAGCTACTCCAGTTGGTCGCCGGTCAGCTGCTTCAAGGAGGTCAGCTTCACATCACCGGGCTGGGCGGTGCGTCGCACGTCCATCAGATCCCGGTAGCTTTATATATTGCTGCGGTTGGCTTCAGGAACCTTGAAGCACCGAACATAGCTGCTGGCTGGGCGCTGTCTTGCTTAGCTTACCAGGTCGACGGCCTCGGCTCTGACCTGCTTAGCGTTATCGCCAAGTATCACGATACTCTCCGCGTGGGTCATATGCGCGTTCCTCGCGGGGTCGTCTTTGACGACGGTGAGCAGCGGGGCCGCTCAGATGCACATGCCGAACCACATACCGAGCCAGCGTGACGAGCTCTGGGATGTCCGGCATCGGTGCGAACTGACAGTACTTTGTGCATTTGAAACCTCAGTGACAGCGACCTCATACATCTCAGCGACCTGAGATGTACATTGTACTTCCCAAACCTCAGCGACAGTGACATCATACGTCTCAGCGACCTGAGATGTACCCTGCTTATCTCAGATTGGTATGTGGCGTGCATGTGCCTACAGTGGTTATGTCAAGCACATGTGGGACATTGTGCACGTTCGACGCCACATTGTGGAGCAGTTGTGGCGGCAGCGCATGTATCTGACTGGCCCCTCACTCGCTGTCCTAGACAGCGTCGCGAGGAACGCGCAGATGGACCACGCGGAGAGTATCGTGATGATACTTGGCGATAACGCCAAGCAGGTCAGAGCCGAGACTGTCGACCTGGTAAGGTCAGGAAGACAGCGCCCAGCCAGCAGCCGTGTCCGGTGCGTCAGGGTCCCTGAAGCCAACCGCAGCAATATATAAAGCTACCGGGATCTGGTGGACGTGCGGCGCACTGCCCAGCCAGGTGATGTGAAGCTTGAAGCAGCTGACCGGCGACCAATTGGAGTAGCTGGACCAGCACTCGCCGCTAAGGACTGGCGTGTCGTGTCACACCCAGTCAACGGAGCGGACGGTCAAGTGGACCAGGCGGCCGCTGTCGTGGCCGGTGCGATCCGCCAAGATGGCACGTCTAAGGTATCGGCAGCGGAGGCAATGAATCGTGCGGATGACCTTGTGATGGATCTCCGGCTGATCCCTGAGCTTGACAGCGCCTCGCATTCGGTCGCCAAGTGGAGCTGGTGTGTCAACTGCGAGGCCTCAACGACCCGCATAACATCGCCCCGCTGGTATTGGGCGGTGGAGCGTTTGCCGTCTATCAGCAGCTGAGCAGCGAGGACAAGCTTAGCTTCGCAAAGATCAGGGATGCCATGATCTCCGCCTTCGCCGTCGACAAGTTCTGCGCCTATGAGTAGTTCGTTGCTCTCAAGCTGGGCCATTGCGATTCCGTGGATGTGTACCTCGCTGACCTGCGTCATCTGGCAGCGCTGTTCGGCGTCATGCCCGACAACGGGCTGAGTTGCGCTTTTGTCGCCGGCCTGCCGGAGGCCGCCCGCCGCGCGCTGCGAGCTGGCTCGCGCATGGAAGCGATGAACATCAGCCAGCTGCTGAGCCGCGCCCGTGCTGTGTTGGTGGACGAGGATGGCGCTGCGGCCGCGCGAGTTTCCTCGTCACGCCTTGAGCACGCCGACCGGCAGTTCCAGGCGGCGGTTCCGGCGGCAACTGGTGTGACTTGCCGCACGTGCGGTCAGTCGAAACACTTTGCGCGTGACTACTTGGCTGAACGCGGTGGACGCCGAGGCCCACGCGGCAACGTGCGCTGCTTCCCCTGCGGCCGTCCGGGACACATGGTTTTTTCATGCCCGGAAAACGACTCAGGAGAGGTGGGTCCAGCGCCAGCCTCCTCTCCGGCCCGTCAGTGAGGGGCGCTCTGCCGGTGTTTTGTCTGGCCGTGGATGGAGTGAGCCGTGACGCCTTGGTGGACACCGGCTGCACGAAGAGCATCGCGCACGTTTCTCCCGGTGGAGGAACCAGGATGTCAGCGTAACGAGAGTGAGCGGCGAGCGGCACCCGTGCGAGGGACGGGCGTAGTGTGCGTCCGAGTGCCGTCGGTATCCATGGTGTCCGTGGAGGTGCTGGTGGTGTCTTCGAGGCCGCTGAACTTCGGCTTCATTCTCGGCGTGAACAGCGTCAGTGGTCCTCGCGGCGTGACGATGCGAGCGCCGGACGACGTGCGTTTCGTCATCGATGAGTTCCGGCCTTGTGCGACGGCGACGGCGACGGCAGCGACAGCGACAACGGTTCACGCCATCGACGACAAGGACTTCACGGTGACGTATGAGGCGGCGGCTAAGAAGTGCACGGTTCTGTGGAAGTGGGGCGACGGGACGGAGCCGCTGCGGTTGTTGAACACCGCCTCGGAGTACCGGATCCCGCCGGAGGCCCGCCAGGAGTACGAGCGTGAGCTGTCGCAGTGGGTCACAGACGGCTGGCTGGTGCCGCATGACGGGAGGCTCCATGTGGCAGTGAAGGGGACAGTTCCGTTGGTGGCCGTGTGACATCGGAACAAGGAAAAGATGCGTCCGGTAATGGACTTTCGCGAGCTGAACGCCCATCTCAGTACACACGCGGCCGACTCAGACGCCTGCGGCGAGAAGGTCAGAGAGTGGCGTCGCCGTCGACAGAGAGTCGCCCGTATCGATCTGCGCAAAGCGTAGCTTCAGGTCCATGTGCACCAGTCGCTGTGGGCGTACCAAACGGTCGTGTTTCACGGTCGGCGGTACTTTCTGACGCGGCTGGGATTCGGGCTCAACATCGCGCCTCTGGTAATGAAGAAAGTCTTGGACACTGCGTTGAGCTGGGACGAGAGGATCAACCGTGCCACCTCGCCTTATCTGAACGACATCCTGGTGGACGAGAGTATGGCGCAAGCAGCGGAGGTGGAGAGCCATCTCAACCGTCACGGTCTGGTTTGTAAGCCAGCTGAGCGTATGTCAGAGGGAGCTCGAGTGCTTGGCGTCCGAGTCTGGGGGGAGCGGCGCGGCCTCTGGAAGCGCGACAACGACGTCGGTCAGATGCCGCAGAGGCTGACCAGACGAGCTGTCTCCTCGTGTGGGCGCCCGACGGAGTCACCTTCCTGTCTGCGGATGGTTACGCGTGGCATCGTCGTTCCTGAAGAGGCGCGTCACCGCGGCCACCGATGAGTGGGACGACGAGGTGACCGACCCTGGGCGGCGTGCGATGGTTGCCGAAACACTAGCGCGTGAAAAGCTCTGATCCGGCTCGTGGTCGGTGGGATGTGGATGGAGATGAGGCCGGCGTTTGGGTGAACGCCAGCTCCCTCGCGCTGGGAGCGTTAGAGGTGGACGGCGAGGTCATTGAGGACGTCACCTGGCTGCGACAGAGCGAGTGTTCACATATCAACCTCGCTGAGCTGGGCACTGTGGTCGCGGAATGAATCTGGCTGTCTCCTTGAAGATGAGGAAGCTGGCGCTGATGACAGACTCGAGGACCGTCTGTCATTGGATGGCAGACGCAGGAAGGTCGCGTCTGAAGACGAAGGGTGCCAGCGAGATGCTGATCCGCAGGCGCCTGGAAACGGTCAGGTCGATCGTCAACGAGTGCGACCTGCAGCTCGAGGTCAAGCTTGCCTCCTCGGCGGAGGACAGGGCTGACGCGCTGACGAGAGTGCCGAACAAGTGGCTGACTTCCGCCAGGATCCAGCCAGTGTGTGGAATCGTCACTTCTGTTTCCGAACTAAACATCGCTGCTGTACACGAGACCAGTGAGCATCCTGGCATCAAACGCACACTGTACTTCTGCCGACGGCGGTGTCCGTGGGCCACGCGGCAGCACGTGCGGAGAGTTTTGCGCGAGTGTCAGGCTTGGCAGTCGATCGATCCAGCGCCAGCGAGGTGGTAGGGAGGGTCACTGAGAGTCGATGAGTGCTGGAGCAGAGTCAGCATGGACATCTGCCACTTCGGAGATCAACACTACCTGACTCTCCTCGACTGCGGACCGTCGCGATGCGCTGTTTGGAGGCAGCTCAGGCGCCGGAACGCGGCCAGTGTCATCGAGAGGCTGTAGCCGGTATTTTTCGAGCGCGGTGCGCCGAAGGGGCTGTTGACTGACAGTGCCATCAGTTTCCGCAGCGGGGCGTCCTGTGAGTTCACCAGTCGTGGGGGGATGAGTGTTCGGTATCGCAGTGCGAACGTCCCATCCGGTAATGGAATTTCGGAGCGATGTCATCGGTCGGTGAAGACGATAGCTGCGCGAAAGCGTTGTTCCGTCACATAAGCCGTCTACCGTTACAACGTGATGCCGCGAAGTGACGACGACCCTGCCAACCAGCTGTTCAAATACGAGGTCAGGCTGCTCGGCATCGACGGCTTGAAGGAGCGTGAGCAACCGGCAGACGCGCAGCACCGCTTCAGCATCGGTGATCGCGTGTGGATTCGGCACCCCAGTCGACGCTGCGACGTTCCGAGTTCCATGGGCATGGTGACCGGGGTCGTCTCTGCACAAAATGTCGAGGTCGACGGCGTGCCTCGTCATGTGCGCGATCTGCGACTGGTCACTGCGCCGCCGTCTGTCCAGCAGGAGCTGCGGGTGGGTGAGCCTGACATCGACGCGGACGACGGCAGCCTGGTGATCGAGACGCCGGCTCCCGTGCACGATCCCGGATCAAGCGAGGAGGGAAGTGCGACTGAAAATGAAGATTCGAGCAAGGAGGAGAGTCCAGGAAGGCCGCTGCCGCGTCGCAGCTCGAGAGAGCGCCGGCCAGCGCGCCTGTTCCAGTACACTGATCCGAGATAGGAACAGGGGGGAGTGTGGTCGTTCTTTTTAGACTTCATTGGTGAGCGGGGCCGCGCTTCCGTCGCAACGTATGTCGACCCTGAACTCAGGCAGAGCCGCTTCCGCCATCACTGTGTTATTCCCACATCAGGGCTGAGGAGCAGACACCGAGCGCAGATCGGATTTCAGGCAGACATGTGCGGCGGCGTCGGGGGCAGTCGGGAATGAAGCGTGGAGACGTTGGGACATGCGTTTGAGCCTGGCGGGCGTAGGAGTGTAGAGACGCGGCCATATGAGGCGGATGTCTCTGTCTTGCCACATCGCTTTTTTACGTTTTCTTGGCGTATGCTGTTTGAAATAAGCGCTGTGTGAAAAACACCATAGCTGTCATTCCTATGGTCGTTTAATAGCATTGTTGGCCGATACAGCTTTGGCGAGACTCGTACCTTGTAATTTCAAAGGTACGCGCAAACCAGGTGCACCTGTTTTTCCATCTCCCAATATGTCAAGGACGAACTCGCTTGGCCGCAGTGCGCGCGACGCTGGCGCCGTGTACTCCGTGGGAGGTCTGTACCTACCAACTCAAACAATAATGCAGGACTACCAAATATGATAGCGCGGTGCAGTTCACGCGCAAAGGAAGACAAAGAGTTGGTCTTTAATGTTTTATATCATTTACCTGCTTCACAAACATTATATAACCTCCAGGATCCCAAACAGGGGACTTTTGCGTCATGTTAAAAACTTGGGGTAAGGTTCGCAAAACGTTTCCGAAAACTGAATTTTAAAGGTGATATCTAGAGTCAGGGTATGAAAATGCACTACCTTAGACCCCGCCCCCATACATTTCCAGCAGAAGTTGGAAAAGGGGCCACCCTAACGGTCAGTGCCCGGCCTGGTGGGGACAGGGGCTAACCTCCCCCGCCCGCCCCTCACGCAGTCACTCCGGCTTCACAGTACGCGGAGACCGTACCTTTGGCTCTGTCTCGGACTGGTCTTGCGCTGCGTGAAGTCTCGAAGGAAGGCCAGTGTCCTCTGTTGCGTGTCTGGTGACTGCTGCGAGTTTGCGACATTCCCGTGTCGTATGACCGGCACCGTCCTTCGTTGCGCTGTGCGGACGGTGACGCGCTCCGCTCGGCTGATCGTGCCGTTTTTCCGGCAGAGCTGGTGGATGCAGCAGCTGACGGAGAGCCTCCGGTCGACATGTTCGCCATCGGATTCGAGGAGATCGTTGACCTGAACGCCAGCAACATCATGGCTGCCAGGTGGGAGAGGGATAGCCGCTGATGGCATGTAACGTCTTTGTTACAACCATTGGCACATCGGCACATTCTGTCGTATTTCTGATCGTTAAACTCCTGGTCATTTTGTTGCATGCTCATGGTTTTAAGTTAGTAATCAGTTTGTTGTTTTTTAATAAGTATTTCCGTTTTTCGTTTTCTTGCAGCAGAAACTTCAAATACGGTCAGGTGTTCCTTGTCATTCAGAACGTTCGGATTATGCGTTTTCTCGCAACTTTTTGCCAGCCTTGGCGTGACCTGATCGACCCGACCCAGTCTGATCTGATCCGACTTGACTTGGGCCTGACCCGACCTGACCTGGCCTGACCTAATCTGGCCCGATCTGATCTGATCTGGTCTGGCCCGATCTGACCTGACCTGACCCGACCTGGTCTGACCCGTTCTGACCTGATGTTATCTGAGATCTGATCTGATCTAATTTGATCTGGTCTGACTAGACCTGACATGACCTGACCCGACCTGACCCGACTTGATCTGGTCTGATCTGATCTGACATGACTTGGCCTGACCTGGTGTGGCCAGATCTGATCTGACCGGAGTTACCACTGCTCTCCAGCTCGGAGAACGCCCGACTCTGGGGTGAGGAGCTGCAGAAGGTGGTCTCGCGGGACCGCCAGTATGTGCCGCTGACCTCGGTACAGCTGGTGGGGGTGGCGCTTTTCGTGTTTGTCCGCCCCGAGCTGGCTCCACATATCCGGGACGTGGCCACGGACTCGGTGAAGACCGGCCTGGGCGGTGCTGCCGGTAAGTTCAGCGGTGAGCCAACGGCCGCAGCTCACTGAGCGCCGGTAACTGCCGCAGACAGACGCGGTTTTGTTGCTCAGCTGCTCCGGCTGGCTGTATTCCCGGTGCTCAGCTGCTCCGGCTGGCTGTATTCCCGGCGTCAGTACTCGGTTTTGAAATTCAGTTGACTTTGCAATGAGTTCGAGTTTGGGACAAGTTGGAGTTCGGGTTATGAAGCTCCCATAACATCATAGATACAATGAACAGGCGTTGTTACTGGCCGGACAGTTGAGCTTAATCTGGCTGGATTTTGACGTGCAGTCTTGTTTTCACTGGCATCCCCGAGAAATGAGTGTTACCGAGACTGGTTTTCACTGAACGTGGTGGTCTGTTACAGGCAACAAAGGCGGAGTGGCGATACGGATGGTCGTCTACAACTCCTCCATCTGTTTCATCTGCTCGCATTTTGCGGCCGGTCAAAAAGAAGTGATGGAAAGGAACGCGGATTATGCGGAAATATGCAAGAAGATCTGCTTCCCCATGGTCAGAAACTGAAGCCGTTTTCGCATTCCTATAAAAAATGAAGTACTGCAGTTGAAGAATCCGGCGGCGTCATGTCAGCAAAGCTGTATGAAACCAGTCAAAGTTTTTAGTGTCGTCTCGAACGTCCGAAACTGACTGCGTGCAAGATTGCGCATGTCGTATTGTTTTGTGTTGCCCGCCGTTCCTGTGACGCCTGTGGATGCCCCGTCCCGAGCTCGGTTTGCTCTCTGTCTGTCAGAGTTTGCTCTCTGTCTGTGTTTGTGTCGCCCTGGCTGACCTGGGACCCGCGGCCAACAGAACCGCACGGTGTTCTCGCACGACCTGGTGTTCTGGTGCGGCGACTTCAACTACCGCATCGACTTGCCGCGCGACCACGTCAAGGAACTGATCGCACGCGGCGACTGGGCCGCCCTGCGCGAGGCCGACCAGCTCAAGGTGCGGCCGCCACCCCCTTTACTACCCCGGCATTGTGAGACCGATGCGGTGAATGTGGTCCTTTGTCCTCGGCAATGTAGCCGTCGTGTCTGGGACCAACACCAATCTAGCGACACTGTGATTTGCCACTTTCTCCACCGGCATGTGCCCGCCTCAGTTCTGTGCGGGATACTGTCGAGACGTGGGTGGTGTTTCCGTGTTGTGCAGTGTGAGTCTGACGCTCCCGTCCGGTCGGCCGGCCGCCGCCCGAATTCGGTCACCGATATCCTCTCCGTGTGCCGCCGCAGGTGCAGCAGGCCGACGGCAAGTGTTTCCAGAACTTCCTGGAGGGAGAGCTGCGGTTCGCGCCCACCTACAAGTACGACCTTTTCTCGGACGACTACGACACGGGAGAAAAGTGCCGCTGTCCGGCGTGGACGGACCGCGTCCTGCTCTGGAGGCGGCGCATTGCCAGGGATTCGGGTACGGCCCATCAGCGACCGCCCAACCTCACGGCGCCTTAGGTGCGATATATATATATATATATATATATATATATATGCATATGAATATACATGTATGTGTGTTTTCGTGACTGTTATTTTGAATAAGCTCCGAAAATATAAGTGATGATCTTGAATGACGCATTGATTCATCATGATTCCAATGATCATGCAGTGATGCATAAATGGTAGTTATAGCAAGTATGGCGCCAACGTCCGACGCCAGAGACGGGTTTGCAATTGGATTCAAGCAATGCTGTTCTGTCGGGCTGTCTCGGCTATTTACGGGAGACTTGTAAGTTTGGTTGTGTCCGTTCAGTGGCAGATTTGCCTATTCGACAGGCAGGGGACGTGTCCGTGGCCGTACCTTCCTGCAATCCTGTTGTGTCCTTCCTGTTTGTGGTACGTCCATCCTCCGCCCTGCAGAGGACCCGGACTGGAGGCCTGGTCGGGTGCTGCATTACGGCTGCGCCGGTCTGAAGCAGTCCGACCACCGTCCGGTGGTGGCGCTGATAGAGGTGGAGGTGCGCCAGGTGGACGAGAGCCGCCGCCAGCTGACGCTGCAGCGCCTGGTGCAGCAGGCCGGCCCACCGGACGCCTCCGTCATCCTGACGGTTCGTTTGCGGCCCGGCGGGCAGGTCGTCACGCCCGGCCTGTGATCGGCCGAACGGTGCCGCCAACGCGCCACCAGTCAGTCCTGCCGGTGTGGCTGGGCTGTTTCCTTGTGTGGTACTGTGGTTGGACGTTCGTTAACCCGCCCCCGACGTGGGGGGGGGGGGAAGGGCGGTCCACCGCCCCCAAAGGTTTTTTGAGTTTGCCAGAGAACGAACAGACGCGGCGCCACGAAACTTTGTATGCCTTTTGCTTAGTTATTGTAACATCTTGTACCCAACTTTTGACGTCAGGTCAAGAAAGGTGTCTGTGTCCAAAAAAGTTTAGCGCCCTGTAAGTTTTTCGCGATACATCATATCACAGCAAAACCTTTTAGCGTTGGAGATTTTGATAAACGCCAGAAATCTGCTACCTTGGATTTTTCGGAAATGTCCGGGCCACTGACCTAAGGTCAAGTCCGTTTTCAACACGTCGTCGTTTTTTCGGAAACTGACGGAATTTTTGTAACAGTTTGAGTGTCGAGAGATCCAGGCAACCATTCGCCGCCAATGGGCAAAGTTTCAGTGACCTCCGACCACTGACCCGAGGTCAGGTGGCGAATAACTATTCTGAGTCAAAGTGCACTGCCATCAAAATTGGTGATGAATGACTCAGATCGGGTGGAAAATGTCAAAGCTGGCTCCCACAGTTGTGAGTAATACCAAGAGTTCAAAAAGTTTCAAGAAACTGCAAAATTTGGAAATGAACAGGCTCTCGCGCATAAAGCTCCACCAGTTATGTAGATTGATAACTATTTAATTTTTTCGACATTTAAGCACGAGAAACCATCGCAAGAATCACTAGGATCAAGAAACAACACCTGGACTTTCGACATTTCGCAGAAGTAAAAGAACGCTAAAGTTAGTTCCCGTTAATTTCGTACCGCCTTCGTCGGCGGCGTCCGCCCCGCAGCGGCGCGAAAATTGCCGTGTCCTTAATTCAACGTTTCCGCGTGTATATTAAACAAATCAGAGAAATTAGACATGTATCGGCATCTGCGGATTTTTGCATGCCCGCTGGTGCCTATATCTAGACTTTATTAGTCATTGCCCGTGAGGTCCAGGCCGTTTCTCGGTGTCATGCAGGCGGCTATGAGAAAAAAATATATAGGGCGTAACTGGCATACATATTATCTAAAAATAAAAATGAGGTCAGTTTCGAATTCTGCTCGTCACGAGCTTTCCAGCGATGTGCTTATTTTTATCGTGTGATCAACCGTTCGTGAGTTAGAGGAGGCGATCAACCCCCCCCTTTCGGCCGTGCATGGCTCCGACCCACGGTCGGCGCGGGTTAAAGTATATGTGAATGCCACGACCAGCATGGACCAAGGACCGCAACTGTCGGCATCTTAGGCTGTGGAGTCTGGCTGCAGAAACGGACGCTTGTGTTTCCAGCGGTCAGTTGTCTGTTTTGTGTGTCGTCCGCTCGGCGGTGACTGTGGCGTTTTTGTATCGCACCTGACTGCTGTGGCGCTGGAATTTTGACGTGTCGGCGGCCCCGAGCTGCGCGGCCGGACGGCCGGCGTGGTTTGTGTGGCCGTCGGTGGCCGGGACCCGGAGCGTCGGCACGGTCGGGCCGGCCGCCCGCTGAGCGGACCTGCTCTGCCGGTCAGACCGACTCCGGCGACCTGTACTCGCTGGCCGAACTGGACGGCTTCATGGACCACCTGCTGGCCCAGCTGGCCACCTTCGGGGACGTCATCCTGGTGCGCTTCGTCCAGGACGGCATGTGGGTCACCTTCAAAGAGGGCGGCTTTGCGTTGGCGGCGGCGCAGCAGGGTTCAGTGGAGGTGAGTCCACTCTCAAACACTGACCGGTTACACTGACCGGGTGCACGATATTACATTGTACATTGATGATGGAGTGTTGCCATTGCCCGTTGGCAGTGTGTAATTTTGGCTTATTTGTATGGTAGGGATGCAAGTTTCTTGAGCCAGTGCCTTTACCATTGAAAATGAATTGCTATGCAGAACGTCATAGGCATTCGATGTCCAGTGGTAATGTTCGGTTTCATTTGACGTGGCATTTTATACTCGCTTTTTGGCCGTGATCATGCACGACTGGTTGTGACTGGTATGTTTGGCCGAACTGTGACTGGCGATTTGCCAGCGTGTCGGGCGGCACCACTGGCCGCAGCCGCCCGTACACGGACGCCCTGTTCGCAGGTCCAGGGACACGTGGTGAGCGTGCGGCTGCGTACTCCGGATTGGACGGCCCAGGTGGCCGAGGAGCTTCGCCTCGGGGAGGACAACACACTGCTGCTGAGCGAGAGTGAACCGCCTCTGCCGGTCTCGCCCACCACAGTGGACGTCAATTCCACTGCTGCCGACACAGGTACAGCTTCCAGAGGACCCACTGCTGACACAGTTACAGCATACCCAGGACTCGCAGCCGACACAGGGACAGCCTATCTGGAACAGTGGCGTGGCCAAGGGGGGCCAAAGAGGCCTTGCCCCCCCCCCCCTGGAGGCTAAGCGGGGCCCCGGGCGGCCGAGCGGGCCTCCTTGGGCCAAAGGCCCCAATTCTTTGGATAGCAAGGCGCCCACAGGGCGTCTTATACTGTCCGAAACAGACAATGGAAGCAAAATAAGAATATGTGAAGCGTTGAAGAAGGCTTACAAACCTAAACAAAACGTGCTCCGAGTATGCAAGAAGGCTCTGTGCCATGGAGAAAGGTCCGTGGTCTGAATGAACGTTTAGGGGCCCCCTGCTAGCTTGTAAGGGAGTTCACTGCTTGTCTGGGGAGGGCCCCCTGTCAGCCCTTAAAGGGCCCCTACCAGCCTCTGAAGGGACCTCCTTTCGGTTTGAATGCCATAAAGAAGGCCCCTGCCCTGTCTCCAGAGGTCGACAGGGGCCCTTTACAGGTGGATACTGTGCCCTCTACAGATAGGCAGTGACCCCTCTGGCCAACAGAGGCCCCTAAACGATCATTCAGGGGTCCCTGCTTTTCTGTAAAGATGTCCCTGCCGACCTGTAAGAGGTACCCGCCAGGTCGGCAGGAACGTCGTTACGGGCGAACAGGGACCCCCTTTACATTTCAGCGGGGCCCCTTTACAAACCGACAGAAATTTTAACCACATGGGGCCCCACTGATTACGAGGGCCAGGCGCGAATCCAAAGGGGGAGCAATTTGGGCGATCGCCCCCTCCCCCCAGGGGCCTGAGAAGAGGCCCCAAAGGGGCCCCGTATGAGCTTCACTGGCTCTAAAAGAACATGACGGGCTCTCGATGCAGTCAGGGAGGCCTGGAGGGTTAGATGACCTCTGAGACGCATAGAGGACCCTGAAGTTCCCAAAGGGCTCGTGAGACGACAACAGGGCCCCAGCACGGCAGAGTGTCTCTGAGACCGGCAGGGCCCGTGGGACGGCCAAGATGAGTACTGAGTCCCTAGGAGACACCTGCGAGTGGAAAGCTGAATGTCTTGTTCTTGATGTAGTCAGAGGGCCTCCGGGAGGTGTAACCCTATTCCCGGAGGGCTAGACGGTATGGCCGATTCCCGGCAAGGGGGCCGATTCGGCCCCCCTGAGATCTCGAGAACTACACGTCCAATTTCATCGCAACAAACGGCAATCGATTTGCCATGACGTAAGCTACACTTTGAAAAAAAAATCAAAAATTTTAAAGGGGTGGATAATGGGGGGCGAAAATATCAAAATGGGGGTGCTTTTGGACTTCTTATAACTCCGTTGTTTATGGACCGATTTAGACAAAAAGGGCATGAATCGAGAGGTTATTGATAGGACTTTTACCATTGGTACTCACATTTGAAATTTTGAGAAAATTATGGGCGTTCACAGGGTTTCAAAACCAGGAGCATTAGTTTTTTAACAACTGAATGAACAGAAAAAGGCAAGAGCACTTTTTTGGCTTCTGCTAGTCATGGTATGCTAAAGAAGTACAAATCGTATTACAGTGTTTGTATAATGTTAGCATAGGCGGTGCCAGGGACATGAAAAAGGGGGAACTGCCACGGTCATATGCTCCTCAGATCAAATTGTTACCTTTGACCTTAAATGACCTGCAATGACCTTGAAGTCACTTGGAATGATCTCGTGCACATTAAATATTGTTTATAAATGTTTTCAGTTGTTTGAATTCACTCTATTTAAAAAATTCCTGTTAACGGCTTTTGTGATATAGAGTACGCGCACTAACGTTTCAGGTCATAGCTCCGTGATCCGACCTGATATCAAGCTGAGACTTGATACGCAAATAGAGGGCATCCTTCTACGTCATAGATGTTCCGGGTTTTGCATTTCAAAAAATGGCGCCGAAATTATTACTATAAAACCTAATTTTGACTTTTGACCTTGACCTGACCTTGTAAAGTGACCTCAGATAAACAAAATTGTGTTTGCACGTTGCCCGACTATTTAGCTACACATCCATATAAAGTTTTAAGTTCTATTTTAAAAACGCAATTCTTGGCAGTCATTTTCCTTTTACCCTCAACAGGTCCAAAAATGGCCTCAGGCGCCTCCCAAAAACGTTTTCTGGCTCCGCCCCTGAGTAGAATAGAATTTGAAAATTTTGTCACAGTACGTAGAAATAATAGCTAGGAAAAGTGACCAAGTTTCGTAAAGCTGTGTCAAAAACCCTGGGATTGGCAAGCAGAAAACCCAAGGGGGGCAGATTTAGCCCCCCCTTGCCGGGAATAGGGTTAATGATACCCAGACTCGGGAAGATGGCCCCTAAGATGGAAAGAAGGGCCCTTGAAACTTTTCAAGGGCCCCTTGGACCGCAAGGGGCACCAACACGGCAAAAGGTCCATGAGACCGCTAAAACTGCTAGAGAGGCACCTGAGACGGAAAGAACCTAAAAGGGCGCCTAGCACGGCATAAGAAGACCCTGGCCAGCCAGAGGAGCCCCCTGAACGGGGATTTGTCGGTGACCTTCTCAACTTCGAAAGGAGCCACAAATGGGCTACACTGGCCTTTTTGAAATCGTGAGGAGTTCTTAATGCTGTCAGGTGCCCCCGGGAAGATCGGGCGGTTTCTGAGACAGCAAGACGGACCCGTACACCACAGATGACCCCTGAGACCGCCAAAAAGGTCGCAGAGTCTTTGCGAGGCAACGACGGTAAAGGGCCTCTGAGACGTTATTTGGATTTTATTATGGGGGCGCTGGACGACCTAGAGGATTGTCAGAGGCTCTTCTGTCACAGTAGAGAGAGACTCATGGAGGGCCGTTTTTAGTGCCTGAGGGTCTCCTTAGACGGCAAAAACGTTCCAGGGACGACAAGAGGGAACCCGAGATGGTTAAACGTCCCTGAAACTTCCAGATGGGTCCCTGAGACTGTCCGAGGTGCCCCTGAAACTGCCAAAGGAGCGCCTGAGACGTCCCGCGGGACACGTGAAACTGTAAAAGGAACCTGAGACCACTAGAGGGTCCTGACACGGCAGACGGCCCGAAAAGGACACTTCTGGCCCGAGACCACCAGAAGTGTCCCTGTGACTGGAAGAGGGAACCTAAACCAAGCTGACAAAAAAAAGAAATCGCCAGAAGCTACGGGATGAGGGGGGGGGGGGACGGACGGGCTCCTGGACACACACGACATTTCAAATGGAGGGATGGGCGGAACCGTCTAAAATCTCGCCGTTCTTGTCATATTTTAGCCACTTTGTTGGGGAACAAAACGCCAAATGTTCCGAAATAAGGTGATGCGTTTGAATTTCTTGTTGGTCATTTTTGATGGTAAAAAAGCAAAATTACATAATTTTTCATATCTAAAGAGCAAACAATGGGGCCCCTCACTGACCATTCGCCTCCACCCCTGCCCCCCGCCTTGGCGAAATCCTGGATCCGCCCTTGGCGATGGCCCCATTGGTTACGATTTGGTTACGATTTTCCCCCTTGATCCGATTTGGCCGCCCGTGGGCGGAATCCTGGCTACGCCCCTGACCCGGAACCCACTGCTGACACAGATTTAGCCTATCCAGAACTCGCTGCTGACACTGGGACAGCCTGCTCGGAGCCCGCTGCTGACACAGGGACATGCCGACTGGTGTGTGCCGCTGTTGTGTTGAGTGGTGCGCTGTGCTGTTTGGCAGACGTTCAGTCGGCGGCTGCGTTGTGGGAGGCCTCGGCTGCGGACATGTTGAAGCCGTCTCGGCCGCCGCCGCCGAGCCGGCCGCAGCCACCAGTCGAGCCGGCGGAGGCCCAGGTCAGTTACCGCCGGACCAAACTCCTTTCCAACACCGGGCTGCCACCATAGACGGACAGCTCCGCTGACACGCGGCTGATTGGGACTAGGGCCCGCGCAAGTCGATTGTTGCTTTATTATCAGCTTGCAGACATGACTGAAACAGGGGATTATTCGGCTATCGGCCGTTTGACCGTGTAATATGCGCGGAGTGCTGGGCCGAAATCGCGGACTGGATCGCGATGACGGCCTCTCGAGCGTAATCGGGCGCTGAACTGTAATCGCGGCTCTGTTGGCTGGGTCCGGTGGGCGTGGCGGTGTCGTGACATGTCTCCTGTGCATTGTGTGGCTGTCGTCGCTGACGGCCGGTCGCTCAGCAGGCCGCTGTTTCGGAGGAGCCGATCGTGGCGCGAGAGGTGACTGTCGAGAGGTCGGCGCCACCGCGGCCAGCCGCCGTGCCGACCCGGCCGCCGCCTCCGCCGCCGCCTGCACCTGCGCCCACCCCGGTACAGGCCGCTCTCACCGACTGGGACGACGACGTGTTCACCACGGAACGGGCCGATACAGCGATGACCTCTGCAGCACCTTCACTGCAGAACGGCTCACCGGCTGTACCCGGCAGGGACGCAGCAGCACCGGCCGTATCCAGCAGGGACGCTGCCCCACCGGCTGTGCCCAGCAGGGACGGAGCAGCGCCAGCTGTACCGAGCAGGGTCGGGGCGCCGGCCGTACCCAGCAGGGACGGAGCAGCACCGGCTGTACCCAGTAGGGACGGGGCACCCTGTGTACCCAGCAGGGACGGAGCGGCGTCGGCTGTACCCAGTAGGGACGGGGCACCGGCTGTACCCAGCAGGGACAGGGCGGCGCCGGCTATATCCAGCAGGGACGGGGCACCGGCTATACCCAGCAGGGACGGGGCACCGGCTATACCCAGCAGGGATGGGGCACCGGCTGTGCCCGGCAGGGACGGGGCACCGACTATACCCAGCAGGGACGGGGCACCGGCTGTACCCAGCAGGGACGGGGCGCTGGCTGCACCTAGTAGGGACGGGGCACCGGCCGTACCCAGCAGGGACGGGGCGGCGCCGGGTGTACCGCACAGGGACGGGGTAGCGCCGGCTGTACCCAGCAGGGACGGGGCGCCGGCGGTGCCGGCCGGCGCCGCTGTGCCGCCGATCCCCAGCCGTGACCCGGCCCAGACGGCGGCGCCCGGCCGCCGGACGGTCCCGCCGGCCGTGCCCGGCCGGTCGGCTGTGCCGCCGCCCATTCCCAAGCGGAACGCTTAGCGCTGCAGCGGGCCGAGCCGAGCCTGGCCGGGCCGAGGTCACTGGCGCAGAGGCGAGAGGTCCGGAGCAGCTTAGTCTGTTTTCAGTGTTGTTCTGGTCGTATTGTCATGTTGGGTAGTCGCTGAGTATCACGGCAAACGTATTTGTAACCGTTTTAAAAGGCTTCGAACGTTATTTATCGCGGTTTTGTTGTTACTTTTTGTCCATTTGTTATCAGAATCCGATCGTATTTATCCTGTGATAAGCTTGTTAGCCAGAACGCAGCCTTCTGATTGTCTGCGCCGATTTCCTTTCGAAGGTGCGCCCCACGCTTTTGAAGTTTGGTTCATATCGACTGCGATAATTTGCACGGTAAACGGGTGACCGACCATTTCCTTCAGTAAGCGATCTTGTCATGCAGGGAGTCAGGTGTCTAGTCAGCTGCGGTCGGCCGTTAGTTGTTTAGCAGTTACGCTGTTTGGCTGGCCACCGCTGGCTCCGGCTGACGTTTCAGTGGCATGCCAAGGCCGCTGGTCGGTGATTTATGGACGCATTAAACCGCCGCAGCCCTTGCTTCGTTTGGCCGAGTTTTGTGTTGGAACTGCGTGCGAATGGCTTTGGTTGAACAGCGATATTCACGGTCAGGAGAGAAGAGCGCGACACTGCAGCCCACCTGCACGAGTACCGGGTGTCTCAGGCCGGCGTCAGCCCGTCTCAGGTCGCGACACTTTAGCACACCTGCACCGTTACCGGGTGTCTCAGGCCACCTGCACCGGTACCGGATGTCTCAGGCCGGCGTCAGCGGTGCTCGCTAATACGGTAACGGTCCTGTCACGATACAGGGACGGGCTGCCGCTCCGTGCATCCGGTCCTGGTCCGGTTCTGGTGTTCGCGCCTCCATTGGGGTACAGGGGGAGGGCGGGGGAGTGTTAGCGGTGTCGTGCTCACTAGTCTTGCCTGTGTTAGTGCCGCTGTTCAGAGTAATTAGAGTCCCGTAGCCCGAGACAGACGTGATGATGATTTAGGCCGCCTGCCACGCTCCGGGGAGACATTGAAGATGGATTGTTGAGTTGCATTCGTTCCGCGACCAGCCTGGTCGTTTTCAGACCATGTTTGTCACAAACAGCTACTTAATGGACCACCTGCCTGTGGAGCCGGCCGTATATATTTGGGGCGTTCCGTAAGATATTTTGTGATTGTTGCCCATTATCCACAAACGACATACACTTGTGTGGAAAACACGCGTTTTATCATGATTTTGCGGGGTGTGACGCGCAGTGTGCCCGGTTTGCTGCATGTTCCGTGCGATTATGTCACAGTGCTTGTTTTAGCCATAAAAATCCGGGCGTGCCTTCGTTTCCGGCCAGTTCTGTGTTGTTATGTCCCAGCACCAGCATGGAGTCTTCGATGCCAGCTGGACGGTCGATATCTTCCTACATTGTTGACATTCCTTGTCGTGGCTGTAATTGACGGGCGCCCGGCCGTGCTGTTTTCGTGTGGAAAGTGACCTATTGGAGGGTCGATCCCCCGTCTAGCAGTCAAATACACCAGTGTCGTGGTGCGGACGGCTGATGACGTTCGTTCGACGCCGGAGAAACAGAGTTGGACGAACGGACGCCACTCGGGTGACGTCTGCAGGAGACAGTGCGGCGAGAAGAGACGGAAACGAGGGTACCGTCGAGGGGTGCGTCATGCACTGATGCCGCGCGGAAAGCCGGCTCTGTCAGGTGGCTCGCGGGTCACTGAACCGGGAAAATGTCGGCCACGTGCGCGTTCAGGCATCACGGCCCACGGCAGCCAGCCATGGTGGCGCCACAGCGGGCTGCCCCGCTGACCGGCACTCGCTATCGGAAGTTGATCTGGCCACAAACGGGAGAGGAACGTGCGACAGCATGTGCCGCTGGACCAGCATGTGTTTGGTACGATCATAGTGGTCCAACACGAGACACGTCATAAAATTATCGTTTATATACTGTCGGCGCTCGGGACTCAATGACAAAATATCTGTGTTCGCAGCGTAGCTCTGTTTCCAGAAAGCCGTGCAAATAATGGCACAGGTCTCAGTTTTCCGTATCATTTGCCCCTCCATGAAGGCTTGTACCGACGTCAGGGCCTTACGAATGTCGAATGCTGGAGGCGAGCCTCTGGAGTCTCTGTCAGCCCAAGGCTCCAGTGTTCTAGTGTTCCGTTCAAATGTACTTGTAGTCTATGAGAGAAAGGAACAGCACCAGCGCGGAGAGCACCTGTTCGTGACCTTTAGCCTTTCAGAGAGCGATTTCTGCGCGCGGCTCCGCTGATGTGCGTCCGTGCTGAGTCGCAGATCCAGGGCTGGCAGTCGCCGATGTCCGTTTTTGTTTTAACGTCCGATATACAGAAAATTGTCTGACTGCGTAAGGAATTTCGGATTCAGGAATCTCTGCTCCTTTTTGAAACGCGATACCATTTTCTCAAAGTCTCGGAACCGCTTCCAATATCTACAGCTGTTACTCGCCGACTACAGAAGAGTTAGTATCTAAACAAAGCCGTGATCGTAAACGAACAGCGTCCCACGGGCAGTGTCAGCGGTGCCCTGTTGTCCCGGTTTCAGCTGTCACACGTTACGTTAGGTCGCGTGTCGTGGCACTGCTTGGCCGCCTCCATGGTGCAGTTAAAGGCATTTGGTCCTCTCCACAGCGATGTGCATCGGACAGACTGTGGACGCACGAGGACAAACGGGACGAGCTCAACAATTCGAAACAATGTGCTAATTGTGAACTGGGACGACCACCATTGTTTTAGCCGCCTTATGAGTTCACTGGGACTTTTCCGTTATCCTGGGCAAGATACACTACGTATTCTGAATGCAATATTAGTGGTAACACCATTCCTCCGCCAGCATCAAACATTTTTCGAACGATGTACCGGCGAATGCTTTTGCCGCAAAACTCCAACAAATCCCACGGAAGTTTTGTGTCGTTTATTTGGAAAATGAGATGATGGGCGACTGCTGTGCCAGGCCAGGTTTGCTGTAGAGTGACACATAAGCTAGCCTCGTGAAGCACCCAGCACGGTTGCTCAGCTTCACCGACTGCAGGTAGCCTCACAACGTGAAGACAGTAATAAAGCCTTGGTTGTTTCTAAGTATTCTTAAGCTACTGATCTCACATGCCTCGAAGCACTTACGCATACCTTCCGTCCAGCATTCTGCAAAACGGACATCACTGTGCAGGTCTCTGGACTCGCTGCCTTGTACGATCGAATGAACTACGTGATCGCGTACCCCAAGCCAGGCTGAACTAAACATGCATACGTTTCATTCTCTTCCGTACCAAATAAATACATCAATACGCACCAGATCATAAGACTTTTTCAGTCAGTATCATATCGAGAGCCTCTTCATGCCACCATAATGATAGACAATGCAACCTGAAAATTAACACAACTCTGAACCAATGAATCCTGCGCTGGTTCCTGTCCTCACGCCAAACAGCTGTCATCGAGTCTACAGCGATTCCAGGCGCAATATACGGCACTCTCTAGACCTGAATCCGAAGCTGGGGAAGCCCTGGGATGCCCGGGACCGCGCTAGTGCAGGGCCCAAATGCCAGTGAGCGGATATCAGCCGCCAGCCGCCGCCTGCTGTGGCAAGAAGCTGTGGTGTGACCGCCCGGCCTAGTACCGGCAGCCGCCGCTCGTGGCGCCCCTGTCGCCCAGACGGCCGACCGCTGGAGAGACGGGCGTGCCCGGTCAAGGCGTCTGGTGGAAGGCGTCCTCCGACAGACCGCACGGCTTGACTCGGAACTGCTCGTTGTAGTGGATCCACTTGTTCGACACTGCAAGACACGGCTGTACGTTAGACGCGCTGGTTGCTGCTCAGAACGGATGGTGGCCCCGCCAGTAAAAACGATGCATTTGGGTCCGCCACTGCAACCAATACGGCTAACATAACCCTGCAGATTGAAGACTCGGTCCTTAACCCATAAAGTTCGATTAAAAGCATATTCTCTATAGTGTACGAGGTCACGGGTCATATTTCTTACGACAGCCGGTACAGTATCATACATATTTGTTCTATTTTGCTTCATTTTCCTCTCGATTTTTTTTCGCACACCACAGATTCCGGCAGCACAGTGTTCTATTGCCCATCCCCTTCGCCTTTACGTTCCCTCCCGGTCACAAGAAGTGGAGGCATAGTTTCAGCCCCCCCCCCCCTCCCTCCCGGCGACCAGAAGCGGAAGAAGGGTCTCCCTACCGGCGCAGCCAAAAGGGGGCCCAGGGGGTCCGCCCCCCTACACCCGCACTTTTGGTGAAAACCATTGCACGTTGTCTTCCCAAAAGTCGCTTTTCGTATGATTTCAGTTCAAACTGAACTCTGCTCCCCCCCCCCCAAGAAAATCCTGGCTGCGCCCCTGGTCTCTCCCGTCCCTTGCTCCCTCCCAGCCACCAGAGGCGGAGGCAGTCTCACCCCATTTGCTGCCGTGCAGTACGGGGCAGGCGGCGTGTTTCGTGTCGTCGTCGCCCCGTCCGGCGGCGTTCAAGTTCCACCAGAAGGCGACGCTGCCTCGCTCTGGCCACACGGTCACGCCGGCTCGAGGGAAGACGGTGGCGCCGCCAGACGGCACGTCCGATAAGTACACCATCCAGGTAGCCAGACGGTCGCCGATGACCGTTTCCCAACGGGCATGAGGTCCACGAGGCACTTCACCCATATGGTGGTCCGTGTGCGTTACGTACAGGCCGCCGATGCCGTAGTTAGCCACCTGAGGCACGGGCGATACGTGGCAGAGTGGACCAGAGCAGTAGCCAACCAACCACTAAGGGGTCGCTAGGAGCACATCCAAGGGGAGAAGGTATATGCTTCTCCGATGCATGATGAAATACGGTTAAAGAAAGCAAACTATATGAAGAATGAGCCGAAGGAAATAAAAAGCAAGGGGTCTCCGATCCCTGCGTGCACCCCTCCCACCCGTGTTTCCCTCGAGAGACATCCGGATCCACTTCCTGTGGATCAAAAGCCACAGACAAACGGGTTCAAATGCTATAATATGGGTACTGTGATGTCCTCCTTCACCATAAAAGTATCTTTCATTTTATGAGTCCATCACCACCTGTTTCATGTCCTTGAAGAAAGGTTTCTGGCTACGTCATCGTTCTATGAGTAACTGCATCGCCACCTTCAATGACGCAGACCAAGGAACCAGAAGCCTTTAATCCCCGACGAGAACATGCTCTTAATTCCTACCCTAGCCACCAACGGTGTTCAGACCCAAGTGTTTGCACGTCCGAAGATCGAGTTCTTCAGATAAATCCTGCAATGGTTCAGCAGGCTGGTTTTTGGGTTCAGAATTCATTTGGGTTTTTGGTCTGCTTATATTTCCACGTGATTTCATTACTGAAAGGTAACGAGCCTGCCCAGAACCACTGTGAAATCTATTCCCTCATTTTAGAAACAGCTTCAAGGTGGGTCGCGTGTTTCCCATTTTGCGACCCTGGCGGACGATTTCGCCAATCAGCGTCATCGGCCGGCCGCTGACAGTAATGCTTTCCGCATCACTGCCAGTGGCCCTGGGCGAGATGCGTGGTTGCCAGACGCGCGACTCAGGAAATTTTCCAAATTTGTAGGTAAAGCCTACGTGTGTAGTTACGATCTCATCACCATGAGACACATACCAGGAAGTTTCGGTCATTTCTGAGGGATTTATGACACACGTGACAGCTTTCCGTGCGTTTTGTTATTGAGCACAACTGCTGATGTAAGTCAAGCATTTTCTTCTCCATTTCACAGGGTCATAACATGCGATCCAAGCGACCTTCTGGCCACTGTACTGGAGCGGACGGAAGTATACATTACTACATTGCTCCAAGTTCTCGAGAGCGTTCTGTGAACTGTACAATGTATTGTTTGCAACTGAAACGAAGACCGTTTACGGAAAAGAAGCAGTACATTTTTTTCAAATACAGTTTCGAGTGGAAGTCACGGGAAGGCCACTGCAAAAATGACATTCTTTTTATGCAAAATTAAAACAAAGATATTCATAGCTGAGGAGTTCTTACTTTCAGGCAATTCCTAAGACGTCCGTGGTCCTTAATTGCAAGCAAAAAGAAAATTAAGCAGCGTCCGAACAGCCCAGTCCATTTTTCCCGGCCATGCATTAGGAAGAGAACAGAGCCGTTCAGCCTGTCCGTCCAGCGGTCCCCCAGGCCCGGAGAAGAGCAGGGTGCAGCCCGGCCTCGCACCTGGAAGGCCTCAGCGGCCCGTTCGCTGTCACATCGGAGTCCGGACGAGGCCGCCACGCGCCGAGTGACCTTTGCCAGAGTGCCCGACGGGTCTTCATGGTCTGCTATCCAGGCGCTGCCAATGCAGCAGGAGCGGCACAGATGAACGAGTTGCCATCAAATATTCGGGATCTGAGCGGCGCACCGTTTAGGAGTAAAGTGAAACGACGTCTGCCGTCGTCGCTGTCTGTGACGTCTGCTGTCGGTGACGCCCAATGTGCCTGTTTGTCTATGCTGTGATATCGTGTTGGCTTCCGTATTGCTCGTGGACGCTTCTTTTTATCCTATATGTTCATGGTGTCCGCATTTTATTAGTGATGGGGCCGTAATAGCCACATATGCTACGGATGGCTTTTAATGAAGTACTGCTACAGCATACTAGACTCGACTAGACAGAGTCCGGAATTCACAGAGTTCTGCGATTTTTCGATTTTTAAGCCTGTTTACGGCTACCTAACAGCATATAATCAAGAGCCACGGACTGTAAAAAGAAAAAAAACATTTCCCTGCCACAGGGAAATGTTGGCCATGGCCATGGACAAACGGCTGAATTTGACGCGGTGCACAGCCGTGGTCGGGCGCGGACTGACTTTTTGCTGATGCGGCTCGTGCTGCTGACGAAGTGGCCGTCGGTGGCCCGGTGTCGGGAGGTGGCCAGCCGTGGTCCGGCCAACTGCTGGAAGGTGGCCACCTCGGTGTCGGTCACCAGCTGGTGCAGCATGACGATGTACGGCCGACGGCTGAGCACCTCGACACGGAGCGGCGCTAGCACCAGCAACGGGCTGCCGTTGGCCGTCAGGTGGCAGTGCAGCTCGGCCTCCTCGGCCGGCGTCTGACGGGACGCTGCGGTCAGCGGACGTCTGGCGCACTGCTAACAGCAGTCGCCCTTCCGGCACCAGTCCCTTAATGGGTGGCCTTAAAACGTCAGCTCGGCCGTCTCCAGCCTGCATCACTGAAGACCCTGAACAGCCTCCAGAAGACAGTCCTTGGCACCAGGGGCACACAACAGATTCAAACAACTCGGTGGCTTCTAGACCTTGAGCGAAATGTTGGAAAACGGGGAAACACAGAATGCTTAACATCACGTCCCTTCAAGCCTCCGACTGCCCGATATCTGCTAACTAATGATTGTGATTTGCAATACATATGTGAGAACGAATCCTGGCGTTTGGGAAGAGGTGGGGGGCAACTGTTCAGAAGAGGGAGGAGCCAGGGTTTTATGAATCCGAAACAACCCATACGATTTGGAATGAAGTCTTGAAAAAAAAACAAAGATCACACCAAATTTACGCCTCTTCACAGCAGGTCAGCCGGCCCCTGCGACTGGCCAGCCCCAGCCCCAGCCCCGCCCGTCTGCAGTCACGGTCGTCCCAGTGACTGACCCGGAGCCGTTCGCCGCGACACAGACGGTGGAAGTGGTCCTCCTCCTCGCCGTCTGCCTGCTGCTGGTGCAGTTTGGGCACGAACGGTTCCCTCCTGGCCGGCTGGTAGTGCTCCTGACTGGCCAGGTGGCGATCCACCGGCACAGGGTTGGTGCGCCAGTCTGCGCCGCGCGGTCCCTGCTCCGCCAGCACGTTGTCATGCTGTTGTTGGGACATGAAACCGCGTCAGATTTGGGTCAGGCCCCATGCACGTTAGTCAAAGCGGCGCTCAATGCAGTGTACTCATGGTACAAGCGCATCCTTGTGCCTTCCCCCCCCCCCTAAAAAACGCACGCAAAAGTTTTCTGATACTTAAAGAGATGTGGGCACACACATACCTAACAGGTCGCACATGCAACATATGCATATATCGATACATTCGAGTATTTCGGGTGTGAAACACGCAATATATATACACGCATATGCATATACATATACATACATACATACATACATACATACATACATATATATATATATATATATATATGTATATACGAGGTGTGTCAAAAAAGTTCCAGGATTGATGTCACAAAAAATTCATTTCAAACTCAAACTTCACATTAAGAGTTTTCCCCTTCGAAGTAATCCCCCTAAAGTCTAATGCACTTTCCAATCCTTCTCTGCCATGCTTGCATGCACGCCTGGAAGGATTCTTCCGGGATCTTCCGCAGTTCCCTCGTCACGGCCTTTTTGATGTCGTCCACGTCTTCAAAACGGGTCCCCTTGATGACCCCCTCGAGCTTGGGGAAGAGGAAAAAATCACACGGAGCCAGGTCGGTGTGATGACCTCCCTATTCCCCCGACCTGGCTACGTGTGATTTTTTCCTCTTCCCCAAGCTCGAGGGAGTCATCAAGGGGACCTGTTTTGAAGACGTGGACGACATCAAAAAGGCCGTGACGACGGAACTGCGGAGGATCCCGGAAGAATCCTTCCAGGCGTGCATGCAAGCATGGCAGAGAAGGATTGGAAAATGCATTAGACTTCAGGGGGATTACTTCGAAGGGGAAAACTCTTAATGTGAAGTTTGAGTTTGAAATAAATCTTTTGTGACATCAGTCCTGGAACTTTTCTGACACACCTCGTATATATATCGCACATTACTATAATAGTAGTGGTGTGCATAGCAAAACACATTTTCGATTCCGTAATAGTAGTTTACTCAGACGATTACTGACAACGGTTTTCGCAGTGTGCTTGAGAAAAAATATCGTCTTGTGTTAAAAATAAAAAAAACAGCTTTTTTAACACAGAAGAATCGTCATAAAGCCAAATGGTATGTTATAATCACGAGCTATGGGCTTTAAAACGAGAAACATGTAAGAACCCTATGCGCTTTTTATGGTGCCCATCGTGTCATTGTAACCACTCTGAAAAACTGCCATCAATGATGCATTTCCATTTCTTTCTTTTAATGTAAACATTGTCGTCTTTTATATTGGACAACCACTCTAATCTACGTGTAACTTTACTGCAAACACGGTTCGTTTCGTTTGCGCACCTAATCATAATGCCGTCGATAACAATGCAAACATCTGGCCATCTCTTTGCAGCATTTAACACATGGATGGTGCGGCTGAGGAACATGACATTGAGCAGCTCGTTCGGTGGACACTATTGGTCAGCGAGGCGACTGGGTCCCGCAGGACGGTAGGACCAGCAGCACTAGCAGGGCGGTACCGGCGGTAGGGCCAGCAGCACCAGCAGGACAGCACCAGCGGCAGGACCAGCAGGACCAGCAGTAGGACGATACCAGTGGTCGCGGCCACCGCTCGGCGGTTGCTCACCAGCTGGACAGTGGAGGTGAGCAGGGGCTCGATCTCCTCCCGTGTGGCGGTCACGGCATCGCCCTGTTCCTCTTCGGTCCTCCAGAGCGCCGCCTCGAACCACTCAATCGCCGCGTCGTACAGGCCGCGGCTGAACGCGTGCTTGCCGATGAACAGGCAGTCGCGCGCCGTCAGCTCCTGGGCACTCTGGAACTCTGTCAACAATCCGGCCTGCCTTGATGAGCCCGACCAGAAAATGAAATCCTTGTAACAACAGGTCCGACCGCGTATAGGCTTTGGATCCGACAAGCAAGGCATGGCAAGAGCCGTAAAAAAGACGGTTTTAACCCTATTCCCGGCAGGGGGGGGGCGGAGTCCGCCCCCCCTCGGGTTTTTTGCTTGCCAATTCCAGGCTTTTTAACGCAGCTTCACGAAAATTGGTGACTTTTCCTAGCTATTCCTTCTACGCGCCGTGACAAAATTTCGAAATTCTATTTTGCTCAGGGGCGGAGCCAGGCAACGTTTTTGGGAGGAACCTCAGGTCATTTTTGGCCATGTTGAGGGTAAAAGGAAAATGTCTGCCAAAAACAGAGTTTTAAGATAGAACTTAAAACTTTATATGAATATATAGCTAAATAGTTGGGCAATGTGCATATGTAATTTTGTTTATCTGAGGTCACTTTACAAGGTCAGGTCAAGGTCAAAAGTCAAAATTTGTTTTTTCGCAAAAATTTCGGCGCCGTTTTTTCAAATGCCAAACCCGGAATATATATGACGTAGAAAGATGCCCTCTACTTGTGTACCAAGTTTCAGCTTGATATCAGGTCGGGTCACGGAGCTATGACCTAAAATGTCAGTGCACGTACCCTATATCGCAATAGCCAAAAAATGATTTTTTTTGGAATAGAGTGAATTTAATCGATTAAAAACGTTTACAAATAATATCTGAATGCACACGACATCATTACAGGTGACCCCAAGGTCACTGGAGGTCATTTAACGTCAAAGGTCACAAGTTGATCTGAGAAACGTGTGACCATGACAGTTCCCCCTTTTTTATGTCCCTGGCACCGCCTATGCTAACATTATACAAACATTGTAATGCGATTTGTACTTCTTTAGCATAACATGACTAGCAGAAGCTAAAAAAGTGTTTTGGCCTCTTTTGTTCATTCCGTTATTAGAAAACTAATCCCCCTATTTTTGAAACCCTGTGAACGCCCATGAATTTTCTCAAAATTTCAAATTTGCATACCCATGGTAAAAGCCCTATCCATAATCTCTCGATTGATGCCAGTTTCATCGAAATCAGTCCATAAACAACGGAGTTATAAGAAGTCAAAAAGTACCCCCCATTTTGACATTTTTGCCCCCCTGTATCCACAAATTTCAAAATGTTGAAAATTTCTTTTTATCAAAATGTAGTTCACGTCACGGCAAATCGATTGCCGTTTGTTGCGATGAAATCGGATAAGTAGTTCTCGAGATCTCAGGGGGGGGGCCGAATCCGCCCCCCCCTGCCGGGAATCGGCCATACCGTCTAGCCCTCCGGGAATAGGGTTAAACGGACATCCGTGTCATGTTTGTCACGGAATCTCCGCGGAAAATCCTGGGGCAGACATTGCAGGACGAACGTGAACATAGCGGCATATTCACAGCAGTTTTACAATCGTCGAACGGGTAAAAAGGCATGCGTTCCTAATCACAAGTTCCAAAAGGTGCACAACTGATCGTCTTCCAAGGCCAACTGGGAACTGGCAGTCAGAAAGTTTAAAAGCTATGTCTCTGCGGGATGGCTATGAATAGTCGCCCAGTCACTGCAGAAAAGCTAACAACTGTTCCGATCGTGCGCTCACCCTTCACTATTCAGCTGTTTACAGTCTGTGGCGACCCCCCTGTACCTGGCCCGTTAGGAAATCGGCCTCTTCGTGGCACCATCAGTGAGCTGTACAGCACGCCTGTTCGCCCAATGGCTGGTTGGTGACTGGCGAGTGCTCGGCTCCCTTCGCCGTCGCGGCCAGGCTAACAGGCCGAACGCCGGAGGGCACGCTCGGCTCCGAGACCGCAGCAGGCCTCGGCGCGGCCGAATCAGAGCGTTCAGTTGGCGGGCAGAGGTCGAGGGCCCGAGTACTCCGCTCACTCTGAGTGCCGCTTCTCTCACGGGAACGGGAGCGCCGCTCCGTCACGACGGCGATCAATGGTTCTGGTCAACGTTTCGCACGTTGGGTGTGAGGCGAAACACGAAGTTCTTACACATAAACCACTGTTTACCCATCTGTGTGCTAAAAGAACGAATTAAGCCCTCCTGTGCGCGATATCGGGCTGCACCGGCTCGTGCACTGCGTCCGTGCAAAGCATTGTAGTTGCCGACAGATCACTTGAGGCGCGTGCTGATCCGGCGATAATGCAGTGAACACGATGAATTCACCGAAAAAAAACGAATCCACAAATAACCATTGACGTGCGTTGTGCTGAGATCGGCCAGTCGCTGGGACTGAGGAGGACGGCCATCGTGCGCCGTCCAGATCCCATCGCGTCTCTGATCTGGCTTAGTCCCCGGCGGCGCGGCGCGGCGCAGTCCTGCGACCGCGTGACGCGTCCCGCTACCTGATCCGGGGTTCAGGGTTCCGCCGGGTCGCCGCAGCCACCAGCCTCCCCGGCCGACATGGTCATCGGCCATCGTCCTCTGCCGCCCCGGCCGGCGCTCACCTGTCCGACACGCAGTCGTTGCTCACCTGTCTGGCACGCGGCCGGCGGCCACCTGCCCGACACGCGGCCAGCCTGCAGCTGGCCAGCCCGTGGGGCCACACTGTGGCCGATCGGTACAGAAAAAGGCGGCCGCCGAGCACACTGTCGCCGCCTAACTGAACTGAGCGCTGAATTGCTGAACTGAGCCTAATTGAACTGGCCTGGCCGCGTCACAAGATGCCGACCGGGTCGCAGGATGCCGGCGCTAACTCACATCGTCCGGATCACGGACCGCTAGCTCAAGGTCACACCGTCCGCATCACGGGACAATAGCTCCGGGTCACAATGACGGGGTCACGGGCCACTGGCTCCAGGTCACATTGACCGGGTCGGGTCACCGTCCACCGGCCCTGGAATCGCCAATGCCATGTTCTGAACCAGGTCAGCTGTGCAGCCGGCTGGCGACGGCCCAGCCGCAGAGGTGACCGCCATGGGAGGCGGGAGCGGCCTGGCTGGCCGTTTCCGCCCCGGTTGACACCGTCGGTGGAACGCTGGTCAGTAGGTTAGCCGCGTCTGGTACCACCATCATGCTGGCCCACATGGCTCACGGTGTCTCGGGCCCGGAAAAGGAATCCATGCGATTATGCTAACAAGGCGTGTGGCATACTCATGGATTCAGCTTGCGAGACAAGAACAGCTCGTATCATTTCAGCGCACGCCATCCATGCGACTGAACACAACTTTAGGATTCGTAGGCACACCGGGCTGCTACATCGTCTTAATGTGGGAAACTGCAGATGTACGTGCTCCATTTCCTTTACGAAGTTGCCACAAATGCTTCCAGCTTCCGTGCAACTGCTGGCAAAGCGATTTGCATCGCGCTCCTCGGCAACCAATGCATTTTGTTTCCGGACTGGTGACCTTTTGTAACAATCCTTGTGTGGTACTCTGTACAGTGATGAAATATCGCCCTCCATTGCGGTCTTCGTTTCTCTTTCTTTCGTTTCATTTCCACGACCCTCCCTGTTTTCTTTTGTTTAGCATGTGTTCCCGGCTTTGTTTCTTTCAAGTGGTGTTTTGTTTCCCCTTCCTTTTCTCTTTCCTTTCTTGCTCATTTCTTCTCTCTCCTTATTGCCCTCTTGATACTTTCCTGTCTATTCACAAGCTCTTTTCTTTTCGTGTTCCGGCGAGCAGCTGTCCCCCGCGCCCCGGGCGGGTAGCCGACGGACGGATCGGGCGGCTGTCTCCGGTTCGGCTGGTGCGCAGCTGCCCGACGCAGCCAGCTCGGCTAATGAGACCCGCGGCAGCGTTTCACCTTGCAGGCCCGTGGCGTGGCGCGCTCCCAGCATATGGCGGCGTGCCGTACCCGCCAGACGCCGCCGGCCGGAATCGGACGGAGTGCGGCCAGCAGCAGGCCTCGCCGCCAGATGTCACGCGACAGGCGGGCCAGCCTCCCGCCTTCAGATGAGACCGTTCAGCCCGGCGCTGTCCGAAGCGCCTCGATACGACACATTATTCCGGACAGATTATTTACTGGCCGGCACCGATCGGTCGAGACCATCATCTCGCCAAATTCAAACCATCTCAGGAACGCTAAACGGTCGGATGGGTGGCATTCGCAGTGCCAAAATAATCTGAAATACGGCGGAATATTGCGCTTCACACGCGTATAAGAAGTCTGTCTGGGTCACACTCTCGAGACCGTAGATGACTGTTTTGAGTTTAAATCGAAATGCCTCCCACTGACAAATTACGGTTACTGTGATGACGCTATCCGGTTTTACACTCTCTGATGACCTGAATTATGTTTTTTTTTCGTTTTGCTTTGTTATTTCTTACGTGGTTTGCACGTCGTGTGCTTTTTTTCTTTTCATTGTATATGTTTGGTTTTTTGTTTTTTTTGCATTTTTATCTTCTACTTCACTTTCCCATTTGTCATGAACCCGTTTTATTGTTTTCATGTCCAGCGACTCGAATAAGATATTAACCCACCTGTATGGATGACTCTCATGAAATGAGACCAAAACTGAAACCAAAAATGCATACTGAATTTTGTAGTTCGGAAAATACACGTGTAATACTCGCATATTACACATGCGAATATCAATAAATCTCGCGGCTCTTCCCGATCGCAACAAAGAAGCACAAACTATCGGTGAGAGGCCGTGCATATACGCGTAATATTGCTCCTATATACGTCCGTGTTATTGCCCTTGTATACGCTCGTGTTATTGCCCCTGTGTACGTCCGTGTTATTACCCATGTAAACGTCCATGTTATCGTCCCTGCAGACGCCCGTATTATTGCCCGTGTATATGCTCATGTTCTTGTCCATGTCTACGTCCGCCTATATTCTATGGGAAATACAAGATCCCCTTTATATCCAGTATTCCCGTGTATATGCCACTAATATTGTTCCTATATGCACCCTGATGATATGTACACGACCGTCTTATTGTATTTATTGTAATGTGTACTTGACCCTGTTCTGAAGCAAGGCGGCCCGTAGCCGAAACGTCTTCTAACTCCCTGGCTCTTCTAAGAGCCACAAGCCACGCTCTACAGCATACAGGCCAACAACCACCAGGATAATCTCCCAAAATGCCGTGCAGCATCCACAGCGGGCTCTCCGAGAACTCGACGTGAACTGTGCAGTTCAGTCAAATGAAAATACACAGCCTTGTAGCACCAGACGTATCTTGCTGTGCTGTGGCCTACATGAACAATTTTGCATGGCGTTCCGACCAGGGACGCGGCCAAGATTTTCTTAAGTGGAGGGGGGTGTTCAGTGTGAATTGAAATCATACGAAAACCGCCTGCTGGGAAGATGTGCAATGGTTTTCGCAAAAAATGCGGAACTGGGGGAGTTCCCGTCCCCCTTTTGGCTGCGCCGGTGGTTCCAACGAACGATAAGCTCTTATAACTTTATGCCGCTTAGTCCATAGATCTTAAACTTAAACAAGTAGGAACTACCACACCGGAGCATGAAATTGACGTCAATAGTTTTATCATTGCGACAATGACGGCTACCCAAAAGTACCTAGTTGCCAAAATACGGCTTCAAAACAAATGGCACGCGCTAAGACGCTAAGCCAACAACTCATGCTCGTAAAGGCTCGATAGCATCAGTATTTACTGCTTCGTGTGCGATATTAGTCTGTCTTAGTGTGCCATATTGCTCTAAAACTGACGCAACAAATATGTGTGGCCATTTTATTTGTGCCAGGAAGGCGAGGTTTATGGGAATGCCAACTGAGCACCACGAAGAAGCCAGGGTGCATACGGTTTAATGTGCTCCACTGTTCCTGCAGGAATGCGGAAGCGGGTTACCAGACGGGTGCAACGCAGAGAATGTCGTTCGTATTGTACCTCGTGCCCGCAGTGCCGAGAGCGACGCAGCTGGCCTTTCCCGTGACGTCGGCGCCAGACGGACGCCACGCTCAAACGAAATCACCAGTGCCGCAAGCGCTCCATCGCCGTCCCCACTGCTGCCAGCGGACCTCCCTGGCCACCACTTTCCACCCAAATAGCTGTCAACCCAGGCGGGACCACTTCTGCGTCAGACGGTCGTTAGAGGCCCTGGCCAGTCCACCGACCGTCCGTCAGTGGGGCTGACCAATGCACCGGCCGATCATCAGAAGGGCTGACCAGTCCACCGCCCGTCCGTCAGAGGGTCTGACCAGTCCACTGGCCGGTCGTCACAGGGCTGACCAGTCCACCAGTCGGTCGTCAGAGAAATGACCAGTCCACCGCCCGTCCGTCAGAGGGTCTGACCAGTCCATTGGCCAGTCGTCAGAGGGTCTGACCAGTCCACTGGCCGGTCGTCAGAGGGTCTGACCAGTCCATTGGCTGGTCGTCAGAAGGTCTGACCAGTCCATCGCCCGTCTGTCAGAGGAGCTGACCAGTCCATTGGCCGGTCGTCAGAGAAATGACCAGTCCACCGCCCGTCTGTCAGAGGGGCTGACCAGTCCCTGGCCGGTCGTCAGAGGACCTGACCAGTCCACCGGCCGGCGCGCGTGCCGGCGCCGGTGACCGGGTTTCTGCGGCCGTTGACGCTCCGAGACAGACCCGGACAGATCCGACAGACCCGGACAGATCCGACAGATCCGGACAGATCGGCTCGGTCGGTCACGCTCGGGGAGGCCGGCAGCCGGTCAGCGGAGACGAGCGGCACGAACCGCCCCACGGCGTGATGCCACCTGTGAACGCGCTCCGGCCCAGACGGACGGCCGACTGCGACTGGTGGCAGGTGCCCGCAGACCAATGGTCAGACGGACGATCAAACGCCGGGGACAGCTGACTGCGACTGGTGGCAGGTGCCCACGGACCAGCGGTGAGACGGACGATCAGACGCCGGGGGACAGACGACGGCTAAATACAGATGGCCACGGACGGAGAGGAGATCGGCTGGGGCCGGGATGGACTGTGACGGGTGCTGGCGTCATATGGTCGTTTTTCGGTGACACTGGGCGTCGTCATCCTGACATCCAGTCAGCCAAACAGTTGGTGGACCCACCTCATTTCACTACCTCGGTACGGCTCTAGAACTGAATCACTCGACTGACCATGTTACGTCTTGTTCGTAAACTACTCTCGATGGAACATCCGAAGACAGAAGGGCTGCAGATAATTACTTCTAGCACCACCATCTAATCAACAACGTCAATAAAGGTGCTGGATGTTCTCAGTGATCATCGATCTATGCCTAATCTGAGACTCTCACATATCCAGACGGCGTGCCGCTGTAATTCTGTCCAGGTTTCTGCTACCATGACCCGAACTCACTTAGCCCCCTAAGTCCTGGAATGGTGTATAAGAACGCGGGTCTTTCCTGCCATTCTGTATCGCTCGTCCGTGCGGGCAGCCTCGGGAGATCGTCTGGCTCGAGTGTAGCGGGTCAGAGACCCTGCTGTTAGGTTGATGACCGGCATTTGCCGACGCGACTACGTGAGCCCATCTCCTGAAAGCCCCGGGTGGCCGAACGTTGCGACATGGTTCGTCGGCGAGACCCGCAATGTGTCCAGAACGTTGCGAATTCCGGGCTCGCTCCTTGAGCTTGGCGCGCTGCCCGCCGCCAGGTGGACGTGTCCACAGCCTCGCCACAGCAGGGCTGTGCACCGAGCCGTGGGAGCGCTGAACCTGTCCCGGCGGCGTCTTGCTGACACGCACGCTCCTACAGCGCTGCCCACGCATGGAACGGTCGGAGCCGTCAAATGTGGCAGGCCCCCACCAAGAAGGTGCTTAGTGCGGCGCTTAAGTGATTTTTATGTGTGTTTATGTGTTTATGTCTGTTTCTGTCTGTTCATCTTTTCGTTTGTTTTCGTTTTATTGTGATCTGACTTCAGATCCAAAAAAAACACGAGTGATATCTTAAGGAATGGACAATAAACAGCAGATCTACTGTTCTCTGGACCCACTATAGTGCGCTTATACACCTGTACCGCTGTGCCCTTAACCCACCACACGACACTTCACTGAACGCATCACTCACACCCTTACACCCGCTGTTCCCTGACCACCATATCACATCACTACATCGGTTGTCCTCTGACCATGTCACATCGCTGAGCCTGCCGGGTTCACCTGCGGGCTCCGGTCCGACGCCGACGATATGGCCCTTGGGCAGCTGGGTCATGTTGAGCCGATACGTGTCCTGCAGACGGATGAGGGCCACCGCCGCCCCGTGCAGGTCATCAACAGCCGGGTACGGCCGGTCAGCCCGCAAACTGGCGGCCGCCCGCAGCGTGTCTGAAACGGCACCGGATCGCGGTCAGAGCCGCCGCTCACAGCGGTCGCCTGAGGTCGGCCGGGCCACACACTCATCACCAGGAGCAAAGAGGTCACCGACGGCAGCGGGACCGAGAGGGCCGCCGGCAGTCATCGCCGGCTGCCGAGTGGAGGCCACACGGAATCCGAGCAGCTGTTGGGGTCAGCAGACCACCGGACCACCAAACAGTGGTGTCCAGTGGACGTCGTCATAACGTTCCGCGAATCGCAGTACTCGTGATTCTTGATCGTTAGGTTTTCGGGTTATTCACGTCTTTGTTGCCCTTGTAATACAATCGATACGGCGGACTGTAACCTCCTTAAGAGGTCCACTTGAAATGGCTTTCGACATGGAGCGAGCATCTCACGTAAGGCCTTTTACGTGTTGGATTCTGGTGTGTTGGGCCCAGAGGCCCAATAACTTGCTTATTTGGCAACACCAGTTGCAGGGGTGTAACTTTTCATACCTTTATTGATTTGGAATTCCATGCCGATATTTTATCCCACTGATGTGTTTTCTTGTTTGATAAAATAAAAGTTCCGTAAATATATTGCAACTGTTGCATTTTATGGTTCAATGAAATTAGTTTCCATACCAAAATTTGCCCCAGTTCCACACCCATGACCAGTTGGGTCCAATATGGGGCGCTCCAAAAAGTCCAAGGACACACAGGGGCGTGTTGAAAAAGCCCATTTTCCTCCCCGCAGTCAGGGATGTCAATTTGTATTCTTTTGAGAGAGTCCAGGCCCACATAATGTTGATTTAGGCCTACCCAATGTTGGTTTGGGCCTTCCAGTATTTTCCACTGGTTTGAAAGGAAAATGAGTAATAATAACAAAAACACGGCCGCAATAGATAATAGATAGGCAGAAAGTAAAGAATAAAGTCTAAAGAGACGTATTTATTTATCTTTCTGTTTTCCGTGTATGTATATATATATATATATGTGTGTATATATATATATATATATATATATATATATATATATATATATATATATATATATATATATATAGGGATGAATGCAAATTTCCATTTGATAAATGGTAAGAAAAAAATCTGCAAATTTCCGTTGGTCAAAACGAAGTGGGCAAAATCCATTGAGGAACCAACATTTGGGGAGAGGATTGTTTGTCGGGTCCTCGACTCAGTCCCCAACCATTTGCAGAAATCGACACCCCTGCCCGTCGTCATGGCCATAACCCTCACCTCTTAGCTAACGACAGGGCGAAACGCTCAGCCGGCCCGACCGCCCAGCACGTGCCATTGCTGTTTTAGGGCCTTGATACCGTTGTTGGGTAAGAACAGAGCCTAGGAGAAGACAGGATCGGGAACTCTCGGACGGAGCAGTGGCAGGAGTTACAAGAGGCTTAAGTGCCGAATAGGTGACTTTGAATAGCTGTTGATCGGATTTTCACCCATACGAGTTTTACATCCGCAATAAATATTTTTCTTTCGAAGCCAGCAATGTTACACCACTGCGTCTTATGACGTCCACGTACCAAGGAATGCTTTTTTTTGGAGAAGCTGGGCTATGAAAATCACAAAAGCACTCTGAGATCGTTCAGAAAATTTCTGTTATTTTCCGTCATAATTTTACATTTAACTGGATAAAAGGGCGAAAAATGCATCCGATAACGTCGGAACATTATCGCCCACGTTCCTTACCCCCTGTTCGTAATGCGCTGATCCTTAGACCACATTAATGGACGCGCATGCGGCGCTGCGTAGTGGGGGTTGTCGGGCAGCTGAAGCCATTGGGAGAGTCCGTTGGGATATAGAAGACTTCGCCGGCCCGCGCGTATTTACACATCGGCGATAACGATCTGGTTTTCTTCGTCTTGCCTTGTGCTTATGTTAAGACCAGGTTCATGAGATTAGGATATCATATCAGCAGGGGGCGGAGCGTGTCCCGGCAAGGGGTGGGACGGGGGGGGGGCGACGGCTACTTTTCGAGCCATTTCTTCCCATGCAATGCCATAAGATTAATGTTGAATTTCTCCAATTCAAGGGGACGGTGCCCCCCCCCCCACGTTCCCGCTGCCACGACGATATCCATCACGGCAGAAAGTGAAGTGCGAATATGACTGGTGCCGCTTCGAGGGTACGTGGAAAAACTTCAAGACATACAGTCAGCAAGGGTGGCTCCAGTCATACGCTGCTGAAAAATGGCGGTTTTGAAGCTGGAGGACGATAGCAGGCATGGACATCACAACGTGGTGGGTAACCAATTATTGGGACGTCAGGTTCGGTCATCATCGACAATGACTTCCCATCCTACTGTCGTTTTTGAAAGGACGGCAAAAATACATTTTACTGTTCTCCGTACTAATGTTATTGCTACGCATAGTTCCTTGGCTATAGCTAGCTGATTATGACATAAGACGCAAAGGCCTGAAAAAAGAGTAGGCACCTAGGCACCTACACAGTTACCTATGGGCCAAAGGGGCCTTCTCGGTTGCACTTTGTGGATATTAAAAATGTATTACCCTTTGAATTTGTCAGATATCCCTGGAATTCACAGGGTGTTAGGAGACCCATGTCGAAGGTGCGCCCGAAAAGGACAGTTGGGAGACAGTCCAGCATGTTTTTGGACCCCGGATCGGGCCATTCACGAACACAGCCGTCACGGTCCGCAACCTAAAAACCGCCACCGTTCCACAGGCTGCTGACTAGAGCTGAGAATTCGGATAGGTTTCCGGATTCAAATATTCGGATGGGTACATTCGAGCATTCGAATCGAATGTCCGAACTTTTCGAAATCTACGTCATTTTCCCCCAACAGGTGCGACTGGAGCAATATGTAAAAAAATCAGACTGATTCACAACGGCGTGGACAAGTTGCAGGACTTCAGGGCGTGGCCGGCGCCGAGCGCCAGGCGGACGGCGGCCGGACGCTGCCGAGGCGGGAGAGGCACGGCGTCAGCGGCAGAGCGCGCTCTGATTGTCAGCCATGCTGCTGTGTAAGGCAAGTACTAGCCGTCAAGCCCATACGATACGGTGCTTCGAAATGATTTCTAGCGTCGGCGGTAAGACGTGGTTTTGTGGACGTTCTACGTGCACGTTTTTGTGTCTGATCAAAGAGAGCAATCAAACGTGGTCAAGGTCGTCCCAAACACAATGTTTTGAAAAATAATCATATCATAATATGCAAATGTGCAGCGTGCATGGTATGCTTAAAAGCTTATTGCCTGCACAATGCAGGCTAATGTATTCAGAGACCGACTATTTGCCTGCATTCCTCTCAACGGACTACAACAAAAGAGACGATATGAAGAGGCTCAAATATGCTTTTCGATCGTCTACAGCTTCAGTCACTGATTGGTACTGACCCAGCGTCTCTGCCCGTCGTTGACGGACACGGAACGAATGCCATTATTTTCGAGCTTACTCATCTCCCCACGGAATATGGCGAGTAGATCAGTGCCACAACGGGGAGAGGACAGAGCATGTCTTATTAATGTCATTCTCAGCATTGCCCTCATCTATAGTGGTGTACAGAAACCAAAACAACAGTAAGCAATGCCCTGATTGACATTCTGCTTAGTTATAATTTGGCTCATAACATGCTCTGCAGCGAGACTCAAAACAACACTGAAATGTTCAGTTGGCATTTGAATGCTCGAATATTCGGCCTGATATTCGAATCATCCGAGTACAGATCCTTAGGTCTACTCCTAAGGCGATGGTGACTATCCCAGTCGAGGTGCCCTCACGCAATAGGTGGCCCATACTTGCTTTCATAGGCTGGAATGCCTGAGTCCAGGAAAACGATGAAAGGCGCCTTCCCGGCCCGCGTTTCAGTCACCCAAATGGTGACGACACGGCTCCAAATGGTGCCGCCAGATAGCAGAGCCGCCAGCGGCGCCGCAGCGGCAGAACCCACCGCTGGTCTGCTGATAAGTCGAGCCGGCGGCCAAAACACAGGGCGCCGGGACGCAGTGCGGCCGACGCACTGGACGCCGGGAGGCAGAACGGCCAACACCATGAGCGCCGAGACGCAGAACGGCCGATATATGAGGCGCCGGGACGTGGCACGGCCGACATGTAGGGCGCAGGGACGTAGTACGCCCTACATATGGGGCGCAAGGACGCAGTACGGCCGACACATAAGGTGCAGGGACGTAGTATGGCCGACACAACGGGCGCGAGACGCAGAACGACCGACACATGAGGCGCCGAGACGTAGTACGGCCGACACATAGGGTGCAGGGACGTAGTATGGCCGACGCAACGGGTGTGAGGACGCGGTACGGCCGACACATGAGGCGCCGAGACGTAATACGGCCGACACATAAGGTGCAGTGACGTAGTACGGCCGACGCAACGGGTGCGACGACGCGGTACGGCAGACACGTGGAGTGCAGGGACGTACGCGGTACGGCCGACACACATGAGGCGCCGGGACGCAGTACATCGGGATGCAGTATGCCAGCCGGTGCCGGTATTTCCTAGGCCGGCATCGAATGCCGTCCGGCCGGCACTGCATCACAAAGTCGGAATGTGAGACTCGGGCTGTCGGCGGACCCCCGGAAGCCAGACGCCGACCTGGACAAGACTCTCCATACGCAGCCATAACCACCCGAACTGAGGCAAGGCCCTCCCACCCCCAGACTGAACTGAGGCAAGGCCTTCCCACCCCCAGACTCATATAGCTTCACATCTGGCAAAGTATCCGCCACGTCGCACAGCTGCACCGTGGCCTCTAATCAATGGCATTGATCAACTTTCTGCTGGTTGGCTTAATCTGGCATCACCTTCTGATTTCGGCCCGCCCACCTCACTGCCATTGTCCCGAGTTAAGTTCCTGAATGTCACGAACAGATTTCACGGCAGTGTCAGTCGAGATGGGGGTGGTCGCGACAAAATGGAAAACAGCTCGTTCCATATGGCCATGACTGTCATCACAGTCGATGTCACTGCGTATCTATTAGCGGTGGCGTGCACAACTGCGACTGCAGATGCGTGCAACAACGGGCATTTTTCTGCGTACCGGAGCGGCGCTGCGGCTTGTCCGCCCGGCTTTTGGCACGCGGCGGCGTGTCTCCGAGTCACGTGTCGCCGCCGAACAGTGTCACCAGGCAGACCCGGCGACCGCCGGACGGGTTCCCACCCCCGATCAGGAGCGACTGTCTGCGGCGGCCAGTCAGTAGGCCATCACTGTCAGGTCGGAAATCGGCGGCGCCCGCCGCCGGCCCGGCGTCAGTGGCCATCTGGGTCAGACGCGCCAGCGCAGCGGCACGACACGTGACTGTGACGTAACCATGCGGCCGCCGGCCTCTGTCGAGTACAGCTAAACACCGGCCTGTGACCCAGTGACTTGTCCAGGTGTATTGTTACCGATCATTAATCTGAATGGAATGTGAAATCGGGTGACGCATCGTGCTGTAATTCTGGGTTCTACTCTTCAGTTGGAATTCCTGATAAAATTCGGCCATTTCAAGGATTTGTCACTTTCCAAACAAGCGTAGTGCAGCTGGGGTCAGCCATCTCTGGTCTCAGTCACGGTGCGAGTGCTCGATAAAAGGCGTCAGTGTCGGTTTGGCGTCAACGATCGTAGCAGAGGCTGCTGCCAGAGCGACAGCCTTCCTAGTCATCAGCGAGCGGGAAGCTGACGGTGGCTGCCCGATCGGCCGTGCTCAGCGGATTGCCGTGCGGTGTTTTCAGCAGCGGCGCTCGCCGCCGGGGCGGCCGGTACCGCCGCGGTCAGATCAGCACTCTCCGCCAGACCAGAGCACGAAACAGACCGGATCAATCCGGCGGACCTCACAGTCCGACCCAACACGCCGGACTGCATCCGGATGGGATCTGTTCAAAACACGGGTTTGGATCGGATGTGAATCTGAAGTTTCATGAACTTTTGGTACCATTTCATACCTTATTTCCTTAAGTTATGGGGCTTGTGCCCACATGACTTGTGTACACAGGTGGGCATCGTTACTAAAAAATGTAACTTCGTTACTCGTTACTCCGTTACTCAAAAAAGCCAGTCCGTTACTCGTTACTCCGTTACTCTGCCTTAAAAAGTAACGGAAGTTACCGTTACTCCGTTATTCCGTTACTTTTTTAAATGCTGTGAAAACCAAGCGAACGCGGGTTTTAAGTCTTTTATGCTGCTTTGTGGTTGTAAAACGCATTCCATATACAAAGGGAAGAAACAAAAAGCGCTTACCCAAAACACTCCGCTAGCTGCCCACTGCCCTCACCAGCCGTTGTAGAGTCGGCGGCGCCGGAACAACAGCCGCGGCGGGTATTCTACCACTGTGTTAGCCACAATGTTCAAACTAATGAATTCCTGTTCATTGCCCGCGGCGCCGACGGAGCGGGGACAACCGGCGCTGGAGCGGACGCATGCAAAATGCGACAAACAGCGGACATCTATCGACTGGGTTTGATCAACAATGCCTCTCGAGGTGTCCGCCCTGAACATAATGGTCTCCGTTCAAAGCTCGTTTCGGTCTCGCGAACTTCTTGTTTTGTTTTGAAATTATGTGTGTGTATTAGTTTGTGTACGAGCGCGTGCGTGGAGGTAAGATTCCTGATATCCCTGACGGTTTTTTAATACCAAACGACGAAGGACTCAAAAAAACATGACTGGTATGGATTTTATTATTGTGAAATAAAAGACTAAAAAAAGGTGCTTTAGTACCTCTTCAGCACCCTTGAAAAGACAAATTAGCTATAAAAACATGGTCATAAGTAAGATGCAACGGTGGATGTTAGCCGTTCACAAGTGGAACATTTTGGAACGATGACGTTACCTGACATGACCCCTGTGAAAGGCCAAAATTGATATCAATGAACTCGCTATTGTCTTACGGTTCAGTATATGTCGCTTAAGTTCAGCTTTTCAGGGACAAGGTATTGTGTCTATTTACCTAATTCCAAGGACGTGTTTTGACCTTTCATGGCGTCTGGTGGCCTCAAAATCGACCTGAGGTCAAAACCCTTGAATGTTTTCCTCTCGGTTTGACAAAACCTTTCTGCCGGTGTTTTCCTTTTTTCCGTGCGATATATGGGAGCCGAGATCCTGGGAGGTGCCGAAATCCGCGCTCCCCTCCGGCCGGGCAAAGGGCATTCTGAGCCCGGCCGGAGACGGGTTAAAAACACTTCATTTAACCCTATTCCCTGTGGGGGGGCAGATTCTGCTACCCGTGTCTTTTTGCTTGTCGCCCCCACACTGTTTGCCGCAGCGCCACAAGATTTTCTGGCATTTCATGGAATTGATACACATGTGTTTTGTCAACATTTAAAAAAAAAGTCGGTCCCGCAGACGCGGTTCCAAGCCCCCGTTTTTGGCGGTAATGTGCTGTGCGTGAAGCTGCAAAGTTGTGCGGTTCACTATCGTGATATTCTGAGTAGAAATAAAGATCACTGACTCATTTATATAGTCATACACATCCTAAACAATGCGTATGCACACACATTTTCAGGCGAACGCACACCCAGGTACTGAAAAAATGGGGGAGCACACTATTGTGCTTATGGTGCCCTCCCAGTTTTGTTTACCTGGATCCACCTCTGCGCTACATATAAACTTAAACTGGCTTGCTAGTTGTACATCTGATGTTTATATCACCCAAAACAAACAAAAACAAGGGAAATTTCTTATTTCAAAAATCACCCTTCTTGCCCTCCCTGGAACTGCCTATGGTTTTCTATTTTAAATTTCAGCTTTCGGTATATAAAAGACTTGGACATTCCAAGCTGAACCGTGTTATTCCCATGAAAATTGGTTGGTAAACACGGCCGCAGTGACCTTTCAAAAATCCCCAAATTTTGGAGTTTGTTTGCCCCCACGCCCTATTTTCGCAGTTTTTGAATTTTTGGGGTCTGGAATTGGAGATCTCGTTGAAACATATTAAATGGCATTCATCCCATCAACATTGGACGAATGCATCTCGAGATCTCTGGAAGGGCGGGGAGGGGAGGGGGCAGAATTGGTAATCTTCACCTTTCGGCCAATGCATATTTTTCGAAGGTGCAAAAGTGGCAACGGCTCATATCATGTTTGAGTTTGGGTCCTCACTTCTGCGTCTACAAAAAATAATGTGTCAGCCGAAAGGTGTTTCGGCCAGTTGATATTTTTTTCGGGAACGCAGGAGTGGTAACTCGAATCGCATGGACAATGTAGCCTGTCCTCCAAGTTAAACATGATTTAACCTAACCTAACCTAAAACCTACTGTATGGTTGCAGGATTGCCCTAGATGGGCATGTAAAACTAATTTTTTGTTAGGTTCAATTTGCCTGTTTTTTTTGGTTTGGTTAGCTCGTATCGGCTGAAGGCAAACATGTGTCAAATGAATCAAAATTCAAGAGTTACCTAACCAAGTCAGTTTACACATCCAGTAGGGGCCAGTGCTTAGACAGATACCTGAATGGGCTAAATTGTTCACACAACTTGTGTTGCCACTTCCGCGTCTCCAAAAATTATGCGTAAGCGTCGGCCGAAAGGTAGATTACCTCAGACCTGCCCCCCTTCCCCCAGGGTAACGTGAATCTCACTGCCTGCAGAGAATATGGTTAAGGCAAATAGTCCAAGCAATAGTCGACAAGCTTCATAATTATGCTTCACTACTGACAACTTATTGTGCACATTCTGTTCTCGCCTGGGAATACCGTAAATAATGCTTCCTCTTGATATGTGCCTTTAGCCTTGAAAGGCTACTCTTGTGACCCTTAATTATAACCTCTTTCGGTCGGCACAGGACATACGTAAAAATGGCGTTTTTCCCCTCCTCCTTAAACTCAAAGTACGTTTCTAGACGTGGCCATTGGTGACCCAGACCGGGCTCGTCCTGTCTCCGAAGCTGAGGCACCGTCGGACTCGGAGTCAAGGTTTTCGACCTCCACTGGCGGCGTAAAGACGCCTTGATGGGACATTTTAGTGTCAGGTAGTTAAAATTTCAGGCCAGTCAAGAATCAATCACCACTCCATCGCCCCATGGACATCGCAGATCCAAGGCCATGGCGGCAGTAATCATGTGCTCAACAGCCTTGAGTGATCTTGGCGGGGAACCGTGTGGCGGTGGTAAGCAATCCGTGGCTAACTTGAGACAACATTGAAAACTGCCGTCAGCTGGCTTTTCCAGTATAAATGACAATAACTTTGATATCTTTTAGCCTGAAAATTGACGACTGGTTAATTTATCATTTTAAGTCATATCAAACTTACGCATAATTCAATACTTTTGTCCCAAAAGAGACCAAAGTCAGCTGGCCTTTATACTGAACCATTGTCGTCAGCTTGCCGTCAACGTTTATCAGCTGACGAATATTGTCAACAAGTCTACGCCGCGATTGTGAGCTGAGTGCGCGCCCAGCCGCGCTTGTATCGCCGCACGCTATTGGGTGTTGGCTATTCAAGTAGCCAATGGCGTGTGCCGATGCAAATAAAGCCGGGCGGTGTCTGTAAGGAGTTTAAAAAGTAACGGAGTAACGGAGTAACGGAGTAACGGACCAAAAAGTAACGGAGTAACGGACCACAAAAGTAACTTCCGTTACTCAGTCCGTTACAGTAAAATAAAAGTAACGGGTCCGTTACTCCGTTACTCAAAAAAGTAACTTCGTTAGTAACGGAGTAACGGAGTAACGGACCAGTGCCCACCTATGCTTGTGTAAAGCCTAGCACTGGCGTAACCGTATTGCATAGACAGACAGGCTAAAACTGTATTCCCCTTCCAACCGTCCCCAGCTTCGGAAGTTTCCTTTGTCTAGGGGACTGATAAATGCAGAACTTCCACGAATCAGCCTCAAAAGCGTTCAGACCATTTAATTGGATAATGTTTGTGTGCTTCCATCAAGTGATAGTGAGTGGGGAGGAATACAGATGTTGGTAAAAAGTTTGGAAGGATATGATATGCCCTAAAAAAACAAACGTGTTGGCAAATGACAGTGACTAGCCTACATTCGTATGTATCACTTTCTTCACTTTTGCTAAAACTAGGCAGTTTTTAACCGTTTTTTTTTAGCATACAACTTTCCATTAGGTTGGTTTTTGGATCAGGCAGTGATTTCCCATTCTGGCTTCTTTAGGCTTTAGCCTACTATTTGTAGCGAATTGGATCCGGACTGGATCGGCCTTGGGGGAACTTTATGGATTTAAATTGGGCCCAGATTGGGCCCGGACGGATACGGATTGGATCGGATCGGACTGGATTTATCCGTTTCGTACTCTGCGCCAGACCCAAAGGCTGGGTGAGCTCAGCCGGTCTGGACGACTCAACATGGACCAGGCCAACAGCCGCTGCCGGATATCACGGGCTGGGTCAGCCAGTGAGGGTCGTCTGATTGTCGCCCCGGAGGCTGTCGCGCCGCCACAGGCTGCCCGGTCGGGCGAGGCGCTGGTTCGGCGTCTGGCTCGGCTACAACGGCCAGCCCCGAGGAGTCTTGGAAATGTCGTACGGTGCTGAGACAGAGGGGCACGAATCCGAGCTGAAAAGCCGTAGGTGCTGTGTTGTGCAACAAATCACCACGGAAGCAAAAGCCGTCAGTATATCTGTTATCATTTATTATCATGTATCTGTTATATTATCATGTGTCTCTGTTATCATTGCTGACTGAGCGAACCCAGGTGCAGTTTAAAACCTATGTAGGCTACCACAGCGCTTCGGTAAACAACGCGTCGTTTCTGGTCACAAGGAGCCGGCTTTCAGTTTACCATTGCTGGCAAATTCGGGTCTTTATAAAAAAGTGAGTAAGTGAAGACAGAATGCAAAGAAAAAGGAACTCAAGATAGTTGAGTGGAAAGAAGAGCGTGCTGTTAAACTGTTCTGCTGGCCAGCGCCATGCGTTTGTAAGCGATTTATTACGAAAAAGCATCGCCCATGGAGAGCTCCAATTCCGGCAAGCTTTACGTAACACAAACATCCGAGCATCCTTATAGGAAAAACGTCACGTCAGTGCGTGCAAATATCCTGCACGAACCATATTCACCCTTCCGCCCCGCCCCCCCCCCCCTGTCTGAGAACCTCTGCCCAGTCTGAGGACCTCTGCCCGGTCTGACAGAGTCTGTCCGAGTCTGAAAACCCCTGCCCGGTCTGACAGCCTCTGTCCACTCTGAAGACCTATGCTTAGTCTAACATCCTTTGCCCCTGAGACAGCGTCTGCCCGAATCTCTGCCCGGCCACCGGTCGTTAGGCCACGATTCGGTACCGGTCACGACCCGGCCGGCCGCGCCGGCCTGTGACGCCGCTCCGTGACCACGGCCGCTGACTGACGTTGTGATCGGCCGGCGGCCGGCCGGCGGCCCGCCGGGCTCGGCCAGGCAGCAGAGCGACACACAAAGCCGGCCGACGGCGCCGGCTGAGCCACGACCACTCGGCTCGGCCGGCCGAGCTGAACGGCCGGCCCGGGACCTCTGGATCACAGCTCCGATCGGACTCTGGGACCCCTCTGGATAATACGCTCCGATCGGACTGTGGAACCCCTCTGGACAATACGCTCCAATCGGACTGTGGGACTTCTCTGGATCACAGCTCCGATCGGACTGTGGGACCCCTCTGGACAATACGCTCCGATCGGATTGTGGGACTTCTCTGGACCACACGCTGCGATCGAACTGTGGGACCCTTCTGGGTCACACTTCAGATCAGACTGTAGGACCGTGCCGAAGTGGACATTGGCGCCCGCCGTTGGTTACGTTGTCGGCTGCTGGTACCGTAGGGACCTCCATTGACGAGTACAGCCAGACGGGTCTGGCGCCGCCCACTGGACTGAGACGGTCTGCGAGAGACTGAACTGAACGCCTGTCTAGGACTGCGTATGGCCAGAACAGCTGGCATGAAAGTCGTTGGGTGTACGGAAGGCCCTCACTGCGGAAGGTCACTGCAGGGTTGTAGGGGCACCCAAAAAAAAAAAAATCGGGCGGGGAATCAAAGGCGTTTTCCCAAATGGTTTTCCCATATGGCAAAATTAACACCGCTCCGTTGATTGAAAAGCACCAGAGGACATCCGTCCTATCGTACTTGGAACGAACGATTCCACATCCCTGCACTCGCCTTATTTTTTCCGGCACTCATAACGTACCACTCAAACCCCTCTCCTTCATACCACTGCTTGGAGCCCAGTGGACCGGTTCCGGTCGGCGGGGTTCCACAGCCATGACCACCAAAAGTTACTTATACACTGCGATGCCCGTCACTGTCGCTGCGTAACAACAACGGCAAACCAAACACTGACATCGGACACTGAGTGTGATGTGTGCCGTGGACGAAAACTGACCCCATGAAATAGTGTACAGTGGAATTATTTACTGTTCGCCAGTGATGCCGTCACCTTGTGTCTGGTTGACTTGTCGGTGCAGATCGTCTTCCACGACGTCCCAGTCGACCGTCAGACGACGCACCATCAGGAACGCGTCCACGGGGTGGTGGATGGACGAGGAGGAGCGCATCTCCCTGAACGACGCCACGTAACTGGAAAACGGCCGGCAACATCAGGAGGGCGCTACACGAGGCGCTACGTGATCCATCGTCACCAGCATAGGCTGGACAGTCTATGCTGTCCTAGGACAGACAGACAGACAGGTAATGAGTAATCGATATGGAACTGTTTTCAGCATCAGCAAAAGAAAAAAAAAATATTTTCAGTTGTTTCCAGATCAATTCAAAAAGGCAAAGTTCTCACGGTAGATGAATTGTGATAGACACGTAGCGAAGGGAAAGGGGCATGGGGGCCGGGGCACCCCGAACCAAGCGGTCTGCGCTAGATATTTAGCGATTTCGCAGGAATACAGAATGGTGATCATATATATATATATATATATATATATATATATATATATGTATATGTATATACATATATAATGCAAAAGCGAACAGTACATGCCTTTCCTGCGGGCGAAATATGAGGTCAGTTGCATAAAATTGCTGTTTTTCCTATACATTTCGTCACATGCCAGTGGCATCTGACAAAATTTGGCGTTTGCCCCCCACCCCCGAGGAAAATCTCGGCTATATGCCTGAATGGTGACCATCGTTCTTTTACCTTTTACGGGTGAGGACAAGCATCTGACGGCTGGAGAGTTACACCTCAAAACTAAACGAAACCTTGTACCGCAATCTGTCGTTGGCGAAGCATTTGTGCACGCCGTGGCAAGACAACACTTTGGTACCAAATATGCCATCTTGTCGGCGTTTTTTCCGCTTTTTGTTAAGCACCTCCAAACGTGGTTAAAGCGTTTATCTCCTGCATTGTTTTGTGGGTCTTTTTCTTTCCTGGAAGCGGGTTACAAGCAGTGACGGCTAAAAACGATAGTAGAACGACTCTGAACATTTGCCTAATGGCAGACGCTGTGCGTTTATGTGGTTAGAGGCGGCCCTCTGCTGCCCAGCCGAGAGCCACTGAACGTCAACTCACGATATAACCTCACGATAGCGAATCTGGTAGTCGCTGCACTGACCGCAACATCTCGCGAGTTAAATAATCCGGAATCTAGCCAGCTTAACCTGCTGGTGTGCCGGATTGTCTTAATTGGCCGGTGTGGTATCCGCTGGTGTGCTCGGCTGTTTTTTAGTCGGCAGGTATAGTCTCTGCTGGTTTGTTGAGCTTTATTAGCTGTTCTAGTCCGTAGGTGTGGGATCCGCTGGTGTGTTGGACTGGTTTGGCCGGCATCTGTGGTCTCGAATGGTCTGTTGGGCTGTTTAAATCCGCCGGTGTGGACTCGGCGGGTGTGTTGGACTGTTTCAGTCCGCAAGTGTGGTATCAGCTGCCATGTGTGACGCAATGTTCCGGCCGGCCACCAGCAGTCTTCGCTGCCGCGTTTCCGGCGGCCGGGGAAATAAATGGGCCGACCGAGCCGACCCATATAGTGAGAGTGGGCCGCGCCTGGCGCTGGCTAACGGTGCCGGCCAGCAGCGGCCCGCTCCGCCGCCGCCGCCGCCGCCCGCTCCACCGCTGCCGCCTTCCGCTCAGCGGCCCGCTCCGTCGCGCCACCGCCCGCTCAGCGGCGGCTTGCTCCGCTCACCTCCAGACAACAGCAGCCAGCCGCAGCTAGGAGCGGACAACAGCGGGCACCACTGGACAACAGCAGCCAGCCGCAGCTAGGAGCAGACAACAGCGGGCACCATCGGCCTACAGCAGCCAGCTGCAGTCAGCAGCGGACAACAGCGGGCACCACTGGACAACAGCAGCCAGCTGCAGTCAGTAGCGGATAACAGCGGGCACCACCGGCAGCACTAAACAACAAGGACAAAACCAGGCAGCCACAGACAGTCCCGGACAGAGCTGGAGAAGGGAAGAAAATGTCGACAACGCTGAGGACTGACGGATGTCAGAGCGCAGTACAATTTTATGCAGAATTCAAACACCATGAGCAAAGACAATGCTAGAAAGCGGGATCGAAAAAAGCGATTGAAGTGCAGTCCAGACGGCGCACCGATATGGCACACCGAAAGGTCTGCTTGGCAAAGAACATCGCTTCCTCTCACCATGAATGAGCACCACGTCAATGGAGTCAAGCGTTGGGCGATAACCAAAGTTTGCAGAGCAGCGCCCCTCTACCTGCAAGCGTCATTCATTGTCTATGGACCAGGTCGGTAATAATACTTGTGTTTCGTCTTCCGCGTCGCAGTTTGCCTCCCCGCCGCACCAAGAGTCCGCACTAGAGCCGGCGGTTAGCCACCGCCTCCGCCCCTCCCGCCCAGTAACGGAGCGCCACGTGATCAGCGGTCAAGGTCAGCGTCTGGGCTGCCCATTTCCCAGCCGGCTGCGGCGCCGGCGGCGGTGGCCTGTTAACGCAGGCTGGCCGGCCGGGTGGCTGGCCGGAGGCGGCAGACTGGCGCCGACCGGCGGCATCCCTCGCCACGCGGCCGCCTCCTGCCGCCGCCGCCGCTGCCGCAGACGTGCTTCAGCCGGCCGGCGAAAATGAATGGCAGTTCATCTGTCCGCGCTGGGATCTCACGTCCATGTAGCCTGAAGCTCCTCTCGGCTGAAGCAGAATAATCAAGACTAGGCCTGCATTGTACCCACGCCACGGTGGTGTAATTAAGCGCGCTGTCTGGCCGTCTGGCGGCGGCGGCGGCGGCGCCCCTGGAATGTGGCTGGGTTGCAGCGATCTGGCATGCGTCCCCGCTGGTCGGCGTGCGGCCCACACGGAAGTGGGCCAGCCATGTCGGCGGCCCTATGCAGGACGCCGGCGGTGGATCGGGGACAGCCGGAAACAGCCGGCCGGGCCGGGCACCGGACGGCCTTTGGCACGCACACCACGCGCCGGCTGACCGCTCTCCCCAGACGGCCACGACGGCAGGGTCAACGCACCGCTGGCCGAGACGGCGCCAGCTTCTCTGGGTCATGTGCACCTCAGCGGCAGTGGTGGCCGGAGAGGGCATTGCTACCGGGCTGGCGCGGCTACTCTGGCTCATCTGGACCACACCGGCGCGGCAGTGGTGGCGAGACAAGACACTGTTGACTGCGGAGGCGGCGGCTGCCCAGGCTCACTGATCACGCCGACCGACGTGGAGCTCGTCCCGATCGGCGCCTGTTCCCGGGGGAAGGCGGAGGCAGCCGGCCAGTTACCGCTGCCTGAAAAGAACCTGCACGATTCTTGTCACCCTCGTCCTAGAGCTCGGTTCTGTATGGACTGGCCGGCTATCGGCCGTTGGCGGTTTCTCGGGATCATGTGATCTAAGCCACCTTACTGGTGGCGGAAGGGGTGAGCAATCCTGCCGGGCGTTGACCGGCCTACCCGGCCCAGGGCGATCCAGGCGGAGCGCTGGGATTTCAGCGACGCGGGCCGATTACTGCGATGCTGCGGAGTCGGACGCGCCGACGTATGTCGTCCAGCGACACCATTTCGAATGGAAAGCCGAACCGAACCGAGCCGAGGGACAGTCTGATGTGTGTGTCTCTGCATCATTAACGACAAATGTGGGTACCATGCTCTGCTGACCCCTTCTCTCATTTCAACTCGTGAATCTCTTACGTGTGAAGTATCTGTCCAGGTCCCGAGAAGATTCATTGTCTGTGTCTTTTCTACCTATATAGTCCGGCACGGCCCCAGATTTTGTTTCTTCCCTTTCTCTCGACTGAGGATTGTAGGAACCGAATCTAGGTGTTTGTCCTCAAAATCCTTACCACTTCACGGTCGTGGCGCACTCTTGGCGGTACATCAACTTTATACCGTGCTCCTGCCCGGTACAGACGATCCCGTGCTCAGATTCAGGCCCTCCGATCCCGAAAACTACTGGTCCGATTTCCAAACGGAATACAGAGTTCAACAGCTTACAGAGAGATCTCCATTTCTAAAAATCGGTAATGATAATTCTTAAAAACGGCGGATAGGGGGTCAAAAAGTGGATATAAATAGGGGTTTACTTATACGAGGTTTCTGACCACATTTTATGGCCAATGTTGTTTTATGTCATGTCATGCTACCGGCAACTGATAGGTCTATCACATATGTCAGGAAGAAGCCGATTTTCAGAACTTATAGGCGTATCCAAGTAACATATAAAAGGATAAGCATTCATGGGAAATGTTACTTCAATCTGTAACATATTTTGAGTCTGGCGAGCTTATTTGTGCTCGGAAAACATTTCCATATATGTCACGTGTGTGTGTGTGTGTGTGTGTCACTTGTGTCCATATGAGTCCATATCATTTACACATGACAAATGCCCACAGGCGGATCGAGCTGCCAGAAAAATGGGGTAACTCCGTCTTGAAATATTGGTGATAGGATATCGTATTTAAACATATTGTGAATACTATCTTGTATTCAGTTTAAAGTTCGCATTTTGAGATTAAAAGCGCACCAAAGGGGGATTTTTGGAAATGTAAAGTTTTTGCCACATTTTCTGAATCTGGTGAGATTATATGTGCCAAGAAAATATTTCCATATGTGTCACATGCCGTATTATGTATACATTGCAAGTATTCGTAGGCGCATCCAGGACCCAGAAAGGAGGGTCATGAGCTGCATGGTGATAGCTATGTTTTATTCTGTAAATCAATTCATAATTTTTCAGGAATAAGAAGAAATAAAAAAAACATCTTCACTGAAACATGTGGCATTTCATCACGCCATATGTGGAGCTAACAAAATCAGTCACACAGATGCAAATGTCTGTCACATAACTGAACATGTAAGTGGACGGATGTGCACCCAGAAACCGGCGCCTGGAGACGTCCCCGGCAAAAAAAAATATATACATTTTTGTATGTATCCTTAAATCTGAACAGAGATGATCACACATTAGCTTTATTTTATTCTTAAAATGAGTCACAGATTCCTAAGAATAAGTAAATATAAACAGTCCCATTTGCACGTCCATGGATCCACTACTGACCAACATTATCCCCCAAAAATATTTGAAAACATGCAGGATACAAATATCCCGATCATCAACCTCCGTGACATTATAAAGGACATCAGAACAGTACATGACCACGTCGAATTGCGTGGTCTTTAGAAAAAAGGCGCGATATTTCTCAAATATGTCCCCCAGAAACGTGTCCTTGCACCACCTCCAGAGGAGGTGAATGTCTGATATTTTGTCATGACATGTCAAAAACATGTTTAGGAAAGTCAGTAAGTTTTCTGAGTATCTCTCAAAAGCCTAGGCATAGCGAGCGGAAAACCGGAGGGACAGAATCTGTCCTCCACACAATACGGAATAGGTTTGAATTTTCTCCACAAAATCAGCCGTTACCTAGAATTATGCGATCGGGTGTAAGGGTCGGAGTCCATGCAACAAGTTATGCTTACCACTGGCTCCGATCACTAGCATCGGCCAAGGAACCATTCCGATGAACCAAACCAGTCAAACAACCAGTCCGATCATATTTGCGTAAGAATTAGCACGCACACTTTGTGCCGAAATAACTAGTCTGTGGTGATGATTCCGTTCCTGATTGTGACGGTATTTTTGAGTTTTTTGAAACACTCAGGAATGACGCAGAGAACACTACCATGGGAGTTCAGGACCATTCAGTGGCAGAATTGCTCGGATGAAATATACAGGGGTAAGACGCCTCACAGAGCGCATGATATGCGAGGCCTTTTTTGCTGTTGCTTACATCACTACATCCCTTTTATACATTTTGCAATACGAAAAGATGTTCATAGACCTATTTCAGTATTCTGAATCCAAAGTATTGCAAGTTTAAACGTCACGTGAGACTCTCATTTTGTTCGCTGCCATTACTGCGCAGTTTAAAAACATGTGCTGAAAAATAGTTGCAATGGCCCGTTCGCAATGACTTTTCATCGTCGTCTTCGGCAACCGAGTCGGTAACTTTTTGGTCGGCCAATAGAACGTTTGTACTGCGTGCTCATGTATGACGTTTCTGCTCTAATTCATGAATCACTTAAGACCACAGCTTACGTTTTTGCTTGAAGAAAATGGCTTGTGCTTGGGGTCTGCGTAAAAGCAACATACGTTTATGCATGAAATGTAGCCCTGAACATTGTGGCAGCTGTAAATCAGTGTTTACATGACACTTGTTAGCTCTGAGTCACGTGTTTGTGTTACACGCGGCTCGAATTTATCGGGAGTGTAATTCTTCTTCTCTGAAGGTAATGGGTTTTCTGCGAAAACCATTTATTTCACTGTTGGTACTCTAGCGCACAAAGCATTGTAGGTAGTACGCTGACATTTATCTGTACGGTTACGTTAGTTTCGAACTTGATATGTGACAGTGCTTCCCGATTCTGCAATTATGCCATTTAGTAATTCGAGATATAACTGCTCAGCAAAGATATGCGTTACAAATGTCGTACATATTGACCTTGCTCAAGGGATCAAACGGACAGGCAGACGTCTGGCAGAAACATGAAATGGACCGACGAACCCGACGCTCCGGTCAGTCACGGAAACCTGTGATTCCAGCGATGTGTCATGTTCCTACTGCGTCGTTGGCTTCTGACCCGAAGTTAGCGGCATCTTTGTGTTTGTCTCGTGCCGGTTATCTACAGTGCCCAGAGGTGCCGTTGACTGTGTTAATTTTGTTTGACATTCTTTATATCCTCGACCAGAAAATTTCCGGTGAATTAGTTTTCACGTTACAGAGGCATTGCTTGGCAAAAAAACATTCCAACGACAAAAGTGCAAGAAACCAAAGTGCGCACTTTTGCTACCGTGCCTCTGCGTTGAAAACAAACTGTAACACTGATATCATTCAAAAGCGCAGCAGTACATATCCCACTGCGACATAGCCTAAGCAAACTAACAAAGCATAAGGAATTCACTGACGGCTGGGGCTGAGATGCCCGGACGACCGAGCTTAAGGTGAGCAGCGTGGTGGCCTTTCAGGCGGGCGCTGAGAGGCTCAACTAGCGTCACCAATGCAGCCGGCGCCGCACTGGCAAAAGAACTAGAACGCAGCGTCCTTTACTTCTCGAGGCACAGGATCCTGAGGCTTGACGAACTGGTGCGCAAAAACGGCTAGAACGGTGTTTCACGCTATGCCATGAGGTCGGAGAAGTCTGGATAAAGATTCACTGACTTTCGACGTACGGGGCGGAAGTGTACATTGGTCTTGTTGCGTCCGGTGTTTCTGTGGTGTCGGTGGTGTCTGGGACTGGTAAAGGTGTCTTTCGTATAGCCACTCGATGGGAAAACGTTTTGTTGTCTGTGACCTTTTCGCTCAGATCTACCGAACACTGCACAAGCACAAGAAACGCGCATGTTTAGCAATCACAGGTACGGTTGCGTGACGCCACGCGTTATAAATAAATGTAATACAGAAGACGACAGGCGCAGTAGCGATCACTAGACAGGTTTAAAGCATAGTTCGACGACAAATAGAGATGAGACAACCTACATGCTTGCGACCGTTGCAACAACGCAAGACGAACTGAGCCACTCGTGCCTAGCGAGCGGGCATCAGCCAGACCTGTCATCTGACCTGCGCACCGTCTCCAGGCTGTGATAGGCCTCCTCCAGGTATCGCTCCAGCCTGTCGATCACCACCTCCTCCCGGCTGGCGAGCTGCTCCAGACGAGACGTCGACGAGAAAAGGTCCTCGCTGTAGGCGGCCGCTGTGCCGGCCAGCGCTGCCAACACCACGGACACCAGGTGGTTCGCGCGCATCGTGCCGACACTGGAGACGGACTGACGCCGGTGGTGGCCGACGCCTACTCCCTCCAGTCAAGCCGCCGCCGTGGCGCTGCTCTCCGGGCTGGCGGCGTCCATAACGCCGCGATGAGTGCAGGGCGTATCGTTAATCGTCGCCCCAATTCTTTGACGAATTGACAGGTCGTAGCAGCATCATTAAAATGGTGTAAAAATGAAAGAAAAGCACTGTCCCCGGCTCATTCGTAAATCTTCATGCTATACCGTGCTGTCATCTAGCGGCAAAAGTATCAACATGCGAGTCGGCTCGCAGGATACTGACTGGAATTAGTCTAAGACCGCAAATGAAGATAATTCAGGGATGTCGTTTTGTGGAAATGATTGGAGGGGGGATAACGAAGGCCCTAAAACATAATGCCCTCCCAAACATAAGTTTCTATGTATATGTTTATACGCATATATCCATGTACTTATGCAGGGTATTTCTGGTATGCAGGCTTTATTAAAAACCAGTCAACGTCCTCTTTTTGTCATTTTTCGTCGTTTATTTTATATGACGGACGATGTGTTTCATTTCGTTATTGAAAACATGTAAAATTAAACCGAAAGATCGTATTACTCTTCATTTCACGGGTATTATTATCACGTTTCGAAGATAAACTAAACAACATGCATGGCATGCATAGCATGAACAGGTAACATTTCCAAACTCAAATTACGCAGCGACATCACATAAAAACATACAGGACACTTGCATTAAAAATTCGATAGCACACGTTCGCTGATGGGATTCTGTTCGTCCTGCAAAGGCTCATATATCTTGTTCTCTTTTTTCCTGATCAAAATAACGCCAAAGTAATGTCCACAGTGGTTTAGTTGTTCTGTGTAGCATTGAAATTTGTGATGAATAGTGATTCAAGGATACGCGGTTTCCCCTTGCCAGTGGCGCATGTTATGATTTGGGTGCTGGTAGTCAGGTCTTGCTTTGTGACCGATCTTCCACGTTTGTCCTCTTTTCGTGCATTGCCTAATACACGAAGATAAAACTATACGATCCGGCAGCAAGGTATCACGCGTTTACGAATCAGTACAGAGTATATTCAGTTTCAAACCTCTCGCAAAAATAAACAATTAAATAACCTGAGAACGAAGTTTAACCAACGAATTAGGGAGTATACTGCTCAGGATACTGACAACGAGTTGCACAGTAACATCCAAGCACAGCTCAGGTATTCAGTCCATGCGTTTGAGCGTGCCAACAAAATTACGGTCGCCAAGAAAATTTTTATGCTGTATGGCATGATGGCTGTTTTAGTAGAAGCAAAAGACGATTATATCAGTCTGTCGAAAACTGAACTAAGCGAGAACCAGAAGAGTCTACTGAATCTAGGTCTCATTTATCATGTGCAGCCCAAATATGACCTGGTGGAAAAGAAGGCTCAGTGGAAGATACTCTATCAAGATATCCTAAGGCCCAAAGAAGACGGCCACAGGATGGTTAACGCAGACCAGAAAGAGCAGCTGGAGAGGCGACAAAAAGTTTTGCAAAAAAGCAAAGTCCTGAACGACGACACAGAAACTGCCACCAAGAAGCTGTGGGAAAATGATCAGCTCGTCGAGAGCAAAGCCGACAAAGTACCTACCTTGTGGTCATGTGGAAAACATTATCTCAGAAAGACGAATGATATCTTTACAGCTGCCTCCAACTTCGAACGAGTGTCACGAGACCCAGCTACCCAACTCCAAGTAAATGCGAACAAGGTGATCGCCTCAGCAAACGCTGTGATTGGTGAAGAACTCTCCACGAAGGTTACCGGGGTGTAGCGGATTATGAGTAGAACAAGACCGCCTACAGGAGCAAAACTGACCAAACGGAATGAGTCTTGAAGTGTCGGTTATGAAATATTTGCAAGTTTATGGCAGTTTCGTTAAGTCCAACTGGCAGACTGCGTGGATCCAACTGCGTGGACATCAAACTCGCCTCTGGTGCTGAATCTTTTGCATCCAGAGTCATGATTACATCAGCTTGGGAAAACAAGACGATCATTTAACATTATCAGTCATATGGCGACCGACTTTAGACGTGCTGACGTAGAATGAATACATTACCTCTAGCCGCTACCAAGCGTTCAGTTCTGTCGACAGTCATGTCGGTGCTCAACCCAGTTGGATTATTATCTAGCTGGTTGCTGAGAGCAAAATTCGTGCTGCATCAGCTGTGGAGGCACGACCTCAGCTGGGACGAAGAAATCCCTGACCGAATCGGCGCAGAATAACAAAGATGGACCGATCAGCTCCAGAACATTCACCAGATTCAACTGTCTCGCACCTTTTTAATCGAGAAGTCGGTGTGCACTTAGCTGACCTGCACGCATTCCGTGACGCGAGCGAGAGAGGCTTCGCAGTTGTGCTGCAGTGCAGGTGGCAAACCTACGAACAGAACATTCAGGTCAGCGTCGTCAGGTCGCGCACACGAGTCGCTCCGGTCATGCAGCTTTCCATTCCGCGACTGGAGCATCAAGCTGACAGTCCAAATGATCGCCGCTCTGAAAAGGGAAGCATACATCGAGGTAATGTCGACGACCTATTCGTCCGACTCCGAGAACGTTATTGCATGGATTCAGACAACTGGGCAGTGTGACCGAAGGTCTCGTTCCTGAAGGTCAAAGCCCATAAGGGCGAGGTTCAGAAGATCGAGGTTCAGGGGGTCGAACCTAAAAAAATCGAGGTTCAGAATGTCGAGGTTCGGAAGCCTGAGGTTCAGGATGCCAAGGTTCAGAAGGTCGAGGTTTAGAAGGTCAAGGTTCAAGAGGTCAAGGTTTAGAAGTTCAAAGCTCGGAAGGCCGAGGCTCATAAGATCGAGGTTCAGAATGTAGGAGCTGAGACGGTCGAAATTCAGGAGATGGAATCCCAGCGCCGGATTACTGGGCTCGGTGGGGATGGTAATGTTGGGGCCGGCTAGGACAAGAAGCCTTTTTTGCCCGCTTGGCCTCCGGACCGCCTAATAAAACATAATCTAATCTAACCCAACCTAACCTAACCTTAACCTAAGTCGGGCCACAGCTCCCACACCTGGTCAGTCAAAACACGACCTTCCCCAGCGATACTCGTTAATTTGACAATAAAATTCCACTTTCTGAACTTCGACCTTTTGAACATCGACCTTTTGAACCTCGACTTTCTGAACCCTGACCTTCTGAGCTTCGACCTTCCGAACCACGACCTCCTGAACCTCGACCTACTGGACGTCGACCTTCCGGATTTCGACCTTCTGAACTTCAACCTCCTGAACATTTACGTTCTGAGGCTCGACCTGCTGAACCTCACTTTCTGAACACCAACCTTCTAAACTTTTTGAACTTTGACCTTTCAAACCTCGGCTTTCTGAACTTAAACCTTCTGGGCCTTCTGACCTTCTGAACCTCGACCTTCTGAACTAACCCCGTCAACTATACGGCGATTCCGTGTATTTGTCAGCAACCGGGTGGCAGAAATCCATGACGTCACGAGACGGGATAAATGGCGCTACGTCCCAGCACTGCTGAACGTAGCAGATAACGCTTCTCGCCGTCAAACAATGGATGATCTGCAGTCCGACGGATCGTGGACTCGAGGCCTGACTTCCCCTGGCATGACGAAAACCAGTGGCCCCAGGCTGCTCCCGTCCAAGCATCTGAAATCCTGAAAAACGATCCGAAGACCAAGTCAGTAACAGTGACAGCTACTGTGCCAAGGCCCGATGTCACGTCCGTGCTGCTGCCGGACCCGAACCGTTTCTCGCGCTGGTTGGCCGCGGTACGAACGGTGTCATCATGTAGCGATGGCTGATCAGCCGCCGAGACGGAGTAGCTGGCGAGTTCTCAGTCGAAGAGGTGGGACAGGCAGAAAGAGCATGAATCAAGTCAGTTCAACAGGAGCAGATTACATCAGAGCTCCTTGGTGAAACAACAAGCTGGAATGGCAGTGGACGCAAAGAGCAAGATATCCAGTCTATCTCCCGTCTAAATCAACGGCTCGATCTGCATGGACAGCAGATTCAAACGTTCGCCCGAGCTGTGCCCTGCTGCCAGGAACCTTCCGATCCGGCTCCACCGCCACCGATACGTCCAACTACTCATCCAGCATTTACACGAAAAGACGGGTCGTCACTCGCACGAAGCCTTGCCAGCTGAGCTGAGACAACGATGTTGGTGCCTTAGGCGCGGAGAGCTATTCGTTCCCTGGTGGCGAAATGCCAGCTCTGCATCGTCCGCAAAGCCCAGGCACAGTCGGCTCAAATGACAGTGATGCGAGGCGCCTTCTGCGTGACTAGCATGGCCCTTATACTTCGCCCTTATACATACTTCGGCCCCATGCTGTCGACACGAGGGCGCTCCTCAGTTAAACTATGGGGAGTGCTGTTCCAACGCGTGGCCACGAAAGCTGTGCAGCTCGAGCTGACGGAGAGCCTCGACACGGAGCCTTGATAGCAATGTCAAGGTTCCAGGCCAGGCGAGGCAACGTCCACGAGCTTTGGTCCAACAATGCCACAAACCTGAGGGCAGCAGAAAAGGAGCTGATGCGTAGTCTACAAGTTCTAGACCAACAGCAAATCCACAGAAAGCTGGGTGCCGACAGAATCAAGTGGCGCTCCTCCCGCCAGCTGATCCCAAAACCGGCGGCGCGTGGGAGCGCAATATTCGAACCGTGAAGGAGACGCTGAGACTAATCCTCAATGAGCAAAAGCCCCGTTATAAAGTCTTGTTCACTCTTCTCTGCAAAGTTGAGATCATGAACACGACTCCATTGTTTCACGTGTCAATGGATCACCACGATGATGACGTCTGCACGCCGTATCGTTTCCTGATCGGAAGGACGACGCCAGCTTTTCCTGCTGGAGCGTGCTCAGCAGATGACGTCAGCACGAGGAAGCGATGGCAGTACGCCTGGCAACTGACAGACCACTTCTGGTGGCGGTGGGTTCGTGAATACCTGCCAAGCCTAGCAGAGCGGCCGAGATGGCCCGGCAACGTGGCAAACGTGCGCGGTTGCGACATTCGTCATCGTGGTGGCACCCACGAGGACTCTGGCCGAAGGTCGCAGTGGAGAGGGTGTCCGTGGAGCAGACGACATTGTGAGGTCAACAGAAGCTTGCACCCAGCATGGACGACGTCATCGGCCAGTGCGGAAATTCATAGCCCTAAACTTGGTCTTGAAACAGTTCTCGAGAGAGACTGGGATGTAACGGACCACGAGCAGAACAAGGCCACATATAGAAGCCAAAGTGACCAAGCGTAATGAGCCGTAAATCGAGGACTGTCGGTTGTGAAATGTTTGCTACTTTTGGGCACGAGGTTCTGTTTTTTTCCAGGTTAAGATATACACCAGTTTTAGAAACGTGACCTCAATCGCTAAAAATGTTCCATTCTGACGGTGCCAACTTTGAATTAAGAGAAATGCAGTGAAAAACGCGTTTAACAATTTGCGGTTCTTTGGCAAACGCAATCAGGGCTAGCAATGTTCTTTCAACTTTGGGGTCCCCATAAAACCAAAACTTCTCGGATTTCTTCAACATGTTTTTGGAATTCTTGGTTATTTGATTTACTTTTCACATTTATCGAATCCACCTCGGACGATGCAGACTAGCACAAACCCAAATTGTCGCCTCGGTAAGGGACAACCACGACATTAATGGGCAGAAGAACCTTACACCCATATCCCATCTCGTTGTTTAGATATGTTTTATTTTGTTGGTGTTTTCTGTAAAATGTTTCTTCTTAGATACTCGGAACGGGAATGAATGGGTCCGCAAACAAATCAGTGGCTCGTTACACGGCGCGTTTGAACACGCCGTGTACCGATTATTTTCTGATCTGATCTGATTCTGAACACTGATCCACATTTTTTCCCTATTGCCGGCAAGGGGGCTGAATTCGCCCCTCGGATTTCTTGCTTGCCAATTCCAGGATTTTCGACATAACTTCACAAACCTTGGTCACTCTTCCCACCTATTTATTCTACAAACTGTAAGCGGCGCCAGGCAACGTTTTTGGGAGGTACCTCAGGCCATTTTTATGCCTGTTGAAGGTAAAAAGGAAATGGCTGGCAACAATAGCATTTTTAAGATAGAACTAAAACGTCTATATGGGTGTGTCGGTAGATAGCTGGGCAAGCATACAAATATAATTTTGGTAATCTGAGTTCATGTCACAAAGTCAGGTGAAGATTAAAAGTCAAAATTTTGTCTCATAGTGATAATTTTGCCGCTATTTTCTTTTTAAATGCCAAAGTGGAAATATACGCGATGTACAAGGGTTTCCTCTACGTTTTCATCAAGTTTCAGGCTGATATCAGGTCGAGTCACGGAGTTATGACCTAAAATATCAGTACGCGTACCTGACATCACGACAACCGTAAAATTGAATTTTAGCAAAAGAGTAAATTTAAATGATGGGAAACTTTTTTTAAACAGCATTAAATGTACTCAAGATCATTCCATGTGACTTTAAGGTCACTGGAGGCCATTCATGGTCAAATGTCATAAGCTGACTTGGTGAACATGTGACCATGATAGTGCCCCCTTTTTCATGTCCCTTTCACCATCTACGCTAATGTTATAGAAACAATGCAATACGATTTGTACTTTTAAGCATAGCATTACTAGTAAAATCCAAAACAGGTAGTTTCAGCTTTTTTGTTAATTCAGTTTTTGAGAAACTAATCCTCCCATTTTCGGAGCCCTGTGAACGCCTATGAATTCTCTCAAAATTCTTGATCTATGGACTAGTGGTAAAAGCCTCACCATAAGATCTCGATTCATGTCAATTTCCATAAAAATATGTCCAAAAACGGCGGAGCAATTACAAATCCAGAAATATCCCCCATTTCACTTTTTTGTCCCCTGCATCCACCTCTTTCAAGATTCTGAAAACGTCCTTTATTAAGATGTAGTTTACGTCATGGCAAGTTGATTACCGTTTGTTGCGATGAAATCGGATGTGTTGTTCTCGAGATCGCGGGGCCATATCCACTCCCCCCCCCCGTCTGCTGGGAATTGGCTATACCGTGCAGCCCTCCGGGAATAGGATTAAAATACACTCTTCGAGGCGGCTTTCTGTCTAAGCAGTGTGCTTCTCGTCATAATGAAGAAGTTAAAAAAAGGGAAACTTATTACAATAAGACTGTCTTTGGGCGAAAGCATCACATAACCACCACGGCCATCAACAGCTAGAAGTAACGTGTTGGAGGTACACACACCGTATAGACAATCTGGACTAGAGCTCTGAGTCGTGTCGCGTTTGGTGCTGTTCGACATGACGAACAGCGCGCGCCAGCAGCGTATATTTCCAACCAAGGCGGAGACTCGATTCAGTGGCCGTCGCACAAGCAACAGTACACATCACAACGCAAACCCCACCAAAAAATCCATGCCCACCGTTGGCGACCGTGCCCCGGGTCAGCCTGTCCCCCAGCCGCTGATTGACTAGGAGTCACTTCTGTCAAAACCCGGACGCATGGGACAGGGCGTCGGCCAGTTTCATTTCCCATGCTATATATGCCACCGAAAATCTGCGATTTTTGAACATATAACACAAAAGCAGAAGCCAGGCCCGCCTGGGACATCGATCCTTGTGCAAGCTGTGGCAAACGTCCATTATCCGACTTATTACGAACAAATATATATATATATATATATATATATATATATATGTGTGTGTGTGTGTGTGTGTACGCATATATAAGACACTCATTTACTTATGTTTCGGAAACATTCATTTTTCATCTTCGGAATGTGTTACAAAAAGAGACTCATCGCAACGCTACGTTTTTTTCGTTTTAACGATTGCCAACGTCATGCATTTGAAATATAAGAGTGCTTTCGATGCTGATGTTTCCCGACAGCGAAAATTTTGTTCTGAAGATTCCGCACCGGCGGACTAGCTAAACGTCAAATCTATCCAACGTAAACTGCATAAAATTAGTCTTGCATGCTACTGGTTTTCCCATAACCCCAGTAATTCCGTGTGATTCCTTTTCTTGACGTGAGCATTGACGCACGCGATGGCCCATTCCGAACGTCAGTGCATCGAAAGGCAGCTGATGAAGTCCTTTGTATGATGATGAAGATATATGTCCACCAACGGTAAGTGTCCAGAACGGTGCAAGTGTTGTTAAGACCTTCATCAAGCGTGCATTCCGCACCTGCTTGGACTGGCCATAACTCGACTCTAAACGTGACAGACTCAAACAGACTTCATGAACAACGGTTACGTAAATGCGGCTGTTGAGAAAGAAATAAGACAACACATGGACACTGTGCTGCATGATAAAACTGATGCAGACCGCGAGAGTGTAATCAGACTGTTCCAGTGTCTTAACCAGGATTTTTTTTTGGGTGGAGGGGTTCTAAGGAATGAAGGAGACCCCAACGGTGAGGGGCACTTGGACACTATGGGGGCCCCATGGCCAGGGGTGTCGTTGTGTGTAAACGATTGGGGAGGGCAGGTCGAGGGCCTCGCAACTTCCCCCAAAATGTGAGTTTCTTAGCGGATTTAGGGCACTTTGTTTTGACCTCTCTAAAAAACGATTTGCAGAAGATATTCGGTTTGTTTATATATATATATATATATATATATATATATATATATATATATGTATATGGATATATATACGTATACGCCTCCATACGTACAAACGTACATACATAGGTACATACAAACATACGTACACTCACGGGTGTCGTTTTGTGAAAATGATAGACGACAAATCTGAAGGGGCCCCAATTTGAAACTGGGTGCCCCAGCAGCCCACCTGAATGGCGGGTTGTTCCATCAGGTGTGAAGAGCCCTTCTTCGCATTTATGCAAAGCGTCATTAGAGTTTTTTGTGGTGCCATTGACTCGGCACCGCATGAGTGGTGTCAAATAGGGTACTCCTTCGGTTCTTCTTGAATTACCTCTGAACCGTTGGGATCAGTCTAATCAAAATGTCAGTACCTCTTTATCAATCAGTTTTACATTTTCTGATTTACAAGCCATTTCCATGCTAGGTCAGGTCATGGAGATATGATGTCATAAGTAAACCCTTCCGTGCATGTTTAGCATCTTTGGACGGTGGCGCGAACATCCTTGTTTTTTTTATGACATTCGCGAATATGATTCATGGATTATTTGGATTTAAATACGACACGGTCTCAGGATATATCAGGATATATAGCCGTAATACGCCACCATTAGAGATCATGCTAGGTCACATTCGTGATGACAATTGGGCTGATTTGCATTGTGGGTGATAGAAATGGTTGCCGCCAACCTTCCCCATATCATTCAAGCCAGACAAGCAAATCTGCATCCGCCTTTCAGCAAGGTTCACCAAATGCACCGTAAGCCATGTCAGGTCACGCCATAGGTAGATGTCAAAACGAAATGAAATACGACATTATCTGTGAAGGATCGTTCAGTCGCAGCAGTGAGCAATTATTGTTGCTAGTCAGAAAATGTGGAATAACTTCCTCTCGCGACCTGGCTTGATCTTGACCCGATATCGAGCAGACAGAGCAGATTTAATTGTTACGAGATATCATCACAGTTCCGCACCTGACACAGTGAAAAATCCTAGGGGGTATTCATCGCTGTTTGGCAGGAAGAGTAATCCAGCCTTAACTGACCTGACCTAGACTCGTCTTGATTGGATGGAAGCAGGTAATGCAAAATTGATCATCAAAAGTTTTCATTTTGCTCTTGTTTATAACGTGGATCAGACGGCTGCGAGTAAGTATCGATCTTTGACATGTAAAATAACACCAATATTTCACCTACCCTAGGCGCGTGAAGTTTCGTTTGATATCCAGTTGAAGACTTGAAGACTAGTATTTCAGATCATATGATGTACAAACCGGTGATTTTTTCCGTCGTCGTGTTATGCGTTTTTCGTGGCCTGTGATGCCACTATTCAAGTGACCAGGTCTGACATAGTATTTTCCAAATTGCAAGACTCAGGGCTATCGACTGATCGTAGACCCGTTCAGATCCGATGGTAAGACCATGAGATAACGAGGGATTGTCCTTTTCGGCACCTCCCAGGCGGTCGCGGGTACAAAAACATACCAGGCAGTGCCGGGTTAGGGAAAGGACCCTTGATATTTCCAGAAAACCCCTAAAACACCAAGGACAAATTTTTAAGCAGCACTAGGGCGTTGTTAAGAGTTACTCTGAAAATACGATGATCAAGGGCCCAATCATGGAGCTGAGAGCCCACAGAACTACAATGGGTCCTCTGGATAAATTCAAGATGGAGCCCTCCCCGTGGTCTTAGGCGCTCTTCCTGAATTCGTCCTGAGGGCTCACTGGAGTTTTTTTTGTGGAACTATCAAGCTTTTTGAGAGGGTCTTTGGTTTCTTTAGAGTGCTCACAAACATTTGCTTGTCCGGCTTAAAATTCCGTTCCTGAATGCGAGCCCCCTCAAAGGCTTAAGGGGTCCACAAACATGCCAATGGGTCCTCTAGATGAATTTCAGTACTTCTGGGAGTGTCTCTCCTCGAATTTATGTAAAGATTAAAGTTTTGTGGCGTTCTAAACGTTTCGACAGGCCCCTTAATATTTTCAGAGGGCCTCTCAGACAAAGCCTCGTCCGGTTCAAAATTCCTTCTCTGATTGTTTGGAGCATCTCAAAAACTTGAGGGTATAGCAAAATTAATCAGTGAGTCCTCGAGATGAATTCATGAGGGTACTCTCAGGCTTAGGAGTGGGTCATTACCGTAGTTCATCCAAAGGGTCCAGGGGAAATTTTTTAACCTCTGGAGCATTTGAGAGAGACATTGGAATTTTCAGATGGCCTCTGGAGCATTTGAGAGAGACATTGGAATTTTCAGATGGCCTCTCGAGCATCTGAGAGAGACATTGGAATTTTCAGATGGCCTCTGGAGCATTTGAGAGAGACATTGGAATTTTCAGATGGCCTCTCATTTGAGAGAGACATTGGAATTTTCAGATGGCCTCTCGAGCATCTGAGAGAGACATTGGAATTTTCAGATGGCCTCTGGAGCATTTGAGAGAGACATTGGAATTTTCAGATGGCCTCTGGAGCATTTGAGAGAGACATTGGAATTTTCAGATGGCCTCTCGAGCATCTGAGAGAGACATTGGAATTTTCAGATGGCCTCTCGAGCATTTGAGAGAGACATTGGAATTTTCAGATGGCCTCTGGCGCATTTGAGAGAGACATTGGAATTTTCAGATGGCCTCTCGAGCATCTGAGAGAGACATTGGAATTTTCAGATGGCCTCTCAGATTTGAGAGAGACATTGGAATTTTCAGATGGCCTCTAGCATTTGAGAGAGACATTGGAATTTTCAGATGGCCTCTCGAGCATTTGAGAGAGACATTGGAATTTTCAGATGGCCTCTGGGCATTTGAGAGAAATATAAAAATTTTAGATGGCTCTGGCATTTGAGAGAGACATTGGAATTTTCAGATGGCCTCTGAGCATTTGAGAGAGACATTGGAATTTTCAGATGGCCTCTGGAGCATTTGAGAGAGACATTGGAATTTTCATGAGCATTTGAGAGAGACATTGGAATTTTCAGATGGCCTCTGGGCATTTGAGAGAGACATTGGAATTTTCAGATGGCCTCTGGCATTTGAGAGAGACATTGGAATTTTCAGATGGCCTCTCGAGCATTTGAGAGAGACATTGGAATTTTCAGATGGCCTCTGGGCATTTGAGAGAGACATTGGAATTTTCAGATGGCCTCTCGAGCAGACATTGGAATTTTCAGATGGCTTAGAGACATTGGAATTTTCAGATGGCCTCTGAGCATTTGAGAGAGACATTGGAATTTTCAGATGGCCTCTGGCGCATTTGAGAGCGACATTGGAATTTTCAGATGGCCTCTGGTTTGAGGAATTGGATTGATTTGAGAGACATTGGAATTTTCAGATGGCCTCTGGAGCATTTGAGAGAGACATTGGAATTTTCAGATGGCCTCTCGAGCATTTGAGAGAGACATTGGAATTTTCAGATGGCCTCTGGCGCATTTGAGAGAGACATTGGAATTTTCAGATGGCCTCTCGAGCATTTGAGAGAGACATTGGAATTTTCAGATGGCCTCTGGGTTGAAGAATTGGTTCGGTGCATTTGAGAGCGACATTGGAATTTTCAGATGGCCTCTCGCGCATTTGAGAGAGACATTGGAATTTTCAGATGGCCCTTGGAGCATTTGATTTGAGAGACATTGGAATTTTCAGATGGCCTCTCGAGCATTTGAGAGAGACATTGGAATTTTCAGATGGCCTCTGGCGCATTTGAGAGAGACATTGGAATTTTCAGATGGCCTCTCGAGCATCTGAGAGAGACATTGGAATTTTCAGATGGCCTCTCGAGCATCTGAGAGAGACATTGGAATTTTCAGATGGCCTCTGGCGCATTTGAGAGAGACATTGGAATTTTCAGATGGCCTCTCGAGCATCTGAGAGAGACATTGGAATTTTCAGATGGCCTCTGGCGCATTTGAGAGCGACATTGGAATTTTCAGATGGCCTCTCGCGCATTTGAGAGAGACATTGGAATTTTCAGATGGCCTCTGGCGCATCTGAGAGAGACATTGGAATTTTCAGATGGCCTCTGGAGCATTTGAGAGAGACATTGGAATTTTCAGATGGCCTCTCGCGCATTTGAGAGAGACATTGGAATTTTCAGATGGCCTCTGGAGCATTTGAGAGAGACATTGGAATTTTCAGATGGCCTCTGGAGCATTTGAGAGAGACATTGGAATTTTCAGATGGCCTCTGGAGCATTTTCTCGGAGCCCCTCAGTCATTTCCTCGCTGTGATTTCCTCGCTGTGATTTCCTCGCTGTGATTTCCTCGTTTTGATTCAAAAATCGTCCTCTGATTGTTTCAGGGGCCCCTAAGGATGTTTGAGGAGAGCCCCTAAGACCGGAGGACAGCCCATTGGATTAGAGGGTACCTTTGAAATTACCGAGAGGGTCCATTGGAGTATGACGTAGGACTCTGAAGCTTCTGAGGGTGCCCTCACTATTTTTAGAGCCATTACTCTTTCAGGAAAGGATTTCCTTAACCAGACGAGGAAGTCGTTCTGCAGCTTGAATTTGCATACTGACTAGTGTCGCCGTTTGAAAAAGTTCCAAAATTTTTCATCAGATTGAAAGGTGATTTCGACCATGGGCCCCAACATAGCATCGTGGGGTCTGCTTGAACACTGAAGGGACGGAAATAATTTTTGGGGAATTATCATTGGAAAATTATCATAATTATCATTATTATTTTGGAAACCGAAATTATCGTTGGGGGACGAAATCAACATTGGAGGGCGTGCGCCCCCTCAAAAGAATACGAAATGATGCCCCTGCCCATGGCTATAGCACTAGGGGTACTTCGTAAGAACCTGCTTTCTTCCCCATAATTACCAGGTTTTCTATTGAAAAAGCCGGCCTGGATTCTCCATATTCAATGCTCTGGCCACTGCGGCCCCACTAACGGTGGAACTCCCACTTTGTCTGGATTTAAATGGTTAGGAAGCCTACCAGGCGGCAACCTTCCTACCTTTCCATTAAAATGATTTGATGATCGCGTAGTTACGCCACTACGATGTCCGATACTGGCATGTAGCAGCCATTCCAGAGTAGACATACCTTTCCTGCCAAGAGTTGCCTTCGCTTAACCAGATCCCTGACCTTTCCAGGTCAATGGACATCAGGGCCCTTTTGGACAAGCCAGTGGTCCGGCCCAGGGGATTATCTTCCCTTACCAAGAATTTATAGAGTTTGGATGATAAGACCCCTAGGGCTACTGGCTTACGTTACGTCACTGGGGCTCCCTTCCCGACACACCTACACCATCCATGGCAGGAGGGTCTTTGCTGGCTGGCGACTCCTTGGCAGAGGCGGATCGTTTCCGGTCCTCGTATATGCCTTTTGGTAGGCCATAGGTACACGCGGGGGGGGAGGGGCACTGCCTGACTCCGATCAGACGGCACCCGCTACCTGCCAGAGAGACTTTTGCCTCAGGTCTGGGGGCCCTTTGTGGAGGAGTGGGTTTGCCTTTCCCGACTGTTGGCCCCTTTAGGTAAATTTCCGGGGACCTCTTCGTGGGCCTTTCCAACACACTGACACAGTTCCATGGAAGGAGGACCTTTCCTGGCCAGCGGCTCCTTTGCAGAGGAGCATCCTTTCCGGTACTCGCCTTTTGGTAGGTATATGCCGGGGCCCAACTGACCTCTCCCGGCCAGCGGCACCCCGCTATCTGCCAGAGCGGTCTTTGCCTGGGATCTAGGGAGGGTCCCTAGACTGCGGAGGGGTGAGTCTGCCTATCCCGGCGAGAGAGTCCCTTTAGGCAAATGCCAGGGGCTCCTTCGTGGGCCGAAAAATTACGAGTCACAGGACCCGTAGGACGTCCCTGGCTACGCTACTGAACTGTTCTATAAATCAGATGACATCAGCCCACAAAACCGACGAGAAGATGATAACAGACCTAATACGCAAACACTTAGGACGAAAAAAAACGAAGCACTTGGGCTCATTATTTATTAGTAAAACAGAACGATTCAAAATGCTGTCATGAAGAATGGTCTGATAAAAAGTCGAGACACGCTGTAAAACACCAATGTAGTGCATCAATACACATGCCCAAACGAACACTGCAGGCTTCGTGAATAGCACTACACTGATGCTGCGACAACTTCTCTAGACGACTGACCATGCACGTCCGTGACGATGCTCCTGCCCAGCACTCACGACTGATGCAATACAAGACTCTGATGGACAGACACTGACTGACAACACGACGATCCTCATGACGTGCAATGACCGCAGAAGTCTCTGAGAACATGAGGCCCTGTTTATACAAAGAACACAAACTGACGTCTAACATCCGGAGCAAGCCGCACGTGGCACTGGAATGATAAAAAAACAGTGACACGCGAAATTAAGTTTATGCAATTTAAGCTGAACAGACTTGACATTTGGCTAAACTACCGGTGCAGAATTTTCAGAGCAGAAGTTTCACTGTCGGGAAATGTCAACAACGAAAGCACTTTTATTTGAGACGCGTGACCTCGTCGGCAATTGTCAAAGCGAAGAAGTGTGGCGTCGCGATGAATGTCTTTTTCACACATCGTGAAGAAAACATGAGTTTTTGGAAACGTCAGTACATGACGTTTCCAATTATCGACCAGACAGCCATACTCACTCGCTGCTCAGAGAAACATAAATTGCAAATAATGGACGCTGTGTACATCAGGGATTGAGATCCACTTATCAACAGGTAGGTCAGCACACAGGGTACCCTCTCCATGTTTGATGCAATCCCGGTTGGAGCCAAGGTCTGAGAGGCTGTTCAGATTTATAATGTTATGTCTTTCTACGTAGTCAACCGGAAGCACCCGTAACCGTAGGAAGCATACGTTTTCATACAGTTTGCTGAAACACTTTTCAGTTGTACGATCGCGATAAGGAACAATCCTTACCCAGTGATTTCTCGGATTTATGATATTTTAATCACATTGTCAGTTAAATATGTCATATGGATGTGCAATGTATTGAATGCTGGTGTAATGAAATTTAATCAAACTTGCATGAGAATCTGCTCCAAAAGTATGTAGTAATATACATATATACATATATATATATATACATATACGTATACGTATATATATATATATATATATATATATATATATATATATATATATATTACTAGAGGCAAACCAACGCGTTTCCAGTTGGTTTCGGGGCAAAATCGAAGCTTTGTATCGCTCGCAGAACTGTGCACCTGCCTAGTATCTTTATCTAGATAAAACTATTAAGGTAGATACCACCAACTCCTCGGAAACGGACGATCCCAAGCCCAAGATGCACGTTCATATGGATCGCATCTCGCCACTAATGTCGTAAATCTTGCGCGTCCTGAATGACATTTATGACGTTCCAGCCCACCACAAAATTTAGCGTCTCCAGCTTAACGGTTCCCAAACCCAATGCATAAATGGCAAGCGGGCACAGTTCAGCACGTGCGTCCCGCACACACCAGGGTAAAGCTATTGGCGTGCGAAACGGCCGCGTGTATCGAACGGCAGGTATCACGTGGTCCTGCCCGCCAATTTTCACATCTCAGCAGTTGTAGTTTTGCGGCAATGAATGAGTGGTGTTGATCGCTTAGACACCTCGCGCCTCACGTGCGTCACCCCGTTTTAGCCTGAATTCATCGAAATTGGTCTTCCAGCTGCCTGTCCGCCTTTTCCAGCCAACATCGCACCAAACTGCGCCGTTGCCTCCCGTCCATCAGCCCAATAGAAACAAAGGCGTATAAAAAAGGCGCACGCGCGTTGCGCGTGACCTGTTGCATCGTGCCCATCTTGAGTGGTGCTGTTGGACAAACATAATGCTGGTCTGTCTACTCACCACATTTCAGCCGTCTAGGTCACTGTACACGACACTCGGAGCTTCCCAAGTCCAGATCGAAATACATGCCTGAGGATCGCCACACGGATCACGCGTGGGTGCCGATCACAGAAGCACGAGTCAAATGTGGCTCATGTTGTTCCCAAGCTTTGAGTAAACGGCACTTGCCGTTTGACCTGTACTCGTGATTAGTTGTACTCTGCAGATGTCCCGCTAGCGCAACATGGCACGTGCCACACGACACAAATCGCTTCGAAACCTGCGCCAAAATCTGTCCGCCGAGTCAGCACATCCGATGGTGTCTCCTGTGTCGCCATCGGCTGACGCGCTCGGGCGCTAGAGGCTCCGAAACTCGAACAAACACACGCACACACACACCCACACACACACACTGAAACACAAACACCTCGATCTGAATTTTCCGAGCGACCGCCTTGTCTGAAATATCGATTCGCTAGAAGCGTGCAAAGATCGATTTTACCTCTTTCGGTTTTGGATAAAAAATGCATGCATAAAAAATCATTGCAGATCCGATTGTCCGAAAAAAACGTGAACGGGCCCGAATGGCCGTGTGGTCACCAATGTGGCAACATTCTCAGCCACGTAGATCGGCAGAACACAACAGAGCTTCACTGACACCGGGACGCAGCCCGGCCGTACAATGCCCAGTTGCGTCGGCGTGGCATCCACGTGAACCCAACGATCGTGCATGTAGGAAATTCGTCGCTCCAAGGACTCTGATATACGGCAGAGCGGCCACACACATGCGTGTATCCCCGTCTCTGGGGGCGCGCATGACCTCAAGCGACAGCTGAAGACAGGGTCTCACAAAGTTTTAAAAACCAGCGAGCCGCTGCCGCCCGATCAGAAGCCAGTCCGGTGAACATTCTGCCAACTCCACCCGCATAGGCACCAAAACCTCTGGCCTGGCCCTGGCCGCGCTATGGTCAAGGTCCAGTTGCACACCTAGGTACACTATTGATGTTTTAGGGACCAAAACCGATTTACCATGGCCATGGCTAATAACAAGACATGCCGAAGTCAAAAACTTACAACTTCCAAGTCTTTTGGGCCTCGAGCTAGGAACAAAGACAAGAAAAAAAAAACATCTCAATACGCGACACCTTTAACGCCAGAAAAACGGGCTTCGAGAACACGGACCATTACGCCTGCCGACTGTTGCATTCCGGACGACGATATAGATAGTCCTATCGGTAGATGTGCGTAGATGTATCTGCTCCCTGTACGGCACATTAAAGTGTTCCCAATGCCAAAGGAATGTGAAAGAAACCATCCATCAGATCACTTTTTGTGCTGTGCGTGGAGCCGTCCGCGGAATCTAAAACGGCATCGTCAACCGACAGTACCACGTACGGCCAGGAAGGCGTATGTGGCGTAAGAGCGGACATGTCGTAACACAGCCAGGTCACCGCCGCCGACTTCGCGACCTGAAAAAAAAAACCAGTAACGGCTTGTCGGCTCACCCCGCTCCAGGATCCCAGCGGATACGAAATCGGCGATCGCGGCAATCACAAGTCGTGTCCGCGGTGTGCTCTGCCCTGAGGCGACGCCAGGGGCTTTAGACTGTGGGGTACTACCAGGTGCGCAGCCCTTGGTGATGACAATGAGCCCTTGAAAAGGGCTCCCTCAAAATTGGGTTTCTCCCCGGATTTAGGCTACTTCATTTCACAATTTACGATCTTTACGATAAAAAGCATGTCGTTAGCGCAGCAACCGATGCTCCGCGCATTGTCGCGAGCAGTCCAGCCGGGGGCCAGGGGCGTCCGTTCGTCCCGCTCGTCCCTGCCCCCCTTCCCCCGGGCGGGCCGGTGTCCGGCAGCCGACTTTCGGGAGCGGACGCGAATGCCCACCCGGCGCGAACGAGCCGTACCCCCGGATGGATGACAGGAGCGGGGGGGGGGGGCTGCGGTCGACAGGGGGGCCGGAGTGGGGTCACCAAGACCATTATCCGCATTGTCGACCGCAGAGCCGTCTCAATACGTTTGCTGCAGCGAGATCGCCCGCGTGCCGCGCGCCGACGCACGGACGGACGTCGGAGACGGCCGCGGCGTGGTCCGACAATTTGCTGGGCCAGGGCGGCTGGCTGGGTGGCCACCGGGCTGACCTGGATGTCCAGCTGGGACATGCTGGACTGCCTGGTGTCGTTGCCGGCCGCTGCACAGCCATGGTGGGCCACAATCAGAACTGCTGCACCCTGGACCAGTACCGAGTGCGGTGCCCCGCCGGAGATCCGCCGCCTTCTTCCATGATGAGCAAGTCCCGAACCTCCTCTCGATCGCGGTTCCCGACTTTGGAGGCGTTCTGGTGCTGCTCCCTCAGCTCTTCCAGCCAAAGCCGCCGTTGACCCCGGCTGGGGTTGACTAGCTCCAGGTCGATGACTGCTCGGACTGGCCCACCTCAGTCTTGATCGCTGCGTCCGCGTCGGCTGGAGCGGCGGCGACGAGACCGGCAGCGCTCAGCCGACCAACGAGTCTCTCGACATTCTTGATTCTTCGACAAGCTCAGTCTTGACAAGGACAAGCATAGAGAGAAGAAGACGAAGGCTGGTGGGAAGAGGGCCCAGAAGACAGCACGCAGGGAAAGCAGCAGTGATGCTGAAGAAGACGTCTTCTGCCTTGTGTGCGTTGAAAGCTTCAAAAACAGCCGATCCAAAGAAAGGTGGATTCGATGCCAAATGTGCGCAATGTGGGTCCACGAGGCGTGTACCGCAGTCGAAAAGTACGGGGCTTACATAAGCGAAAACTGTGAATCAGACACCGAGTAGGCGATGATAGACCGAGCGTCAGAGATATTAAAAGTGTTGTGTTTCCCCTACTTCAGCACAAATACTCAGGGCATGTTTTGGACCACAGACGTCCCGTTGCTGAATTTCCAAGTCCGAGATGGCTGTGATGTCCATTCCAGAAAGAGTTATATGTTTAAGAGCTTTGTTTTGTTGTGGAACCGCATTTTGTTTGATGAAGCGTCGGTTCTTGGCCTGAGAAAGGTAGCGTTGTTATTTAGTTCAGGAAAAGCTGCTGGAGTACTTGAGCTTTACGCCGTTGCGAAATCGTATTTATGTATTGGAGCTGTGATTTTAATCCATGAAAGGCTCAGGATGTAAGAGACAATGTTGTTCAATAAAGGCTGTTTTCGACAAAAGTGGCTTTCACTACACCACCACACCATTCGCTAACATGTTGCATTTGACCCTAGGTGCTGTTACAATTTACCCCGTACCTGGGGTTTATTGTAACAGCTGAAGTGATTTTTTGAAAGAGTAATTTCGATACCCTGAAGTCGTTATTTTGGGATCGTTTCATATCCGCTACAAAGGCAAAATATCAGGATTTGTGAAAACCCGACAAAATGTTCCCCAACTCGAAATATTTTCGTTCCAGGATCGAAAAGTTAACAAATGTAACATTTGGCCCGGTCTCCCCTATTAAGCAAATAAGAATAGACTTTTCGGGCATAAATTGGGGCCTACATTCGACAATTATTGAGGGACATAATTCCCCCAACCAGCTGGTTGGAGGGGACGCATCCCGCTTCCCTCTGCATGCCCTCTGTACCGAACGCTTCCGTTGTTGTCGACATGTTTTTTCTTCTTTTTTAACGTAAATAATGCAACTTGAGTGCTGTACGTATTACATACTACAGGAATCCATTAAGCGTATCTCACGTATGAATTGATGGGAATCGTTTTTAGAGGCCAGATAAAATAAAGTTTTCGGGCTCAAATGTAGAATATATGTCTTCGCATCAAGCATTGGGAATCTCCAATATTTATTACCTGACCGCAACGTTTTGTGATGCATGTGTGTGGAACAGACTTCGATGACGTTTAAAATCATTGTCTAAAATATCTTATGTACCTGCAACTGGATCTCTGTCACCGCAGCGCCACCTATTTTGGATCTAAGCACGAAGCCAGCCAATGACAGCAGCACCTCACTGTTCGCCTCACGATAACCACCTCCACGACCAAAAGCGCCACCTATCTCCGGGACGATCCACTGTTTTGTTGAGCGAGGCGGAATTTTTAGGAGCGCCTCAAACTCTATCGCAAGGGAGCCAGAATCGCGCCGGAACGGCGTCAAAATCGTCCTGAAAGAACGCCACAAACGATCCCATGCCGCTTCAGCACACGAAACGTTCAACTGTAAGCAATGGGCGGCGCTGAAACAAATCACGAGGGCATTTTGACTCGTGCGTGCTTGCAAGCGGCATGCCCTTTTAAATATGGGTATGTTATATTATGTGAATACTATATTATGGCTGCTTCCTCTGTGCTACAGCGGCGCCTTTTAACTGAAGGGCGGCGCCCTAATCCCATCACAACCTTTTAACAGCAGGGTGCCCATGTCTCATCACAAGAGCGCACTATGTCACATGTTCATGCTTTAACGACCTTTCAAGGGCCTTTTTGTATCCATGGACAAAATTCGTCCTTGAATGTCTGCCATGTTTTCCCCCGCCGTCGGCGGGTAATGACGCCAGCATGCAAGGGCGTCAAGAGCATTTCGCGGTTTCTTCGCCTTGGATCCGTCCTTGGTCATGCCAGACTTACAACACCGATGAAGCTCACTGTCATTGCTTCGACTTTTGACGACAGCGAAGTCATCCATCCTAGACCAAGTGTTATACATACGTATCTATGCGAATCGCAAATATTTGGTATCGGGCATGTTATTACGGAGCAACGTTAAGAAAACAAAAATTCCTTCCAAAAAGGAAATTATTGTCACAGGCTCTGCTATGACCACTTTTTGCAAAATGGTTGTCATTTGCTAACGAAAATGTCAAAGCCCGTTTATTGTTCCTCCATGTTATTACGACATATGCATCACTCAATGCCCTGGCGTTTTCGTCCTTCTCGGTCCAACTGTCGTTCGCTTGTCCGATCGTCCGGATTTAGGGGTGGGGGCAAAGGTCATTTGAAAGTCACTTTGGATAGTAAACGTCATATGGGTAAGGGAAATGTATGCCTTGGTCGGCTTTCCTGAAATTAACTTCTTTGGACGGAAAGAATGCCGCTGATGACGCTTTCAGTATCTTTCTTCGAAAAAGCCCGGAAGTTGCAGAAGATATAATTTATATTCTGGAGTCAACCGCCGATATGACGCTTTATGAGTCTGCGGCGGCCAATGATCGCAAGTGTTCGTTGGCTGGCGTCCGCTCGCTAGTGGGGCGGGGGTCATGCAACAGCTGCAAGTTGAACAAGACCGGATAGGACATGGGAAATCGCTTTGAACCTACGAAACGCAGAGCTTAGAGAAACAATTGCTATTGCCTATTGGCCCCAAAGACTATAAGATATAACTTGGCAAACTCAGTTTAGAATACGTCTTTAGGTGAAACATTCCCTTTGATGTTAAATGTGTGTTCAAGGGACGCAGCGCGTCAGCCCCTGAATAGTTCCGTCACCCCTGCTAAATGCGCCTATTACATATTTAGTGTACATATACATGGTTGACAAAATTTTCGTGTTCTCTTTACAACGGAAAATCGTAAGCAGCCACTTTTTCCAAAATTTAAGCGAAATTCGAGGCTGCACAGTCTGCCAACTTCTCTCACAATGCAATTAAAATGCACAAGACTCATTGTGCTGTATTATTATTTCTAACACATGGACACACACCATGTCAACTAATTTTTACCACACGTCGGCAGTGGCTCTGACACGGGTTGGAGCAAGGAGGAAGGGGGACACGTGAACAGGTGGAATCCCTAGATGGGGAGAACCTAACATTTTTCCCGTGACGTGACATGGAGAGAGAGAATTTGAAAATGGTCTTTCCCGCTCCCATTACAGTCTGGAAAGTTACGATTTTTTTTTTGGTTTTCTGTTGATCACCGTCATTCCGAGGTGTTGCCGGTTTCTCACTCTATATCGCGTCTCGTGCGGCCGGTGTCGGCACCACGGCTGCGGCCCGCTCACGTCGGCCCTCTGGCTCCTGTCCTGCGCTCCTGCCGAGCGTCAGACGCCCTTGCCGACCGTCAGCTGCTTGGTGACTGTGCGGCCTTTGCGGGCCTGCAGAGGCCGCCAGTTGTTGACCAGCGGCTGCGTGCGGTCCCGGTCCTGGTACAGCTTGGTGACCAGGCCGCGCAGGAAGCGTTCATTGACCTGCACCTCCGAGGTGGCCACCAGCCAAGAGACGACCGGGTTGCAGGGCGGGCTGGTCAGGCTGCCGTAGTAGGTGTAGACCTTGGTGACGGCGGCTTGCAGGAGTTCCCGCAGCGGCGTCAAGTCGGCCGGCAGCGTCAAGCTGTCGTCGCGGCCGCCCAGCTCATCCAGACGGTCCTCCAAGCCGAACGTGGCGAACGATCCGCTGCCGGGCGCGTCCGACTGCCGCAGCAGCACCGACACGATCGCCAGCCCGCCCGGCTGCCGCCGCGCCTTCCGCAGACTGCCATAGAAGCTGCTGTAGAAGACGAACTGCGCCTCGGCCTCGGAGAAGCGGCCGGCGATGGCGTGTTCGGAGCCGTGCTGCCCGTGCACGTCGCCCCAGTGGAAGTGCACCTCCTCCAGGCTGTAGACGCCGAACAGCGGCTTCTTGTAGGAGATGAGCTGGACGGCGGGCGCGCTCCGGTTGGCCGGCCGCGGCCGCCACTCGAGCCGGCGGCCCGTGTTGACCACCTTCAGCTGGCCGGCGGCCAGGCCGGGCGCGCCCACCACCCTCGGCGGCTGCCAGAAGACCACGCGGTTCTGCGAAAGCGCGATCGGCGACTGTAGTGGCGCGGCGCACAGCAGGAACGTGTTGTTCCACAGCCCCGTGTCGTCGTAGTGCCACAGCTCCGGTGGCGCGTCCATTGGCCAGAACTGCAGGATCAGGATGCTGTACCACCAGGGCAGCATGGCGGCCGCTGCGACTCCGCGCTGGCACCGCTTGTTCACCGCTGCGTTCCGTCAACTGTACACCTCACAGGCACTGAGCCCACCCGACAGGCCGTCTCCTTTAAGGTACGAACGGCACTGACGTTGTTGCAAAGCAGTGACCGGTACGCGATCGCGGATACAGTTTTTTCCCATTGTAAAAACTAAACCTAAAAATGATAGCTCACGCTTGCAGGAAAACCGTAAAATCGCGTGACGACATTGCATCGATGCCAAAAGCTAAGTACACGATACAGAACTGTGCAAAAGGCGACGCTCTCTGAACAGCTTCGTTGGAGTGACATCTTGGATTTATCAAGCTTATGCAGGCAAATTTTCGTGACATAGAACTCGTTATTTCGAAGAAAGCCAAGGCTTGTAGATGAAGGTACTTGTTTTATCGTGGTTCCCATGTCACAGTCGCCTCATTCATACATTTGCTGTCTCAAGGACTCACTGAACTGTGTCAACTGCAAGGCTTGTAACTTAGGAAGCCAGTCATGGTTGCATTTTCAGCGCAATCACGATGTGTTTAAATTGGACCTAAAAACCATTTTCTCAACAGCACATGTGTTGTGCTGTTTCATATGTTACCCTAAATCAACTTTCAAGATTAGACCTGAACCTTGAAGTAGCTTCAAATTGGCCCTGACGTTTCAACGCAACAGCATTTTAAGACCAACTGCACGGTGTGTCGGAAACTTCTGCTTTTCGTTGCACAGACTGATAATTTATGTGACCATACCGGGCCATTTTTCTGACTTCCCTGTTGTGAAGACAGGTAATGTCTTATGTTCGTCTTAGTTATTTTCTTTATGTTTTTATCAAGAGGCAAACATACGGAAAAGTAAAACATTTTAGCTTTCGTGAGCTATGTTTCCGTATTAAATGTCTGTGGTTAGTGGCCATTTAGTGAGCGATGGCGACTTGAGGGATCTTATATCAGATCCCAGGACGTACACCAAGGGAGTATTCCCTCATTTAATCATCGCCAGTAGTCGTCACTGACCACCTCTGACAGTGCAAGGGGGCTGGTGCGATTTGAAAATAGTCGCCGTGATTAAGCGACGAAACAAAAAAATGGGTGTGTAACCTGTTCTTTTCATTACACAATGATGTCCGCCACTACCGGCGACTTGAAATGAGGTTATGCCAACTGATTCAAGTTTTCATGGGATCCTATGCGATGGCTGGCAGAAGCGTTTCCGCTGACATCGCCACCACTCCAGGGTCAAAAAAGGGCGAAAAACATCAGTGACCTAAATGAACAGTTGTGGCCTATGATCATCGTTACCCGAACAAGGACTTTTGTGCCGAGGTCACTGACGCCATGGATGACACCCCTGTACAGAGTTAGGTAAGACTGAGCGCCGTAAAAGACACGTTTGTTGTCGGATGACAACAGTCGCCTCATCGTGCTTTCTCCATGGCATGCCCTTTGGGAAAGAAGGCCATAAGTTGGTGATCTATCAAGTTATTGACTTCACATTTTCAGCGAGCATATAGAATGGCTCGCAGCTCAGCTATGCAAAACTTCAAGGCAATCAGAGCATTTGCTCTGGATCAACTTGCGGAAAACCTCGGGGAGGGAGGTCACACCAACCCCCATGTACTGGTGAGGGATGAACTCGACAGAGGCTGGTTGCCGGGCATTTTTCCAAAGATGAAGCAAACCCGAAAACGTCAAAATGAAAATTCTTACCACTCTTAAATTTTACCATTCTGGCGCCATTTTTACATCACTTTCAATGACTACAACAAAAATTCACTAAAACGTGCAGGACTGTTGAACTGAGGACTCCTGAAAGTCTGAGAAGTTTAAGCGCTGCACTGTTGGGCTATGGAGTAATGCGGCAGAGGAAAAAGTGCCGTCCAGCATGTGAAACGTTTATATGTGCTTTGAGCTGAGATAGCCAAGTTGCAGTCTAATAAGCCAATCTGTTGTTTGCACTCTCAATTATATCACATTTACATTTCCGGAGCTTGAAATTTCAACAGTTTCAGCGGTAAAAAAAGCAAGAAAACTTCAGCGCCGTTTCGTGAAAGCTTTGCAGCGATGAAGGCAAGGCGTCATGCAGTATTTTCTTCATCACTGATCCTTTCGTCCAAGACCCTTGATGACCCTCGGTATATCCGCATCGGAGCAGGGAATTCCGTTACCGAGCACAAGGACATCCTTCTCCTCAAAGCCCAGGGGCGCCAGCACCATCACAATAAGATCTTACCAGGAAACCCTGTTAATGTTAGCGGGGCACTTTGCCCGACGCTTTTCGTCGATTTCTTATGAAGTTAACGAATTCGTCCTTTGAAATATCATGGCGACCTACCATCCCGACAAAAAGACTCAAAGCCTCCTTAGCTCCACCCTTCCCCCACTGGTGGTGCACCTGCTGCTGCCTGCCATTTCGCGTATGGTTCGTGACTTCGCGGAAGCGGCACTTTCTTGCATGACTGAATCGATGGGCTGTTTGTACGAAGAATGCCTGTGTGGGATATATCCAAACCGAAACTTTTTCAGGCACGATAGCTCTGGAGCTGAGGAATGATGTAGAATCAAGACCAAAATGCCATTTTATCCGTGTGCATAAGTATTACACATGTCTAGGATGTGTAATACTTATGAGACACACTAATGAGAAAGCACTAACCGCAGCCAGCGCAAAACTTGATAGGGACGAACTCTTACAACTGGTATGCTCAACATTACATATTATGTTCCGTGTTATACTTCAGAATTATATCAAAGATAAACAGATAATTACGACTTGTTTTTAATAAAGTGCGAAACTAAAATTACGCAGATGTGACATTTACCCAGCTGTGAAAATGAGTTGCCGGAGCCAGGACAGAAAAGTTTATTCAAATTTGCTTTGGGTTCTCGTCCTTTTCAGTTCCAGGGCGACACGCGGCTGGCACTGCTATCTTGGTTTGCCCTTCTGTGCCCATAATAATATTATCTCCATATCATGGTGCTGTCTTTCCTCAATGGTGATGATCTTGCCTTGGTTATCACAAAAGAATATCAAATACGGAAGGGCGGCTGTTTAGGCTGCTTGAAAACTGATGTTTGATGGAACTTAATCCCCAGTATTTTTTTCCTTTCCATAATTCGATATTCCAGCACATGCATTAGAGTGAATACGCCTCTGCTAAAATACTTCATATCCCAATCCAATGTACGGTTCTTCACAAAAATAATGGTAGACTTGAGGCTCCTTGACAATATGGAGCGTATTTCACGATCTGTAGGTAATATATCTTCACAAGAACACAGCATGGTAGGTAACAATGCTTTACACCATTCTAGACAGATGTGCTCATCTGCATTGCCTTAGTATCGCTAAATTTTCCGAAATAATGTTTTTTGCTTCATTTGCCAGAGCTTTCACCGCCTCCTGCTGCGTGCGTCTCTGCCATTTACGACCCTTTGCTGACAGGCGACCGGTTGTGTCGGGGGCATGTTTAGAGGCTGGCTTTTGTAGTAGATCGGACAGCTGTTAACACGCCGACCAATGAACGGATGTGTTTCGTGCGCCGTAAGAGGGAGGAGAGAACCAGCTTCCCATTCATGGGCGTTGTGGCTAGGTTCCGAGCAACCTGACCAACACAGTCGCGCTCTGCGCAGCGTTCTTGGTTGGCGGAGTGGTACTGTCGTTTCACCTAAAATGGGTGAAGCGGAATCGCGAGTTCGCGTCCCTGGATACCCGTTTTGTTTCTTTCTTCTCTGTTCTCCTTCGTAAACACATGGGTTGCATGGGAACATTGGGATGCAGACTTTGTCGGGAACACACTCGTTGCACAACGTGGTGATATCAAGCGACTGGAAATAACCCTTCAGCTATAAATAGTGATGTCTACCTTGGGGAAGACATAAAATCCGTCCTGACCTAAACCGGCAGTGCACGATATCTTCAATTAAGATGTCGTTAAACGACATTTAGGCTTCTTCGGGGAAGACAGAGCTCTAGTCCTTAACAGGCGGTGAAAAATATTAAATTCCTGTCGTGCGAAATGTTGGTAAAGTTAAGAATATTGAACACACTTGAAATCTATCTTGGTATTACTTTATGTGTAATAATGCTTGGCAAACAACTTGTATTTATGTTTTTGACACGGGCAGTGGACGGCCCCTGGAAATTACACGCAATGGAGGAAAGGCACGAAATTCTCCACTCCCTCCGTCCACTCTCCCAAACCTCAGAAACCAGTTAGTGACATGAATATTTAAGGGTGAATGGAAAGCTGTGGACTACATTTGTCCAAATTTCATGGCCCTGTGACCCTAGGGCAACACCTCCGAGGCCAGATCGGGTCAAATGTTCAAAACGTTGTCGATTTGACAGCTTTTGCGACTTCTTTCGAGATGACTACCACAGTTGATCGAAAGTATGCCCAAATCAGATTTCTTCTTATCTCAAGGGTGATCCACGATGACAACAAACAGAACTTCAACAAAGAACAAACAAGGAAGAACTTAACTTCAGATCGCTCGTATATCATCCAATGTCGCCGTTGGTAACGCATGGCCGGAAGGGGGGAGGGCGATCGGCTCGTTTTGCGCTCTACGGTTAACTTTACGGGGCCATATCTCCAAAAATGCCCTTATAGTTTTTTGTTCGTTTTTGACCAGGCACTAGGTATCAATTTAAAGTATGCGAAAATAGGCAGTCCGCGACAAACATGGGGCCGGAGGCAGGAATGGATTCAGGCATGTAGCCAGGATTTTCCTCGGAGGAGAGACAAATTTCAAATTTTGTCATATGCCACTGGCATAGAACGAAACTTACAGGAAAACCAGCAGTTTATGTGATCTACCTCATATTTAACACGCAGGGAAACATATGATGTTTGTTTTTGCAACATATATACGATCATTATTCCGTATTGGTGCGAAATCGCTATATATCTAGTGAGGATCGTTTGGCTCAGGGGGGCCATCACCCCCATGGCCCTCCTTGGCTACGTCTCGGGATGGATTTTGCCCCCTCCACTGGGTTTTGGCCGGAGATTTGAAACGTAAAGCCCTTTCAGAACCAAGTCTCGTTTCAGACAAGTTCTTGCAAGAACATTTTACACTGTCGCAATTCCAAAGAATGATTAATGATTAACGCTATACCGAATATGTATTTACGCTATATGAAACGAAACATTTTTGCCGAACTTCATACCTCTTCCCCTCGGTCCCTATCAGCAAACAATAATTTGGTGTCTGCCCCTTTCCCCTTTATGAGAAATTCCTACGTCTCTGAGGTGATACCATATCCTAATGCCGTATGGTTGTCTCACGACGGTATTACACGGTCGCCTGTTTGATTCATTTCGTTGAAATGATGCGTATGCAAAGGCATGCATATCATGAACCACTGGTAATCTGCGTGGACGTTTCAGACCTAGCCAAGTTCAACAGAACTTGTAGTTATGCAAGGCCATCCAATGGAAGACATCGGTGATGTGAGAGGATCCGTACTATTGACACCATGGTGTCAAAAGTTACGCTCGGCACCACGACTGCGATTTACATGAACTGTAAATCAACACAATACTGTACTGCATAATCAATACCGTAAATCAACCGTCCACGCAGACTAACAGTGGTTCCATGGTCATCCCGGGCTCATCGGACCGGGAACGGGTAAATGACCTACCATTTGCTCTTTTCTATTCACATTATCTTGGCGCCATTAGAAATGTCTGATATGGGTAGGGTATGCATACCCATGTTTTTCAACAATCACAGCACCAATGCGTACGTTTGTTTGACTCTCGCCGGACAGGAGTGATTTTTACTCGCACCGATGACCGGGGGGGGGGGGGTAGGCACCCTCCTCGGGACAAGAAGAAATCGATAGCCGTATGCCCAAGGAATCCAATGGTAACGTGTCGACTCCATCAGGTCAGCTAGTGACCTCCACGGTCAGGTCACACCTTATGTCTGGCAGCAACAAATGGATTTTCCTCAGTTAAAAGCGACACATTTGGGGCCAAATAGGCCTAAAATTGTCCCGCTCCTTCTCCCCCCCAAAAAAAAAACGCACGGGAACATTCTACGGCGAAAAAGGCCATCTCAGGTCAGTGACCTCGTGTGACCTTGAAAAGGTCCTTGAGCTATTTAAAGCGACCTGCTGTCATGTAGACTACCACGCTGAGCCGAATTTATGTCTGTGATCTGCCGTTTATGCAGGTCTGTTGCTCTAAAATAGTGAAAAAAGACATCTGGCGCAAAAATCGTTCTGCAAGCTTTCAGTAATGACGCCATGACTCGGTGCCCTGAGACGAGATGTGGGCACTCTTTTCCCAAAACATGTGCAATGAATGTGTCGTCAGCTATGATAAATTTCACGGCGCTGTCGTGCACCGTTTTGCCGTGGTCCCGGAAACAATGCTCTGGGATGGCATCCATCCCCCTCGTCCGGCGAGGGTTGGATTCTTATCATTGAGAACTGGCCAAATATTGCTGGCCAAGTTCCACAATGTAAGGGGCCCAGCCCCGCATTGGGGGGAGGGGGAGCTCAATATTGGGAGGTCAGCTGAACATTAGGGGGTGCCTCCCCCACCCAGGAGATCCCCCACCCCACGACGAAGTTCCGGTCTTGGTAATGTGTGTGTTTGTATGCCAAAACATATTCGGGAGAGTTAAGTGATCGCATGTAAATAAACGCAGTATGTGCCCGTTTAACCCTATTCCCGGCACGGAGAACTGAATCCGCCCCCTCGGGTTTTTTGTTTGCCAATTCCAGGCTTTTTAACGCAGCTTCACGAAACTTGGTGACTTTTCCTAGCTATTTTTTCTACGCGCTGTGACAAAATTTCAAAATTCTATTTTGCTCAGGGGCGGAGCCAGGCAACGTTTTGGGGAGGCACCTCAGGTCATTTTTGGTCATGTTGAGGATAAAAGGAAAATGTCTGTCAAAAACAGAGTTTTTAAGATAGTACTTAAAACGCTATATGGATGCATAGCTAAATAGCTGGGCAATGTGCAGTTGTAATTTTGTTTGTCTGAGGTCATTTTGCAAGGTCAGGTCAAGGTCAAAAATCAATTTTTTTTTGCAATAATTTCTGCGTCGTTTTTTTTTAACGCCAAACCCGGAATATATATGACGTAGCACGATGTCCTCTACTTGTGTACCAAGTTTCAGCTTGATATCAGGTCGGGTCACGGAGATATGACCTAAAATGTCACTGGGCATACCCTATATCGCAATAGCCATAAAATGAAACCTTTGAAATAGAGTGAATTCAAATGATTGAAAACGTTTACAGATAGTATTAAATGCACACATCATTTCAAGTGACCCCAAGGTCACTGGAGGTCAAAGGTCACAAGTTGATCTGAAGAACATGTGACCATGACAGTTTCCCCTTTTTCATGTCCCTGGCATCGCCTATGCTAGCGTTATACAAACATTGTGATGTGATTTGTACTTCTTTAGCATAACATGACTAGCAGAAGCCAAAAAAGTGTTGTTGCCTCTTTTGTTCATTCATTTGTTAGAAAACTGATCCTCCTATTTTTGAAACCCTGTGAACGCCCATGAATTTTCTCAAAATTTCAGATTTGTATACTCATGGTAAAAGCCCTATCCATAGTCTCCCGGTTCATGCCAGTTTCACTGGAATCGGTCGATAAACAACGGAGTTATAAGAAGCCCAAAAATACCCCTGATTTTGACATTTTGCCCCCCTGTATCCACACATTTCGAAATTTTGAATTTTTTTTGATAAAAATGTAGTTCACGTCATGGCAAATCGATTGCCATTTGTTGCGATGAAATCGAATGTGTAGTTCTCGAGATCTCAGGGGGGGGGGGCCGAATCCGCCTCCCCTGCCGGGAATCGACCATACCGTCTGGCCCTCCAGGAATAGGGTTAACCTCTTGTCATTACCATTAATCTGCCCTGGCAATGACATTCACTACATTGTTATCATAAAGGATGCTTCTGTACACAGTATGAACCGTTCATTCGTGTGTGAGTTATTTTCAACGCCATTGCTCAGAAATCGATCAACCGTCATTGTTCAAGTGCAATGTTCAGATCCAGTAGCTGAAAAACTGCCTGTTTGGAAGGGACCGCAGGTCGGACACGGCGTGGTCAGTCTCCACGACGTCCTCACAGCCCTCCGGCAGAACATGTCACGTGATCAAGACTCGCTCTCTCGTCATAGCCTCTACCCAGTACCCCATTCACAACACAACTGATCTTATCAGTTTTAGGGCCGAGGGCGTTGGCGCAGTGGCGGAACTGAGAAACCTGCCCAGCTTCCCCGCCTTCTGAGCGCAAATATAGTTTTTTGGTGTCTTTAGGCATGAACTTAAAATATGAAGCACAGGTTTGAAGTTACTACGGGTGCTCCTACGTCGCGACAAATAGCTGCTCAAATTTCATAACGTGGCCGGTTTACCACAAGACACCTAATACCTACCATCATTACTTTTGTGGAGACCTGTTCATACGTATCGATCTTGCTTATCAGTTCCATAAAGTAAAATCCAGAGTCAGACACTAATCCGCGTTTGACATGGCCCTCCATCTGGTTCCAGCGGCCAAGCCTGTTCAAGCGTAGCTGCTATTACCTAATCCCACGTTATCACAACACAATGACAAGGCATGTAAACCTTTTTTAACGTCTTTGCCTTATGCAGTCCTACGATGCCAGCGTCAAGGACCTCAATTTTTCAGTTCTCAGGTGTGATGCAGGATGCCCGGCAATGAGGACACCCTGATTTCTCGCAACCTTAGTTTCCTCAGATTACAAAAAAAATCCTGCTTTGTCCTAAGCAGCTACACCTTTAAATATTCCTTTCACAATCTGTATGATGTTGATTGCTGAGCATACTCAAGTTAACTCTTTAGAAGACGATGAAAAATCCGGTTACAATTCATCCAATTTGCGTCGACGATGAGGCAAAGCGAAGGCAACCCCATCCTGCAAAATGAGCATTGTATAGCAGTTTTGCTTATCAATTGCGTTTTGTTTGATTCGGCAGTTTAACATGCATTGTTCTATTGCTACGTGGCTGATCTTCCAGTGTGTTATCGATTCCATTTTTATCACTTTCAGATCACGTTTGCCGGGTTTTCACACCATTAAAGCACAGGCAAATACAAACCCGAAATAGGAACGGCTTTTGTCAGGAAAGTGAAGAAATGTCCGATGTGCACACTAGTGTTCAAATAGCTCTTGAGGTCCACTCAAATGCAACGGACTACTTTTAGGTTTTGTGAAACATTGAAGGTTACAACTAACTGCAAGTGCCTATCACGTATCCACAATGTGTTACCCACCCACTTAACCCTATTCCCGCTTGGAGGGAAGATGCAGAAGCCTCCCTTTTTTTTTTTTTTTCGTTTGCAAGGCCAAGTCCTGGTCAAAGGTTAAAATTATGCCTTCTGCATAGTTTTTTTTTCGGCGCTAAGTTTCAAAACAGAAAACCTTCAAACATATGGCTTGGAACAATGTCCTCTACCTCCTTTTCATGTTTTCGGTCGATGCCGGATCAGGTTACGGAGCTACGGCCCAAAATATCCCCGCGAGTGCCCTATTTTACAACTGTCGTAAGCAAGACATTAAAGAGTAACACCACTTGAAATGACTGGAATGGTTTTAAAACACTATGAAAATATAATATAAGTTCAAAAATATTATAAAATATAACTCTGAAGAAATATAAGTTAAAAACGTAAGATTTTTTCATCTGGTGGCGTCGCCCGGCCCGGCATCCGTGACGGCACCACTGTCCACGAGCCAGCGCAGCTCGATTGTGGCGCACGCCCTGCGTGGCCGTGCGCGGCTCAACCCCCCCCCCCCCGCCCCCGCCAACCGACCACAACCTGAGTCTGCTCGTGGTCTGCCAGGCAGGCCGCAGCGGCGGCCGCTCGCCTTAGCCCAACACCAGGCTACGGTCGCGCCACCGCGGCGGGATTCGGCGGAGAGCGGTTGAATGGCACGTCGGTGCGCTGTTTGGTGGTTCTCAGCGCCACACCTCTGCAACAAGCAAGGGAACGAAGAGGCGTCCATCCCACCGCGCCGATATCGCCATGTAAAAGTCAACACCAAATACACTGATAAAAGCCAGGCAGCTGCTAATCGTCACGTAAGAAGTCATCAGCCAGGAGCACCATTGTCACAGCCGTGTCTCTGCACCGTCTCACCGCTCGGTCACGTCAGACCCTCGGAAAATCGCGAGGAAAACAGGAAGTCACGACACGGCGGCCGCCATAGTCAGGCGCTCAAACCGGACTCCTGTGCCCTAAATCCGTTGAGAAACTCACATTTGGCGGTAAGTTAGGTTGTGAGCCCCTCGACCTGTCCTCTCTTCAATCATCTACACCGAACAACACACCTGGCCAGGGGAGAGGCCAGGATTTTCTTAAGAGGGGGTTGGGGGGTGGGCGGAGCTCAGTGTGAACTGAACAGGAAACCGCCTGCTCCGAAGACGATGTGCATTGATTTTTACAAAAAATGCAGGCCTAAGGAGAGTCCGGACCCCCACACCCTTCCCCTCCTTTCGCTCCGCCGGTGCCCCGGCCATGGTACCCCGTAGTGTTCAAGGGGCCCCCTCAGCGCTGGGGTTCCCTCATTTTCTAGGACTCCCCGAAGGAACTGGCTACGCCACTGGGCTTGTATACATAGGTTGCGTGTTGTAATTTGCGCCATGGTTTTTAGCTGAGAAATGGTACGTCGGTTTTGTTTAGCTACTGTTAGCACGAGAGGTGCCAAGCTATTTCGGGGCCTCATTGGGCTTCTGGGCCAGAAACAGCCTGAAACGCACTGGATTGGAGTGCTCGATGATGACATTGTTCCATGATCTGTTTCTGCTGTTATTTGTTTTTGATTCTTTATTTTGCTGAAAAAGTAAAATTTGGGGTGTGGATGGCGGGGTGCGGAAACGATTTCAAAGTTGCGGGGGGGGGGGCGGCCTCGAAAATCAGAGAAACGATCAGGGATACATCCAGATGCTCTGTATCTAGGCTGCTTCTCTTTTTGCTTTATCTCCTCTCTCTCTCTCTCTCTCTCTCTCTTCCCAAGGACCTGTTACCAGTGCCGAGCCAGCAAATGCGGATGGCTATGCAAAATATCCCTGGATGAGTGCGACAATATTTAAAATTCCTCAACGTAAAATCTTCACTCGTATGTCACGTCTGCAGCGTTCTAATTTAAAATGATGCCGGAAGCTTCTGTAGCTTTCTCAGGTAACTCATCCTGCAGACAAAGTCGTATGAGTTTGTAGAAGTCAGACTGGAATATTCCACTTAACCCTATTCCCGGCAGGGGTGGGGGCTGAATCCGCCCCCCTCGGGTTTTTTGCTTGCCAATTCCAGGCTTTTTAACGCAGCTTCACGAAACTTGGTGACTTCTCCTAGCTATTTTTTCTACGCGCTGTGACAAAATTTCAAAATTCTATTTTGCTCAGGGGCGGAGTCAGGCAACGTTTTTGGGAGGCACCTTAGGCCATTTTTGGCGATGTTGAGGGTAAAAGGAAAATGTCTGTCAAAAATGGTTTTCAAGATAAAACTTAAAACATGATATGGATGCATAGCTAAATAGTTGGGCAATGTGCAGTTGTATTTTTGTTCGCCTGAGGTCATTTTACAAGGTCAGGTCAAGGTCAAAAATCAAATTTTTTTTGCAATAATTTCTGCGTCGTTTTTTTTTAAATGCCAAACCTCAGAATACATATGACATAGCACGATGTCCTGTACTTGTGTACCAAGTTTCAGCTTGATATCAGGTCGGGTCACGGAGATATGACCTAAAATGTCACTGGGCATACCCTATATCGCAATAGCCATAAAATGAAACCTTTGAAATAGAGTGAATTCAAATGTTTCAAAACGTTTACAGATAATATTAAATGCACACGACATTATTCCAAGTGACCCCAAGGTCACTGGAGGTCATTTAAGGTCAAAGGTCACAAGTTGATCTGAAGAACATGTGACCATGACAGTTTCCCCTTTTTCATGTTCCTGGCACCGCCTATGCTAGCATTATACAAACATTGTGATGTGATTTGTACTTCTTTAGCATAACATGACTAGCAGAAGCCAAAAAAGTGTTTTTGCCTCTTTTGTTCATTCCTTTGTTAGAAAACTAATCCTCCTATTTTTGAAACCCTGTGAACGCCCATGAATTTTCTCAAAATTTCGAATTTGTATACCCATGGTAAAAGCCCTATCCATAGTCTCCCGATTCATGCCAGTTTCACTGGAATCGGTCGATAAACAACGGAGTTATAAGAAGTCCAAAAATACCCCTGATTTTGACATTTTTGCCCCCCTGTATCCACACATTTCGAAATTTTAAATTTTTTTTTATAAAAATGTAGTTCACGTCATGGCAAATCGATGGCCATTTGTTGCGATGAAATCGAATGAGTAGTTCTCGACATCTCATGGGGGGCCGAATCCCCCCCCCCCTGCCGGGAATCGACCATACCGTCTAGCCCTCCGGGAATAGGGTTAAGGCTGGAAATTCTCAGGGGCAAACGTACCGAAGTTGAACCGAAGCAAATCGTTCACAAAACATGATGCATGGCCTTGACTTATATTCACTGGTACTTACTTCAGCAGCGGCCGACTGCTGACCTAAAAATTCAGCCTTTGGTTCAGCTTTCACCACAGTTATGAAAACTGGGCCTTTGGCTGAACTTTCACCCCAGTCCCCACTCACCCAGAAACAAGATATGCCTAAGGAAGGAAGGAAGGGAAAATGGTCGTAGGAGGCCTTACCTGCCTTTGGGACCCCACAATTGGATTTAGACCCCACCCCACCCCTGGATTTAGAGCACCTGCCTGCCTTAAAGGTCCCCATTTTGGAGGCCTTCCATTTTTGAGGTCTTCCAGGAGGGATAAATTTGCCCCAATTATCCCAATAACTGGTTATAAGACTGTGATCGCCAGTCAATGAAACTGTGACTATAGGAGTATAATCAAGCAGACAGATGATTGCCCAAATGCAGTGATTCTGGCTTTACAGGAAACTAACTACAAGGACAGCATACGAACACCAGTGGCTGGGGTACTGTTTTATGCGAATGATTGGTAGAGCCAAAGAGAGGGTTATACACCCACCTCTACCAAATGTAAGTTTCTCAATGGATTTAGCGTAATTTATTTTGAACAAAGATAATTTTAATATCTTTTTCCTTTTAGGTAACTTACTAAATACCAAACCATACACACATTTATAGGCACATATATATATATATATATATATATATATATATATATATATATATATATATATATATATATATATATATACACATATGCGTGTATACATATACACACACATATATATATATACATATATATACATATACGTGTATACATATATATATATATATATATATATATATATATATATATACACGCAAACGTGTATATACACACGTTTGCGTGTGCAATTTATTGTGACACACAATGCTCATCTACCTAACTTGGAAAGCATAATACAGGTAGGGCTAAGGCCGAACCGCGACTATAGAAAACTGCACGCGTCACCCTTGAAACAAAGCCTTCCTCCTAACCTCTTGCAACTCCAGTACGGCATTTTGGACTTGTCAGACTTTGAAATGTGCTTCTTTGAAACCAGATTTACACAACCAAGGGAACCGTCTGTAAAGGTCGCAAAAATCATGAAACTGCTATCAGTATTACAGAACAAAATCCCTACAACGCATGAATTGCATTAAATTTATGTTCTTTTTCAATCCTCCCTTTTCCTAGCCTACTCAGTAGTAGATGGCTTACAGCCACTACCGAGCAATTTGGCGACCCCAGATTAAAAAAATCAAAATGAATATGAACCTTGTAAAGACAGGGGCATACTCGGGATTTCTCCAAAGGGAGGGGAATGGTCAGGGCGGAGCTCCCCTTCCCGCCGCCCCCCCCCCCATTTTTTTGCCCTGCGGATATGAACAGCGCTGATTTGCTGGGAAAAATCCATGTAATTTTGCGTTTTTTCCTAAAGTAACCGAAGGTATTCAAACGCGTCGCTTCATTTGAGAAACTTTTGCAATTTTGCTCCCGTCAAAGTGGCCACAATATGACAACAACGCGGGACTTTAGGCGGCTGCGTCCCTCTTTATATTTGAAATGTCCTGTCTGTATCTGGTCCAGGAGACCTTCTGCGCCCTCATAGTAGTGATCTCAGGTTCCTTTTACAGTTCCACGTGTCCGTGAGACGAGATCTCTCAAGCGCTTGGTTGGCCGTTTCAGGGACGCCATGGACAGTGTCATGAACCCATCTGACAGTTTCAGTGACACTTAACATATCTCGGGTTCTCTTCTGTTGTCCTTGGAAATTGTTGCCATCTAAGAAACCTCTCAGGCAGTAACAAGAGCTCTTCATAGGTCTCTCTCTGCCGTCTCTGTAGGTCTCTGTTGCCCCTAAGGTTGTCTTTGGGAATTATTCTTGCCGTCTAAGGAACCCGTTGGCAGTAACAAAAGACTTTTTGGTGATTCCAGGCCCCTGCACACTGTCACGGGCTCTCTGAACGCCTCTGGTAGTCTCCATGGCTGCATCAGGAATCTTCCTTTGTCACATGGGGTACATCTGGCAGCCTTAGGGCCTCTGTAGCAGCATCAGTGCCTTTTGCTGGCACTTCAGGGGCCTCACTGGCAGTCTCAGGAGAACCTCTTTCGTTCCAAGAGCCCGCCTAACACACTCGGAGACCCTCTGGACGTCCAGGGCCCCATGCCGTCTTAGACGTCCTCTTACCGTTTTTGCCTCGTAGAGGCCCTCTGACCTTTTTCGGTCTCAGCGACCATCTGCCGTGGAGGGATCTACCTTACTGTCTCAGGACACACTCGACCTTCCCCCTCCCCCCCCCCGACTAAATCAAGAAACCCTTAGGCTTTCACAAACATCAATGTGGTCGACTTGGAGCCCCTCTCGAGGTTGAAGTCACTAATGAAACCCTCTGGCTGGTCAGGGTCTCTTTATGCAGTGCTAAGCACCCTCATAAGTTTCCGCCGTCTCGGGGGCCTCTATGGCACTTTGAGTGTTCCCGTAGAACCTGTGCCGTGTTGGGTCCCTCTTGCGGACCCAGGAACCCGTCGAGAGTTCCAGGACTCTTTCTATCTGTCTTAGGGACCATCTTGCCGTTTCAGAGTCTCAAACGGTCCCAGAAGCCCTCTGACTGCATCAGTAGCCGTGAGCTTTTCATACAGGTCCGTGAAACTCATTTGGGATCCCTATGACATATTCAGTGGCCCCTACGTCGTCGTAGGGACTCAGTTCTCATTTTGACCGTCTCAAGGGCCCTGTGACGCTTCCGGCGGTGTCAGAGGCAGTCTGCCGTTTTGGGCCCTGTTGTGGTCGCCGGGGCCCTTTCGGGGCTTCAGGGGCCCTTCTATGTGTCCCAGGGGTCATCTAACCCTTCCAAAGGCCCCTCTTGACTGCATCAAGAACCCGTCATGTTTTCACGGAAGGCCCGTGATGTTCATACGCGACCCCTTCGGGGTCCCTTTTGAGTCTGAGAGGGACCTCCTCGTGGCCAGCCCGAGAGAGCCCCTTCCCAGGCCGGGGGGCGATCGCCCTCACCGCCCCCCCTCCCCCTCCCGGATCCGCGCCTGTGTAGAGGCCTTTATTTTTCCCATAAAAGTCGACAGGGTCGTCAGATGACGCTTCATTTCGTTGTCGTCATCGCCAGTATACGACCTTCCGTCACCACGACCCAAAGTCACAACCGCAACCAAGGCAATGCATAAGTACCACTGCGATTAGAGCGTTTCCCATTGCTACTTAAATGTGCGCATTGTCTGCAGTTTGTGGTGTCCCTTGAGCTGCCAAATATTTTTCCTTCCTTCACCCGCTCACCCGCATCGCCTGCCCTTCAGCGTTGCTTTATTCTCGTTATATTCCCTACTCATTTTCCGTATAATGATTTAGGTTCAAGGAAGGCGGAAGTGGAGGCAAAAAACTCCCAGAATCAAGGGGCCTCGAAATTTTGCTCGGCCCCATTTAATTAAATACGATCCGCAACCACTGTTTAGTTTTCATCATTTTTATTTCGACATTTAGATATGCGTACTCTTTCGTAAAAACGGTCAAGTGCCAAACCAACATATCTCATATCATCGGTGTTGAAAAGGTGAGGGGACTGATCTCCCCAGTCTGACGGTTGGGGGGCCTGAGGTCTTCTGGCCCCATGTTTCTTGCAGCCATGGTGGGTGGTGCCTTGCAACACCCAGTTTTGGAAACGCACACCATTTAACCCTTTTCCCAGAGGGCTAGACGGTATGGTCGATGTCCGGCAGGGGGACTGATTCGCCCCCCCCCCTGAAATCTCGGGAACTACACATCCGATTTCATCGCAACAAATGGCAATCGATTTGCCATGACGTAAACTACACTTTTATACAAAGAAAGTTTCGAAAGTTTGAAAGGGATGGATACGGGGGGGGGGGGGCAGAAATGTCAATATCAGTGGTATTTTTGGACTTCTTATAACTCAGTTGTTTATGGGCCGATTTCGATGAAACTGACATGAATCGAGAGGTTATGGATAGGACTTTTATTATTGGCACACACGTCTGAAATTTTGAGAAAATTCATAGGCGTTCACAGGGTTTCAAAAGTAGGAGGATTAGTTTTCTAACAAATGAATGAACAAAAGAGGCAAAAACGCTTTTTTGGTTTCTGCTAGTCATGTTATGCTAAAGAAGTACAAATCGCATCACAGTGTTTGTATAATGCTAGCAGAGGCGGTGCCAGGGACATAAAAAGGGGGAAACTGTCATAGTCACACGTTCTTCAGATCAACTTGCGACGTTTGACCTTAAATGACCTCCAGTGTCCTTGGAGGCCCTTGGAATGATGTGTTGTGCATTTAATATTACCTTTAAACGTTTTCAGCCATTTTAATTCACCCTATTTCAAAAATTTCATTTTATGGCTTTTGCGACATAAAATGAAATTTATGTTGACGCAGACCCACATTTTAGGTCATATCTCCGTGACCCGACCTGATATCAAGCTGAAACTTGATACACAAGTAGAGGGCAACTGTCTACGTCATATTTACTCCGGGTTTGGCATTTGAGAAAACAGCACCGAAATCATTGCTATAAAACCAAATTATGCTTTTTGACCCTGACTTGACCTTGAAAAGTGACCTCACATGAATAAAATTGGATCTGCATGTTGCGTAACTATTCTGCTATACATCCATATGACGTTTTATGTTCTATCTTAAAAACGCGATTTTTGGTAGACATTTTCCTTTTACCCTAAACATGGCCCAAAATGGCCTTAGTTGCCTCCCCGAAACGTTGCCTGGCTCCGCCCCTGTGCAAAATAAATTTTTGAAAATTTGTCAAGGTACGTAGAAAGAATAGCTAGGAAAAGTCACTAAGAGGCTGCGTCAAAAAGCCTGAAATTGGCAAGCAAAAAACCCAAGGGGAGGACGGATTTAGCCTCGCCCTGGCGGGAATAGGGTAAAAGTTGGTGTGGCATTTCACGACAGCTTTTGAAGTTGGTGTGGCGGAGGCGACATCCACCCTACCGCTTTTCTCATCCATGAATCCAAGCACGTATGTAAGGGCACCTCACGACAGCCAGTTTAAGGTGACGTTTTCCAAATATATGATAGATGTCGCTAACATCGCACATCCTGGGGTTGGTTTTTGTTTTTGTTGACTCATGTCCATTCCGGGATCTTTCCAGTCTCCTCTTTTGTCAGATACTGTTGTTTGCCCTCGTCTTGATTTTTTTGTAATTGTTCCCTATTTTGTTTATTTTGGTCACTTGGTTTAAATTTGTTTTCAGACGGACGCTGTTTTACAACGGACGCCCCCACTCGCCCTCTCTGTTAATGATAAGGTAGTTCAGCACTGGTTGGTGGGTAGTGGCAGGGTTGTCGATCTCTATTCTTTCGAGAGGGCCCTGGCCCACCCAGTGTTGATCTGGGCACACCCATTGTTGGTTTGGATCCCCCAATATTTTCTGCTTATTTTAAAGGGAAAAGGGGACAAAAATAAAAACAATAACCGCAATAGATAACAAACGGGCAGTTCACTACCGCTAGTTAACCGGTTATGTGCTGCAGGACCAAACATGTCAAAAGGCAGCGAATTAGAGGTTTCTTGTGGAGCAGTCATGTAGCTGACAACGAAACGAAGTTACTAGTGTAAAATGACCTAATTTCCAAGTTAGAATTAATCCGGTAATAGTCCTTGTGTAATAGTCTTCGAAGAAATATGAAGCTGATGGACTGCACGGAACCACGATGAAATGAGTGAGTGAATAACCATTACTGCGCGTGCGATCGAGTGGTGATGGAGTGAGTTTGTGCGTGCGTGCGTGCGTCCGTGTGTGTATGGGGTGGATGGGTGTGGGTGTGTGCAAAAGAGAGAGAGAGAGAGAGAGAGGAGAAAGAAACCGAGTGAGAAAGTAAGAGAGTAAGGGCGAGAGAGAGCGTGAGAGTGAGAGAGAGGGAGACAGAAAGAAAAAAGGGGGAGAGAGGGATAAGGGAAAGCAGACAGCCTGGTCCCAGATTCAGTCCGCCGCCATTCGTCTGCAACGCGGCGCGGGTCAGCTTACCGCCGTCGGGCGGCCGCGCCGTCTGCGCGGATTAGTCTGTCATTAGTAGGGTTCAGGGAGGGGTGCGCGCCACGCTCTCACCCCTCGCCTGGACCGCGAACGGCCCGGAATGTCCCGGGTAGAAAGAGGAGCAGCGGCATCACGGATTGTCCAGATATTGCTGATGATGCATGATACACAAACTGGATTTTTTGCGTGAACAACGTGCAGCCTAATTCACGTCTGTCGCTGTTAATATAGAGATAACCCAGTGCGAAATTAGCAAGCGAACGACGAATGTTTCAGTCATGGATAATGTTCATTTTCAGCAGCTCGTCCGTGTTTACTTTCGCATATTTAGGTCCAAGATTAACGATCATTTGTTTCATTTCACATCCCCTGCTGAAAGGATGGTTCTTGCCATAACATTATATATTACAATAACTTTTGTCGTGAAGTACTGACGTTTCCATATCATTCGGATCATTATATCACAGTAACGCTAAGTCATCATGCCCCATGTCAGCTGATCCAGTTACGGCATTGTAAGAGAGCGGAATCACTTGACAATTGTTGATAATGAAACTTAAATAAAGTGATAACAGTTTCCATTAGATGAAACCCATCAGATCTTTGGTAATTCGCTATGTGGCTAAAATCTGATTGAGGATCATGAACTGAATATGAAATGAAGTGGAGTTACGGCCAAAGCGCGGGGCATATGGAAAAAGCTAATTTTTTCTTCATTCAATCAGACTGCGAAAACGGAAGTAATTGACGTGACAGTGCTTGGTAAATTTTTGTGTGAATGAAAGTTTTCATTTCGATTGTCCTCCTTCCCCTCTCGTTACCATGAATTCATGCTCGTATCATGCATACCACCGATACCTTCTACGTGGTCAGTCCGATGAAGGTTGCCGGTGATTCGATGGAGCCTGACTAAGATGCAGTGCCGCCAGCTGGCTAGTTGGTCCTCAGGCCACTGAACAGATAACGTGGCTTATATTAATGTATTAATATAAGTTATAATTAAGTTATATAAGTTATAATTAAGTTATATAAGTTATAATATAAATTAATATAAACAGTACCTCAATCGACGGTACTGCCGTCCTCTTACACTCAGCTATGGGCGACAGACCATCATCATGACGGAGGGGGTAGGTATACTGCGTGCTTCTTGGTATGGCAACCGCGGACCCACCCTCCAGCAATTAAGAACCCAACGCCTCCCCACAATCTCGAGAGCACGGCTGGACTTTGGACTTTGGGTTTTGCAGAGTCCGTCACTGGGTCAAGCGCGCGGCCCGTGGTCAGCGAATGGCGGTCAGCCGCTCACTCGCCGGGTTGATGAGGGACATCCCCGAAGGTTATCGCCGCCCGTCGGCACCGGGTAGACTGGATTTTGGGGCCCATGGAGATGCAGTGTCACGCATCCGGGACACGGCGACCGAGGCCGGGTCGCCAGCAATTGTCCCGGCCATGCCCTGTCACCAAGATGAAGTCGATAAGATGAAGTCGATGAGTCAATAAGATGAAGTCGGGCGCGTGAGTTGTGGATAGTGGATGGGACGCCGTCCACTCGCCGGGTTGTTGACGATCATATCCGTAGGTTTTATCGCCGCCATCGCCGCATGAGCTGGCTTGATAGTGGGCCGCAGGTTTTGCAGTGTCACGCCGCTTGGCCAGGCCCATGGCCTGCGGTCAGTGACGGAACGAGCCGAGACCCAGGAGTCCGAGGCCAGGCCTCCAGAAAGGTCTCGGGTATGCCACCTGATGGTCGGTCACATCAGGTCTGGCGCGTTGACTGCCGTCAGTGGACGGAACTGCGCTGGCCGCGTCTCGGAGCGGCGAACGTCGCCGGCGGGAGATGGGTTTGTCGCCACCCGCCGCCACGAAGGCTGGAGCTGCAGGACGGCGGGTCAGTGCTGAATGACTTCAAGCAAACGCTGGTGGAGAATGGCCGGCAACATACAGAGGCTGAGGGCCTGCATGCAGTACCCCTGCGTACGAAGAAAACCTATCAGATATGTCGGAGGCACAATAACGTGAAATAAAATTTATTATTCCAATACACCTGCCTCATTTGGTGGCTGCCATTTTTGAAACCCCGATCTCACCATGAATGGCGAAAGGAGCTGCCGGGCGCTGCAAATAAGGGGCCCAGTCCCAGGACGCCGCCGACAGAGACTGATCGCGCCGATAGTATCGGTGGTGAGTGAGATCCCTAAACCCTGCGGCTTACCCTGCGTCTGGGACACCACTGGCACGCGTCCAGGGTTAACCTAGAGACAGGGTAAGGGTCCGAGGGATCCGGAGTACGCATGATTCGGCGAAACTTCTGTGGCTGAATTGTTAAGGGAATGGGCATTCACTCACCCGGCAGGCATGAAGATGTTCCTGGTAGCCCCACACCACTGGCAGGAAAAAGAGGGCCTCTAACGCGTTTTTTTTATGTGACGTATGACAGAGGGAGGGATACACCGAGGGGTGATGGACGACGGGTGGGGGGTGGGGGTTAGGTATCAGTGAGGGTGGGCAGATGCCTCGCAGGAATTAACAGAAACAGCTGGTCTTGGAGGGCATAAATCAATTGCACCACAGAAGCAACGTCAATCCACCAAAATTTCGAAGTACACTATCCTTTGAATGCACGTTTATCCGATCTCATTCCAACTGGCCACCAAATGACCGGGAGACTGGGCGTGAGATAGGGAATATCCGTCAACCCTGCTCCCACCTAGATCTCGCCGTTCATTTTCATAACTAAAATCCTCGACGTAAAAATTGAACTGTCCATACGCCGATCAGCTTTGACCTGCCTCATCTTTAAAATGTTCTGTCGATGGCAGTTGCAGAAATACACAGCCCGATCGTGCGCAGATGCGCCCGTTCACGGCAGGCGACGGCTCTACGGCGACGAGCGTGGGCGGCCACAGCTTTGTTCCGCTGGCGGCACTTTCGGAGGCCCGCGACGTCCTGGCATTGGTTCAGGCGTGTTCTGGCGACTTCATACGTCGATTTGGCCCATTTTGTACATTGTTGCCAAATGTTGCGCATGTTGCAAGGAACAATATCTCCGCAACGGTCAGCCGGAGAGCCAAACGGACACCGCCAGCGTGTTTCCGAGGCTCCAATCTTCCAAACAATATCTTGGGTCGAAAATTGCAAATTATTGCAATATTGCAAGACCATCATACTGTAATTGCACGTCACAGTAGACCAGCCGGATCATTCCGCGAGGTCCCTTAAAAATGGTAAGTTCTCGGTGTTTGGTCACTTTTCGAGCAACCTATTCGAGGCCCCTACCGGAAGAAAGCTGAGACCCCTAACCAAGTAAGACTTGGAAGAACACACATGCCTCCTTCCTTGCCTCCATAATTCCATTTTCCTTTTTTGTTTTGTTCAGCGTATTCGTCGCTGTTATACCGTTTTAATTTTCGTTTAGTTTCTGGCGAGGCCCCCGAAGCTAATAAGTGGGTTCAGGGAAGGTTTGCAGAAACATAGCCTTGCCACGGACCCATAGCGATAGGAGGGTGGATAGCTGTCCCCCGTCCCCATCTTCAGCAGTCCTTGCTTGCATGACAGTGACATGACATGACATGACAGCGGCATTGCATGTTTTCTGTCCACCTATTTTTCCCCCGTCTAATCGTAGCTCTGATTTTCAGCGTTCATTTACATACATGTTAAAAGTCAGTCTCTAACCAAAGGACGGAGGAACGCACCCCGCACCCTTCCCTTAAATACGCCACTGGTTGGGATGGGATGGGAATGGGGAATGGGATAAGGGATGAGGCTTGAGCATGGAAAGGAAGCGGATCAAATTCCTTTCTAACCCTGGAAGGGCATTGGGTCAAATCCGGATGGGAATAAGTTTCATGTGCATTTGAGGTTAGGTTTAGTGATTTTCCCCTTGTAGAGTCAAATCCACCGCCCGCCCACCGCCCCCCTCCCCCTCGAACTGATTTTGCAAGACGACATCGGTGCTTGTGCCGGTCCTGGCACTTACTTTCCTCGTATTAAGAACATTAAGGCGATTCACGGATTTATTAACTTCAGTTTATTCATACAGCCTATGGCATTACCAAGAAAATCAGTAAAACAGCAAAGCTGAATAAACGTTTCCTCCGAAACACCTTCAGAATACACAGCAAACTGCCTGTTAAGGAACCTTGTCTCCTCCCGTCCCATCCCCACATAATCACATGGACAATTTCAAATCAATTACTGGGGCTGGGGCAGAAACAAACGCCTAAATTTGCTCCCAAACCTGGTTCCCAGATTTTATTATTCCAGAAATTGAAGTACTGGGCTTTCAGCAAGGTCGAGGTGCAGACAGTGCTGAGGAGGAGAGGGAGCTGAGTAGTGAGTAGCGAGTTTAGTGACTCCAGCAGCTGTGAAGGAAATAAGGTGTCTATGCAAGTACGCTCATGCCAAGACTCTAACCCAGAGAAAAATCAGTCTCGGCAACCGCAGCCAAAGTTATGACTTTATTCGCCCCTCGCGATAATGGCATCCGTCTCTCCCCGAAAAACACAGGCATTGTTGACTGCCGCCTCTTGACTGCAACAAAAACTGTTTCCCGAATTCCACCCATGCAAAATTTAATCCCCTGCAGCACGCAACGTAATGACAGAACCAGATGCGCCACAAACGGCAAGCAGCGTGCAGTTTGGAAACACATGATATTCGATAATAACCCTAGAACGCTCCGAGAGCGGCGGTTCTTCGGCTGACACCTGAATAACATGGTATGCACTCGTTCTCGCCGCCTTGCATGCCGCATGAATACGGAATTCAGATCAGTCTGGGCCTACGATATCTCCACCGTTTTTACGATCATATTTATGTAGGGGGACTGCGCAAATTCTGAATGCGGGGTCGGCCGCCCTGGGTTGCGCCGGGCCGGACCGTGCCGGCGCCCGGCGGGTGTCGGTGACTGTCGGGTCACCTTGACCGGCGTGGCGCCAATCCGGACATGTGCGGTCCGGATTGGTCGAGACTGATGCCACGTGATGAGCAGTCGAGGTCGGGCCGCCGGGTCGCCGGGAAGGAGAGGTCGGGAAACTGGGTCCGGGCGGCGCGGGCGTAATGTGTTCTGGAGACGACTGAAATAGAGCTGTACCTCGAGAAGTCTATATAGAAGTCTATGTGTTATAAAGAAGACCACGCTTACATTTAACTTTTTTTAAGAAGATGCGCATGACGTGTTTTCCCTTGCTAACATTAATGCATGACAGGAAATATTTATCCTCAAGGCATTTCAAACAAACCCTAATTTCCATAAGGGAAGGTGTAACGTGACCCCTGTGCCTTCCTTACTAACGCCGCTGTCCCCAATCCTTAAGTCCTTTGAGTCTTCAGATCCAAGTCCAAGGGCTCAAAATGTTGGACCAGCTCAATAGCATTTCTCCTTTTCATTTTGCCGGGATTCCCATTTTTCCTTTGTTTTTACGTTACTTCACCATTTAAATATAGCAATTCCTTCCCAAAACATCACGGGTCCCGTTTCTTCAGTCTAGAAACCGTTTTAAGCTGGGTTGTGTTTTTCTTATTTTGCGACCCCTACAAACAATTTCGACAACTACCGCCACCGGCTGGCTGCCGACAGTAACGCTTTCCCCCATCAGACGGGTCGCGTGGTTACTGGGTACGCGACCCGGAAAATTCTCCATATTTGCTGGTCAAGTCTTCATGTCTTTGAGGTAAAATATTACCAACATGAAGGACGTATGAAGAAGTGTCAACGTTTCAGAGGGATTCAAGAAGTTGGTTTTTCAATGTAAGTCATGTATGTTCTCCCCATTTTACATGGTTGCGACATGCGACCTCAAGCAATCCCCTGGCTACTACACAAGGGCCGGGTGTTCGTTTCAGTGTCTCGGCACCAATATTGAAAGAGCCCGATGTCCATGTCAGAGACCCAGAACCCCTGTCGGTGACCGGTGTTCGTGCCAGAGGCCCAACGACCGTGTCAGGAGACTGGTGTTTGGAGCTAGGGGCACGGTGCTCGTGTCGGGGTCCTCGCGTCCGCGATGCTAGGGGCCTGTCGCTCATACCAGGGTCCGCTGTCGGTGCCAAGGGAGAAGTGATGGAACCAGGAGCAGCGATCTGTGCCAGGGACCCGACATTTGTGTTAGGGCCGGTTGTGGACGTGCCAGTGATCCACTGTTAGCTGTGCTAGGGGCCTGTTGCTCGTTTCTGGATCGTCGCGTTCATGGTGTTAGGGGCCGAGCTTCATCGCCAGGAACGGACGGTATTGGTTTCAGGGGTTTTGTGTTTGTGCCAGTGGCCGATGTTTGAAGCGCTAGGGCCCTGATGTTCGTGCCTGGCAAAAATCTGTGCCCGTTCCTTTAGGCCAACGTCTGTGGTGCTTGGGGTTCGGTGTCCGCGCCAGGGGCCAGGTGTTCGCGTCACGACCTGGTGTCTGTGTAGGCACAGGCAGACCAGAGGGAGGGCCGAGGGGGCAGAGGTTCCGGCTGCAGTATGGTTGGGAAATTTTATGGTTTTAGGGTCCAAAAATAAGAGCAGCTCGGAGTCTCCGAGAACCGAAAACCTGAGGGATGGCTGCTGATATCTGAGTTATGTTTCTTCAGTGGGTGGAATTGAAAAATGATTCTCTGACATAAGTCATACGCTGTCGACGAAATATTGGGACATGCGGGCCTGAGCCCACCTTTCTGGTTCGGTTTCAATATGTAGCACGTAGGATTTTTCTTGCAACTTTCTTTTTGCCTGCAGACTTGACTCTCGTCGCACCCGGCTGGAAATCATCCTTATCAAAGTCTTCCCAACATCCTAGTGACTCATCCATGGGCTTGGAGCATCCCAGCGTCCATCAGCCAGGATATTTAATGTCAGCCCAGGATCACTGAGTGCGCATATTGATTATTCTCTTAGTTCTCCCGGACACAAATATGCCTAGGCTTTGAGTATACGGCTCCAGCCACTAGTATGTAGCTATCCGCTGAGGTCAGAAATGTAACTGTGCAACACAAAGACCGAACCTTATCCCTTCCTCTCCTTTTTGATAGTGGCAAGTCTTTGGCGATGTTCGGGATTTTGCCCCCGTTCTCTGTGCCTGTGGATTATGCCCCGTTCTCAGCTGACTATGAAGTGCTTGGTCCCTAATTTAAGTGTCATCAGTTCCAATTTGATGTTTGGATGTTAATCTTTGGCACCTCAGTCCTTGTGAAATTATTTACTGCGCCAGTGGTGCAATGCCATAACATGTACAACGTTCTGAGTAGCAATGCTCACGGTGAACAACAAAAATGGCACCCAGTACCGGGACAATCCCAAAATGACTATCGGGCAATATCAGTGGGGTCTCGCGGAATGCGTCAGACCAGGCGCGAGTCCAGGATTTCGTCAGGGGTAGCGAATGGTCAGCGCGGGGCCCCCTCTTTTCTTCTCAGACATGAAGAAACGTTGATCTGCTCGGGTCAAAACTGAAATATTTGACGAAATTTTGCGTTTTTTTCGATATAAAGCAACCGACAAAAAAATATTATGTTTCGTTCCCGTTCATAATGACCGAAATATGACACCAACGGCGGGATTTTAGGCGGCTGCGTCCCTCTATCTGAAATGTCGTTTCGCATCATGTCCAGGAACCTCTCTGCCCCTCGTAGCTTCTGGAGACTTGCTATGTTTTTGTTGGTCTTGGGCCGTCTGCCGTGTCAAGGCTTCCTAGCAGTTTCAGGTTCCTTTCACAGTTTCACGTGTAAGCCGGGACGTTCCAGGCGCTCTTCTGGTAGTTTCAGGGATATCTAGCAGTTTCAGGTTCCTTTCACAGTTTCACGTGTAAGCCGGGACGTTCCAGGCGCTCCTTTGGCAGGACAGGGACACAACACTCGAGTAGTGTTATTAACCGATCCGCCAGTTTCATGTACACCGCAGCTATCTTGGGTTTCCTCCTGTCGTCCCTGGGGATTTCTTGCCGTCTAAGAAGCCCCTCAGACAGTAACAAGGGCCCTTCATAAGGCTCTCTCTGACGTGACATAGGCACCTCTGGCAATGCTCTGGGTCCTTTGGCTTTCCAGGAGCTATCTGGGAGTCCAAAGACTTAGTAGTTCCAGAGGCCCATCTTGCAGTCTAAGTGGCCCCCATTGCTAGAGACTGCTAGTTCGCAGTATCAAAGGACCCTCTCTAACAGTGTGAAGCAGGAGTGTAGGAACTTCCAGAAAAGTGGGGGGCCAGAGGCGTTTTTACCGTAGGTCTAATGTTAAATTTGCCAAAAGTGAGGGGCATGGCCCCGGCCTCCCTGTTCCTACGTCTTTGGTCTAAGATAACGTTTTGGCGATTTCATGGCCCTGTGCATTGTCATGGACCCTCTGAACGTCTCTGGTAGTCTCCATGGTTGCACCAGAAATCTTCCTTTGTTACATGGGGTACATCTGGCGGTCTCAGTGTCCCTCTAGAAGTATCAGAAGCCTTTGTTGGCACTTCAGGGGCCTCACTGGCGGTCTCAGGGGGACCTTTTCTGTTCCAGAAGCCCGCCTAGGACGGCACGGGGGCCCTCTGGCCGTCCAGGGCTCCCATGCCGTCTTAGACGTCCTCTTATCGTTTTTGCCTCGGAGGGACCCTCCGGTTTTTTCGGTCTCAGCGGCCATCTGCCATGTAGCAGTTCACCTCACCGTCTCAGGACACACGTGACCTTTCCGAGCCCCCTGACTGCATGGAGAACCACCAAGTTTAAAAAAAACAAGTCTAGCCGATTTGGAGCCCCTCCCGAGGTTGTGAATGTCACCGATGAGCCCCTATTCAGGACGCCCCTCTGGCTGGCAAGGGTCTCCTTGTGCTGCATCAGGCACCCTCTTAAGTTCTTGCCTCTTAAGTCTCGGAGGCCTCTCTGGCACTTAAGCCGTCCCATGGACCCTCTGTCGCGTTGGGGCCCTTCTTGGGGTCCCAGGGACCCTTAGAGTGCTCCAGAGGCCTCTCTATCCATCTTTGGGCCATTTTGCCGTCTCACAGTGTCAGTAGCCTTCCCGGAGGCCCCCTCCCAGCTTCTCATAGAGGTCCGTGAAATCCATTCAGGGGCCCTGTGACATTCCAGTGGCCCCTGTGCCATTCTAGGGACTCAAACCTCATCTTGGCCGTCTCAGGGCCCTGTGTCCCTTCTGGCTGTCTCAGGGGCCCCTTGGAAGCTTTAGGGGTCCTTCAGTGCGTCTCAGGGACATCTAACCTTTCCAGAAGCCCCCTTGACTGCATCAAGAGCCCGCTTCGTTTTCACAGAGACCCCGTGAAGCTCACACGAGGTCCCTTCAGGATCCCTTTTGAGTATGAGAGGCGCACCTTCTCAGGCCTCAGGGGGGAGGGGAGATCGTCCCATCGCCTTCCCCCTCGGGTCTGCGCTTGCGTCATACAGAAGGCACCTTTAATTTTGTGTATGCCAGGGAGAGCTTAACCAAAGTCAAATGTGTAACACGTGTCATGTAACTACAGGGGAGTAAGAAAGTAAAGATTTTTGACTGCATAATTTCACCATTCGTACCCAAACCTTATTAACGAAAAGAACACCTAATTTAAAGAAAAATCGGCAAACCTCTACATCTTCCGTGATACCGAAAGCCCCAAAAAGGTTTAAACTTGAGCTGCTCCATCCTTTACAAACAAGGCCCCCATCTATGAAACATATAATGTTCACATCATAGTGAGTATGCTGTTGGTTATTATGATGTTGGCACTTCAGCGGCATCTTGTTTGTTAGCTTTTCTTTTCTGTTACATCCATGCACCAAAACACATGGGGCAAGGCCATTACTTGCAGGTAACTGAAGTACGACTCGGAGAGGGGAGGAATGTCTGCGCCAATTTATGAGCTGTCGCAGTGTGCGATTCCCAGGAATATAAAAGAGTAGGTTTCCAGACCGTCCTATCACCCAGGATCTCTAACCAAGACAACATACCACTTAAATGCGTAAATTGCATATTGTTAGAGGAAACTGGGAAATCATATGCTCCTGAAACGAGGCAAACCTAACAAAAAAACTCGAAGAGGCAGCTGCACCGAGAATTATGATTTCAAGATGACTGAGCCCAAAGAGCATTTTTTTCAGGCGGCGTTTGTTCTTATACATTCCTTTGCAGCGCATTAGGAAGTTTGTTTGTTTACAACATATGTGATACGAGAAATAAAAACACGCCATGGAAATGGCGTAAGCATACATGATGACATGGAGTAAAACTGATACACGTATTCCGCAACTGACAAAAGATTTTGGGCATGGAGGATGGGTAAGACAAGAGTAGGGATAAGGTAACACGTTGATATACCCATGTCGTGGTTAGACATGGATGAGACAGCGGCCCAACACGGCGTCAAGCGGGGAGCTGCGCCAGGCGAGCACTCCTGCTCACGGGTGAAATCTCCTATTCTTTTGCTTATGTTAATGTTACACCAGTAACTTCGAAATATAGCAAGAGGTCCATGGTATCCCACCGACCTGCGGTAATCTCAAACCCGTATGCGATTAACCACGGGCTGATGTCGACTATTAATGACATCATTGGAACATTTCTCCTTAACCCTATTCCCGAAGGGCTACACGATATGGTCGATTCCCGGCAGGGAGGTGGATTCGCCCCCCCCCCCGATCTTGAGAACTACGAATCCGATTTCATCGCATCAAACGGCAATCGATTTGCGATGACGTAAAACATGACAAAACATGAAGCATGTAAAAAGAAGTTCTCGAAATTCTGGAAGGGGTGGATGCAAGGGGGCAAAAATATCAAGATTGGAGGTACTTTTGGACTTCTTATAACTTCATTGTTTTTGGACCGATTTCAATGAAGTTGGCATGAATCGAGAGATTATGAATAGGACTTTTACCACTGGTACATACATTTGAAATTTTGAGAAAATTCATAGGCGTGCACAGGGTTCCAAAAATAGGAGGATTAGTTTTCCCAAAAAAAGCACGAACAAAACAAGTAAAAACACTTTTTAGGCTTCTGCTAGTCATGTTATGCTAAAAGAATAAAGAAACGCGTTACAATGTTTGCATAATGTTAGCATAGGCGGTGTCAGGGCCATGAAAAATGGGTAACTGTCATGGCCACATGCTCTTCAGATCACCTTGTGACCTTTGACCTTAAATGACCTCCAGTGATCTTGGGGTCACCCGGAATGATCTTGTGTGCATTTAGGATTATATGTAAACGTTTTCAATTATTTGAATTCACTCTATTTTAAAAATTTCGTGTTCCGGCTATTGTGATGTATGATGTGTGATGCACTAACATTTTAGGACGTATCTCCGTGACCCGATCTGATATGGAGCTGAAACTTGACACACAACTAGAGGAAACCCTTCTACGTGATATATATTCTGGGTTTGGTATTCAGAAAAAGCGCCAAAATTATTACCGTAAAACCAAATTTTGACTTCTGACCTTGACCTGACCTTGTGAAGTGACCTCAGACGAACAAAATTGTATTTGCACGTTACCCAGCTATTTAGCTATATATCCATAAGAAATTTTAAGTTCTATTTTAAAAACGCTGTTTTTGGCAGTCATTTTCCTTTTACCCTCAACATGGCCAAAAATGGCCTCAGGTGCCTCCAAAAAAACGTTGCATGGCTCCGCCCCTGAGTAAAAAGTACTTAAAAATTTGGCCGCAGTACGTGAAAGAAAAGCTAGGAAAAGCCACTAAGCTTCGTCAAGCTGCGTCAAGAAGCCTGGAATTGGCAAGCAAAAAACCCGTGAGGGACAAATTTACCCCCCCCCCCGCCGGGAATAGGGTTAATCCTTTTTTTCGTGCTTAGGACTTGGCTTGAAATCCATGGGGGTGGGAAGGTTTGCCTCCACCCTCCCCAAAATTTGCAGATCTTCTGTGCCGATTTCGGTGATACAGGGCTTAGTTTGTGGTATGAACCAGTATGTCGTATATGTTGAAGTAAGAATAAAATGCCAGTGGGACATTCAGAACAGCATGCCTTGGAGTAAACAAACAAATTTCATTCCCTGGCACCTGTTGCTCCAAGTAAGTAAATCAAGGTAAATGCTCCAAGCATTTACTTTGGTTACTATGGTTACAGTCCACTGGAAATTGGAATGGCGTACCCTAGAAACCAAAACAGTGGGTTTGTACGTACTTGTAAGCGTCCATGGTGTATCGATTAAACTAATCCATCGTTCTTTGTTTCTCCTTTTCCTTTATTTTCTCTGGACCCGCCCCGGCCAATTAATGCATAAGTTTATTTCGTGCACGCACTTTTCATAAACATTGTTCTTAGGTTAAAACCAGCCATCGAAACCATTGGTACCTACTGCTCGAAGTCTAAGCCTTTTAGATGTCTGTATCTGGCGCTGACGTCAATCCTCACTTATGTTCCCCCGAGATGTTCCCCCTAGCGTTAGCCTAGATTTGACCCAAGGTGCTTCTCGGCCCCCCAAATGAAGGGGAGCTCCCGCGCCCTTGTACATACGCGGAAACGATGAGTTAAAGACACGGCGATTTTCGCGCCGACTGCCTGTGGGCGACGTAGCCGAACGCGGTATGAAGTTAACGGAAACTAATTTCAGCGTTTCTTTATTTTTGCGACACAGGCCTGCCATAGTTCTTCATAGTTTCTCATGCTTAACTTTAGGACAAATTCAGTAGTGAACAGCCTAAACAATTAGCGGGTCGTAATTCGCGAGAGCCCATTTATTCCCAAAATATGCAATTTCAAAAAAGGAGCTTATTCGTATTACTCGCAACTGTGCGAGCTAGTTCTGCTATTCTGTATGTGTTCTGAGTAATTCATCGCCGATTTTGACGGCAGTGCGTTTGGCTCATAAATTATGCATGACCTGACCTCAGGTCAATGGCTGGAAGTCATTGATACTTTGCCCATTGACGGTAACTGGGCGTTTGGATCGCCACTTCCAAAAATGTTATAAAAGATTCCGTCAATATCCGAAAAATAGACATGCCATGGAAATGGACTTGACGTTAGGTCAATGACCCAGGAAGTTACGAAAATTCGATGTTGCAGATTTGTTGCATCTATCAAGATCTCTAATCCCTGACAGCTTCATTGTGATCTGGTGTTTTGCGAAGAACTGCAGGGCGCTAAGTTTTTTTCGACATATAGCCGCTTGACCTGACCTAGGTCATACACCTGACTGAACTTGAGATCAAAGCTTTGACACAACGTGTAAAAGAGAATAAGCAAAAGGTACACAAAGTTTCGTAGCCCTGCGTTTGTTGGCTCTCATCTTGGAAAAGCCCGGGGCAGTCAACCCCCCTCGGTCGGGGTGGGTTAACGTTGACTGTACTTGTTTCGTGGAAGTAGGTAAGAAGGGCGATTTGATCGCCCATTCCCCTTCTCAAACAAAAACTTGGGCTAGAACCCTTGGTATTTTGTTTTTCATTGGAAATTTCCCTAATCAGGATAAAAGGTGATGCGTTATGAGAATGCCGTGTATTTGGCATGTATCTGTTCAACACTGTTGCCGTTGCCGCATACGTAGCTCCGGCTTTAGCGAGGATTATGCAGGATGCGTCCGATCGTCAGGGGCATTAGGATAAGTCAACCGGAAATTTTCCGGGCACAGTCAGCCGTACATCATGGAATTTTGTCTCTTATCGGATTGCGACGGCTCTTGATCGAGTTGCGTGAAGATCCGCAGCGTATTGCATTCGAAACGTCGCGCGCTTCACTTCGGTAGAAGGCGTTTGCTGACCACACCGTCACAGAAGAAATGGACACTTCTGACAGCCGAACATTTTTCGAAACAGCGACGAACGAGAAGCGATAGATGAGCCGTGTTGGATCTATCCCCCACACACCCATTCTGAGCAAACGTACCAAGCGTACATCAAAACTGATATGTTTAAACGCACGCTCACACTCCCCGGCGCGTTCCGACTCAGGTGTAGCTGTGCCACGCCGTTGGCTGGTCTTTCGTCGACGTCGACGTTCTCCGGTCGCTTCGGCGACAGGGACGGTCGGCCTGAGAGCAGAGGGAAAGGGCGACCGCCTGCGCACACGCCGCGACTACGACGGGCTAATGAGCTTTCTGATTACCCGACCCCTGCTCGGCTGGATTGGCCTCCAGTTCCGGATCATCTTCTTGTTGAACGATCCGTCCGCGAAGATGTCAGCGAACAGCTGATTGATGAAGTCCAGCTCGACCTCCATTTCGACGGCAGACACCATCCAAATGACGACCGGACTGCACGGGGGCGTGGTCAGGCTACCGTGATAGCTGTAGAATTTGGTCAGCGCCGTGTTCATCAAGGTCTTCATCGGTGCCAAATCTGCTGTCACAAAGATTCGGCTCCCCTTTTCGGCCAGCTCCTCCAAGGTTAAGTCGATCTTGAAGGTGGGGAAGAGCGGGTTGCCCGAATGGCCCCCATTCATCAGCACCGCCACCGCCGCCAAACCACCTGGGACCTTCTGCGCCTCCTTGTAGCTGCCGTACTTGGTGTTAAAGAAGAACATCTGCGCCTCAGCGTCGAAAAACTTTCCTTTGATGGCGTGCTCTGACCCGTGGTAGCCTCTTCCCTCTCCCCAGTGCCAGATTATTTTCTCGAAACGGTAAGTGCCGGCATGCGGCTGGTTGCGGAAGGTGAACTCCATCATCGGCACGCTGATGTTTTTCGGCGTGAAGAACATCTCGATGTTGCGGCCCGTGTTGATACTCTTGATCTCGCCCTTGGCCAAGGACGGTGCGAACCGAAAGTCGAGCTTCTCCGTTTCCGGCGGGCCGGGCTCGGGCACCAGGTCGATCGGAGACTGCAGCGGACCGTCGCACAGCGGGAAGAACGTTTTCCATTCGGCCGCGTTCTCATAGCTCCAGAGTGACTGGGACACCTTCTCGTAAAGCTGCAGGATCTGCAGCACGATCGGCCACGTCAGCATATCCAGCCAGCAAGTGGTCCTGACTGTTCTGCGCGCGACCAAGCGCCCGGCACCGCACCTCACTCGGCACCTCGGCCTTCGGCACTGACCGACGGAGAAGCCGATTCGAACCCTTAAAGGATTGCCTTGCACACCCTCAGCCGCGTCACGCAATGTCACATGACGGACGGGTTTTCCTCCGATTCTGGCGACAAGGAGTCGTTCTGCCGTTGACGCGGACACGGAGCGAGCCAGCGGCGGACCCGGACACGCCGCAGACCGACCAGCGATACCGACGGCCCGTCACGGGCGTGGCTTTAACTGCTATATCAGCGATGCGTCACGGGACGCCCTGGCCTGGACTGGTGCGGCAAAGCAATGGAATGCCGGCAACCCACGTGGTACCGGAGACCCGCACAGCAAACAGCTGGGCGACTTTGTGCACCTTTCGATTCCCTCTGTTTCGTGCAAGGTTTGGCCCGCATTTTGATGGAGAGACTGATTTCCGATCACAAGCGAACGGACAACGGTGAGCGCTGATGACGACTGATTTGCACCTCATCGCAAGGATGCTTATTTCACGTAGAAGACTTACATTTAGTCCAAGTGCTAAGCCGCAACTTGCATGCCTGTGTGAATTCCTCACAGTCAAAAATAGGGTTAGGCTGGGCTATTCGGTTGTGCTCTGGTGGCCGAAGTTCTGCCGTCGCAGTTACTGCCATCAGAACGTGAGGAGTCTGTATTCTTATTTCCTGAAAATTCGTCTCATCACCAGTGTCGGTCACAGTGAACGAATGGAACTGACTGCCTGCATTCCCCTGACAACTGTCAGCTTTACCGTGAAATGCAGTTCTCGTTATAGCAGAGATGGACCCATCTTGAGACATGGCTGCTGGGGAGGGGAAATGGCACGAGGAGCACCATTTTCCCTTTTTCGCCACACAGTGTAGACACGACATGGTGTGCTTCAGCACATGATATTGCGTTCTTCCTGCTCAAGCAAGATGCCCTTTTGGTTCTAAAATTAAATCCACGTCTCTGAAACTGAAAACAATGTGGGATTTTTCACTAGCCCTGGCCATCATGGCCCGCGCCCGGCGCCGACTTTCCTCTACTTTGCAGCGAACTCGGCTCAAAATGGAGGAAAGTGCTTCGTCCAGGGTTTTCTTAATAAGGTCTAGAGACGTATTTAAAATCGAATGCATTGTGTCGCCAAAGGTTAAATTAACGGTCAGAGGATAAAAAACATTGGTGCCAAGTGTGCTGACTAACACTTGAGACTCTTCCCTGGTTACACCACCGATGGCAGTGCGTTGTGAAGCGGAGCATAAGGATTGTCCTGTACGCAAAATATTTCATTACTTCGAAATCTTATCAGGACATGCGTAAAAAGTTGGAGGAGGGTCGCACACAGTCGCCTTTCATCTCATGAGTGCCTAACTTTGACCTCTCTTGGACCCTACTTTATAAACCTGCGCTTTTTTAACACCAGAGTACTTGCACTTCTGCACATGCAGGAAACAGCAAACACATGTAGGTAATGTGTGTCGCAAGGGCACCGATCACTGTCAAAGTCCGCAGACACCACGCTATTGGCTATTTAGTTGTTCTTCAGATATTGAGAAACACGCCTCTGACGAGCCTTCATCATATCGAAAGAGCGTTACATGACGGACTGTACAAGAAGGCTTCGAATTCATGCTTCGGAACGAAAAACTCCGGGTGAGCGGACCTTAAACTCCGTTAGCACTGCACTGCTTAAGGATCAGCGGTGTAGAGGTCGTAGAAATTGGAAACGGACGAATTCAGACTCAACAAACGACCAGTCTCCTGTGCGACGAGGCCGACATCATTTTTCAGCCGCCAATTATGCGCAGGAGTACATAAGGTCCACACTAGACATTTGTGCCGCAAAAACACCCCCCTCCAAAAGGCACACCATCGAGAGACGCTGAGACGTTGTCGTTGTCCAGCACCTGGCGAGATAACGGAAGACGCGCCCCACCGCCAACGCCAGTGATAACCCGCCCGGAAACGCCTGCTGAATCCACGCATGCAATCGCACGGAGCGCAGCCGCTCGCTCGACGAACCCACGAGACATACCGGTATAGCGCGTCTAGCCTGGCGGACCTGAACGACTGGATGTCTCGACTCGGAAGCGTGCGCGTAGTCTTGCTCAGACAACATCAGCTTGACCGTAGCGTCTTCGCTCTACGAGGCACAGTGCTTTTCGCCGTCGAACCGTCGGCCGAGACGGTCCGTCACAGGATGTCAGTCCGCGGGTCTCCCTTCTGCACGCCGTGCTTCTTGGCGACAAAGTGCTCATGCTGAATGTCCTCGAGAGAGCGCAGTCTCGTCTCGGGCACAATGAAACAGGCGAACAGCACCTGGATGGCGCAGACGCCCGAAAACAGCCAAAACGTGCCGTGGTTCCCGAGGAGCGACGTGAGGTCCGGGAACACCTGCATGATGGTGAACAGCGTCAGCGACCAGAAGATGATCACAATGCTGCCGTACAGCTCGCGCACGGATGACGGCAGCATCTCTCCGAAGATGACCCAGCTGATAGGGCCGATGCCGAGTGAGTAGCTGGAGATGGTGAGCAGTAGGCCGGCCAGCGGGAGCCAGTGCAGGCCGTGCACCAGCTGCACTTCCTGCGAGCGTATCCAGAAGTAGGCGCCGATGGCGGCCAGAGAGACGGTGCAGAAGGTGCCAGAGGCAGCCAGCAGCGCCCGTCGGCCCAGTCGGTCGATCAGACCCGTCGATAACAGGTTGCAGAGGAGACGCACGGCCGCCAGCACCATGGCGCAGTGGTACTCGTTGATGCCGGTTTGCGCCAGCCGGAAGATGATGACTGCATAGCCGAACATGGCGTTGATGCCGGAGAAGTTGAGAATGGTCATCTGCGCAGCAATGATGAGCAGGGGCCGCAGATAGTCGGCCTGCTTCATCAGGCTCAGAGTCTGCCGCACGCTCATCTGCGTCTGCTCCAGGCCAGCCAGGATCTGCCGCACCTGCGAGTCGGCCTCGTACCGCAGGCCGTGGAAGAAAAGCAACGAGCTCTCCGCCGCCGCCAGCTGGTGCTTGGACACCAGCCACGTGGGCGACTCGGGAAGCTTCAGGAAGCCGAAAAAGATGACTAGGTTCGGCAGCAGGCCGCAAACGACGGCAACCGCCTGCCACTCGAGCAGGAGACCCAAGGTGTAGCACATGAGCAGGCCGGTGGTGGCGAACGTTTCGGGCAGGATCAGCAATATGCCGCGCACGCGCGGACTGCTGATCTCGCTGATGTAGATCTGCGCGCTGGACACGCAAACGCCGCAGGCCAGGCCGCAGACGAAACGGCCCGCCATCAGCGGCCAGAAGCCGGTCGCCAGCGCCTGCCGCAGGTACAAAAACAGTCCGGTCAGGCGGAGTTCTGGCGCTGTTAACAGAAACAAATCTAATCACTAGTTTTATACTACTCGTTGGCCAAAGAAAAGTACTGCCCGGTCGTGATAAATGAAATCTGAATTGGCGTTGGATGCAACGTAACAATGGCCTTTGTTTGGTTGTCATTTTATAAAAATGACGAGAATGCCTTTACAGGCAGAAGGCGAGACATTTTTGCAGTTCGTCGACACTCACTGTTAAGGCCAACAGCAGGGAAAAACACACCAAAACGGTCCAACCAGAGACACGGACCCAACGTTCGTGAACCTGCTCCGCGCGTAAGCCAAAAATGGCGGCGACACTGCGACAAAGTTCGTCTGTTGACAAAACTAGGCCGTTTGTTATGATTGCATTTTCCTGAGACGCGTCGCAGTTGAAAAATGAAGCTGGATGATTTTAGATCTGGCGTTATGCGTCAGAGACATCCAAGCCTAGACGTGTGTGGCTCAGGCTGGTTCTGGTGATGGCCGCCCAGCGACCATCCTGTGGCAGGCGCCTGGTTCTGCCCGAGTGGGAGGCCAGGCAGTTGGGATTTCCACCCGTTGTTAGTCGGTTTTATCATCAGTGGTGAGTTGCAGCACCACTTGCACAGTATTAAGCCTGAGACACATGACACCCAGCCCAGACTGGGTAATTATTACCATTAACTTTATTTAATACATTTTTTTATTAATACATTAAATACCATTACAGATTCTTAATGGTATTTAATGAGTCTCTGGTACGTGATATCCAGCGTACAATGGGGCAAGTGAACAACGTTTTTATGTATGTGTGGGGGGGAGAGCTACGACAAGGTGGAACGAAACCCAGGTGCTCAAAGGGGTTTGTTTGAATTCAAAGCAATGCGATTCAAAGCAATGCATTATGAAAAAAAAATCAAAGCAATACAACGGAAGAGTGCACAGAGAATCAATGGTATTGCCTACGTGGCCTAGATCCTGTCCAGTTGGAGTGGAGCAGTTGAGTGTCAGCTTCCGAAACATTTTGAACCTCGCAGCTCAGGCAGTAACGCACATCAGGAATTGTCGACCCGTCACACCACACGCGTCCTTGGGATGCCGGCGGACTAAGAGTTGGCTATCCAAGTTTTCATCGCACTAAATAATGACCTTTTCGCGGTTTTCCATGCTTGTTTTTCCATGCTCCGCCGTATCCGTCCTGTTCATCCTTGGTTACCGGTCTCCGCCAAACAGTCAGAACTGGCTTTGAGTCCAAAACAGTGAGGCCGATTTCAGTTCTAAGTTCGGATGCCTTGAGCTCGAGAGAGAATTCGATTCCGCGCCTTCCAGATCTGGTGATTCTCAGTCGAGCCCGATGCATGTTTTCGGAACGAAAAGGCTTTAGGTCTAGTCCGAGTCCAAAATTTTCCCTAAAAAGTTGGCTCCGAGTCCGAGAAGGTCTGAGTCCGGGTCCGAACCATGCCTGGTATATATGTTTTTCAGCTTTCAGCCCGGTTAACCAGTCGTTCCTAAGGAGAGGATTTGAAATTCTGACACGGTGTCCCAGCATTCCCTTTGTGCCAGGGTGTTGCGACCATGAATTATTGGCCAAGAAATATCTAAAGAAATCGAGACAGAATTTAGCTGAATATGCAGTTCATGCATATTACACGAACGAAGCATGGTTGAATGTAACAGTGCATAGTTAATAATAACATAATCTTGAATATAACTTTTAAATGGACTTTAAATGGAATTCAAATGGAATGTAAAATTTAAATGGATACGGGAAGGCAAGCAAGAAAAAAGGGGTATTTTCCTTGCCATTACTCCGCTGTTCGCAGACTGATTTTGATGCAACTGACATACATCGAGACAAAGCCGTTGGGGCTTTTCTCGTGGGCCCATAACCTTCATGGGTTTAGAATTTTGAGGAAATTCATCGGCGTTTACAGGTCTCGGAACATGGGTGGGATATTTTTTGGAAAATCGAATAAGAAAGGTAAATATGTTTGTTTAGCTTTTACTAGTCGATGCAATCGCCAAAAAACAGGCGATTAGCGGATCAGAGGTACGGATATCCATGTCACAGGGAAAAGTTAACTTCGGTTTGGTTTTTCCCTCCGTTGAAAAACCGTCTTTTTCTACCCTTTACAAACAAATGGGATGTTTTCCTTTTCTGCCATCTGTGCGCCCTTATCAACGTCTTACTGCGGGCTTTTTATTTACTTCCATTCTAACTGTATTTACGCCAAAAAGTGTTGTCTTGTTTTTAGTGCAACATGAATAGTTTCAGTGAATGACAGCAAGTGTCGAGCCAGGGCAGAACATTTTATGCCTGAGTGTTATATTATTCAGGTTCGCTGATTCCATTTCATCGCTAGTCAGTACATGCATGGCATCAAGCAGACGCCGTGAGCAAAGATAGTCCCATTGATGGTCACGCAACGCGTATCAGTGGACTTTTCATAAACGTTACGTGTTTTAAAATGCGCCTCATTGCCCTCACTGGGTCGGCGTCCGCATCCACCATGGCCGGTCCTTGAGGTCCTTTACATCCTTAAGATCTCGAGAACTGCAAGTTCCACCGAAAACGTAAAAGTATTGTTCGGAAGCCTGAGTCGAAACCAGACGAATGCACTCAGATTTTTTTCTAACAAGGTCAACATTAACTTGGCCATGACCGGGGTATTTCGCCACCTCCCATTGAGTTGAGGGAGGCGCTCAACGCCCCCCCCCCCCCGTCCTTCTATCTGAAGAACCGATTCCGTTTAGGTTCGATTATGAATATATATATATATATATATATATATATATATATATATATATATATATATACATACTACACATTAGTTTGATATTCCTGGACATTAAATGCGTGCCAGGCACGTTTGCGGCGTATTCAAACCAAAACACGCTCGTACACACTAAGCCAAAAACGAGTCTTGTCATTACAAAAGCAAGTTTTCTCCTGCGTTTTTACCTTACTTTCAAAGGACTATTTTCAGTTCCAATGCCTTTTCTCTGCCACGCCCAAGTACATTAGACCTTCTGTTCACTGCTAACCTCTTTGGAGCCACGTGCAAGCTTTGGTTATCAAAGTTTTTTTCAGAAATCCCAATGAGGTACCTAATATAACGCCTGATGACCTAAACCTCCACTGACTGGGGGTGGAGTGGGGTGAGGAGCATTTAACGCCCCTCTCCTCTCTGACGCATTTCTCAGACATCTCACAAACAAATAAACGCAGCTTCCTGAAACTATCAGCACCTTTTTAGATCAGGTCACCTTAGGGCATGTCTTCATGACGTCATAAAGACGAGCATGTTTTACGATTCAACGTTCAGTTGTCTTTCACCGCAGTATTGTCGGTGCTTTTGCAATGTATGGTGACTGTGACTTACATATCAGCATGACCTGAGAGTTCAACATGGAACACCCCTGACCTCACGCTAGGTCATCCTAGTTCAAATACGTAGTTTTCATTTTCCGGGTCTAGGGAGAATACATTTTAGAGAGGGAGCTGAATGAACTGATTCAGCTTCACAACTGACTTCCTCTTTTAGCTGGGAAACAACCTTGAACTTTGATGCAAATACCGTAAGGAGCAAGGGTGTCGATTTGTATTCTTTTTGGGGGGCCATGTCCCCCCTCCATTTGGATCTTGGCCGCTCCAAAGCTGGTCTTGGCCCCTCCATATTTACGCCGGTTTACAATGGATATTGGGAAAAATAGCAGAAGAATGGTGCCAAAAATTGCGTCGTATCATTTTACGAGGTGTTTTAAGACAACGTATACAGTTCTATACGTGTTTGCCTTTATAGATTTCTGAAATACGAACCATTGTTCGTTTAACCTAGAATAGCCTTGCCTGACGTTATTGTCCGCGAGAGCTGTTGTTTGAAGAGCTCTAAAATGCCATGACTAAATGCGACCTAACATGACCTGATATCATCTCAAAGGCACGTGCCACTTGAGACGCCGTAAAATTTCACTAAATGTTGTACGACAACGTATTGAGTCGCCTTTACATGTTTACTTTTTTTGTTTCTGGGTTGCGAACAATTATTCATTTGACCTAGGTTGATCTTACCTGACTTAAATGCCTGCAAGGGCTTTTGTTTAAGTGGCTTTAGGCCTTTTATAATCCGTTAGTTTTAACAGTAGTTTATAGTATACATATACACGTGTTTCAATCCTTTCTGTTCTAAGGCACCGTGATTTCTCGAAAGAGACAGACGCATTTTGCGTGCTATCATCTACACCCTGACCGGACCTGAGCTATCCTTCACTTTCATGTTACTCAAGAACACATCAGCATGATTACAAAAATCAAATAGTGTTTGCTCGACATTCGCACCTTTACCCATTCACGAGATAGGAATGTTGGAATATCTGGTCTTAGATGGCCTGATATGACCTTAGATGACCTATATTATTTTTTTCTTACAAAAGTAGTCATATGTGATCAAACGTTCGCAGTGATAATTCCAAAACACGTGCATTAAATAACTTCATGTGAGCGCTAGTTCGACATAAATCAGTGTTGTACTTCAATGGCTGTTGACCTGACCAGACATGACCTAAGGGTAGGCCATTACTTTTGAACAATAAAAAACGTTTTGACACTTCTTGGATTACTCGGCACGTTTAATTTATATCCAGTTTCTTTATTTTAATTTGCCTTTAATTCGCAGGAAAGCCATATTTCTTTTTATTGTCCACGGACATTTTATATCATGAAATGACTTTGTTTGACCTCTTAACGATAGATTACTAACTTAAGGGTCAATTAGTAGGCATTCATTCTTCACACAATCTGACGACCTTTCGATCCATATCATTCCCATCGACGTAGCTCTCTTGGTTCTCGTGGTCATGAGTGTGATCTCGAGAACCTTTAAATACGATAAACTTTGCGCTCTTACAATGGGCATTTATAAACAAAAGGCTATTTTCATTTACTACATGTGATCGCAAGTCACGTGACCTATGGTCATGATTTGACTTTTTATTGTGCATTTTATACCAAAAGTATGAACAGGAACGATTTCCTGAAACATCTGTAAGTTCAAAAATGCCCAAATATTCCTATTACGAAATTTTTTTTACACAGCCACCTAACAAACCCTTGCCGCGTGACCACGCAGAAATGCTGGGAGTTATCACTACTGAACCGTTAAGCTGGTCCTGTTAAAATTTGCATAGGTGGATTCAGGCCATCAGACAACCCTTATCAACAATTTTGGTCCCGATCTGAGATATGAGGGTGCCATCCCTTGTAGATGTGTCGTGGAATGCCCCAACTGTTGCTTGACATCACCACCGTGCGCAAGCCAATGAACACTTTCTTTTCAGCGGCCTGCACCCATTGCCTTTATTAGTTTTTGATTTATTACATTTACTAGAGTTTCTAGACATTTTCGGAAAAGTGAACCCTGAGGACGTTTTTAGCGACATTTTTGAACCACCCAAGCTTTTTAACTGAAGGTCGACCAAAGTGCAACATTCCCCCTAACTGACAGCACTCGTTCCAAGTGAACAGTTTAACCCGCGCCCGAATGTCGGTCGGCACCATTCACGCCCGACTGGAGGGGGCTGACCGCTCATTCACAGAAGGTTGGTTGCACGATAAAAAGAAGCACGCCATTGAAAAGCTCGTGACGAGAAGAACTCGAAACTGGCCTCATTTTGTAATTTTGGATGATGTGTAAGCCATTTATACCCCATGCATGTTTTCTCATAGCCACCTCCATGAGACCGAGAAACAGCCTGGATCTCAAGGGCTGTAATTAATTAAGTCTAGATAAAGGCACCAGCGGACAGGTAAAAGTCCGCAGATGCCGACACACGTCTAATTTCTCTGATTTATTTAATATATACGCGGAAACGTTGAGTTGCAGACACGGCGATTTTTGCAACGCTGCACGAGGGGCGCCATAAACGAACACGATATGAAATTAACGTGGACTAATTTTAACGTTGTTTTACTTTCACAGATTATGTCGCTTCGAGTATTGTTCCTTGATACTAGTGGTTCTTCTGATGGTTTCTTGTGCTTAAATGTCGAAAAAGTTCAGTAGCATCATTTTGTACCACTGGTGGGTCTGTATTCGCGAGAGCCTGTTTATTCCCAAATTTGCATTTTTAAACTCTTTTTAACTTTTTGGTGTTTTTGGTGTTACTGGCATCTGTGCAAGCCAGTTCTGTCATTTTCTGTCTGAGCCATTCATCCCCGATTTTAATGGCAGTGCATTTTGGCTCAAATAGTTATTCGTGGCCTGACCTCAGGTCAGTGGTCGGAGGTCATTGAAACTTTGCCCATCGAGAGTGAATGGGTGTCTGGATCCCCCGACACTCAATGTTATAAAAAAAAAATTCCGTCGATTTGTGAAAAAATACGATATGTATTGAAAGCAGGCTTGGCCTTAGGTCAATGACCCTGGCATTTCCGGAAAATCCGAGATAGGAGATTTGTTGAACTTATTAAAATCTCTAACCCTTGAAAGTTTTATTGCGATATCATGTTTGCGAAAATGTTACAGGGCGCTCCTTTGGGCATAGATCCACTTGACCTGACCTAGGTCATACATCATACTTGATCTGAAGACAAAAATTTGGTACAAGATGCAAAAATGATGAAGCAAAAGGTACATAAAGTTTCGTGACGCTGCGTTTATTCGTTCTCTCGCAATCTCGGAAAAACCTCGGGAGAGGGCGGTCAGTAGCCTCCGCCCCAGTCGGAAGGGGGTTAAAATTCACCTTGGTCATTTTTTCTGTTGAGAAACGCGCTTTGCAAGGGCCCCGGCTAGTCGTGGTCAAAACCCATAATCTACGATGAAAAAGCTAGTCGGCCCCAGACTACTTTCGGAGATCCAGTTCGATGACCTTCTGGAGCCACATTGTCCCGTGTTTCGGAGTACGCAGCTCGCAGAATGCCCCGTATATTTAATTGAAACTTTCGCCGACTAGTGTTCTTGGGACCCCTAAACTCTGATATTTATCCCTATTTCAAATTCATTGAAAGTGATTGTTCCAAGTTATGTAAAAACCTAATTCCCAATGGCATTTCCTTCTAGTTGTAAAAAACAACCATACAGGTCCTTCTGTGCATCTCGAAGGACGGGCTCCGCCCTTCGGGCCAAAACTTGATAAATATGATGAGGGTACGTCGATCCGTACCAGGGCTTAGGGAGGCTGCGAGGGCGCATGAAACATCTCGGAGCTCCAGGGGAGGACCCCGGAGTCGCCCCTGGCCAACTGCATCAAAGAAACATGATGGAAAAAGCTTTGCACACAAACTCTTTCGTCATCCTGCAGTCTGGCGTACACACACTGCATGAGCACTTATTCAGGCAACGAATTCATTCCAATATCCATTTATTCCCCAGCGAACATTAACGTCCTGATATATGCCTTCCATGCCGCCTTCACCTTTCTGCAGGTTACCGGAATAACAGTGAGAAACCTCAACACGATTTCCTTAACAGGAGTGACAGGTCGGCTCAGGGGCCTTGAAGTCGTAAAAATGAAACATTTTAGTGGCTCGGTGCATCCTTGGATTTTTTGCATTAAAAAACGTCATGCCACGCTGCCAACAAGTCCCGGGTCGGGCTTTTAAACCACTCAGCTGCAGTTGTGACACCATCGATATGGCTGGGCAACAAGCGTAACGTTCAGGAGTTGACTGCAAAGTTCAGAGCTTTCTTCGAACTTGCCGGTCCTCGAATACTATCTCATGAAAACTGCAGCGCAGCGCATACCATAAATCAGAATGAGTCCAAGAAAAACATAATCATGAGAACACAATGGTTTAGGCTGCACCCATCTGCGTCGGGTTACAGGTACGTGTTCTTTTGTCCTTGTTCACCTTGCACCAGTAAAATCGTGCCCGTCTTTGGACGCGTTGTGCACTGGGCTTTATGGCCATAAAATGTTTGCAAGGTTTCTGGACACAAACTACACTGAGCTCTCGTGATCAGTGGCTTAGAGCGCTGGTCTTCCCGTCCTGGCAAGACGGGTTCGAGTCGCGTCGACAGTTCGCTGTGGGTCAGGTGGCAACTGGCCGACAGGGCCAAGGGTCAAGCTGGGTAAAACCGTTTAGCACACGATCGTGTGACACCACTGGTGGCACGTTCAACTTTCGCCACAAAATCAGCTGTTGCACGGTTTTGTTCGATCGGGCATAGATGATCAGGGCCTATGCAGCAAACTATGTGGTTAGCGCGCGCTTCGATTCCGAATGTTCCCCAACAACCATTTTTGATGGCATTTGCCAGAAAAAACTTTGCGTCGTAGATACCATGTCACAAAGACCATACCGGAAAGCCACGTAGGTAATTGTGTTGAATCAAATTTCCTGAACAGTGAGCAGAATCGCATTGTTACATTCGGCCGAGTTTCGCGTGCGGCGGCTGCGGTTGGTAGGTTGCACTGTTGCGTGGTACTCCCAACCTGGGAGTGACGTAACACGCCGGCCAATCAGCGGCGTCTAAAAACGTTCCGGAGAGCGGCCTGGCCGGCTTTAACACGTGACACCGAGAATCGACTGCGTACTTCCCAGGAGGTTCTAAACCCGTGTTTCTATACAAGGCGAAGGGTGGCCGGGGCGTGGAGGCCAGCGCGGCTCAGTCAGTCCGGATTCCCGATCGCGTGAGGCGAGGGGAAGGCGGCACTTGTGCACGCAACGCATAGCAGACTGTACAGGACTGAAGCCACTGTTACGTGGCAAGGGGCAGGCGAGGAGGGAGACGGTGCCCGGCATCACGGACCGCCGCGGCGGCGTCACGTATTGCTGGCGAGAACTTACGTCGCAGTGGACGGATCCCGGACAAAACAACAGTTTGCAAGGTGTGCTGAAGGTGTGTTAAACGTATAGGGAAGCCCGGACTGGACAACATTGCGGGCATCCTGATGTCGCCCGAAAGAAACATTCTTATACGGCCGGCGTGAAACCATACCTTTCCCAATTCTTAGGGGTAACTTCAACAATTTTGGGTTTTGCGTGCTTCCAGTTAGTTTTTGCTGGCGGCTTATTTATTGTAGGAAAGTACGTACAGACGCAAAAATTGTGAGAATACGCTCCAGACTGGTGATTACATCAACAGCTTAATTAACGCGTGCTTTGATCACGTCATGCTTTTGGACCACGTGCCTTGTGGCTAGACCACACGTTGGTAATGCCGAAAACAAAGACCTGGCAGAACGGCATGACGAAGTGTCAGATGACAGGTATGCAATGTGGAATGCGGATCGAAAGATGGCCATACTGTTGAAAAGAAGGCGAAGACGAACAGACAGTTAATAACGCCGCAACAGTTGCAGAGGCACATCCAGAAGGAGCTCGCCACAGGCGCATTCAGGGCGGGGGGGGCAGTCTAAACTGTCTGCCTGGATGTGCAAGAGAAAGGAAATCGCGGAAGGAGAGGCTTACCTGACAGCAACTCGCGTGTTTTACTGCCGTCCCCCGCTCACAAAAGTACTGGTTGTGCCCTTGGCACTTTTGTGAGCAGTTGAACACTAAGGAAAAATGCTGAAGTGTCTTACGATGAAAAATAAACAATATAGATCAATTATACATACGTACGGAATTTGCGAAAATTGCTATTGAATTGGTAGCGCCATCTATTGAGGGAATGTGACTTCGCAAGTACCTTCGACTTTCACGAATGCCGAACTACGAAGGAGTAGCGTTGCCGAGGGGGAGTCAGAGGGACACTGGGGCCCCTGAAATTTTAAGGCACATGAAAGGGTCCCATGGATTTTTCCTAAAGGAGTCTCACTGACCGGGAAAGACAAATGAGCCGTGAGCCAGAAAAGGATGACTGCTGCTTTGCAGTCAGCTTTGCTTTTGCTCCTTTACTCCTTTGCTCCTATCCTGCCATGAGATACTGTCGGTGTGTCGGGAAGGCAGCCCCAGTGGCATAGCCTAAGCCAAGGGCCCTAGGGGTCTTCTCATACCAACTCCAGAAATTCTGAACATGGGAAGGGGATCCTCTGGGCTGTGTTCCTGGCATACCCTAAAGAGCACCGATGCCCACCGACCTGGAAAGGTCAGGGACCCAGTTAAGCAAAGGCAGCCCCTGGCAGGAAAGGTACCTCTACCCTGGAATGGCTGCCGGTTGCCAGAGCCGGCCATCGTAGCCAGGCGATCATCAGGGCAAGTCAATGGAAATGTAGGCAAGTCACTGGCACCTGGCAGGCTGGCTGGGCATTCAGTGCCAGAAGAAGTGCGAGCTCTACCTTTTATGGGTCCCATTGGCCAGAACAGTAAATATAGAAAATCCAAGCATGCTTTTTATAGAAAGTTTGTTTGCTTTAAGAAGAAAAGTAGGTTCTTGCCAGGTACCCCCTAGTGTTCTAGCCATGGGCGTAACCGTAGTATTCAAGGTGCCCCTCAGTGTTGGGGCCCCCTCATTCTCTACGGTCCTCGAAAAAATCCCGGTTATGCCGCTGCTAAGAAGGAACAGTCAGATGATGGAAAAGAACGAATGGCCGCATGAATCCCAAAAAACTTTACGATGGACTATTTTGGGTTCCAGCTGCCACGACTGTCAAAGCTAGACCGTAAAATGCGAAAATTCGTTCTTAATTTTGCTTAAAGGGACTTCTGCAAGCAAATTCATTTTAAGTTAAAAAAAAACGGAGAACAAATTTGGATTTAAATTATATATACCATACAAGAATATAACAATAGCCAACATTAGCTATACAACCATTAACCATAACTGAATAACTAGGACATTTAACTGTACTTTTAGCTACTCAGGTAGAAAGGTTTTGAAAAAAACGGGCATCAGTAACTTATCTCCTTTTAAATGACATCTTATGTTGGTGTTAAAGGAAAACCAAAATAACATCAGCAGAGAAAACACCATCTTACTGCTTAAATATCAAACATATTTATTACGCTTTGATCCCTGTCTCACAAAAGTTAATTGTTTGTTTAGCTTAAGGTCAAGCTAGGTCACGTGACATTAGGTTACGAGGTCAACTGCATAAATGTCAAATCCTTCAGAGTGACGGGTCTTTTTTCGTTCTTTCTTTCTTTTTCATCGTCAAAGTGACATCATATTTATCTCTCTGAAAAATTTTGGGTTGTCGCGGTATATTTTGACACAATGTCTTCGTGAATTTTGTCAATTTCACTGGTTGTCTCAGATACTCATACTGACCAACAGTTTTAAAGTTTTGGATCCGGTGCCAGAATTACCCCGGATACCAATTTACTTCACACCCTGGGAGATGCGGGTGCTCGGCAATAGACGGTTTGTCCCCAGCATTTATTGGATAGCAATGTACTTAAGTCGCCTATTGTTCACTTGTTCAGAATCCTTTGGCTGCAACAACAGGCTTCGCAGCGCATAGTTTAAAAACCAGGTCACTATCTGTTTCACTTTACTGTGTCCAGTGAATGACGAACATGTTTGGCGTGGGCTGCCCCTGTACTCCAGCCCAGTGCTCGGACCTTGACCAATTCGGGGTAAACAGGTGAATGCATCGGCAAAATGTACTGGGAAGTGAAACATCCAGTAAGACTACGCTTAAACGGGCCCCGCCTGGCCATGGGGAATGTTTCGCGCAGCGTCACCTTTCTGGAGCAGAGGATCCTCTCTTTAGAAAGGGTCCTCGCAACAGGAATGTGGCCAGGGGAGGGGACAGATGGGTTTCTTGACTCCCCTTTCTCTCTTCCGTTGAGAAGCTTCCAAGAATTAGCCATTGACACGACTGATTTGTTTAAAAACTAAATCTCTTTTAAATGTCCATCTGTGCACTATTTCATGAAGCCATTTTCCCACTTTGCAATGAAACGGTACGAAAAGTACAAAGCATTCTTATTTGACCTTGAACCAATGACAAAAATTTTGGCTTCATTACTGCCTCTCAAGTTCAAAGGGCATTCCAATGTTTTACGTCTCCTCCCATTTTGAAACACGATGCGCCGTCACTGTGCGCGGATATACTGTGGAGACAGTCTGTCTTAGATGCGGGTTGTGTTCGTGTTTTTGGCAGGTGCGATATTTCCCTGACCATTGTTAGGATTTTTGGCCTCTCTGACAACTGCAGCGAAGCCATTTCCCAGTGCCGTCAGAGTTGTGCTCGATTTCATCGAAATCAGAATCGGTCCTAGAATGGAGTTCGTTCCTGCAAGTCAGAATCGGTGTCGATTCCACGTATAGTTCCGGAATCAGTCAGGGTTAAATCACACCGTTGTCTACCGAATCAGAATTACAATCGATTGCAATGGCATGCTGCGCAAGCTATTGAGCATGAAAATGGTTCGGGAATTTTTATTAAAAACGGTAACAAGATCATTTCGTAACTCTGCAAGTAAGGCATTTACTTGAACGTGGTTTCTTCGCATGAAAATGAATTTCATGAAAGCCCATTTAAATGCTCTGGCATCGTGTTTATTTTGTCTATTTTCTACATATTATTGATGGTGTGAAAGTAAAATACAGCCAAATTCTTTCTCTACATGGAATCTTCATACGCAATTTTGCTGAAATGGTGAAATAATTTGATATTTACATCTAGACCAATGTTTTATCCGTTGGTAGAATGATAGTTCATCATTGCTCTTTTATGACTCGTTTTATGTTGAGTCGAAATCGGAATCGATTCGGTTCTTGAAAACTGAAGTTCATGAGAAACAAAGTTTAGGCCTCGTTTACAGTCAGAGTCGGAGTCTGTTCAGCATGTCATTCGTCTGATTTGGCATCGATTCCGCTCGAAGTGAAATCAGGCGCACGTCTGATTGCCATTGTCATTGGCCCTCTCAGAGGTAAAAGGCAGACGAACTGACCAGGCTTCAGCGACGTTCATGTAATGGAATACAAATTTCTCGACAGTGTGGACCCGACACGTCTGAGCTATCGATGCATTCCTCGGAAAGAGGGACTGCGTGAGCCTCTGAGGAGGTCGTCTTGGCTGAAATCCGGAGCTGCGAAGTGGCGCCATCTATCCACCGGTCACCGCTGAGAACCTCGGCCTGCCGGTGAAATCCGATGTTGCGCACTACTTCCTAGAACAAGTTTACCGGCAAATTTGCACCCTCCGGATACACCAAGAGCAGTTAGAGCACTGGTCTGGCTTAAAGGCAGATGACCTACCATGACCTAAATTTTCATGTGGAGGGAGGCGTTCTCCCCGTGCTTTTTCCGGAGCAACAGCCGAACCGTTTGTCACTCCAAAAGACGTTTCTGGGAGGCATGCCTTTACAAGCTCTTGGTTTATACCGTGCTCTCCTGAAGTCTTAAAATCCTGGCTTTTAATGCCGTGGGCAGATATGCGTGATCGCCGTGAACTTCTTCCCTGCTGTTGTTTGCATAATGAGACTGAATTAAATTAAGTGGTGCCATTCAGTCAGGATTGAGACCTACTCACAAAGAAGGATGAAGCATAAGACACTTGCCATCAGTTGATACTCAAAATGTCAAAAAACACGCGAAAGGTGCATTCAGACCCATTAAACTTCCACCAAACTGCCAGACTTGCTAAGGACAGGTGTGTGAAAAGCTTGACAGGAATTCCATAAGCAATTTTTTTTTAACAATTTTTTTCATAAACAATTTTTTTTAAAGAGGCGAGGCGCCAGGAGTCATTAACAGAGTACAGGTGACTCGTAAAAAGTTTTTGAACTGTATACTACCAACGTGGACCATAACAACAGGTCTACAGCTATCTGTGGTTAATTGGCATCGTACCTGCAACAAGAAAAGCCATTTTAGTCTGATTGTCTGATCTACTAAAACAGTAAATGTAAAACTAGATACACAACAGTAAATGTAAAACTAGATACACAACAGCAAATGTAAAACTAGATAATAAGTAATGAGTCCTGCGGCAAACAAATGCAGCCAAGGCTACATCTATCAAGAAATTTATGTACGCAGAGAAACATCCCTTTTCCACAATGTAAATCGTATGACCTGTTCATTTTATGATGCGTCACTGTTCAACTAGGCAGGCACAGGGACCATCGTGCATTTAAATTTGAACTGAGACCGAAAGGGTCAGCCAGGGACGAAGTGGCCGTTTCGTGGATTTGCGTGACACGATATTGATCCTCCAGCGCCGTCTCTATCGGCGCACGGGGCAAAGTCGCGTCAAGTTTAGGAACACTAGAGTGACGGGGTCAGGGTTCGGCGTAAGGTAGGCACAGTTTGGACTCTGATTCCAACGCTACCTATTTAAACATTTCCGAGCTAAACTCATGGAAAACTTCAAACACCTATGCAATAAAAAAATAAGCTGTCCAGGATCCTAAGCACTGATCTGGACGACAACGACCTGCGACTCACGAGTGGTCAGAAAACAGATCAGATGCTACCAGTGTCATGGTCAATGACCCTCCAACAACCGTTCGAAAGACTGACCACACCAAACTCACGAAAACTACAACGGCCCGCATTAAACAATCAATCTGGACCGGCATATTGCTATGGCCCACTCCGCATTCACGAGGCAAATAGGTATCCTTAACGCTCGCCCGGCGGGGGGGGGGTCGTTTTAGGTCCCCTTGTGGTTCTTCTTGATTAACTTTTTAGTGACCGGAGATAGTGCGCTGATTATGTCTATAGCTGAGTTATGCCTGGCGTCCCCCGCCAGATTGCAATGCCCCATGCCGGCAACCGCCAACGATGGTCACTGAGGCAAGCGTGACTGATATATGAGTGATGGCTCAGCATCGGCTGACGGGTGTTTGAACCACTGCCGCGCAGATGGAAGTGGCGTCACTCGTATACCTAGGGCTGAAGAACAACACGAAACACGCGCACTGAGTGTACTTCCTTTTGCGTCGTGGAGGGACATCTTGACGCTGAATTCTCAAGTTCCCGGAGTGATTTGCTTGTCAGTGGCACACAGCATCGAACTTATTACGATAAATAAATCCTTGTCAGTGAATCCACCAAATTTCTTACCATCTGCACTAGATTACACGATGAGGTGCCCAGCGACAATCTACTTCCGTTTTTTTTTTCAAAGAAATGTACGCTTCCATTTCCCCGTCACCCTACATCAGCTCGGTCGTGAGGATTTCCCGGCATAGTATTGCAGTCTGGACACCCAGCAACCGCAAAAGAAAAGCAGCATGAGAAGTAGATAGATAAGGTACATTCAGATGAGCCAGTTCCGATGTGTCCTGTGATATCTGACGACAGGTGTCAGGTGATTTATTCACACGCGTAATCGCCCCACAGACCGGCGTCGTCCCGAGCTACTTCAGAACGTATCCGCCGGCGCCACGCTGCCGAGACGAGTGGTGCCGACAAAGGTAAGTTCTGTTTCAGTTTGAGTTTCATGCTCATGTCGCACCGGGAATGTGTATCCGCAGTGTCAGCAACATTAGCAGCGATGAAATGCATGACAAACGTAACTGGTTCGGTTTCTTGCGGGCAAGGTATCTTTTACACGATGACATGAGAAGACCGAGTCGGTATTCGCTAATCTGAGCTTGCGCCATAATTATAGGTGGTATAAAATGCGACTCGAAAGCTCCCTGTTGCCTTACGTCTTGCATGAAAAAAGAATGTCCTGATCTGTTGCAATCTATTCCTAAAACGACGCACCTCAGTCCTTAAGTTTCTATCATCCCCTCAGTGATAATGCATCTGTCATACAATAAAGGATCAGGCGTCTATTGTATTCTCAGGGATCAGGGGTATTTCATACTCAGCGTGTTCAACTGAGGTCCCATTGGTGCAGTGCTTCCAAAACCGCCATTTTCTTTAGGAATTTATCAAGATTTTCTCTGTAACTAGAAGCAAACATTCTGTTTTCGTTGTTTCGGCATATTTTTAACACCACTGCCCGTGATTAAGTCATTAGTTCCCTCAGTACCCACTTTGGTCTGAAGCTGGTTGGCTTGTCATTCTGATCAAGCTAAATCACAGAAATATGACAGGGACAAGTTCATCGCCACCCTAGTGAAAGAGGTCTTCTCCCATAAACTTGGAATGTTCTGATGTCTGCCTTAGCGGCGGCCGAGTCCGTATAAAAAACATCACGTACAACTGGCGAGGTTGTACGTGATGATTTGTTGCTGTTAAGTTTTGATGTTCAGCTGCACGTGATGTACACTGGTCAGCTGCGCGCAGTTTCAGAACGACGGCGGTGAGCAGCCACATCAAACATGAGCTGGCTGGAAGCTCGGTCCCCGGCCGTGGTGGCGCTGCTGCTGCTGCTGCTGCTGTCTGGGCCTGCGCGACCGGCTGCGTGGGACGGACCGCAGCAGGTTCACCTCTCCTACACCAGAGACATCAGCACCGTCACCGTCACATATAGCACGGTCCAGTTCTCCGACACAGTCGTCCGATACGGCCAGATGGACCTGTTCACGCAGGTAACGGATACGCACGGACCGTGCGGGCCAGTGAGCCTTGGCCACCCAGAGAACTGGGCGCGAATCCGTGGGGGCGGGGGTCCTCGGAGCACGTTTGTTTAGTTCCCCATATTTGGCTGCGGATTTAACTACGAACTGCACTGCCAATGTCACTTGAAATTTCGTGCTCAGGTGTTTTGTTTCAAATTTTCATGCAACGCCCACTTTTACGTTGCGTCATATATTTCTTTAAAGATTGTAAAGCGTGTAAACACATCTCGAGAGACGGCAACGATGAACTGTTTTTGCAGCTCACTTCTGTGTCGGCGGGTGAGACGGTCTCGGATTAATGTAGCGTTTGTTCCAGAATGTTGGCTATTCGGTACCGTTCACGCAAGGTAATGACCATCTACAATTCATCCATAGGTGGGTAATTGACTAAGCGGAGAATTTTTAGATTGTGATACAGAGTTGATGACGGAAAATGTGTGCGTTTTTTCTAAGTTTCAGGTGTGTGCGTTCTTTTCACTAAAAGAAACCAATGGAGTCTAATCGAGTTCTGTAAAGCATCATCAGCTTACAGAAAAAAAGGCCGGACAGAACGGGAGAGATCACGGTCCATGGCCTGTACAAGCTAATTAATTTCAGCATCATATCGATAGTGCTGCGATGAGCGAACTGCCTCCATGACCAACAGTCCTCTGCCCATTTATTTCGGTGATGTCAGGAATATAAAGGAAGGGAGAAAAGAGATGGGGAGGGAAAAGTTATAAAAACTTGTCACAAATGACATGTCGTGGGAAAAAGAGGTCTGTTTTTCATGTTCCACGTTCCAGGGTGACGGGAAAAGTGCAAGACGGTATTTTATAACTGTGTCGGCTCATTTCAGGGTGAACATCACAGGAATGCGGCCTGGTGAGACGTATTCGTACCAAGTGAAGGGTCCTTCCGGCTGGTCAGAGACGTTCTCGGTGCGGCCAATGCAGGCGGGGACCGACTGGAGCCCGCGGCTCGCTGTCTATGGGGACCTTGGCCTGGAGGTGGGATCACAACTGCCGGCTCATAGTCATATACGACATTTGAGCTCAAGAAGTCAGTTCTAGCGCAGCAGTAATTGGGATCTTGTTCATATTCCGCCCTTGTACAAAACAGAACAACGTGATATGTTCTGCAACAGTCCCAAAATTGTATCATTGTTTGGAATGGATCATGTAATAATGTTGGAACCTAACAATGTTGGACGACTGACTTGATTTAACACTGAGATAGTGCTGTTTGAAAAGCAGCTAATTGTATCATTGTTTGGAATGGACCATGTATTGCTCTTAGCTGCTTTTCAAACAGCACTATATCAGTGTTAAATCAAGTCAGTCGTCCAACATTGTGAGGTTCGCCTTGGTCAGCCTTATCCCTCGCCGACTGCCTGGACTGGCCACTAATTTAACGGCTAAAAAGCTGGTGGGTCTTAAGCCTAAAATGGTTCAAGGGTAAACATTGCAAATAATGTTTTCGGTGTTTTTATATTTGGGGAAGGGGATTTCTGTAATCACGTTATCAGAAAAGTTTTTTTTTGTGTCCAGCATGTCTGACATGGTTTTTGGTGAAAGACTATCCACGACGCCTCCTCGAAGCAGATGCAGCGCTCACAAGATGTGAAAAATAACGAAACTGCGGTGGCGATATTGGCGAAACTTAAGGATACGCGGGGTCCATTTGGGACAAATTGCTATTTTTTTGGCAGTCAGCAGACCAAAGTATAAGGAATGCATGATATTAATTGCGGAAACAGGTACGACCAGCACTTTACAGTATAAAAACCATCTTCCACTGACTTGGTCTCTCCCCTTCGCTTCCTTTCCCAGGAAGGTCACCTTGCATGCCCTCTCGGTAGGCCTGGTTCTCGTTGGTCTGCCCTTACTCCATCGCAACCGTTACATATATCACTCTACGGCATGCATTCGACCACTACAGAGCATCCTGCATCATCAGATTTTGCCGGAAGCTGCAAAACCAAATAGTTCATGGATTTACTCTCAGAGCTGAACTGGTATTCATGGCATATTTGGGGAGTCATGGAGACAGTAGCATGGCTGTGATGGCCTGAAACACCCCGTGACCTCTCAAGACCGACGTTCGACTACCGTGGAGTGTCAGTCCATCAGCCAGGCAATCAGTCAGTCAATGCCAACCAATCAAAAGTCAGTGTCATTCAGTCAGTCCACGATGTGTTTGGGTGCTGTGTGTCCGATTGGCGCCGGGCCGCCGTCCTGCCGGCAGAACGCGCGCTCGCTGCCCCTGCTGGAACAGGAAGTGCGGCAGGGACGGTACGATGCCGTACTGCACGTCGGCGACTTCGCCTACGACATGGACACCGACCAGGGCGAGGTGGGCGACAAGTTCATGCGTCAGATCGAGCCGATCGCCGGCTTCCTGCCCTACATGACGTGCCCGGGTAACCACGAGCAGGCCGGCAACTTCTCCAACTACAAGAACAGGCAAGAGAACTGACACGGCGAGAACTGTCCGGACAGCCGGGGTTAGGCTGAACTTCCCACAGTCGCAAGAACAGGCAGAGAACTGGCACGAGCGGCGAGAACTGTCCGGACAGCCGGGGTTAGGCTGAACTTCCCACAGTCGCAAGAACAGGCAGAGAACTGGCACGAGCGGCGAGAACTGTCCGGACAGCCGGGGTTAGGCTGAACTTCCCACAGTCGATTCAGTGTTTCAGGTATCGGGCAGAGCAGGTATCGTGATCTGTCTGTTGTCGGCATACTTCTTGACCCGAGTGTTCCAGCATGTAAAGACAGAGCTACGACAGGCTGGGTCAGCCGCCACATCCGGCGCTGGATTGCTGAAAGCTGGTCGTCAGCTGGAGGACTGGACGGTGCAGGATGAACTCATCAGACTCGACGACCAGCCTTTTCTCAAGAATTGCTCTGAATATTACCAAACAACCAATGGTTTTTGGAACGACACAACTATTGCTTAAGTTCCAAACAGCTTTTAAGGTCTTATAGAACAGGCACGTCTTAATGGAGCTACTTAAACAAGTTATGGGCGCCGAATGACCCTGTAGTCGGTGCGCCCCTAAGCCCCAATAACCAACCAACCAGAACAAGCACGTCTAGTCTTGCTTGGGCCACCGTCGACCCCACCAAAAGGCATGCTGTTGATAGGTTCAGCATGCCCGGCGACGCAGAGAGCATGTTCTTCAGCTTCGACATGGGGCCTGTCCACTTCGTGGCTGTTTCCTCCGAATTCTACTACTTCACCAACTATGGCTATCAACAAGCTATCAACCAGATCAAGTGGCTGCAGGCAGACCTAGAGGCAAGTGGAAGAAAACGTCGTCTGGTCGCCTTTTCACCGCACAATAACTGTTGTAGAGCTTTCTGTGTCAGTCTAATTAATTGGGTATCTTTATCAGCCTAAGAGGGTGTATGTAATACACTGTATACAACCTGCTGCCAGCACCACTAAGTATCAATTCGGCCCGCCATCCTCCCTCAGATCCAGCGGCCTCTCGAGCGTCGGCACTAGTTGCACTTCGTCTCGTGCCTCCGTTACCCAGCCATTCAACGTACATACATTGCGGCTACAACGGAACCACATCCAAAGTTTTCATTCGTCAGAATAACACTAGAATCCGCCACATAGTTCGGCTGCGTTCACCAGTGCTGCGTACTTTGTCCGAATTCATTGCTGATTCAAGTGCATGGTCACCGAGTCCACGTGACGTTCACAGGGGCAGCCACAGGCGTCGCCGTCATTCAGGGTGGGGGTTACAAACCTGTCTGTCGCCGCAACTGAGGGTGGGGTTACACAGGTTTACAAACCTGTGTAACAGCCAGCGAAAAAAGTTTTGCCACCAGGAATCCAAAGCGTTGTCTGATTGAGTAATAATGTGCATTAATAGTCGGAAAAAAATGAAAACAAAGTACCCAAAAATATGAAAATGAAACCTTAAGACGCAGCCTCAGTCTGTGAAGTAGGAAACATGTACCCTTGCACTGGCCCTGGGGGCATCCATAGCAGGAATGTTCATCCCCCACACCCTCCCTCGAGTCAGCCAGTGCATGTAGTGGTTGAGTCTGAGTCGCTTCAGTGACTGAGCTCACCGGGGTTGGACTGTTCGCTGTCACGGACAGCTGTGCCTCCCTCAGGCGGCCAGTGAGCCCGCGGCACGACTCCAGAGGCCGTGGTTGGTGGTGTACGGCCACCGGCCCATGTACTGCACAAACCTGGACTTGGATGACTGCACCAGGATCCACGACCTGTTGCGCGTCGGCATACCGGATCACGACATGTGAGCACTGACGATCCGGCAGCAAGCGGGCAGGCGGACAGGGGCGCCCCGGGGCCTGGGTCGGCCAGGCGGAAATCCATCCCGGCACATATGCCAATGCTGAAACGGGAAACTCCACTTTACATGGGAATGTTTCACTTCCAATACGTTTTTTGAAGCGATATAGTCTAGTTGTAGCCTGCAGTCTTCGAGGCTGATTTCTAATATACGCTAACGGAGTTTCGAAGCGATTTCCCGCTGTTTTCGCCGGTGTCCTCCCTTGTGTAATGATGTGCTATTTGGAGCTGTTGCGTGACATGACGGGCGGGCGGGTCAATGAACTTTTTCGGAAAGCCTGTCTTGTGTTATATCAATGGAATGTTACCACACGTGGCTTTCAGTCCTTTGCATTTTGTTGTTTCTAGACATTTTTTTTAGAACCATAAGTTCTGAAAACAAAATCGGCGGCACTTTTTCAACCAACCAAGGCCATTTACGAAAATTCAACCAAGGTAAAACATTCTGTGGACCAACGTACGCTAGTCGAAATGCGCTATTACGTCATCATCGACTGGTGACGCCAGACCATAGATTTTGGTTGATTGTATCTGTATGCTCTAGGAATTTCTCAGGTAACTGGATTCTGATAACGTTGTTAACGGCATTTTAAGGACAACTTAGCCTATTTCTAAAAAGTCGAATAAGTAGAGTTTAAAACAATTCAAGCCCTTCAAAACACTGTCGCGACAACTCTGCTTCATTGGTGTGTTGTAACAAAAGCTATGCCGTTGTGCACGTTCGCCTCATCGGCGCCGTTTAAAGCACAATATGGGATGGAAGGGAACCGCGTGATTGTAAACGAAACACATCTTTGTTTTGGGACTTGCACGTGACCCGTGGTGCTGATGTTTTTGGACCTCTAGTTTCATGCTGCGCAATAGACCTGCAACGTTTGAGCCAGAAATACATAAAACAAAGTCATATAGCTACACATAGCTGTGCCTTAGCCATGCATTACGGTCACAAGGGAAGCGTGCGTCCAGATTTGAAAAGAACGCTCCATATTTGTTACTGATTCCGGCCTACGTAGTATTGTTGAACTATGTACGGCTCTCCACAAAAGAAATGGTAGGTAATAGGCTCTTTGACAATATGGAGCGTGTTTGCCGAACTGTAGGTAATACATAGTCATAAGTACACAGCATGGTAGGTGACAATGCTTTGCAGTATTCTATACAGATGTGCTCATTTGCATTGTCTTAGTGTCGCTAAATTTTTCAAAATAATGTTTTTTTTGCTTCACTCGCAAGAGTTTTCACCTCCTCCTGCTGGGTGCGTCCCTGCCAGTTACGACCCTTCGCTGACAGGTGGCCGGTTGTGTCGGGGACATGATTAAAGGCTGCCTTTCGTAGTAGATCGGACAGCTGTTCACACGCCGACCAAGGAGGGGATGTGTTTCGTGCGCCGTAAGAGGGAGGAGGGGACCAGCTTCCCATTCATTGGCGTAGTGGCTAGGTTCTGAAAAACTTGACCAACACAGTCGCTCACTGCGCAGCATTCTTGGTTGACCAAGAGGTATTATCGTTTAACCTGAAATGGGTGATGCGGAATCGCGAGTTCGCGCCCCTGGATAGCTGTTTTGTTTCTTTTTTCTCTATTCTCATTTCTGAGCACACAGGCTGCATGGGAACATGGGATGCAGACTTGCTTTAACGGGAACACATGCGTTGCATAACGTGATGATATCAAGCGACTGGAAATAACCCATCAGCTATAAAAAGTGATGTCTACGTTGGGTAAGACATAAAGCACATCCTAACCTTCACCGACAACGAGCGATGTCTTTAATTAAGATGTCATTAAAAGGCCTTTAGGCTCCGTCGGGGAGACAGAGCTCTGATTCCTACCAGGCGGCGAAAAATATTAAACTCCCGTCTTGCGAAATGTCCATAAAGTTTAGAATGCTGGACGCAACCGGCATCTATCTTGGCATTACTTTATGTGTAATTATGCTTGATAAACAACTTGTTTTATGTTTTTAACACGCGCAGTGGAGGACCTCTGAAAATTACACGCAGTGGAGGAAAGGCGCGAAATTCTCCACCTCTCTCCCTATACCACCCAAACCTCAGAAACCAGCTAGTAACATAAAACTTTCAGAGTGGAAAGCTGTGAGCAACTACATTTGCCCAAATTTCGTGACCCTAGGGCAACACTGTCGAGGCCATATCGGATGAAATGTTCAAAATTTCGTCGATTTGGCAGCTTTTGTGGCTTTTTCCCGGATGATTGCCATAGCTGATCGAAAATATGCCAAAATCAGACTTATCCTTATTTCAAAGGAGATCCACGATGGCTAGCAAACAGATTACAGCATTTAGCTTCAGATCGCTCTCGTGTCACCTAATATCGCCGTTGGTAACGCATGGCCGGGGGGGGGGGGGCGATCGGCTGGTTTTACCGCTCGACGGCTGACTGTACGGGCGATACCTCCAAAAATGCTCATCTCATTTTTCCCGTTTTGACGACGCACTAGATATCAGTTTAGTGTGCGAAAACAGACAATCCGCGTCAAACATGAGGTCGGAGGTTGGAATGGATTTCGCTCCCTCCACTGGATTCCGGCCGGAGATTTCCAACGTGAAGCCCTTTCAGAGTTAAGTCTCATTTCACGGAAGTCCCTACAAGGACATTTTACATTGTCGCTATTCTAAAGAATGATTCATGTTTTACACTATACCAAATATATATTTTTGCTACTTCAAACGAAGCATTTTGTGGAACTTAATCACCTTCTCCCCTCGGTATCCGGTCTGAAAAAAAATAATTGGGCTATGTCCTCTTCCCATTTATGAAACATTCCCACGCCTCTGCGGTGATACCATATGCTACTACTGTATGGTTGTCTCACGACAATACTACACGGTCGCTCTGTGTAGTACTGTCGTTTTTTCTGTTTTTCGCTCGTTTCATTCGTTTCGTTGAAATGATGCGTATGCAAAGGCATGCATATCATGCACCACTGGTAATTTGCGCAAACGGTTCTGACCTAGCCAAGTTAAACAGAAGTTGCAGTTATGCAAAGCCATCCAATAGAAGACATCGGTGACACGAGCGGATCCGTGCTAATGACACCATGGTGTCAAAAGTTACACTCCTGGTCATCCCGGGCTCATCGGATCGGGAACGGATAACTGACCTACCATTGGCTCTAATCTGTTTGCATGATCCTGACGCCATTGGAAATGTTTGATATTGGTAGGGTATGCATATCCGTGTTTTCCGACATTCACAGCAGTATTGCTTACGATTGTTTAACCCTCGCCGGACGGGAGGGACTTTCACTCGCACCGATGACCGGGGGGAGGTAAGCGCCCTCCTCACCATTTCTCCCCTAATTGAGCTAGCGCCTCGGGACAAAAAGGAATCGATAGCCGTATGCCCAAGGAAACCAATGGTAACTGTGTCAGCTCCATCAGGTCAGCCAGTGACTTCCTACGTCAGGTCAAACTTTATGTTTGAGGGCTACAAATTGATTTTCCCAGTTAAACAGTACACATTTGGGGTCAAATAGGCCTAAAATCGTCCCGCCCTTCCCTACAAAAAATGCGTAGCAACATTCTAAGGCCAGAAAAGGTCGTCAAGGGTCATTGACCTTGTTTGGTCTTTAAAAAGTGACTGGGATATCTAAAATAACCTGCTCTCATGTGGACTATCATTCTGAACCGATTCCATGCTCGTCATCTACCGTTTATGCATGTCTATTGCTCCAAAACAGTAAAGAAACCGACATTTGGTGCAAAAATTGCTCTGCAAGGTTTCAGTAATGACATCATGACTCGGTGCTCTAAGACAAGATGGGGTCAACCTTTTTCCAAGACATGTGCAATGAATGTGTCGTCAGCTATGATAAATTTCACGGCGCTGTCGTGCACCGTTTTGCCGTGGTCCCGGAAACAATGCTTGGGGTGGCATCCACCCCCCTCGTCCGGCGAGGGTTAAGTTCTTATCATTGCCAACTGATAAATGTTGGGGGCCAAGTTCCACACTGCGAGGGGGCCCAGATAGCCGTGCCATTACCATTAATCTGTTCTGGCAATGGCACTCGCCATCTAATTATCATAAAGGATTCTTGTGTACACATTATGAACCGTTAATTCGTGTGTAAGTTATTTCCAACGCTATTGCTCAGAAATCGCTTAACCGTCATAACTCGGGTCGAATGTTTAAGCCCAATCAGGTGAAAACTACATGTATGGAAAGGACTGCAGGTCGGACACGGCCTGGTCAGTCTCCACGACGCCCTCACAGTCCTCCGGCAGACATGCACGTGATCAAGACGCACTCCCTCCTCATAGCCTTTACCCAGTATCCCAGTACTCACAACGCAACTGATTTTATCAGTTTGAGAGCTGAAAGGGTTAGCGCAATGACGGAACTAAGAAACTTGTCCAACGTCCCTGCCCACTCACAACGCAACTGATCTTATCAATTTGAGAGCCGAAAGGGTTAGCGCACTGACGGAAGTAAGAAACCTGCCCAACGTCCCCGCCTACGGAGCGTAAATATGGGTTTCGTGTTTTTCGGCATGAAATTAAAATATGAAACATAGGTTTGAAGTTATTACGGGTACTCCTGCGTCGCGACAGATAGCTGCTCAAATTGCTTTACATTGTCACCATAAACACCGGAGCTATGGCCGGTTTACTACAAGAACCCTAATACCTACCAATACTTGTGTGGAGACTTATAGCTATTGGCCGCAATGCCTGCAGGGGCATTCCGCGACAGATTTATAGGTGCCCAAGGACCACATCTCTCAGATTTGATGAAAGTTGATTGCAGGGGCAATATTTGGCGCCATACACGGCTGAAACAATATTTCACATCTCAGATCAACGGTGTCGGAATTATGGACTCCGAAAATTGGAAGCTGTTGGGAGGTATGGATATTTTTCACAATCAGTAAAATTGAGGAGATTCAAGATAATAATGTGCCAAAATGTACAGCGACATCTAAAAAATGAAGGAATGTAAACATGATATTGCTTTCAAGAATCTGACATTTTTCATACAGTTGATCTAGTGGCCTAATGTCGCATGACCTAGCTTGGTCTTAACCCGCGACGGAACTAAGAAACCTGTCCAAGGGGATTTCGCACTAACGCGCACTGTAAGGGGGCACAAAAGTGCTCCCCCTCCGACCTCGGAAACGAAAAGAGCTAGAAACATGAAATTTTGTGGACAGGGTGGGATTATAACCATTTACATTATATGCAGTTTTCATGACTCTAGGTCGATAACTTCAAGGTCAAATGGGTTCAAAAAGGTCAACTTTGGACACTTTCTCGGCCCGTGCAGGCCATTCCGTACAACTTTTGGAACGAAACGGGAAAAGGGTGTCTGTTTGAGCGTTAAAACGTGAAATAAGACAATCTATATTTATTTGGCGTGTTGACTGAGGATTTCGAGTCGAGGTCATGTCAGGTTACTGACCTATGGCGTCATTTTTTCATCTTTTGCAGATCAGATGTTGAGCAACGCGGGATAGGTCAAGTGTAAATAAGCTACACGCATCTTTTGGCGTATTTTCAGTGAAGGTAGCCAACATCAGTAAATTTGATCACTTCCAGCGTTTAAATTTATGTATGTATCTATATGTACATATGTATATACATGTATCAATGTGCCAAACGTGTTTTTCGTAGGGTCTTTGAATGTATATTTCATACAAATCCACATCTTGCTAAGCAGATCTGGATCAGGTCACAAAATAGTTCACCTCAAACCGAAATGAGTCTGGTAAATATAAGCGTATCCATGTGCGCATACGTGGTTTTATTAACGTCTTTGAATGCATATTTCATACAAATCGACATGTCGCAAAACAAGTCTGGGCCAGGTCACAATATATTTTACCTTGGCCTTTGATGACCTTGACTTTCTCTGACCCTGGTATATGTAAGCGCATCATTGTGCGCACACGTGTTTTTATTAGGATCTTTGACTGCATATTTCATACAGACCGACATAATGCAAAGCAAATCTGGATCACGTCACAAGCCGTTTGCCCTTGACCTTTGATGACCTTGACCCTTATTGACCTTGGCTTTGGTCTTTGTACGTCCATCACTTACGCCCAAATGACGTCGCCTGATTGCGTTCAAACGATAGTCTAGGTAGAACGCCAGTCCCTTCGCAAAGTTCCCATTTGTCAGCGACAACCGTTGATTTTGTTATGTTTGCTTGACTTCAAATGCCTGTAACTTCGAAAAGTTTCGGCTGATTTTCGATTCTTCTGCTTCACTGGACGAATTATTCAATTGCCGTAAATGTCACAAAGGAGCAGCAACCAGCTCCGATCTATTCTTGAGATTTTCAAGAAAAACAGGTGTGGGGCACAAAAGACGCCCTTACAGTGCGCGTGTTAACGCTATTCCCAGAGGGCTAGACGGTAAAGCTAATTCCCGGCAGGGGGAGGGGCGGATTCGGCCCCCCTGAAATCTCGAAAACTACTCATCCGATTTCACTGCAACAAACGGCAACAAGTTTGCCTTGATGTAAACTGCATTTTAATGAAAAAATTTCCAAAGTTTCGAAAAGGGCGGATACAGGAGGGAAAAAGTGAAAATGAGGGATATTTTTGGACTTTTATAACTCTGTTGTTTATGCGCCAATTTTGGTGAAATTGGCATGAATCGAGAGACTAAGGATGGGACTTTTACCATTGGTCCATACATTTGAAATTTGAAGAAAATTCATAGACGTTCACAGGGTTTCGAAAATAAACGGGCTGGTTTTTCAAAGAGCAAATTTACGAGAAAGTTAAAAACGCCTTCTTAACTTCTGCTAGTCATATTATGCCGAAGAAGTACATATCGTAGTGCATTGTTTGCATAATGTTAGCATTGGCGGTGCCAGGTACATGGAAAAGGGGAACTGTTATGGTCACATGTTCGTCCGGACACTTTGCGACCTTTCACCTTAAATGACTTCCAGTGACCTTAGAGTCATTTGAGATGATCTTGAGTGCATTTCGTATTGTTTGAAAACGTTTCTTATCATTTGAATTCACTCTATTTCCAAAATCGCATTTTCCGGCTATTGGGATTTCGGGTACGCACACTGACATTTTAGGTCATGGCTCCGTGACCCGACTTGATACCAACCTGAAACTCGGTACACAACTAGAGGGCTCCCATTTACGTTATATCTGTTCCGGGTTTGGCATTTGGAAAAACAGCGCCAAAATTGTGCTATGTAACCACGTTTTCACTTTTGACTTTGACCTGGCATTCTCAAATGGTTTCAGATGGACAAAATTGTATTTGAATGCTTGCTCAACTATTTGCTTACTCGCTCATCTTAAGTTCTAAGTTCTATCTTAAAAACGCCATTTTTGGCAGCCATTTTCCTTTTAGCTTCAACAGGACCAAAAATGAAATGAGGTGCACCAAAAACGTTGCCTGGCTCCGCCCCTGGTTGCGCGGACGGAGCAAAACAGAATTACGACATTTTGTTGCAGTACGTAGAAGAAATAGATGTGAAAAGTGACCAAGATTCGTGGGGTTGCGTCAAAAACCCTGGAACTGACTGGCAAAAAACACGAGGGGGACGGATTCAGCCCCCCGCCGGGAATAGGGTTAAAATAAGCAGAACATGAACTTTTGTAGGACAGCAATTAAAAGTCGCTCAATTTACCTGACGTTTAAGCAATACAAAAGACGAGTTTTTATTCATTTATTTTATTCTATTTTTTTCTTAACCCGGTTCGCGCACTCATAACGCTAATACACAGTCCCGTGAAGACGGAAGGGGGACTTATTCGGCTCCCTGATATCTCGAGAATCATCGGTATGATATGATCGCAACAAATGGCAATCGATTTGCCATGATGTGAACTACACTGTTAGAAACAGAAGTCTTGAAAATAGTTCAGTCCTATTCTCGGCAGTGTGGGCTGAATCCACGCGTCCTCGGGTTTTTGGCTTGCCAATTCCAGGGTTTTTGACGCAACTGCACGAAACTTAATGACCACTTCTAGCTATTCTGTCGGCGTACTGCAACAAAATTCCGTAATTCTTTTTTGCTCAGGGGCAAAAAAGAATTACGAAGAAAAAAGAAAGAAAGGCGGAGCCAAGCGACGTTTTTGGGAGGCACCTCAGGCCTTTTTGGCCATGTTGAGGGTAAAAGGAAAATGTCTGCCAAAAATAATGTTTTTTAGATAGAACTTAAAACTTTATATACATACATAGGTAAACAGCTGGTAAACAACATACAGATACAATTTCCCTCATCTGAGGTCACTTTGCAAGGTCATGCCAAGGTCAAAAGTCAAAATTTGGTTTCATGGGAATTATTTGGGCGTTTTTCAAATGCCAAACCTGACATGTATATGACATAGAAGGGTGCCCTCCAGTTGTGTATCAAGTTTCAGCTTGATATCAAGTCGGGTCACGGAGCTATGACCTAAAATGTCAATGCGCGTACCCTAAGTCACAGTAGCCGGAAAATGGAATTTCAGAAATAGAGTGAATTCAAGTGATTGGAAACGTTTTCAGACAACATTAAATCTACTCAAGATCATTCCAAGTGACTATAATGTCACTGGAGGTAATTTAAGGCCGAAGGTCGTAAAACATGTGACCTGAAGAACATGTGACCATGACGGCTCCTATTTCATGTCCCTGCACCGTTTATGCAACATTATACAAACAATGTAGTACTTCTTCGGCATAACTTGACTAGCAGAAGCATAACTTGACCAGTAGAAACTAGAAATTTCTTTTAAGTTTTTTTAGTCTAGTTTCTGGAAAAAATAAGCTTTTTTCAAAACCTTGTGAACACGTATGAATTTTCCAAAAATTTCAAATGTGTGAGCCAACGGAAAAAGTCCCATTCATGATCTCTCGATTCATGCCAACTTCATCAAAATCGGTCCATAAACAACAGGCTTATAGCAAATCCAAAAACATTCCCCATTTCGATTTGTTTGCCCCCTGTATCCACCCCTTTTGCAATTTTGAGGACTTCTTGTTATAAAAATGAAGTTTACGTCATGGCAAACCGATTGCCGTTCATTGCGATGAAGTCGGATGAGTAGTTCTCGAGATCTCACGGGACCGAATCCGCCCCCCTCCGCCGGAAATGGGCCATACTGTCTAGCCCTCCGGGAAGAGGGCTAAGGCGTGGGCACAGGGGAGGACAAAAGAAAAAACAAAACAAAAAAGGAGTACTGTTTTACTTGCTACGACTCCGATGTTTACTGGCAGATTTCGATGCAACTGACATGAATCTTCAGCTAATCGATGGGGCTTTCTTTCCCTTTGGTCCATACGTTTGGAATTCTACGAAAGATTGAAAGGCGTTCGCGGGAATTTGAAGTAGGGAGGCATCTTTTCTTACTAAATTAAAATAAGCTTACTAAATTAAAATAAATTAAAATAAAATATGTATTAAGCTTTTACTAGTCATTCCATAGTTCAGAAGTACAAATCATATTCTTATGTTTGTGAAATGTTGGCATAGGCGATTCTATGCGCATGAAAAAGAAGGAACTGTCATGGTCGCATGTTCATCCGGGGCCATTCCATGTCAAATCGAGCAGAGGTGCCCCGACCCGTTCCGATTTTGATGAGATGTGGTAAGCTCATAGTACCTCTGGAGCAATGGGTAGCCACCAATTCTAGCCATGGGTGACTTATGAGGTCAAAGATACAAGTCATGAAAAATCGCCGATTTTTACAGACGTTGCGTGATTCATCTGTTCATAACTCTGTCTTTCCCTAAACAAACCGTCAAACAAACAAACCGTCACAGAAAGGTGCCATTAGCGTAGTTGCATGCAGAAATTTTCCAGTGTTCATAAAGCGCCGTTTTTTGCTGACCTTCCGATATCCGTCGACCTGATTATGGCGAATTAAGTATTTTAGGGTACAACCATGTTCTGCACCCTTGATTTTCGCGATGATGTAGCGAAGTAGATGGCCTATATTTGCAATAAGCGCGACAAAAAAAAAATCCGAGGAAATCCCAACTTTGTCAGATGTCTCAGCTTACGTGATATTAAGTGGCGTTTGACAAGTATGCCCTGAGGCTATTTCACGGATGCTGGTTGATTTCGTGCTTTTTGTTTGTCCGATCATTCTACAGTTTGTTGTGCGCAATGCCCTGCTTGTTTGCTACACACCAGCACAGCATAAAATCGCTTCGCCTGAAAGGTCAAGGGCCAAAGGTCATGATAAATTATCATCCGTCGACCCCCTGCCATCCAGATTTGTCATACACGTTTTCTCCACTTTTTGACGAAGGTGAGTCTTCCCAATGTTCTTGGACCCTGCTGTTAACTGAGACATTCTTAGCCATGCATCAGGACCATTTAAAGGTCAACCGAGGCCACTGGCCTTGACTGACCTTGGAAGGGCTATCATGGCTGTGGAATCAAGTTTTTTAAGGCATGATTACAACTTTTACATACATTTTTCGCTTGTCAGATCATCCACATGTCAGACATTCCTTCCATACCCCTCAGAGGCAGTTGACTTTTTAGAAATGACGTTATTCCTCGAATTATGGACGTAACATCCAGAGCGCGCGCTGATTCACTCAACATATCAAGTTCATGATCCCGGCGGTGGTTCATATCGTCGTCGAAGCTCTCGGAACAGGGTGGCAGACAACTTTTATTTACTTTGTTCAAAAAACAATCAGTGTTAAACAACTGTTTGAAAAATGTCACTTTTGTGTAGAGTGAGGTCATACTAGTTAACGTGACCCAAAGTCACGATGTCGTCTACTTAGAATTCGCATTAGGACAACAAGAGATGACGACAATGAATCCATCGGTCATTTTTTAGCCCCACTGACGAATTTCCACCATCATTTCACCCGGATTACCTACCATCATCGAGAGTATTTACCATGCAAAACAATGCAGATTTTGGAATGCCGGAAGTAATAACTCCTAAACCGTCAATGGAACAAGCCTGAATTTCGAACAGGTGTGGCTGGCGCCGACGGCAACCCATAAACCAACTGATATTAAAATCGGAAGGGAGGGGTGTAAAATATTCCCAGTGATTGGTCGATCTGTCCTAGAATGTCCCTGCAGCAAAACTACAATAAACTGTGCTCCACCCGGCAGTGCGGGAATGGAAGATTTGCTGATGCAGTACGGCGTGGACCTGGCCATCTGGGCGCACGAACACTCGTACGAACGTCTCTGGCCCCTGTACAACTACACCGTGTACAACGGCACCGCGCGGGCGCCTTACGTGAACCCAGGCGCCCCAGTTCACATCATCACAGGCTCCGCGGTAAGGCTGAGGACGGCTGAGGACGGCTCCTGGTGGGCTCCTCACTGTACATTCTGTCAGCCTTGTGTCATCTCTACTATACCGTTTTTAATCGGACTGCAGGCATGGCTTACTTTCACGCATTCCTTGAGGACATGTCACTTTTAATAAGAAACTTTTCAGGAGACAAGAGCATTCTGACGACTTTGCTTCGGGAAGGCCTGGGCGGAAGATGGGCAAAGGATTCCTGGGAGAAAAATGATGTGATGAGAGAAAGATAAAAACTCTTTGAGCCTGTAACTTGAGCCTTAGCCCATTTAAATAAGTCTATGAAATCGACAGCTGATATACAGTTACAATATTCTAGTTGTCTTGTCTCTCGTTTCTCCTATTTTCCGGCCCAACACTTCCTCCCCTGGCACGTCGCACGCAAAACACTAAGTACCGGACAAGAACAGATAGCGGGTGCACGCGATGTCGGTACGCGGCCTTGGTGACGCAGGTCTCCGCTATAACTGGTTGAAATAAGCCACCCCTCGCCGATTTTTTCCCGCAAGGTCATGTACTAGGACATCACCAGGATTATTACAGAGCTAAGTGTCCATATGACGATGGTGATAGTTTCCCATCACCATCGGCAGCACGTAGAAGTGCTCTTCGTTGCGGCGATGTGATTCTCTACGGCAGCAAAGGCCAGGAACGCCAGGTGCGGACGGCGGCGCTTTGAGTATGCGCCCCAGGCGGTTCTTTATTTGACGGAAGCCGTCCAATCTGTTCTCGACAGGGCTGCAAAGAGAACCACAACCCGTTCTGGCCGAGGCGACCCGCCTGGAGCGCGTTCCGCAGCACCGACTACGGCTACACCCGCATGACGTTCCACAACGCAAGCCACATGTCCATGGAGCAGGTGTCGACCGAGAAGGACGGTGCTGTGATCGACAGCGTCTGGATCGTCAAGGACGTGCACGGTCCGTTCGCCGCCCTCACCAGAACGGCCAGTGGTTACCTATAGCCAGGCACCACGGGCACGGAGGATAGGCGGCGCCATACATGCAGCGTTTTCAGTGCCGTCAGGGGAGCAGCTGACGGCCGCAGCGCAGACAGGCGACCGCTCACACAATCGGGGGTGCAGGAGCATAGCATAGCGAGTGTCGGGCGTGACTTTGGTAACTGTGCCCTGAAACCGAGGGAACTCTGACTGAGGTGGTGCCTATAACCAGAATGTGATGCATGCTATGCTGTCTATTCCTAACTGGGGTGAAATCCATTACAATTAAAATTAGTCGCAGTCATCAACTTGCATGAAGGATATTCGATTTTACGATTGGATCTGATGACTCACTGTTAGGTAGCTTTCAGTGCGGCAAGATGTATAGTTTCGTCATAAGTTAAACGTAATACGGACTGAATGGGACAGCTCAGTGTCTTACTTTCGTTTCAGTTGTTCGTTGTTTACAGATTTCTATCCGATGCAGTACCGTTAAAATAAACTAAAAATTGGTTCGTCACATCACGCAAATTCAGTGCATCCAGTGCTAAGTCCGACCCACTCCTGCAGCCAGTCAGCTGGCGGTCTCTTGTTTGGCCTTCTGCAGACGTCGTCAGGAGATCAGTAAGCGACAAGGTCGCGCTGCCTCTGCGTGCTCACCTGAAGCAGCCAGCCGAGGGCGTTCGGTACCGTGTGCCAGAACATAATCCGACTGGGCCCGAACGTTTTGGCCAGGAAAGTGGCCAGCATGCAGCCAACCAGTGAGCCCAGGTAGGCGCCGCTCACTGCAACAGAAACACGAACCAGAACAGTTACCGGGCCCGAGACAAGAGTTCACATAAACAAGACCACGCCCCGGACCAATCAGCGGATCCGAGACGGGCGAATACAACATCAGACGAGTTTCACAGCAACGCGAACTTGTCCCACGTAAGTTCAGTTTACACGAACGGAATTTCAGCCTAGTGAGCCGCCAACTCGACCGACGCGGATTCGGACTGAACGACGTCACCGAATCACCAGTGACGTCGCGATCAATCCCACCAATCGCCATTCAATGTTAGTTCGGGACGGAACCGTCTGAAGGCCTGAAAAAATTCAAGTGTTTGGTCCATTCCTTCGCGGACTGGGCAGGCGGTGAGGCAAGCATCATAGTGACAGCGTTGACCTTAGCAGCAGTGATGGGCATAGGATGGAAATGTAAATAACTGACATGCTTGTCGCAATGTCGATATTAAAACGTTCTCCATTCATTGCAGTATAATGTCCTTGTTTGGCACCGTAGCTTGACACTCATGGCCATTTCTGTTTCGGAATTAATGTAGTCAGTACATATCGGGCTGTGTGCAACTTTTGATTTGGGATGATGTCATACGTTTCCATCGACATGCGAAAATACCTCCTGTGGCCTTCTGGACTATTTTTCAGCTCTCACTACGAAGGCAAATTTTCCATTCTCTTCCTGACGGGCAGGAACGGTTTCTCTGACGCCACAACATCACGCTGAAAAAAAGATTTACTGCTAAAGGAGTCATTCGACTCTAATATAACAGCTTCGACTCTTTTATGGTGTCAGTTCCCCGTTTTCAGGGTCAACTGTTTCCGACTCATGCCATCCAGAGGAACGGTCAACTGCTTCGCTAATGTCATATTCAGCTGCTAATGTCAACTGCTAATGTCATCTTCTACCGTCCAGTGACTCCTAGCAGACTCTAATACGGAATAAAATTGCAATTTAGAGTCGGCACTAACGCCATCTAGTATCAGTCGACTCCATAGCAGAGAGCCAAATCGGATTTAATTGGCCCTGGTCCACGTCAAAACACCTTTCCTTCATTGTCAATAATGAAACCCTCCGGCATCAAAAGGCAGGGGTTGCAAATCGGTTTAAACTGATTTCTACCCCCTAATTACCAGTCAGCAGTCCCAAATGGGGTCAGTATGACCTACATATGGGACAGTAGTGTTAATGTGGAGATGGGCTGCATGTGGGCTGGTATGGGGGCCTAGCCTGGTGCCCAGGTGGGCTGTCCATATTCTGCCATGGTTTTTTTCGTGCACCAGGACCAATGACGTGTTGTACGCCCTGTTTGAGTGCCACCTTGACAATCACGATTATCCTTCAGAAATCCCAACCAATGGAATGAAGACTAATGTAGGCTCCATGTATGATACATACGGGCCAACTGCGCTCTAGCCGACACGTATTGTGATCCGTGTTCCTTAGTCGTCTGATTACCAATAAATGAGAAAAAATGGAATTAAGATAAAGGGGCCTCCACATGGTTCACATGTAGGCGAAACCAAGCCTCCTGAAAGCGCAGGTTTCGGCTCCCTTCGGTACCTGGTTGTTCCGCATGTGTAGTTAGGTAGCGGTAGCTGATTACTGGAGGTATATTTTCCCTAGAAGCTATTTATTTTTATTTTGCATATGCCAAGTAACAAGTCTGAGCTTTTTCTATTACAATATCGTGATCTGACACAAAAATCTATCGCGTGAAATGGCCAGACTAAGTGAATCTTAATCTGGCGACCAATTTTTACGGACGCCTTTTTCAAACTTCAGTTGCAGCATTCCCGGCAGGTACTTGAGTGCTAGGGCCTCGGTTTGACTGTTGTCTGAGTGTAGGAATATTGGGCCGGCGACTGATACGTTGACACAGCAGATCTCACAGAACATAAACGTGCTGTGGGATCTGCCGGTTCCGTTGGTCATACTGAGGTGATAGGTAAGGCAATATATACAAGGTAATATATAAAAGTGTTGTGAGAAAAAAAAACAGTGCTCCGGTTTGTATCACACCTTGTTATAACAGTGCCTGAGGGCGGTGGGTGCAATTCAAAGTTATGTAGGCTGATTTGTAAGCGAATGCTGCGCTGAGTCTATTCTTACGTGCTTTCCAATGGAAATCACATGACTATTATCTGTATTTCATTTACGAATTTAAAAACTAAGAAAGTTCTGGTCAAGACTGAGGTTTGACTGTGGGGCTGCCCCCTCTGCTTTTCCGTCTTTCTTCCAAACTAATCTGATCGTTCCCTTCGCTGCTCTGATCTGCAAAGCACTCGCCAAAGCTCCTCCCAAATTCTCGAAGCAGATGTCAATCCCGTCTAATGTTAACACGCGCACTGGAAGGTGGGTTTTTGCGCCCAACTTTTGGCAACTTTTTGCGCCCCCCCCATCTGTTTTTCTTGAATATCTCAAGAATGGATTGAAGCTGGTTGCTGCTACTTGGTGGCATTTATGGCAATTCAAAAACTCGTCGATTGACTCAGTAAAATCGAAAATCGGCCAGAAATTTTTAAAGTTCTAAGCATTTGAAATCAGACAAACATAACGAAAACGACGGTTGTCGCTGAAAAATGGGAACTTTGTGAAAGAACCAACGTTCTGCCTAAGATCACCTTTTGAACGCAATCACGCAACGTCATTTGGGCATAAGTGATGGATGATGGAGGTACGAATATCAAACAAACACCATTTAATCGCTGTAACCATGTTGATGTGTTCCAGAACAACAAGGACGCCAAGGACAGGTCATGTTAGGTCGGGTCAAGGTCCATAGCAGGCAAAATGTACCTGTTTCGTTCGGAAAATCAAAGTGCGACAAGACAAAAGGAAGCACTGAAACACGTCTGAGACCATAACACAGCCTAACATCACTAAAACAAGCGCTCTTACGGTCAATGAAAACATGCAAGGTCATCCTAGATTAAATGGATAATCGACTTTATCTCAGAAATAACTAAACAACATGTGAAACCGCTTCTATACGTTGACTTTAAACACTTAAGGAAATTCCATGGCGTTCCAAGAGACAAGTGGCCTTTGAAATGACATCAGGTCATGTCAAGTCACATAAAGTCATGCCATTTGAAAGCCTTCACGAGCATAAATTGAAATGCACTCCACCATGCCTCACCATCAGTGAATGGTAAGCGCATTTCATACCACTTTGGCGTATGTTCGATTTTGGAACCATCTGACCCGACCTCAGGGCAGTGACGCCTTGCAAATGGTATGCTGCATCACTGAAGAGCGTACCGGACGATTTATATCCTTTTTTATTTGCGTTGTTTGTGAAATATGTTTGACGGTTTGTATCCCTATCCAGAAACATCTCCTGTACAGGGTAATTTCTAGCAGAACGACCAAAAACAGGATCTCACTATGGTTTAAGTGAGTTAAGGTTAAACACATTTTCCAAAAATCGAAAATTATCAATTACTATTTTTTACAATCGCTGGTACATGTGCAAACTTTTTGGAATGCCCTCCTTAAAGGTCCAGTAGGTCAGTGACCTTAAATGACCTCTTTTTGATATTTTGCCACACAATGTGAAAATAATGACGAACACTACTAAAAATTTCACGTTTCTAGCTCTCTTCTTTTTTGCGCTGTCTAGAAAACCTGAGGGGTTGTAGTTATTGTAATGTGTGAGAAACTATGAAAATCATAAAAAGCATGATCATGATGAACTAGATGGATGAGTTTGCGGCACAGGACTTTTTATTTCCTTTAGAGCAAAAACCAGATGACTTCACCACGTCCAGACAAATCTGAGAACATAATGTCTTAAGGTCTCAAAACCTTGAAGAGTACCAAAAATTCTGTTCCTTAGCGCAATGTCAGCTGGTCCCCATGACGTCACTGTTGCTATTCTGTTACTCAGGAGGCCTTAACCCATCCCCGACTGGGGGGTAGTTGACTGCCCCCCCTGAGGTTTTTCTGGGATTGCGAGAGAACCAACAAACACAGAGTCACGAAACTTTGTGTACCTCTTGCTTCATCAATTTTACATCTCATGTCAAAGTTTTGACCTCAGGTCAGGTTAGGTGCCTAACCTAGGTCAGGTCAAACAGACCTATGTCAAAAAAAGTTTAGCGCCCTCTAACGTTTTCGCAAAACAAGATATCTCAATAATACTTTCAGGGATTAGTGATCGTGATAGATGCAACAAATCTACTATCTCAGATTTTTCGGAATCTTCCGGGTCATTGACCTAAGGTCAAGCACATTTGTAAGACAGATCGCCGTTTTTTCGGAAATTGACGAAATATTCCATAACATTTTTAGTGTGGAGTGAAGCAGACATCTAGTTACCGTCATTGGGCAAAGTATCAATGACTTCCAGACATTGACCTGAGGTCAGGTCATGAATAACTGTAGTGGGCCAAAATGTACCACCGTCAAAATCGACGATGAATTACTCAGAATGGGTAGAAAATGGCAGAACTAGCTTGCACAGACGTAATTAATATCAGGAACCTGAAAAAGTTTGAAAAAGTAGCATGTTTTATCAATAAACAGGCTCTCGCGAATAAAGCTCCGCCAACTTTGTAGATTGGTAACCAATTAATTTTTTTTCAAAATTTAAGCATGCGAAACCATCACAAGAACCACAAAGATCAATAAAATTTATAAAGATCGTCTTTTTCGCGAAAATAAAGGAACGCCAAAATTAGTTCCCGTCAAATTGGTACCGCATACGGCAGCGGCGCACAGTGACAGCTGACGGGAGAACTACCGTGTCTTTAACTCAACGTTTCGGCGTATATATTGAACAAATCTGGGGAAATTAGACGTGTATCGGCATCCGCAGACCTTTACTTGTGCGCTGGTGCCTTTACCTATGCGTTATTAGTCACAGCCCTTGAAATTCAGGCCATTTCTCGGTCTCATGCAGTCGGCTATGAGAAAACATATACATGGCGTAAACTGGCTTACCTATTACCTAAAACTAACAATGAGACCAGTTTTGAACTCTACTCGTCACAGGCTTTCCAACGGTATGCTTATTTTTATCGTGCGACCAACCGTTCGTGAGTTAGGGGGGCAGTCAACTGACCCCCAGTCGCCGATGTTCGAGACGGACCGACGGTCGTGCGCGGGTTAACAACAAAGCACAACACAACAAACTGACTGTGTGCAAAGCCCCATTTACCAGGTACAGGCACATCCGATGATTTCACCGTTGCGTGACGTGAGCGCGTGACATCACTGGTATTTACAGACCCAAGCTACCTTTGCACTTAGTGATAATATGCCATGAAAATGCTGTCGTATTTTCTGAGCAAAGACAAATAATACGATTTAAGAATGACGATGTGATAGACTGACTACTAACAAAAGAGCCAAAAGCCGCTTTTGTCCAACTTTTACTGTTTACCGCGCACGGCGTGTCAAATGACGCCATTGAGATCCATTTCGACTTGCCCTTTTCACTGATGTTATCTTATCAGTTTCCGTAAACGATCTAAGAACCTTATTCCTTGGTTTGCAATGTACCCCTACTAAACATATCTTCTGGAAAAAAGCCACAAAATCTGACCCAACCCGACAGTCCCTGGAACGTCTGGGAACCTGAAAAACGATAAACCAGGAGTCTTCCTTTTGCTTGGTGCGCAGTAGCCACGGAACAAAGCTCCATTTTTACTTCCTTATGTCTGCATCATTCGCTGCTATGTAGATCGATGCCCAAGGGCAAAGACCTGAAAAATTCCAATGGGTGAAGACCTAAATAAAAAAACATGCAATTTAGAGAAAACAAGTGTACACTATTGCCAAAACCTGGGAAAAAGTTTCTTTATTTAACGGCAAACTGGGCGATAGCAAAAGAGAACGAAGTTCAGTTATTTTTTTGCGGGAAGGTTACCTAAATGAGGTCAGCCATTGATCCAATTGAGCGTGCCCCCCCCCCCCCGGCCCAAATCGCAATCCGCCGTCCCTGCTAACAAGTGTCACAGAAACACTGCAACACATGTACCAGCTCGCACCTTTATCAGCTTGAGATCGAAGCAGTTCCTACCTAAGTGTTTACCTACATTCTGTATTTTATGTTGTTTGCGCTTACAACCCAAATTCAGCATTATTATCACGTATATCTGTAAACGTTTGAAAGACAGTTTCCTGTCACAACGTCAAATTATAACTCGAAGCTCAGTAACAAAACTCTTACAGAATATCACACGAGAATGCCATCGTTATCTCAAGCACTTGCCAAAGCAGTTTTGGCTGTCTCCACACGCACATCATGTAATGATGGCAGCACCAAACCTCTGACATAATGGACGGAACCATGTTCCCAGAGTGCCCAAAGGACTAACAATCAGTACCATGCCCATTACCACTACGCATGGTATACAAAAATAAATCTCAACATATACGTCAAGCTGAGAAACGCTAAAAACACATGGGGCTGATATGTAATAAATATAATGTCATTTTCCCCATAGGACTAATGTTAAGTTTCCAAACAGAGGGGAATAGCCCCTCCTCCCTCCTTCCTCCTGTTCCTACGCCCATGTATTATCCCGCGGTCAACTGGCGGTCGGCGCCGATCACGCTCGACTGGGGGGGGGGATTGACTGCCCCCAACTCACGAACGGTTGGTCGCAAGGTAAAAAATAAACACACTGTTGGAGCACTTGTAGTAGAGCTTAGAAAAGTAGAGCTCAAAACTCATCTCATTTTTAGTTTCGGATAATATGCAAGTCATTTACGCCCAATATGTTTTCTCATCCGACTGCATGAGACCGAGAGACGGCCTGGATCTCAAGGGCTGTGACTAATAACGTCTAGGTAAAGGCACCAACGCTCAGGTAAAGGTCCGCAGATGCCAATGCACGTTTAATTTCTCTGATTTGTTCAGTAAAAATGCCGATGTTGATTGAAAGCCAAGGGAATTTTCGCGCCGGTTGCCGGCGGGCGCCATAGCCGTATGCAGTGTGAAATTAACGAGGACAAATTTCAGCGTTCCTTCATTTTTGCAACATAAGCCTCTCCATGCAAACTTTCTTGATCCTAGTGGTTCTTTCAATGGTTTTTCATGCTTAAATTTTGGAAAAATTAGTTGGTTACCAATCTACAGAATTATTCTTAAAATATGCAATTTTTGAAACTTTTTGAGCTTCCTGGCATTACTTGCAACCGAGCGAGCCAGTTCTACCATTTCTCATCCATCCTGAGTAATTCACCGCCGATTCTGACGGCGGTACGCTTTGGCTCATAAGTTATTCTCGACCTGACCTCAGGTCAATGGGTGGAAGTCATTGTCACTTTGCCCATTGACGGTAACTAGATGTCTGCGTCACTCCACACTAAAAATGTTATGAAAACCTCCGTCAGTTTCCGAAAAAAACGACGACATGTCTTAAAAATGGGCTTGACCTAAGGTGAATGACCAAGAAAATTCCGAAAAATCTGAGATGGCGGGTTTCTTGGACCTGTCAAGATCTCTAATTGCTGAACGTTTTACTGTGATATCATGTTTTCCGAAAAAGTTACAGGGCGTTGAACTTTTTTGGACATAGGTCCGTTTGACCTGACCTAGGTCAGAGACCTTACTTGACCGGAGCTCAGCACTTTGACGCAAGGCTTAAAGATGATCATGCAGAAAGTACACGAAGTTTCGTGGCGCTGCGTTTGTTCGCTCTCTCGCAATCCTAGAAAAACCTGGGGGTGCGGTCAAACGTCCCTCCCCCAATCGGGAGCGGGTTAATGTCCACAAAAATGGTTACATTTCTCTCTATTGACGTTACGTTTGGTACAAACGGCTGCCGCGTATACCCCTGCTGATTACTCCTGAAATCATCGCCAGAATTGTCGCGTCTTGTAATGGGCGCCGAGTGCCATCAAATTTAATGACCACCGTATCTGAAAAACCTTCGGATTTGTACTAAATGTAGCGGCAACAGCTGTCGTCAATCGCCGGTTCTCCACAATTTTCTTTCTAAATAGCATAAGGATGATTTTGTACGATTTTGCTTAGTGCAGTGGCCGAACTTTCTGGGGGACAAAAACATAGTTTGCCCCCCCCGCCGCCAGGCTGGAGGAGCGACCGCCCCTCCAGCCCCCCCCCTTTCCGCCGTCGCTGCTTGTTAGTTGCGGTGTTGGACCGCACTGTCGTCTGTTTGGTTGCCCGGCACGTATCCATCGGAGAACGCAAAAATTAGGTGAAGCCAACAGTACGTGTCTTGAAGCAACAGAATTGGAATGACATGAAGAACGTTCATTGGAGTAGCCTCGAAACCGTACACAACTACGGTAAAGTCTATTTTGAATGCCGCGTTAAGAACTGCGCCAGAACTGTCTAGAAATGTGACGACCGTGGTATTCACCTCGCATGGCAGATAAAGGGATGACACCCCCCGGGTTTATGGATGTGCATCGGTGTGAGTGGAGAGATGGTGTGAGTGTGTATATGGGGTTGCGTGCGTGCGTGCATACGCGTGTGCGTGAGTGCGTGTATGTGTGCGTGTGTAGTTGTGCATTCCTGTTTATGTGATTAAAGGCTGTGTTTCCTTCTGCTTCAATAATCGGTCTTAATCTACTGCCGACTGTTAGGAGCTACACGTCAAACTCCTGCTTTGCTGGGCGTCTCTGCCTCGGGCGCAGTCTGCTCTCCCTCACCTGTCGTCAAGCGCCGGCCGCCAGGAAACGAAGCTATGCCAGTGCGCGAAATGGCTTCATGCGATGTGTAAAACGTGCTTTATCTCCATAAGTAGCAAAAAGTAGCAAGGGTGACTGGTCAACACAACAGCATAACAGAAAGTTCAGATGTTGGTGGGCGCCTGGTCAAAATGTTTGAGGGATATTAAATACGAAATTTTTTTTTTTAAAAAAAAAAAAAAATTTTTTTTTTTTGTAATTATATGATAGGGGTATATTACACGTCTGAAAAAAATCACGGAACTTCTTGTCGTAAACAAAAGGAAGCAACATTTACCAGATCGCATTCATTCATATTAAAGTCATCAACATGTTTGGACCATCCTATCACATTAAAATCATGTCGCAAACAGGACAGTCATGAACGCGTGTACCGTGTGCGTTTAACCATCGCCGGGAGTAAGTTTTTATTACCGTCTCGGCGAAGGGATGGGTAGGACCCCGGTGGGAACCCTTCACCGTTTCGCTTCTAATGCAGCTAGAGCCGCGGAACAAAAACGAGCGTGTTGCCCGCCATAAAAGCAAGCCATTGCTATAGGGTTTTAAGATTTTGGGTGAGCCGGTGGTCTCCCACGTCACGATGATCCGACATTGGCGACACTGGCAAAACGCTTTGCCTGAAAGACCACAAAGCGTAACTCTTCACAGTTAGAAGAGTTACAGGTAAGAAGCACAGGAGTCCTTGAAGATGTTGACTTGAAAATCTAATGGTACCCTTCATCTTTACTTTCGGCCAATGAAATGGGGCAGGTGAGACCAAATCCCGTGTTTGGCTGGAACGGTATGGAATCTTAAGTCCTCTGGCTGCCATTAAATGGCCCTGGATAAGTCAGAAAACGGCTCCAAATGCATGCCTAATTCGAAACAAACGATAAAAAATACCTTAATGTTGATCCGTGGTCAAAAAAGATCATCAGAGATCAGTGGCCTTCGATAACCTCAGATGACCTTTCTTGACAGTGGATAAAATGTGGGGTATTTTGGACGCCGATTTCGAATTTGGTATCCGTTTCACTTTCAGTAATAATTTTTTCCTACTTCTTATATCTATTTATCTATGTATCTGTCTATCAATATATATATATATACATTTATGTACACATACGTGAAAATAGTACATACATATATATTTATATATATTTCTATATATCACAATTTTTTGTATATATGACAATTATACATATATGACAGTATATACATATATATTGATATATATATACTCTATATATATGTATATTTATATGACAATTTTTAAAAATATTCTGGCGCAGTCAGCTCATTTTATCCCGGGTTCAAGGTCATGCGAAGTCATCCAAGTTGCGTGACCTCGGCTGACCTCGAGAGGATCTTGAACTTAATGGAGCCTATAGATGTGGTTTATTTACACGTAGTTTAACCCCAAATTGCCTCTTTAATGTGATTTACATCAGTAAACATTTGAATAAGACCACAAAGAGCCGAAATAAATTCGAGGCCAACCAAGGTCACAGTGCTCTGACCTCTCCTTCAGATATCGATATTTCAGATCATTCTACGCTGTGCAAGAGTGGCGTTAGTTGCTCAACACGAGGAAACACCAAATGTTCCAACAGCACCGGGTTACTACGAAAGTGCTACCATTTTTACAGAAAACTGCAAATCCTTGGGAATGACGCCCTATGTTCGTGACCTGACCTGAACTCAACAAACTTTTCCTCAAAAGATGCGAAATGAATGAAAACTCAGATTCCCAAAATTTGAGCGTCCTACCTCCGATGCTTTTCATGTTATCACAAAAAAAATGAATGGGGGCTAGCAGCTGGTAATCCCCTCGCCTTGCGAGGCTGAAAGGATCTGCGAAACACGAAGTCAAAAGATAAAAATACGTTGTTTTTGAATAATTGAAATAAACAGTTGCGATGTGTGAAAAATGTTACCGATTGATTTACTGTAAAATTCGACATTCATCTGCATGTAATTCTGCCTCGGAATTTTCAACAAAAAAAACGGGCTATTGGAAACAACATGGTGTTAAACAGCCCCGAGGCCGATCATGTCGAGCGCTGCGGACTCCGGCATGCGTCGTCGGCGCCCGCTGACTGCGGCCGGGCTAACTACTTATCGTGTCCACCGGGCGGCTGTGCTTAGTACAGGGTAAGCCATCCACACAGGGAAAACAGTCACAATCCACTTGTGCTGTATGCTTTAAAAAAGGCACTTAAGATCTTCGATTGTGCCATTTATTCCACACACATGCTCAAGTACGCGCTTAGTCATCGATCATCGTATTTGCATCGCGACCACCTTGCCCTGAATGTTTCGTAAACTGCAGTCGAGGACGTCTTACGCAGCTACCCTGGTCGAGCATTTGGGTCTGTAAGCCTTTCTTTGGCCATGTTTGCCGGATCCGTGGTGCCTATTTGCGCAGAAATGTAGTTAGGATGTAGTTCAGAGATGTGGTTCAGGGAGGGCAACATTTAAAAGAGCCCTTACAATTGCAGCCAAAGGGCATTTATGATTATCAAAAGGACACGCAATACGGGAGTTGGTGACGTCGGGCGAAACACATTAATTCTACAAGACACAAATGAAAACATATCGCGATGGGGCACGACTCATTTGATTGCGCCTTAACCTACAGATAAAAAACGTTCCTCACATCAAAGGTCTTTTTGTACGCTCCATATTTGTAAAACGCAATGTGTGGAAAATATCTTGTTCAGGATGTCCAAAACATGTCAGGAATCGCAATCCTCAGTGAACCAGGAATAAATTCAACCAATAGGCAAACCAGTTTCTGCTTCCGTATCTCGGTGCTTGTCGACTGAGGGGAAGTGTACAGCTTCACGCATTATTACGCAGGTGTTGAAGAAAAATAGTCTGTTGCATAATGATTAATTTAACAGATACTTTATTTTTTATTTCCTTTTCTTTTTGCTGACTATTGGTAATGATATGAACACACCATTACCAGTGAGCACAGAGATCAGCAGTTCTGCGCAGTTTTTTCCTCAGCTGAGTATAAAGTATGTCGCCAGCGTCAAGGACGCCTTGCAGGGTCCCGTGTTTGTTGATGTTCCTGGCGACACTGGTCTAAGCGATGCACTGCGTGTCTTCGTGTTTGGTAACTTATACGGATTCAAACAACTTTTTTATTTCTGTAATGAACTTCGACGCTCCATAACCATGCGCATTTAGGGCACTAACGGTATCACATCAATACAGTAACAGCTCAGATGTGTGACTGTCGAGTGAATCCAGGGGTCACGGAGACTGTGGCGCTGGTGGGGCGTGATCCCCGCTCCCCCCCCTCCCTCAAACACACACACGCTTAACCGCTTAAAATGTAGCTTCAGCCCAATGGCGTTAACTGCAGAGAAACGACTTCAAAATAGTCAGCCTCTCTTCCCTCCCCTTCCCTTAAATGCTGACGTTCCGGCACCACTTACTAGGTCACACTGGTGCGAGAGGATCAATGCTTACCACGGACCGGGCCAGCCCTATGGGCTTACACCCCGGGCAGGGCTAGAGCGGGCCAGTCCCCAAATCCGTAGGGCTCAGACCGAGCCTGGACCCAATTATTCCCCAGAAATTTGTATCAGACGCTGAGTTTCGGGATGCAACTACCTAGACTGTGCGCGAAATGGAAGTTAGCTTCGTTCAGTTCGTATGTTCGGAACTTCGTTCAACATGACCGACTTCAATGATACTTAACATGATGTTCCTAGCGACAGTCCACTACTTTTACTGATCATTCCGGGGATCAGTCGTACGCAGATTACCAATATCGAGGTTTAAAGTGCACCGTAAACAGTTTTCACTAATCGCATTTGCTTATTTGGGTTGCGCAAAAACGGCACAAATTATTATTACTTTTTTGAAATTCAGTGCCTTTGAGATGACCTTTCAGATGACCCAAAAAAGGCATTTTATGCATACATTTGTGTTGCATAGTGCTATTGTCAGATTCTTAGAATTCATATTAGTTTCTGAGATTCAGCGTGTTTTATTGTACACTGCTTGCCGTGACGTCATATTTTTACGTCACTGCCAACGGCAAACGGCCGATCGGAGAAGTCTTTGAACGTCAGAAGCGTGATCAGGGTATCAGACGAGCCCATGCACGTCATTTCATCAAAATTCGAGATGGTGGTATGTACTCGACCGGCTGAGTTGGCGTAGAAGAAACCCGGGCAGGAAACGCATACTCTAAAACGCTCGTATTTACAGGCCATTTCTGACAATTTCCATCCAAAGTGCATACCGGCCGATATCTGAATGGCATTCCGCAGTGGATTTTGAGCACGTTGACGACAAAAAAACAGTTCCAGTTAACAAACTGGTTTCAGGGTTCGCCGGCCAGCTGTCGGGTGGGGCGATCGCCCTCATAGAGAACGCGGCATGGATCAGTGGTGGTCGGTGTATGCATTTCATTTCTAACAGCTCACACATGATTGATCCACACAAGCTTCCACTAAGTCTAGGGATTTCGTTAGCACTGCCCTGGTACCAAGAACCATCAATTGTATTTTTTCGCATCTATGTAGTTATAGTGTGTGAGCATTAGATCGGTGAAGCAAATTTTACGTAGCTCGTTCCAGCTTGCAAGGAATATGTGATTTCGTCTGGTAGCCCTTGATTAAAATATGATAGTCGAATAATGCATCCCGTATTACTGTGTTCGCCATGGTGGCAAAATCAGCCATTAATGACGGAATATTTATGGCGTCCTGAGCTTGAGGCACGAGTCTGTAGGTAACATTATTTATGTTTGATCTAAGCTCATCATATACTAATGAACTGAATTAAAAAAACAAGCTAACTAACACTGTCTGTTGTTACCAGGAGAGAAGCCGTGGGATTTGGTGGCGCTCCTGGAAGAAGGCCGAGACTCCTTCATAGTTTCGGCAGCGGCAGGACCCCGGCCAGACGTGTCGTCTGGTGTCCATTGGCCATCCGCACCCCTGGTGTCCATTGGCCGGTGGGAGGGGGAGCTGAGTCCCTGCACCGTTATCGTAGGGAAAATGGCCATTGGCAAGTGCTGAAATTCATCTAAAGCTTTTCTCCTGCTAATGTAGGCAAGCATCATTTTTAACCAAAAATACTTCAAGGCAACGAAGGAGACCACCCTAGTCATGGAAATTTACGTCCTGGGCGTATACCACGCACTAAAACATCAGCGGCGATGACCACGACTTAGCGGAAGGCCATCGGCGACTTGGCAGTCGTGGCGCGAAGAAGTGGCGCGACGTGCGCACAAGCAGTGGCGTGAACGGCAGGAGCGAACTGTCGCTTTTCCCCTACCAGGATGGTACTTTAGTAGCGATCGTTGTGGCGAAATGCCGTCGATGAAGTGTTTTTGTTCTGTGTGACTAAAGGCGTCAAAAAAAAAATAAGTTATTCCAAGAATCTTCCGCCTGATACGGGAGCCGGACGTGCGTGCTCAAACAATTCAACTTGAAACGGCGGTACCCAGTAATGCCATAATAGTGGGGGTTGACTATCAGAGTGAACGATGCAGATGATCTTAACATTCAGTAAGTGCCACTTCAGTCAAATTATGGTTCATTGTCTTTAACAATGCAAAGGCTTGCGACTGGCATATTAATCTTACGACTGGCATATTAACCTTGCGACTGGCATATTAACCAATCTTCCGATGGCTTAGAATTAAAGTGTTCCATCACGAACCCTACAGCTCAGGAAGTAAAAATACAAGTGAAAATTCCTGTGGTGGCGTTTTTACAACACTGCTAATGATGGATGAGTGGTAAGACATTTCTAACAACTTCCCCATTCTGCACTCAGCTGGTGAAGTTGTACGGGGTGTCTGAATCCCACTTACAAAGACATGTTAAGTTTTGCCGAAATATGTGTGTATTTTCGCCAGTGCTTTCCGTTCCTTGGAAGTCATACGTCATTTAAAATGGCCTCTCGACCCAGTTCTTGGGGAATTCCTGGCTCACATTTGTGCATTGTCTGAATGCGTGCTCGTGTCATGTTAGAACTGACGATACTAATTTGAAAGCGGATCAGCGTCGGATGGTGCTGACAGGGTTGGTTGAGTGAAATCTGTAGTTAAAACTTGTTCGACCAAACCTATGTTTTCCTATTTTTGGCCAACTGGCTTTCATTGCGACTGCTCGAGCTGTTGCTTGGCATCACATATATTCGAAGCGTACATTTATATGTCTCGCTAAGTGGCAAAAACGTTCTTCCAAACTATACTGAACCGAACGGAAACAAACCAAGCGGATGGGAATATATCAGATAAATAAATCAGACGGCTGCAGTGCAAATGAACATCAGCATGAATTGGAGCAGGACGTGTTGTCTCACAATGGCACACATTTATTAAACTGCTCGGCAGGTGGTTCGTACAGATCAGTTTACGCCGAGTCAGAGAAGCGAGCGACGGCTGTTGTAAATATGCAGAATGCCGGCATATTTCCAGCAGACGTCTTATTTCTCGTGGCCATACAAAGTGCGTTCGCATTGCAAACCAGCATGACATTCCAAAATGCCAAATTAGGCCAACCTGGGTCAGATGTGACTTGGTCACCCTTGGCAAGTAAGCTCTTGTCACTTAATAGGGGTTCCGAGGCACAGTACTACCAGTAAACATTCCAAGGCTGGAGACCGGTATATTATATTCGGTTGTGGGGCTGCAATTCGGTATGAAGCATGACTTCACCCAAGGTCACTGACAAGTGACACAATCAAGTGTGCGAGAGACGTCAATTTTCAAAGCCTCTGAATCAGACCCACGTACAAACGTAACGTAAGTAACGTAAGTAAACGTAAAAAGGCCGAAAGTTTAGCCAGCCTAATGTCAATGACCTGAACATCTCCGAAAAATCTGAGATAGCAGCATTATTTCATCTGTCATATTCTGCAAATGCAGCACGTTTCATGACAATCGAAACATTTCACGAAAAGTTATGCCACTTTGATTTTTTAGAGCATAGTCGCATTTTCCCTGACCTCAGTCAGTGACGTCAGGTGATCCTGGACTCGAACATCGACAAAAGGTGCGAAAATAATGTAGGAAAGTTAAGCCAAACTTCACGCCTCTGCGCCTTCTCATTTTTTGGTTGTTCTGAGAAAGCCGGAGGACGGTCTCGCCCGCCCGGTGAAGGTGAACATGAAACGGGGCGAAACACCAAATAACGCTGGTTGGCCTCACGTTGCATTGTACGGGTAGTATAAAGAATTCAGGGCGCAAATCCCAGAGGTATCTTGGCTTGTCTCCAGACAATAGCCAGTGACACAACAGCTCAGCATGTTTTTTTCTACCCTAGTGTAGGTCAGGTAGCCCAAACAGCCATTACCCAGGGAGTGTGCTGTGATTTTGTGGAGAGCCAATTCATTCATTATCAACGTCCTCGTTTGTAGAACCAAGCAACGTTGACACCTACGCCTATTGAAGTAAACGTTGTTCTAAGAACCTTTACGCGTTCCCCCGACGGCCAGTCGGTGTGGGGGAAGAGAGGTGGGGGGGAAGAGAGGTGGGGGGGAAGATCACCGGATGCGTTCGGTTAGCGTCTATAACCGCTCGCTGGCGGGAGTTAACGGGCCTGATGCCAGCGGACGTGAGAAATGTCGTATGGGGGTGGGGATCGTCGTGGCCCGTCATACTGGCGCCGTTAGACCACAGCGTCTGTTGTACTTCAGTAAGAAGAACTAGTGTAATGGGCAGGCAAGTCCCGAGACGCCGGTTTACAAAATAGTAAGCCAGCCACAGATGATTGTATCGTCAGGAAATGAGGTAACCCTCGTCGTTGCCGAGGCGTACTTGTCGGGTGTTTAAATGTCAGGTATTACCAGAGCGACGAATGCATCTCTTTGTCGCGCGAACTGTACAAAATGTGCGGCGTCCAGTTGGAGGCGATAGTCATGAAAGTCACCACGGAGTCTGCGGCCAATGAAAACCGAGAAATAAGCGTCGTTGCAAGTCGTACGACGAAAACACAGTGGTTAAATGCGCCACACGCCGGCATCTGCCAGTCGTGTCCGGGTAAGGTGTCGGTGACCGACCGACCAGGAGAGAGGATGTCGAGCTGGCTGACTCGTCTCGCCACCGCGCCACGCTCCGGGCGCTCAGACTGACGCGGCCAGCCAAACGGTGAGCCAGCCAGTCAACTGGCACCACCTGGCATAGGGATTTTTCCAAAGCAACTGAGGATGGAAACTTATCTGCGAGTACAATGTTCCCAGGCGACCTCATAGGCGAATATTGTTTCCGTCAGTGGGGATGCAGTTATATACCAAACACATTCAAGTTTCACGCTTGCATATCAACCAAATGGTAGCCAACCAAGTCAATGACTGCTCATCTGGCCACATAACGAGACAAACAACCACACCGCCAACCGACCAGCGAAGCAACTAACCAACCAACCTGCTGATAGGCAAAGTAACTAACCAACCAGTCTACCAGTAGCCAATCAACCGACTGACCACCAGCCAACTAGTCACCAAAGAACCGCCCAGCCTGCTACCAAAAGCCAACCAAATGACCGACTGGCTAAATGAACAACCAAGTAGCCAATCAACCAAATAACTAAGCAGCCAACCACCAGACAGCCAACCAGCCGACTGATCAACCGTGAGTCGTCAGAGGGGCAGCCAGCCGGCCAACCCACCGACGGACCAGTCGACCATTCCACCAGCCGCTCAGCCGGCCGGCCGGCCGGCCAGCCTACCGACGGCCGGACGCGGGAGGGCGCCGCCCGGCCGGTTACTCACTGAGCCAGGGCCGCTGCCGTCCGGAGACAAGGCCCGACGGTGCCCGCTCATCCAGCTGGCCGAGCAGGATGGAGCCGAAGCCGAGCAGGCAGCTGTAGGAGAGTGTGACGGTGGCCACCACTACGCCTCCGAGAACCTGCGGCGGCCGAGAGAGAGCCACTGAGCGGCGCACCCCGTCTCCCTAGCCGGAGGTCACCGCCACCCGTAGCGGGCCGACCAGCTGGGTGGACATGGTTTGTGGGACCCCTGTGTGCTGCAGGACAACCCAAACTTCGACCAAATGTACATTTTTCAATTGGTTGGGACCACTCTTTTGCAATAAAGCAGTTATGCAACAAAAAATTGGCGAAGTAATCTGGGAGCTGGGTACAACACACACACACACATATATATATATATATATATATATATATATATATATATATACACGTATATATGTGTGTGCGTGTATATGTAAATCTTTATTTATAAAATACTATGCTTTTCATATGTCCCACGCACAAATTTTTCGCCGCCGAGGATCATGGTTTAGTTTGTAATTTACCTTCCAATCGTACATAAATGTGTGACTCAAATGGTAATTGCTAGCCCCTCACCCCATTTTCCACTGTGCACGGCAAATATGGCCACGTCACTGTCATTTCATCCCAGTTATCGATGCCCCTAAAACTACAGACACCCGCGATTTATTAACATCAAGGTCACCGGCCGAAAGTCAAGTCAAAACATTAAAAGTGACGGTCATTTCCCAACGGCTTCGGGAGCACACGGCCACAGGACAAAAATGGTCGGAATGGGATATGCATAGTATCAGATAAAGTCGATGAGCCACGACAAAATATACCCTTGCGAAAAGTGATCCGAGGTCAACCTAGGGCAAAGGGTTAAGTTATGTCAAACTGACTTCACTTCTATACTGACGTATAATTTCACAAGAGGAGCTTTTCGCTTCTCTGTGTTTGCAGTACTCGGACGCTTGAGCCAGGTCTGTCTACGAAAGGGGTTAAATCAACACTGCAAGGTACAAAGTCTGACCGTCGTCAGCCTGCCGCTTGAGGTCATTTGACTTGCGAGACCTGATACTTGCGCTATCTCTGACACGCCTGTTGTAAGGCATATCAAAAGGAAAAGACAAATACCCTAACAGCACGTGAAAAACGTGGTCTTGATTCACCTCATGACGTCGAATGACATGACCTAAGATGACCTCAAATGTTGTTCGTGAACAGGTGGGCATGTTGCTCAGGTAAAAGTTTTCAAACTTTGGGGCACCTGGCATTTGTTGTTTGTATGTCATGCTGGAGAAACCAAACAGAGAAAAAAATATCTCAGAACTAGCGGGTTAAAACGTATTCGAGCCATCCCACACTGTAGAGAAAGTGACGTCGGTTTTTGTAACAATTCGCATACGTGAATCATATACGAGATCACGTGCGAGTTAACGCTTGTAATAAAGTATCATTAAGTTTTGATACCATTTGTGATCTGAGTGCATGAGAGTTATATGAACAGAAACATGCACGCAGATACAGTTTATGAGGTTATGCGGGAGCGCCACGAAAATAACATCGTTCATATTTCACGCTAAAAATTAGGCATCTGCTGAGCTGAATCAGGAAAAGCCGAAAAATATGTGGCGAAAAAATGTTTATGTTATTTAAATTAATTTCTAGAAAGTTAGGCAGACGATAATTATGATTTTCCCTCCAAACGGCGAATCTGCATTTTCCGAAACATGAACATGAAGCAAAAGCGGCGTTGCCCTGAAGTTCGCGTCTCACCTGTTTCCATATCGGGTGACGGCTGTCCGAGCTGGTGTCCGAGCTGGAATCAGAGGGCGACGTCGGCACCAACTTGCTGCGGAACGAGGCGTGACTCCCCATGGCGGACGCCGACCGACGACTGCTGTGATGGTCGTCGGCGGCGGCGGAGGCGGTTCTGTCGACCTCGGACGCCAAACGGAGGGTGGCGCCGCCCCCGCCGCCACCACCCCAGCCGCACACCCTGACCTGTACGGTCCGGATTCGTCCGTAATGCAAGCCATGCTCAGCCGGGCACAACGGTCTGGATGTTGGTGACTCGCTGGCCGAAAGAAATTGGGTCGTTCCTGACAGCTGAAAGATGGCTGCCATCGCTCACCCGATTTCTTGCTGCATTCCGTTGTCGCTGTAGAGGAATTTTAGTCAGCGCTTCGAAAAACGGGTCCAAGCAAAACTGCGCCTGAAAATTTAGGGCGCACTCGCAGCGGCCCGGACGGCGTAGAATCTATGTCGTCGACGTCATCCACCCCAAAGATCCTGCGCGCTTTGAAGTTCGCGGTGACCCGGACGACGGAGATTCTGCGTGATGTCACGTAGAATCTTTGCCTGCGTTCGCCGTAGCCCGGACGACAGAGAATCTTTGTGACATCACGTTCAATCGGACCAACAATGGTTACAGTTCTTGGGGACCAAACTGTGGCCACTGTGGGTCCGATTGGCCGTGACGTCACAAAGATTCTCTGCCGCCTGGGCTACAGCAAACGCACCCTTGTCGGATGCGCAGAATATTTTGTCGGATGCGCAGAATATTTTGTCGGACGCGCAGAATATTTCTCCGTTACTTAGTCAAAGTTAGACAAAAATGACGCAACAAGTCTGTTTACAAACTGCCTGGGTTTGGCGCAGTCTCTATGGTTACAGCGCACGCGGGGTACGAGCGGACCAAGGCTATATAAATAAACGTGCAGATCAGGCAATAGCGGTGACTAATGGGTTAAGTGGTTATTGTGTGGGTGGCGATGCCAATATCTCAAGGGACCTACCAGGGAAAACAGAAACCAAAGAGGACATAAATTATAATATTGCCTCACCAGCATCCAGTAAATGCACACTTGAACAATGTAAGCTCTATGAGTTCTTTTTCCATTCGAACTCGTGAAATTCAGCAGGTCCGTAACCGATTCACTGCTGGTTCACGGTGCCCGTTGTCCGGTGACATTTATTGACAGACACTGTGATGTTTTTCATGCGTAGTTATTGTCGTCAGTCTCACAAAATTACAAATAAAAAGACTGGCACGCTACGAACACGTCCGAGAAAGATTCCTCGTGACGTCACACAGTGTATAATATCTTTCGCGCGCTGCGAATACACCGTTAGTGTTGCTGCTGGTATGTGCGTTGAAAAACATGGCTCATTAACGGATGGCCGGAAACCGACCGGTGACCGGAACGTCTTCGTGTGTCTGCTGATATTCACAACATATTCACGAAAGTGCCAGTGTTCATTCGATCGCCTCATAAGCTGTCGGCCGGTAGGCTGCCATGCCCGCCGCGCTCTGCGACGCTGGCTGTTGGCCGGTGACCGGTGTCTGGCGCATGACCTCCCTGCCCCGCGGCCACGTGCCACGTCGCTGAAGACTGACACATCCTGTCATGTGACCCCTTCCTCGGGGCCACGTGCAGGGTATCTGAAGACTGACACCCCCCGTCATGTGACCTCCCCATCCCGCGGCCACGTGTCACTTGACCTCCCTGTCTCCCGGTCACGTGTTGGGTCTCTGGAGGCTGACATGCCCTGTTGTGGCCCTTGCCCCGCGGCCACGCGTTGGGTCTCTGGAAGCTCACACACCCTGTCAAGTGACTCCTCGTCCGGTGGTACGTCCGCGCCTGTGGGGTTCTTGTACCTAAGTTTGTTTGAGTAGTTGTAGTTTCAATGATGTAGTCCAGGTCGGTCGACGCGGCCGGTCAGCCGACCTGGACTACATCAGCGCCAACAGCACCGGGTCCAGCACGGTGCCGTGGCGACTGAGACAGATCAGGTCGCAGCAGGGCGAGCTGACGGCGCCAGGTCCAGCACGTTGTCGTGGCAGCTGAGGCAGACCAGGTCGCGACAGAGCGAGCTGACGGCGTCGGTCGAGTGCGGTCAGCCGCTCGGCAGTAGGAGCAGGCCGGCATCGTCCGCAGGGACTTCGGGTCAACGGCAGGCAGCCGGCAGCTGCAGGCACGGCATCAGCCAGCGCGCGCCCGGTGTCGCATTTGTTTCTTGACTTTCCTTTTTTCTTAGGTTCCCTGAGTTTTACGTTATCATGTTCAACATAATGCCATCGAATGACGTAGTATAGTCCCCAAGTATTTTGATTTGTCTGGTTGGATCAAAGTTTCTTCTGTCTGTCCTTGATGAAAGGTCTTACCCAAGTCCCCTTGGTACGGCCATTACACATTGCAAACGTTAAGTGTTTGCTGCGTGGAGGCGTCGTTGCGCACGAATGCATGTGCATGTGTGTGTGTGTGTGTCTCTGTGTTTGTGTTGGTTGTTGGGTTATTAATCAACACGCTCGACTGCCAGGGTCATTATGCGTCGCCGTCTCTCACGCCCGCTGTCACGAGGGACGTGGGTGTGGGTGTGCAGATGACTGCTGTGTTGTGACGCTACCTAATTTCCTTTTTAGGCCGCCATATGGAACAAACATAACGTTTATTGCCATTGCATGGCCTTCCTACATTAAACTGGCCCTGACCCACTTAGGTAAGCCCAGCAGGCAACAACCCTACCTCAGCCTTGGTGGGATTTCCTCAGTGGTTGGCCCCAGACGACAAACTTACCTACCAGTGCCCCAACTCATCTTCAAGGAGCAAATTTTTTCGGTTAACCCCTAACTTGCGGTATGTGGAATCACCAAGTGGTACAGTCAACGATCGCAAGCACGAGCGGCGAAACCTCTTAGGGGATGGGACATTGTGCTCCCTTGAACACTAAAATGGAATTGATGAATATGGAAGAATCGAAGGATTACTTGAATGGCGTAGCGCACCAAGCTTTTACAGCACGTTGCGGGTGTTTACTGGGCACCGTTTTGGTGAGCTTCGACCTGGTCGTATTATAGTTTGATATGGTTATGAGTTCGACCTACCTCAGCTAAAACAATGAGTAAAGGGTTACTGCCGGTAGCTGGAGCTCGGTTTAATTGGAATCTGGCCTTCACATTTAGACAGACAGCGTTTCATTACATTTCTCAAGCAAACCGAAAACATGAATGTAAGTACGTTTCCTAAAATCCCTGTTTAATTTATTTTATTATTAGCTTTCCAAACAGAGAGAGAGAGAGAGAGAGAGAGAGAGAGAGAGAGAGGGGGGGGGGACTTGCTTTTCCACGGCCCGCACATGGAAGCCTTTATGTTGCGTCACCCCTGACGGCTGCCGCAGGCCGTCCCAGCGTGCTGACGTCCTTACAAGGAGTGTGGGGATGCGAGCTTCTGCGCACTACAATGAGGGGACATATTATCAGTTTGTACAATGGTAATATAATGTTAGTGATATAATATAATGTGCAGTGGTATTACCAATGTGTCCATTGGTAATATCACTGCAACTCAGGATCAGCTTAAGAAACATTCTATTGCGGCTTGTTGCTCTTTACCGCAGCTTGTGGGCGTGGCTGTCTCCTTACTGTTGTCTTAACTGCCTTACCCGTGTTTTTTTTTTACTGCGGCGTTTTTATACGTTCGTCGTACCCACATGCCCATGTATCTGACTCGATTTCAAGGATAACAAGTACCTTAGAATAATCCGTAAAATATACTGACTGACCTGTACTCACATGACACCAGCCAGCGTTCCAGAACGGAACATCGAGCTCGGCAGAAAACCAACACGCCCTGTTGGAAACCAACTGTTCAAGTTGTTAAGCAGCTGTTTTCAGTGAAATAGCAGTAATACTTCCCTTTGGAAACTAGTCTGTGTTGAGGAACCAGTTGTGCCTATTGCAAGAGCAGCCATCCCCGATGGAAAACCAGCAGTCCCCAGCGGAAGACCAGCCGTCCCCAGTGGAAGACCAGCAGCCCCAGTGGAAGACCAGCAGTCCTCCGTGGAAGTCCAGCCGCCCCTGGTGGAGGGACTGGCGGTTCCTAGTGGAAGACCGAGGTATTGCCCAGCGGTCCCGATATTTACCAGCAGTCCACGGCACAGGCGGCCGGCGCCGGTTTCAGTGGCGGCTCGTATCGCCAGCTCTGACGTCAAAGGTGGCGGCTGTCTGTGTTGCACCAGATGACCGGGCGAGTCCTGATTGGGCGGGATTGGGAGTTCCGCTGTTGGCCGGGGGCGGGGAGGTCGCTGTACGGCGCCCCGCCAGAGCCGCCAGCCACCGACCGTCCGACTGATAACTGGACCAGACGTTCCTGGCTACTGTCGCGACCGTCGGTCCCCGCACCTCAGCACACCGACTCCTCACAAATGTGCAGTGCACTGACAGCGAACACTGACATGTTTTCGCGTGCTTGTGTATTTCAGCTCTGTGAGCACCGTCTGACTTTGCGGCAAGTCGTTGTTTGAAAGAGAGAAACATAGCCCGAGCGCATGCCATGTTTCTCCCGCGGAAGGTAACACTTCTAACTCGGTCAACTCACGAACGGGCTCTGAATTTGATACGTCGTCCTCGTCGCAATGCAAGTCGAGACTCGAGACCAGAAACAGTAAAATGTCTTTAAGAAGATCATAAAAGCATACGGAAAAGATGGCGTGCATAAGAAGAGGCAAGAAACAAGACAGAAAACGCGATGAACAGACATCTGTGCTCCAAACGGCTGGCCGGAGTTTTACACGTGTGTATGTCAAATTCCTTCGTTTTTCGTATCTAATCTTGTCATCCCTTTTACCACACTCCGCCACTTGCCCTTCGAACTGAGTCCTTGCATCAAGTGCGGCGCCCGAACGGCTGCAGTGGTTGGCTGCGGACTGTTTGTCGTATCCCAATGTTTACCTTCGGGTCAGCAGGTGTCCCATGCCTGAGTAAAGCGTATTACCGAAGGCAATGGTCGGCTGGGCACCAGCTGTATGTTCATTCCTTGTCTTCATGCCTGATCCCTGATGCCATTTCCGCTATGTTTAGATGTTTGCCTTTTACTTTTCCGTCGTTCTGTTTTGGTTTCCGCGCGCGTAATAGCTTTAGTTCAATAAAGATGCAAATGATAAAGTGTTATTTCTCCACCCTTCGTTGCTCTGGAGTCCCTCGTCTGACACACTGCAGTTTCGAGAAACAGTCGCCTGATTTGGCTAATTCGAATGACAGTCGATAGCGCTGGGCCGTGCAGTTTAGTGAAATACAGTCTTTGCCTTTGAGTAACTGATGATGTCATATGTCAGGTCCAATCCCAAAGGTGACCCTTTTCTTCACTATCCGCTAATCGAAATGCGGAGAAATGAAAGACCGACGTTTACATGCAAGGGTCCTGCACAAATCTGGGTCATATTCTGAATGCCACTTGGCGTAACGTCATCGAAATTCGAGAGTCATCAGAGGCTAATGGCATATGCTAGATGAAGTTTGAAGTCCGCACCTTGGGCTCATGTAATACATTTTTCAAGGCACATGTACCGCGAGGGTTCCAAAAAGGCATCTTTTCAAAGACCTAGAAACGGAATATATTTTTTCAGAAACAGGCTATATTTGCCCGCAAAAGATAGCGGATGAATATAGCCTTGGCATGAGCAGGTGCGATACGAGGAGCAAAGTGGGCAGGAAATGTGGCGTAACGAATTCCCTATTGCTTGACCCTATTCCCGGAGGGCTAGACGGTATGGCCGATTCTCGGAAGGGGGGCGGATTCGGCCCCCCCTGAGATCTTGAGAACTACTCGTCTGGTTTCATCGCAACAAACGGCAATCGATTTGCCGTCACGTGAACTACATTCTTATAAAAAGAAATTTCCAAAATTTTGAAAAGTGTGGATACAGGGGCAAAAATGTCAAAATGGGGGTACTTTTGAACTTCTTATAACTCCGTTGTTTATCGACCGATTTCGATGAAATTGACATGAGTCGAGAGATTATGAATAGGGCTTTTACCACGGGTCCGCAAATCTGAAATTTTGAGAAAATTCACGGGCGTTCACAGGGTTTCAAAAATATAAGGACTAGTTTTCTAACAACTGAATGAACAAAAGAGACAAACACCCTTTTTTGGCTTGTGCTAGTCATGTTATAATAAAGAAGTGCAAATCGCATCACAATGTTTGTATAATGTTAGCATAGGCGGTGCCAGGGACATGAAAAAGGGGAACTGTCATGGTCACACGTTTCTCAGATCAACTTTGACCTTTGACCTTAAATGACCTCCAGTGACCTTGGTGTCACTTGGAATGATCTCGTGTGCATTCAATATTGTCTGCAAACGTTTTCAATCATTTGAATTCACTCTATTTCAAAAATTTCATTTTATGGCTATTGCGATATAGGATGCCCGCACTGACATTTTAGGTCATAGCTCCGTGACCCGACCTGATATCAAGCTGAAACTTAGTACACAAGTAGAAGGCACCCTTCTACGTCATATATATTCCGGGTTTGGCATTTGAAAACACGGCGCCGAAATTATTGCAAAAAACAAATTTTGGTTTTTGACCTTGACCTGACCTTGCAAAATGATCTCAGATAAACAAAATTACATCTGCGCATTGCACAACTATTTAGCTATACATCCATATAAAGTTTTAAGTTCTATCTTTAAAACTTTGTTTTTGGCAGACATTTTTCTTTTACCCTCAAGAGGGCCAAAAATGGCCTGAGGTGCCTCCCAAAAACGTTGCCTGGCTCCGCCCCTAAGCAAAATAGAATTTTGAAATTTTGTCACAGCATGTAGAAAGAATAGCTAGGAAAAGTCACCAAGTTTTGTGAAGCTGCGTTAAAAAGCCTGGAATTGGCAAGCAAAAAACCCGAGGGGGTCGGATTCAGCCCCCCTGCCGGGAATAGGGTTAAGCTATGTTAGAATATCATCGATAACATCTGGGCCACGTGGCGATGTTGGCAGTAAGTTGCAGGACGGTTTCGGTAAAACAGTCGCCTAGGACTGATGCCACTAATCCACGTGTACTGCCATCCACCTCCTTTAAATGGGAGCTTAGTGGGAACGCGATAAACGCAGCTCGCCGAGGTACGCGCCATTGCCTGCCGGAAATGATTGTACAATGGGACCGCTGTCGAAAGAATGATTTACCCACACATGAGTGTGGGTAAATGAGTGCGACCCGGGAAGTCGAACCAATATTTCATGATATATAAGTACGTTATCTATCATGGGCGCAGCATTCGTTAACATGACCGATGTCACCGTTTGACCTACACCTTACAAACGAAGTGCGCTATTTGTATAAAATTTCGACAGCTTTACCGAAGTTTTGGTTAATGAGCTATTTACCTGTTTCTTCATCAACAATGGGAGATGCAGATTACCAGGTAATGCCGCACTACATGCCAAACCATATCTTTTTTGTGAAGGAAGATTACGTAATGCGTTTTGTAACGAAAAATATGCTGATGTCGGGCTACGAAGTCGTTTACGTGCCAATGATTGGGCAAATGAAGGACTGTTTTTTATGACTGCATGCTTACCTAATTTTGCGAGGCGTATTTTGCATACGTAGTTTCCGCATATTTAGATTCCCTAACGTACATTATCCATACGTATATTTGTTCGGTGAAAATTAGGGAATAATGAATGACATTCAGAGCCAAGTATTTTCTATCCTTTCTGCTTTACATACGCAAGGGCACGTAAAGCATTTTTTAATATTGATACCTGCAAACCTCCGGGATGCGGGAGGCGAGGATCCCCCTGCCCCACAGAGCCTTTTTTTATTTAGTATGCCTCGGAAATGGAAGACGACAGAGACACGAAATTTACCTGGACTATCTTTCGTCATTTCTATATTGTCTCCCAAAGTTTCACTTTGAGGTCACGTCAAGTCACTGACCTATTTTACGACTGCTCATGTCATTTAATGCATTTAAACCCATAGCAGTGAGGTCGTTGTGATACAAAAAGTAAATGAAGGATGCCATTCAAATAAGTTGTTTGTTCATTATCCTTAGTTTTATGGTATAAAAACGTACAGATCAATGACCTGGCCTTACGTTAGCACAATAAGGCACTTTTTTGGACCGAACCAACAATTTTGGTAGGTGCGGTTCTCTCAGATCCACAATTGGATATGGATCATATTCAAGAGGTGAAAGATTAAAACATTTTTCTTATATGGTATTTGACCGAGGGGCAGATCGCAGATGGTGATTGTGCAATGCCAGGTAGCGATAAAATGGTGTTATCACGTATAACTCGCAACCAAGCATAACCATGTATTCCGCCATTCACCACCTACTCTGCAAACTTGTGCCTGATTCACCTGAAGTAAACTGATTCACTTTCTGATTTCCAAGGTAGGAAATCAATTCTGATTCGGATTCCGTACATTTTTGCAAATCCATTCATTGCAGGCCCGGAGTCATATGTGAACTGCTTTAGTTTTGATTCAGTTCAAAGCAACATGGAAAAATCTTGAAAGTATAGAAAGATAATCTGTTGGAGTTGCCATTGTGCTCTCTGAACTTTTTGGTGAATCAATTCACGGCTGATTCTTCGAACAAGTGCGCGATTCATTTCCGATTCTGATTCACTGCAGGTCCTAACTGAATCAATTCAAATTCCTATTCACGACAAAAATGCCAAATTTCTGGATCGATTCAGGCTGATTCAGAATCAAGCACGAACCTGCCACCCTAATAGCGCAAGACTTGATCTGACCCAGTACGGCCTGCCACGTTGATTTCTTAGTGCCTCCTCACCAAAGCGAAAATTCGTAAAATGGTCAAAGTTCGTTGTAAGATACGTTTCATCTTGACCGCAGACTGATGGGGGCTAATTTGACACTCAACGCCCGTCACGGGCAGTGAAGAGAAGCGTCATTGTGCTTACTTTGGTGGTTGTCTCAGCAAAAATTATCTATGCAAAGAAAAAGTTGCAAAATGGAGTGCAGATTGTACAGTAGTCCTTTCGGCTTCACGGGATTGGGGATTTATTCTCATTCTTTTTGTAGCCAAAGAAAGGGGACCGGGTTGCAGTTTTTTTTTAAGGATTCTGATGAAAACTGTCTAAGCCATGTTCTTAAGCAAAATGTTACCATTCGGGCAGAGGTCCGGAAAACCCACGACTCTTCCAAGTCGGAAAACATCAGAAGGTCCGACTCCCGTCGGGGCCAGTGCTTACAGCCTCCAGTTCTCCAGGGAAACAGTTAGTGGTTGGATACCCATATATAATACTTAACCACGATAATTTTTAATTTCTAACGGTGTTACCTCGTCAAACGTACACCTGTCCAAACATAGGGTTCAACGGAGTCAAATATAGTGGCCGCTTTCTCAACTAGCCGGGAGCCGCAAGTAGTGGGACGCGACCGTCCCGCAGGCATTAACATCCGCGTTTACAGAACAAATTCGAAATGCTGCCAGATTGGCGCCAATGTTCGCTTAGCTCGCGCCCAACTGTCGGTCGGCGCCATGCGCGCCCGATTAGGGGGGGGGGCGGATGGTTGGCCGTCGCCTCTAACTAACAAACGGTTAGTCGCACGATAAAAATAAGCACATCGTTGGAAAGCTCGTGACCAGTAGAACTTGAAACTGGTCTCACTTTTAGTTTTGGATAAAAGGTATGCCATTTACGCCCTATATATGTTTTCTCATAGCCGCCTGCACGAGACCGAGAAACGGTCTGGATGTCAAAGGCTGTGACTAATGAAGTCTAGATAAAGGCACCAGCGGACAGGTAAAGGTCCGCAGATGCCGACCCACATCTAATTTCTCTGATTTGTTTAATATGTACGGGGAAGCGTTGAGTTAAAAACACGGCGATTTTCACACCACTCCACGGCAAGCGCCATGGATGAACGCGGTATGAAATTAACGGGAACTAGTTTAAGCGCTCTTTTATTTTTGCAAAATATTCCTTTCCAAGTATTGTTTCTTGATCCTAGTGGTTTTTGTGATGGTTTATCATTCCTAGATTTTGGGAGAGTTTATTGATTATCAGTCTACGCAACTGGCGGAGCTTTACTCGAAAAAGTCTGTTTATTTCTTAAATATGCAATTTTTCGAAACTTTTTGCACTTCTTGGTATTACTTGCAACTGTGCGAGCCAGTTATGCCATTTTCTATCCGATCTGAGTCATTTATCGCCGATTTTGATGGCAGTGCATTTTAACTCATGACAGTTATTCGTGACCTGACCTCATGTCAGTGGTCGGAGGTCACTGAAACTTTGCCAGTTGACGAAAACTGGATGTCTAGATCTCCGCACATTCCAACTGTTATAAAAGAAAAATCCGTCAATACTCGGATAAACGACAACTTATCTTAAAAAGTAGTGACATGGCCTCAGCTCAGTGGTCGGAGGTCATTAAAACTTTGTCCGCTGACGAAAATTGGATGTCTGGATCTCCCCACATTCAAAGTGTTATAAAAACTTCCGTCAGTTTTGGAAAGAAACGACGACTTATGTTGAAAACGGGCTTGACCTTACTTCAAATACCTCGAGATTTCTGAAAAACTCGAGATAGTTGATTTGTTGCATTTATCAAAATCTCTAATCCTTTCAAGATTTACTGTGATATGTTTTTCAAAAATGTCACAGAATGCTTAACTTTTTTGGATATGGGTCCATTTGACCTGACCTAGGCCAGACACCTACTTGACTGGAGGTCAAAAATTGGGCACAAGGTGTGAAAATGATGAAGCAAAAGGCACACAAAGTTTCGTGGAGCTGCGCTGATCTTTTCTCTCGCAATCGTGAAAAAACTCAAGAGGATCGGTCAACTGTTCTCCCAGTCGGGGGCGGGTTAATGTTGCTTAAATGAAGCTTTCCTCCGTCCTCATATGATCTCAAGTATGGCGCTCATGCGTAAAATCTAAATGAAAAAAACGACTGGCTGTTCGTGGTTTTTTACCGTGCGCGTATGAGGCAAGCATAGAAAGAAAGAAATAAACTGCTTGTTCGGTTTTTACCAAGAGAGGTAGGTACCTATCCAGAGCAATGTTTACGTGAGGCAGATACCGTCCATCTGCCCTGTGTAATGGGACTTGCACACTAAAGTTAATTCACAGCAATGTTGCAAGGCATAACACAGCACAGTCTAGCCAAACAAACCTCTCCTCATTTAACCCGCGCACGACTGTCGGTCGATTACGATCATGCCCGACTGTGGGGGGCAGTTGGCCGCCCCCCCTCTAACTCAAGGACAGTTGGTCGCACGATAAAAATAAGCACACCGTTGGAAAGCTTATGACGAGTAGAGCCCGAAACTGGTCTCATTTTTAGTTTTAGATAATATGTAAGCAATTTACGTCCTATATATGTTTTCTCATAGCCGACTGCATGAGACCGAGAAATGGCCTGAATCTCAAAGGCTGTGACTAATAATGCCTAGGTAAAGGTACCAGCGCACAAGTAAAGGTCCGCAAATGCCGATACACGTCTAATTTCTCGGATTTGTTTAATATATACGCCGAAACGTTGAGTTAAAGACACGGGAATTTTCGCGATGGCTGTCGGTGTGCGCAGCAGCCGTACGCAGTAAGAAATTGACGGGAACTAATTTTAGCGTTCCTTTATTTTCGCGAAAACAGCCTATCCATGTAAATTTTATTGATCTTAGAGGTTCTTGTGATGGTTTTTCATGCTTAAAATTTGGAAAAATTCATTAGTTACTAATCTACAAAATTTGGTTGCGATGAAATGTTGCGATGAAATCGGATATGTCGTTCTCGAGATTTCAGGCGGGGCCGAATCCGCTCCCCCCCCCCTACCGACAGTCGTCTATACCTTCGGGGATAGGGTTAAACATCTCCATCTGACGCCCCACCCCAGGCAATGGAAGATGGCAAAATATCCCAGCAAAAGTTGAGTTCAAGATAAACATTGAACAACAGTTTTAGATGTTCTGACTAAAATGCCAGCGAAAATAAGGTGAATGAAAGTTTTTCGTAATCGGCATTCTCCAACGTTCGCAAAATTCCGTGGATGTGGGCATCACTGGGCAGCTGGCCAGTCTATGCATTCATCTCGATAGGTTTACCGTTCCGCTCCGGGTGCCGATGCGGTTCGATCGACGCGTCGCTGGTGCTGCCGGTTCTGCTGACGATTAGCCAAGTATGAAGCCGGCTATCAGAGGGACGACGACCAGCGCCTGTTGCGCTAATTAAAGATGTCCTGTTTACTGCGGAGCACGATAACGGTTGTGGTTTTCGTCGAACTGTCCACTTCCCCGCCCCCGGAACGTAGCATGGAGTACATCACAGTGGAGCCAGCCCCGCCCCCCGGGAGGGACTGTGTGTTCCTGAAGACGATCGCGGATCAATTACTCATGTCTCACTGGCAGCGCGGTCCGGTCGGATGAGGCAGTGCAGACACATGCGATGTCCGAACGGCTCAGCCCGCTCCGTGTTTTTGTTTAGGCTGTCTGCCCTCAGCAGGCTCCTCGGGCTCATCCACCGCAGTCAGCCACGCCGAACTCGCGGCTGTCTTAGTCAACAAGTCAGCAAGTCAACTCGGATCAAACCAGGCTCCAAATCAACATCCAGACCACCAGAGCCCAGTAATCTCGCTGGTCAACAGCAGCATCCATTCCTCTGCTAGGAGCACGTGGAAGGCATCGGACGTTGCCCCCAGGCGCGCCCGCCGTCAGTGGCCGCCAAACCGCGCAGGGACAACAACACGTTAGCGTGAGCCAGCAGACAAAAACAGCGCCCCAACAGCCTCAATTGTCGCCGCGCTCGCCAGCCATAATAAATAGCGCCATCGCTGTCAGCGCATGACTCTAGGCGGCGCCCGCGCCGTAGCGAGGGTCGCCGGGTCTGTCACTCATCGAGACCTTGCTGCCACTACTTGACACGTGCTGCACGTGCCCACTGCCCGAGTACACGGCCTCTGGTATGGCAGCCGGAATTGCGGAGACAGACTTACCGGTGCCATCACACTACCAACACAAGGCATTACGGCCGTAGTGGTGCAGTCTGTCGGGCATGTCAGAGGACTGCATTGGACCAATCCGGTTAATCAGATGCGACAGCGCGCTAACAACATGACTCGTCCGGGTTAGGAAGAAGTAGCAGGCTTGCGGCAGAACCGGCCAATGTTAGCGTGACACTTTTCATCAGGATTGGTCCAGGTTACGAGGCACGCTACAGGCCCTGCGGCAGGACTGCTCCAGACTAGGAAGTGTAGCACTGCTGCGGCGTGGTCGGTTTCAGCGATTTTGCGGATTTGATATTGATTCATTTCCTCTCTGTAAGTCCTGTTCGTCGGCCGGCGCTGCGTGGGCGGCCGCGCGCGTGGGAGCCGCTGCGCGTGCCGTCGCTGCTGTGGCCGGTGCCTGCCGAACGGCTGGGTTTCGCTAAAGTATTTCGCTAAAGTATTCTACGACCCATCGACCGCCTACGGAAACCATGTACAAATTGATGAGGCGGTCAATGCTGATCGTGAATTTAGACAGTGAGTGACGGGGGTGAGAAGTAAAAAGGCGCGAGAAGGAAGGAAGCATTCTGCGGGATGACTTCGTTAGGCGGTAACCGGGGACATTTTACTCTCGGCTACCTATATCGTCTCACGTCACCCCGAAAAACACGCTTAGTGGTCAAGCAGACATCATGTTTAAGCCATTTGATCCAATGCAGGCTGGCACAGGCTTCGCGCTGGTTTGTTTTAAAATGACGTAACTAAACTGTGATACTCCACGACGAGTGCGAATTGCCTTCAACGCACGTTGGTTAATCCTCCACTGGCCCTTAAATATCCTCTCCAATTTAACCTGCATAACCTTCTCTGGTGACGAAATTCACTCACCCCCTTCCCCTTTGACCTCTCTTCCCCAACTCCAGTGACGTGCCTTGTCAACACCCGTTGCAAACGTCTACGGTTGGTACTGTTCCGTCAGTAGGTCAGACTTCTCTCGTCGAATTTAATTCAGCCCAGCCGGCGTTTCACCTGGCCAAATGATCTAGCATCATGTCAGTGGCTGCCGGGGTTCCCCGGGCTACCGGTAAGCCAAGGCCCTTAGCGAATACCCTTAGGGTTATTCGCCCGTGACTCCTTTCTCTGGGCTGCCGTGGCCGCGGCCAGTCCAGTTTTCGCCCCGGGACTTTTGGCCACCGATCAGTTCGGTCCGAGCCTTTCGACCTGCCGATCCAATGTCCCGGTATTACAGCCGTCCACGGTCCATTCGCCCAACTCCGGACAGCTGCCTGACACTTCAGTCACCTGCGCGTAGAAAGGAATTTATCAAAACACGCGCCGGATGACAGCCCCTTACTTCAGCGTAGCCTGGATCCCCGGGCCTCCGGTCAGCCCGGGACCCTGAGGGCCACTCGCCCTCAACCCCTTTTCTGAGCGGCCGTGGCCTCGGCCCAGCTCAGTCCGCATCCCGTGATGTCTGGCTACCGATCACCGCGGTCCGAGCCTTTTTCGACATGCCGGCCTACGTTCCGGTCTTACAGTCGTCCACGGTTCCTTCGCCCAGGTCCGGATGACACTGCGACGCTCCTTCTCATTCGCGATTAAAATTTTTGTTTTCGACTGTATACGCCGTATTGGGCGCAGATCCATGGAGGGGGGAGGACGATGGGGGCGATCGTCCTCCGAAGCAGTCCCTCTCGGGCCGGCCCTGTCAGACTCAAAAGAGGCCCCGAAGGGGCCCCATATGAACTTCACGGGGTGCCAGTGAAAACGTAACAGGTTCTTGATGCAATCAGGAGGCCCCTGGCAGGGTTAGATAACCCCTAAGATGTAGAGAGGATAGAGGCCCCTGGAATGGCACAGAGACCCCGAATGGGTCTCACGGACCTGTGTGAAAAACTGAAGGTTCTTGATGCATTCAGAGGATCTCCTTTAGGACTAATGAGACCCTGAGATTTCAAGATCGCCCCTAAGATGGACAGAAGGGCACCTGAAACTCTCCCAGGGTCCCCGGGACCGCAAGAAGGGCCTCAAATACGGCAAAAGTTAAAGAGATCCAAGCCATACAGGGGCCCCTAATGGCCTGTAGGGGACCCCCTGTCGGCCTGTGATGTTTCCTGCCAGCCTCTGCGGGCCCCCTGTCAGCCTGTAGGGGATTCCCTGCCGTACTGTAGGGCTCCCTGCCAGCCTGTAGGGCTCCTGTTAAACTACAGGGGGCCCTCTGCCGGCTTGCAGGGCCTCCTGCCGGCCTTCACTGCCAGCCCGTAGGGGGCCTCCTGCCTGCCTTTTGGGCCCCTACCGGCCTGCAGGGACCATCTGCTGGTCTGTAGGGCTCCCTGCCGGTCCGTGGGCCCCTGCCAGCCTTCGGGGCGCCTGATGGCCTGTGGAGGGACCCCGTGCCGTTCTATGGGGCCCTGCCGTTCTATGGGTCTGCCGGCCTGCAAGGCGGTCGGAAAAGGCCTCTTGCTTGCCTGTAGCTGGCCCCTTGTCGGCATGAAGGGGTCCCTTCTGACATGCCGGGGCTCTTGACGCCGCCTGTAGGGCCCCCTGCCGGCTTGTGGAGGGGCTCGCTTACGGCCTGTGGAGAGGTCCCCTGACATCTGTGGAGGCCCCCAGTAAAAAAGCGTTTTTGGCGTGATCATCGACAATCAGATAAGAGCTAGCTGGTTGCAACTAATAAACTTTAGCAACAACAACCGTCAGTTGTAAAATTTTTACTGGCTGTTTTTATTCAGGGGGCCCAGTCATAGGATATGGCTCGCCACTGGTCACGTAACCCCCGAGATTTTGGGCCGGCTATTCCCCTCTGCGAGCCTCTTGTGAAATGTTATGTTAATATTTCTGTCCAGGGGGCGCAGATGAAGTGAGGGGGCCCACCACTGGACGAGGACCCCTCCCCCGAAATTTTTGGCTGGCTGCGCCCTTGCCCCTGAGTGTGTTAGGCGAGCTTCTGGCACAAAAAGGTCCTCCTGAGACTGCCAGCGAGGCCCCTGAAGCGCTAACAAAAGCCCCTGATATGGCTTAAAGGGACCTTAACCCTATTCCCGGAAGGCTAGCGGTAAGGCTGGTTCCCGGCAAGGGGGGGGGGATTCGCCCCCGATGAGATTTTGAGAACTACTAGTCCTATTTCATCGCAACAAACGACAATCGATTTGACATGACGTAAACTACATTTTTATAAAAGGAAACTTTCAAGATTTTGAAAGGGGTTGAAACAGGGGGCAAAAAAGCCAAAATAAGATGTTTTTGGACTATTTATAACTCCGTTGTTTATGGACTGATTTTGATAAATTGGCATGAATCGGGAGATTATGGACGGGACTTTTGCCATTGGTTAGTATATTTCGAATTTTGAGAAAATTCATAGGCGTTCATAGAGTTTTCAAAATAGAAGGGCTAGTCTTTCGAAAATAGATTTACCAAAAAAATTAAGACCACTTTTTTGGCTCCTTCTAGTCATGTTATGCTGAAGAAGTACAAATCGTATAAGAATGTTTGTATAATGTTAGCATAAGCGGTGCCAGGGACATGAAAAAGGAGGGACTGTCATGGTCGCCCGTTCTACAAATCAGCTTATGACCTTTGACCTTAAATGACCCCCAATGACCTTAGAATCACTTGAAATGATCTCGCGTGCATTTAATATTATCTGAAAACGTTTCCAATGATCTGAATTCCACTCTATTCCTAAAATTTCATTTTACGGCTGTTCTAATATAGGGCACGCGCACTAACGTTTTAGGTCATAGCTCCGTGACCAGACCTGATGTCGAGCTGAAACTTGGTACACAAGTAGAAAGCACCCTTCTACGTCATACGTATTCCGGGTTTGGCCTCTGAAAAAATAGCGCCAAAATATGTACTATAAAACCAAATTTCGGCTTTTGACCTTGACCTGACCTTGTGAAGTGATCTCAGGCGAACAAAATTTTATTTGCATTTTGCCCAACTATTTGCCTAAACATTCATATAACGTTTTAAACTCTATCTAAAAAAAAACGCCACTTTTGACAGAATTTTCCTTTTACCCTCAACAGGGCCAAAAATGGCTTGAGGTGCCTCTTAAAACGTTACCTGGCTCCGCCCCTGAGCAAAACAGAATTACAAAATTTTGTCACAGTACGTAGAAAGAAAAGCTAGGAAAAGTCACTAAGTTTCGTAAAGCTGCGTCAAAAAGCCTGGAATTGGCAAGCAAAAAATCCGAGGGGGCGGATTCAGCCCCCTACCGGGAGCAGGGTTAAGACTGCCAGCTATACCCCATGTAACAGAGGAAGACCCCTGATACAGCCATGGAGGCCACCGGAGGCGTTCGTAGGGCCCATGACGCTGCACAGGGGCCGTGAAATTGCTAAAAGGTTTTTTGTAACTTCCAGAGGGCTCCTGAGACGCAAAAATGTTTCCCAGAGACGATAAGAAAGACACCTAGGACAACAAGGGGTCCACTGTGACGACCAGATGGGCCCCGGAACTACTGAGCCTTGAGACGTCCAGACAGTTCCTGGAATGGCCAAAGGAACAAGAGTATTGCCAGAGGCGCCTCTATCACGACGGAGAAAGACTTACAGAGGGCCCTTGTTACTGCCTGACGGGTTTTTTAGACGGCAGAAATTTCCGAGGGACGACAGGAGGGAACCCGAGATGGCTTGCGTCCCTGAAGCTGCCAGATGGGCCCATGACACTGTCCGAGATGTCCATGAAATTACCAAAGAACGCTTGAGACGTCCCGAGAGACACGTGAAACTGTGAATGGAACCTGAGGCCACTAGACGGCCCTGACACGGCAGACGGCCCGAGACCACCAAAAAGCCAGCAAAAAAGTGTCCAGAAGTTACGTAGGGGGCAGAGGGGCTTCTGGACCAGATACAGACACGTTATTTGAAGTGGAGGGAGGGATGCAGCCGCCTAAAATCCTGCCGTTGTTGTCATATTTTGGGAATATTGTCACTTTGTAAGGGGAACCAATCGCAAAATTTCCTCAAATGAGGTGACACGCTTAAATTTTTTCGATTACCTTATATGGCGAAAAAAAAACTCAAAATGTCATGAAATGTTTCAGCCTGGACCCGAGCAAATCATTGTTTTTTTTCATATCTGAAGAGCAAAAAATGGAGGTGGCCGGCCGGGAAGGGGCCCCGCGCTGACCATTCGCTCCCTTGGCGAAATCCTGGATCCGCCCCTGTTCCGTATGAAGTAGCCTTCCACCCGGAATCGAAACGGAAATTTCTTCAGTCACTCACCAACAGCTGTTGCCGAACCACTTCAGGTGGAAGCAAGGCCACAAGTCTCAGCATCATTGCCCGCAGGGTTTGTAAATTTATAACACCGACATGAGCGTACCCGATGCTGTCTGTAATAGTAACCCGTCGCCGCTGGGCTCGCACCGAAGGCGCCTGGTGTACCGCGCCGCGCCCCGGCGGCGGCGGCGGTGGCTGGCCGTTCTGACGTATAATGGCGTCGTCTACGCGCCACCTCCCTGCTTCGGGCACCAGGCATCGGTGCCGCCGGAGAGCGGAGGCGCGTCAGCTCGCTGCGGCGGCCGGGCGGCGGACCACGACCCGGCCTGCTCTATGGCTGCGGCGGGGGGGGGGCGCCCTCTCTTCCTCCGGCGGCGGCGGGGCGGACCCGGCCTGCTCTATGGCTGCGGCCGGGCGGCGGCGACCTCTCGTACTCTCTCTGCCGGCGGCGGCAGGGGCGGCGGCGACAGGTTGCACCCGCTTAATACGCGCGCCGGAACTCGGCATGCGACACCCTCTGCCTCTGCGCTTGACCGGCCGCGTTTGGGGCCGGTCAAGATGGAGGCCTTGACGCGCAGATGGAGGCCCCGCTCCAGCAGCTCCATCATATCACAGTCATCTCATAGCACACGCCGCTTCCGGTACGGCCGCTCACATCGCGTGCAACTACAGTACCGGCGTGCCCTCGCCGGTTTCATCGGACCGACTCCGACTCGGAGTCCGGTGACGACGAACCCCGACAGATTTCGACTGGTTCGTCGTCCCGTCTGGGCCTCCCGGGGGACTTTGGCGTCCGTGGCGGCCGGCTGTCCGTCTTCGATCGCCTCCGTGGCCTCGTCACTGGAGCGGTCGGCCCGGTGAGTCCCTGAGCTCCGCCCCTTTCAGCTCTGTCATTTCATATTCCTTTAAATATTTCAGCTACCCTGGTCTACGGCACTGACGTTAGTCCCACTGTTTTGAAGAACTGAACATGGATATTGGTTAGCAAAATCGCAAGGAGTGACTATGCATCACAATTAATCTGTTCCAAAAAGCAGTCCTGAAACGTCGCTTCAACAGCGATTCCAAGAAACCTTATACCAGATGCTTCATTCTCAGATGATTTGAATAATGCACCAAACAAGGAAGTTAGAGGTAAATGCCTCACTCTCAGCATCCAGTTCCCTGACAATTTCACCCCCGGAGTTGCTTTGCTTCCCTATATCTTTGTAGCCACGTGATTTGCAATTGTACACCCAAGTATACTGTACGACTTTGAGGCTAAATGCTTCATCCTTTTCAGTATCCCACATACTCATGCTGGAAACAGACATAAGTGTTTTGCCAAGTAGGAACGCTGGGCATAAGATGACACATCATATCACACCTAGGAATGTAGGTGTGACTAAAAAAAAAAAAAAAAAAAAAAAAAAAAAAAAAAAAAAAAAAAAAAAAAAAAAAAAAAAAAAAAAAAAAAAAAAAAAAAAAAAAAAAAAAAAAAAAAAAAAAAAAAAAAATACGCAACAGTCTCATCAGTTTAAAAATTGTAAAATGTAGAATCAACGATGTGGATACTAAGCAATGATACAGGCCCTTCGCAGGTCACCAGTGAAAATGAGTGTATGTACTTAACTAGATCCCGCTCCCCAATACCTACATAGATATGAAAAAATGTTCAAGATCAGGTTAACAATTGCAGTACCTCCTGAGCCAGTATAGAAGGTCAGTAGCAACACACCACACAACCTACATACGAAATAGATGGGTACATATGTATCGTTTCGGAATGAAGCGCCATTATTGTCAACAGGCTGAACAAAGTTAGGACAGTTTTTACCAAGAAGGTAAATAACCTTAAGTATTACTTACTTCAGCTACCTTGTTCTTAGCTGTGATAACCTCTCGAACCCCACAGCCCTTGCCTTGAACCACCGAGCAGTTATTCAAATCCGCCGACTCAAGGCAGGCTTCAACAGTGCCAACTTCGTCGCGTCGACGCCAAAACTGTTCGCGCGGGTCACGTCCGACGCCCGAACGGGCACAATTCTGCAAAAACTCGGGATGGATCGGAGTTTTCCCGCGCGTCTGCGGACGCCAAACGGGCGTCCGTTTGTCACTCCCACGTTCCCCGGTCCTGACGGCGCCCGTCACGAACCTTGCTCCCGACGCGGCCGAGGTGGTATTCACGTGCCTGGACGGACGTGAACAGGTAAGGACGGACATCGACGTGTGCGGTGAGGACCGGGCTGTAGTTCTCGGAACCGACGGCCTCACGGAAAGGGCCCAAAACGCAGAGTTAGCAACCCCCCGTTGGCTCCCCCATTCGACGGCGGCCGCCACTCCGCCCCTCCCCTCTGTCCCGGTCTGGGGTCATTCAGTCAGGCCTGCGGTCGGGTCCGAAGCCATGGGCGAGTGGTTGGTACTGGACTCGGACCTCGGACTTAGAGAGCCTCCCACGGCTGGCGTCGGGCCTCGCCCAGGCGCGGGGCAGCTCCCTCCAAGATTACGGTCCAACACACTACGGAGGCTGTGGGGTAGCCATCCCCCACGGTGTCGCCGCCCCTGCTTCTGAACAGGGGTGAAGCTAGAATTTTACTGAAGGAGTCAGTATGCCGGCAGGATCCTTTTGATATCTAGGTACATTTTTATCGAGGTCCCAAACAGGGCTGATAAACCGAAGGATCAAAGGACTGAAAAATGCATCTGTCGTTCTTCTACACAAGCCGAATTGCAGATTTCCTAAAATTACCGGGGGAGGGGGGCGTGAATAGAATTTCAGACTGTTTTTCCACCCATTTCTATTGGACTGATGTTAAAATCTGTGAAAAAGGTGGGAGATCTGGACCCTCCCAAACTACCGAGGATCTCCAGCCATTTCTCCAGATCTACAACGGCCGCATTCAGAGAAACCATATCAGTCAGTAACAGGCATTCTTCCCTGTTGAACATCAAGGAGCTAACAAGGGCACTGGTGATAAAGGTAACTTTTGCGTTAATAGAGTTGGAGCACTGAAACTGCCTTCTGCCTTCTGCCTTCTTCCCTACACCTAGAATATCTTTTGCACGACGAAATTTTAAAACGAGTCCCTAACGTTTTTTTCTTTCACTAACGCCCGGCAAAGTTTCGAGTCCGGTCGCGAGACCGAGCCATCGTCGACGGCGGACGACCGTGCGCGCGAGCGACCGAAAGACAAACACTGGGTTGTGCATAAAACAACTCATGCCGGCAGCTGCCCGATCAGTTGATATGAGTCAAGGCCAATCGACATCAAATGATAAACATAAAGTATTTTCTTCTACTGTTAGCGTCAAACCCTACGTATCCTCGTTTTTCTATAATTTCAACAATCATGACTTCTCGTTGATGGAATTTTGCATATCGACATTTCAGCTCAGTGCCTATTTCTGGAAAGGTTCGGTCGAAATCGGAAGAAAACCAAAGGTACTTCCTATAGAAGCAAATACTTGGAACATTCAAGCAAATGGCGATGTCCGGGAAGAGCTGAGACCTCCGATCACGCCATTAAGTACGTCACACTAGAGGCCGACTGAAAACAGGCGACCGGCCCGGCTGGTTGTCGGGGGCACAGGCGCATTCAAGGGGAGCAGGCATGAGACTCTCCCTTAGATCATCAGTCGGAATTATTGAGACGCATGTCTCAACATTAATTATGACGGCAATCACAAATAAATGTGCTACTTTCTTTAAAACCATTCTGACTTTACTTTACACGAACTTTACACAAAAGACAAGCTGCAGGGAAGTTCATATCAAGCACAATGTATCGGATGACATTTATGACTTATAACGTGGATCCTGACAAGGCTCAGAAGTGCACGACTCTTCCGACGTTTTTCATTCTCATTTTTACGACGGAAATTTCGGTCCCGGAATCTTTGTGCTCCACTTTTTATAACCATGCACCTATTTCCGAAAATCCAGGATCCGCGCCTGTTCCGGGTTTACGCTTGATCTGGCTGACCCAAGGCAAATCGTGGAATAAGACGGATTTGCAGCGTGAAGCGATGCAGTGTCACGGCTCTCGATCTACCGCACAGGGAAGCCTGCGTTTCCGTTTACATCATTTTGATTGCCCATCATCCTACATCCTTAATCACATTGCCACTGTCATTGCACGTCTCTAAGCAGCATTTATGTCGCCTGGCTATTTCTTAGTTGCAGTTTTGCACTCTGGTGCTGTGGGCATGTCATAACGCGCCATCCTTCCCGTTCGGTGGCACCCGTTGGAATGACCCGGCGTATGGCCAGTCCGTCTCCGGCAGTGCGTGGAGCCCAGCACTGAATGGATGATGTCATGCCTTCCTTGCCTTTAACCCTATTCCCGGCACGGGGAGCTGAATCCGCCCCCCTCTGGTTTTTTGCTTGCCAATTCCAGCCTTTGTAACGCAACTTCACGAAACTTGGTGACTTTTCCTAGCTATTCTTTCTACGTGCTGTAACAAAATTTCAAAATTCTATTTTGCTCAGGGGCGGAATCAGGCTACGTTTTTGGGAGGCACCTCATGCCATTTTTGGCCATGTTGAGGGTAAAAGGAACATGCCTGCCAAAAACAGAGTTTTTAAGATAGAACTTAAAACTTTATATCGATGTATAGCTAAATAGCTGAACAATGTGCAGATGTGATTTTGTTCATCTGGGGTCACTTTACAAGGTCAGGTCAAGGTCAAAAGTCAAAATTTGTTTTTTTGCAATAATTTCGGCGCCGTTTTTTCAAATGCCACACCCGGAATATGTATGACGTAGAAGGGTGCCCTCTGCTTGTGTACCAAGTTTCAGCTTGATATAAGGTCGGGTCACGGAGCTATGACCTAAAATGTCAGTGGGAATACCCTATATCGCAATAGCCATAAAATGAAATTTTTTAAATAGAGTGAATTCAAACGCTTAAAAACGTTTAAAGATAATACTGAATGCACGCGAGACCATTCCAAGTGACCTCAAGGTCACTGGAGGTCATTTAAGGTCAAAGGTCACAAGTTGATCTGAAGAACGTGTGACCACGACAGTTCCCCTTTTTCATGTCTCTGGCACCGCCTATGCTAACATTATATAAACATTGTAATGCGATTTGTGCTTGTTTAGCATAACATGACTAGCAGAAGCCAAAACAGTGTTTCTGCCTCTTTTGTTCATTCAGTTGTTAGAAAACTAATCCTCCTATTTTTGAAACCTTGTGAATGCCCGTGAATTTTTTCAAAATTTCAGATTTGCGGGCCCATGGTAAAAGCCCTATCCATAATCTCTCGATTCATGCCAGTTTCATTAAAATCGGTAGATAAACAACGGAGTTATAAGAAGTCCAAAAGTACCCCCCATTTTGACATTTTTGCCCCCTGTATCCACACATTTCAAAATTTTGAAAATTTCTTTTTATAAAAGTGTAGTTCACGTCACGGCAAATCGATTGCCGTTTGTTGCGATGAATTCGGACGAGTAGTTCTCGAGATCTCAGGGGGGCCGAATCGCCCCCCCCCCCCTGCTGGGAATCGGCAGTACCGTCTAGCCCTCCGGGAATAGGGTTAGCCGGGATATTGAGTCACAATTACTTTGTGACCTTTGGCGTCTGAGGGAGGTACCTACCCTAATTTGCTGTCTGACTTTCACCGGACATTTTCCACAAATCAGCGCTTAAGCTGAAATGGCGATGTGTAAAGTTCCATGAACATCAACCCATAATTACAAAAACTGCTGAGAATAATTAAGTACTCTGTACACTGAATCAATAAACGACTTTCAGTATGCCGGGAGACATTGTATTGTTATATGAATAAGTTCCAACATTTGCAAAATATCATATTATTTGTTTTGGGGTATATATATATATATATACATATATATATATATTCAAAAACAGCGAATATAATATCTTACAACAAAGTACTGCGAGCAATGAAAAGGCACAATTCTATTCATGTGGGAAACAAATGAAGGGTCCCGCTAAAACAAGGCCCTATGAGGGACACGAAGAAACATATATATATATATATATATATATATTAGGGTGGTACTTATTTTCGACATTTTGAATTTCTACTGGGACGGGCAGCCGATCTGTTCTATCCCTGGCAAAAACAACGTGTGTAATTTTTTTTTTTGAAAAATATTAACATTTACAGGTCGCTCAAGGAGGTCAAAGTTTATATTTTTGGCGAAAAAACTGATTTTTTTCAATATTTTGTTTAATTTTTTCCCATTGTAACTGTGTCATTTTTTGCACTGATTATTATCATATTTGAGCTAAATAACATATTTTATTCAACACTTGTGATTCTGGGCACCTGCCTTCTGGCTCTGCTCAAGAGCGTAAAACGTTTCACCACGACGGGTGTAAGGGTGACTTGCTTCGTCGGGTCGTTTCGAAACGTTTTGTGTTCTCTGGACTCGGGCTCAGTCACGGGGACGCTGCGGTGCTTGTAGGTCGTGTCCTGGCGAATAAGGAACGTCAGCATTCAGGTTAGGTGAGTGTTCTAATGTTTGTGTTGTGTGCGATGTATAAATAATATGAATAATATTGTTCCTAACACCGCTTTCATTTTATTTCGCACAGAATTACCATGGCCTGGGCCTCTGCCATTCGTTCGAAAACGCAAGTGTTTCTGCTCGGCACGGTGGAGGAAACAATCACCGGCAGCAAGCTCCCCTCGAAGAAACAAATGCTTCAGCACTTCTTGTATCATCACCTGGACCAAAAGAAGATGGTGAAAGAGGCGGCGGCGGAGACAATGACCGCCGTGATACCCTTCTGGGAGCGCGCGCATATCCCGATGCAGAAAAGGCAGCGCGCGCAGGAACAGATCATCCGCCTCCACGAGAAGTGGACGGCGCTCAAGAAAAACAAGAAGCAGCGGACCAAGACGCAGGAGACGAAGGAGAGGGAGCTTGTCGAGTCGGCGACCGGTCTCTTCGACATCGCGCATCAGGACGCTCTGGCGACCATGACGATCAACGAGGACAAGGAGTTCCTCAAGGCCCAGCGCGAGAAGGGGCGGCGCGGGTGCATGGCGGCGAAGGACATGACCTTGGCCGCCCTCGAGAACCGGAAACGGAAGAAGGAGGAGGCGACACAGCGATATCGAGAGACGGCTGAGATCGAGCGGCAGACTCTCGACGAGACTGCGCAGTTGGCCTCTTCCAGCTCCTCTAGTGCCGTCAGCAGCCCCACTCGCTCCGTCCACCAAGAGCGCGACGGCGACGACTCGCCCGGTCCATCGACCCCGGGCCCCTCGACTTCTACAGCAGCGTGTTTACCGCCCAAGCGTCGCCGCGCGGCAACGAAGCTCATCAACACAGAGCTAGCCGCCGCGATGGACCGGACAAAGATGTCCAACCGCGATGGTGTCTACGTCCTGACGGCGGCGGCTCGGAGCCTGGGACACAAACCTGAAGAGCTGGTCATCAACCGTGAGTCATTTCGCAAGTCCCGGATGCAGTTCCGGAAGGCTAAGGCTGCCGAGATCAAGGCCGCCTTTGCACCGACCGTGCCGCTCACGGTCCACTGGGATGGGAAAATCGTTCCAGGCGTCGACGGCGGACCAGCCGTCGACCGACTTCCAGTCCTCTTCTCCGGTGACGGCGTGTCGAAGCTCCTGGCCGTGCCGAAGCTTCCCAACGGCACCGGAAAGGCCGCCGCTGACGCTGTCCTCGCGGCGCTCGATGACTGGGAGGTGAACGACCGAGTGAGGGCGCTCAGTTTCGACACCACTGCCTCTAACACCGGCCTCAGTGCCGGGGCCTGCACGATCATCGAGCAGCGGCTCGACCAGGACGTGCTCCACCTGGCCTGCCGCTACCATGTTTATGAACTTGTCCTGGAGAAGACGTTCACCGCCTGTCTCGGCCCTTCCAGCGGCCCGGACGTTCCTTTATTCAAGCGTTTCCAGACAAATTGGGCATCGTTAGATAGGACGGCGCCGGAGCCCTTCGACGACTGCGATATGCCGCCACACCTGCACGACAGCCGCGACGACCTCCTTGCGCAGTTCGACCGCCTCCTCGACGACCAGCACCCACGCGATGACTACCGCGAGCTGCTGGAGCTGGCCACGATTGTCCTGGGCGGCGTTCCGAAGCGAGGTGTGAGGATCGCCCGCCCCGGTGCACTGCACCGGGCGCGCTGGATGGCCAAGGCCATTTACTCGGTGAAAATATATCTCTTCCGCGCACAGTTCCGGCTCACCGCGTCCGAGAAGAGCGGCATCCAGCGAGCCGTGACGTTTGTGATCTCCACGTACGTCACGGCCTGGTTCAAGGCGCCGGTTCCGGCGTCTGCCCCGGCTCAGGACCTCGGCTTCCTCAAGTCGCTCCTCAAGTACCAGGACAAGCCGGTGTCCAAGGCGACGGCCGCCGTCTTCGGCCGTCACCTCTGGTATCTGAGCGAGCGACTGGTCGCGCTCGCCTTCTTCGACGAGGAAGTGACGCTCGCGACCAAGCGGGAGATGGTCATAGCGCTACGCGAGGAGGAGGGACCCGAGGATCCCCCTCGCCGAGCCCAAGTCGAGCTCAACGCGGCGTCGGTCTCCAACAAGACGGTGGCAAACTTTGTCACGACTGGCTCCGCCAGCTTCTTCACCCTTCTCGGCCTGGAGACGGACTTCCTCGACAAGGATCCGGCCTACTGGAAGGAGGAACTCTCCTACAACGCCGCCTCTCGCCGCATGAACTCGCTCCGCGTCGCCAACGACTTCGCGGAGCGGGGCGTCGCGCTGATGCAGGAGTTCAACTTGGCCCTCACCAAGGACGAGGGCCAGAAGCAGTTCCTGCTACAGGTCGTCGAGGAGCACCGGCGCAGATTTCTGAACGCCCGCAAGTCCACTGCGACTGCAAACTAGGCGAAAATGAGTGGTAGCTGGCATGATCTGGGCACACATGAGACCCCCCCCCACCCCCCTTTGAGGGGCTAATACTCGAGAAGAGGGGGTCTACCTGGAACCAAGAGTGTTGAATATATGTTATTTGCGTCAAGTGTGATGCTGTTCATTACTATAAATGGAAGATTTAGAATGAGAAACATTAAAAACAAAATACTGAAAAAAAATCATTTTTCCCCAAAAACTGGAAACTTTGACCTCGTTGAGCGACCTCTAAATATAAAATTTTTTTCCCCAAAAAATACACACCTTGTTTTTGCCGGGGATAGAACAGTTTGGCTGCCCGTCCCGGTAGAAATTCTCAAAAAAAAAAATTACGGCCGAATAAGTGCCACCCTAATATATATATATATATATATATATATATATATATATATATATATATATATATATATATTTATATATATATCTGCACATATATATATAGATATATGTATGTATGTGTGCGTGTGTATATGCTGACTGTTTCACACATAAATAACATTGGTCCTTTTAACTGCTTGCAGTGCCTTGCTGTGTGATATTATATTCGCCATTTTTGAACGTTTGTAGTGCTGAGGTGGCTTTATTTGTCACGTGCCTTTTTCCATGTGCATTTGAATTTTGGCTTCGTGCTCTAGCTTACTCCTGACGATGGCCCCTGGCCGAACCGTTGATTTAATATATGTTTTTTATTGGAACCCATTTGTTTGACAGTACAGTGCCTCCTGGCATATTGGAGGACATTTATTAATTGCGTATATGCAATGTCTAAAAATCAGGAGTAGTTACGAGCCATTTTTCATGATGCTAAACAGTTTTATTTTAGAAGCGACCTCACAGAAGAAATGGCTCATTCTGTGGTTTTACATCAAAAGCCAGGAGGTGTCGAGGAGCCGATCATCTCCCTCATCATAGCTTCCAGTGTTTCGATTCGTCATGTGATTCAAACATACCAACAGACTGGAAACAAAGCGCGAAAGCCGTGCGACACGGAAAACAAATTAGGACACTGCTGTCGGTAACGTGCGCTGCCAAAATGGTGACTCACTGCGATGAACTGAACCGTAGCAAATGAAAGTGAAGCCATCACATGTCTAAGTGCTCGCGTCAGTTCGCTTCCCTTCCCCGTCCACGGACGAGCTTGATCATGCGGTGCGCACGTCGTTTCAGCGGTGCTGATCACGTGAACAGCACGAGAGGCTGCCACGCAGGAGTCACCGGCACTGGCTGCTGCGCTTCCTTGGACCGAGTCCAGCCGTTTTTACCCGTCTGCTCAGCGGATACCCACAGGCAAGGTCGCATATCGGCAGTCTCCGACCAGAGCACGCGGCCAAATCTATTTTCAAGACTCGGTTCGAGCGGCGGTGCACTCACCGCTAGTTCACAGACAGGCAAATACCAGCTGGCCAGAGCTGGGTCCGCTGGTCCGACGACCCTCGGCCACGGAATGTGGTGGTCCGAACAAAGAGAGGGCTCCCGACTCCGCACAGTGGGTTCATGTGGTCCTGTCGAGGGTTGGCAGCTCGCCAGTAGGATGGGCAGCAGGACAAGTTGCCGGGGCACAGATACCGTCACCCGAGGAACCGTGTATTACGCGACCTGCAATGCCCACCATTGCAGATTACCGACCGCCGTTCCAGGCAGTATTACCAATGAACATTTTCGCGCAGTACTTTTCATCAAGTGACAATAATTTGCGTTGCATCGCATTTCCATCGCCCAGCACTGTTTCTGACGTTGATTGTTCGGCTTCTTCCAAACACACGCATAACGCTTGTTTCCTCAAATGTTGCATGACACGTCAGCATCTGGCAGAAATGCTGCCAGGTGCTGACATTTGATCCTGCCATTTGCTGACCAGAACTTATAGTTTACGCTGAGAACAACCGACAAGGAACGAGTAGTGTGAAATGTAGTGGTTGCATAACTCAAAGCACCAAACATATAGCCAGAGCAATTTCACGTACTTCACCTCATGGTCGAAACCATGCTTGATTTTTCCTTCAGTTTCCACATCTGTGGCTTAGTATACGAATACCTTTCACGAGGCAGCCGAAACGAACTCTTCACTTTTCGGGTCCCTATTCAGTACTAAATCTATCCGGTGACGGCAGCAGATAATGTGCACATTTTTCATTACATCGTGGGAACAGAGTCCGTCACTGTGTGTCTGCTGTACCCTTTTAAAATGTGGAAATGTTGGTAGGTACGTAAAATGTTTAATACGTTGCCTGCTGCCACAATGAACGGAAAATGGGTCGGGATTATAAATCAAGAGGTAAACGACTCGTTATCAGCTACTTCCAGTTTGTGAAGCAAATTTATTATACTGCTTCTGAACAGCTCTCTGAAAGCGGGACTCATTTTACATCATTCCAGTGTTTTAAACCTTTAAATGTCGATTTTTCGAGGGACTTTAACCTCCAGTAACTGTGGTATGCGGTACCTCCATTAACTGTGGTATCTAGCTATGTGCGGTGGGGGGACAAACATTGTCCCAATATTTCCAGACTTTCTGGTCGGATATGAATGACTGAAACCCCAATCGACAAATCGACAGCCCTGTATGATTCGACCTCGGAGAACTACAAAACCTGCGTGCCGGGACAAAATCACAGTTCAAGGTCAAGCCCGAAATTGTTATTCTTTGTAATGACCGCCAGGGAAAGGTGGGATATTGTCACATTTCATTCGCACCCTATCAGAAATAATCTGGGTACTTCAAGCGTATCATGCGCATTGGCACTGCCGATGCTTGCTCAGGCTCAGGTCGCAGATCAAGGTCGAACGAAATCAATGTCTTACTGTGTATGATCCCAGGAATTGCTGAAGCAATTTGGTCAGCCCGAATATCCATCGATAGCTCTGCATTTCGCAATTTCCAAAAATAGGTGCTTTCTCAAGATCAGTGAGGTCAAAACCATGCAATCAGAAATATGTGACTAAGAATTATCTGAGCTCCGATGACATAATATGAGGTCAATCGCAATATAACAAGATTATGCAGTTCATTTCCTCTAGCCAAAGACAAATAAATGCCATTTTTGTTGTTATTTTCCATGCATTTCGAGACATTGCGGTTTCTTCGAAGAACAAACCACAGAATATTTAGAAATATATGGAAAATAACAAACAGCAACAATTAAGGCAATTCTTGTATACTCCGAAACACAAAACACTGATTATATTCACGTGAGCTGTAAACCTAAACATGACATTAAAGCCATATTAGGTATTCGACTGAGATAAAAAAATAGTGAACATGTTGCTTTTTAATGTCATTTGGACATAAACATGAGCAATCTTGATGACAATTTTTGTACCAACTTACACACATTTCGTGGAGGAGAAGGTAATGAAAGTTTGGCATTGGAGCCCTCGTCCATTTTTGAGGTGCCACGAAAATCTACCAGGGAAGACATTTACTCCTTTATTCAACGGCGGGTTGAAATCTTAAAAAAACGAATGCCGAGAATCCGAAACGTTAGCAATGAACATGCTTGAAACACATGGAATACGATTATCACCAGAGACGTCTGTCACAGTCCCATGAACCAACTGTGGACTGAGAGACCGGTCCACCGTCCCGGCTCAACGTCTGTCACAGCCCGATGGACAGTGTGGAGTGAGAGACCGGTCCAGTCTCGGCCCAGCGTTTGTCACAACCGGGCCGGCATATGGACGACCGTCACCTGCCGGGTGCACGGGACTAGATACACCACATCGTCTCGCTGTTCGGAACAGGGGAGCGGGAGCGTGGAGCGCCGATGGGAGGAGAAAAATCATTAACACGTAAGAAAAAAACTCTCCTTGTCTTACAACCCAGAACGAGTTGAAACATGTTCCCGCGGGCGTCGACTTCTGTAAATCATTGGGGAGGGGGGGCGAGCCGAGGGTCCAACGACCTAACCTTCCCCCAAATGTGAGTTTCTCGAGGGATTTAGCCCATTTCATTTTGACCAACGGATATTTGTAAGATTTTCGTTATTGTTCACCAAATAAAAATTGCATTTATCTCAATATATATATATATATATATATATATATATATATATATATATATATATATATATATATTAGCCAGAAGGCAGTTCTTTACGTTCTGCCTGTAGTCTATTGCGGCAGTTCTTTTCCTTAACATTATTCATTTCCCTTTACAACCGGCAGAAAATATTGGAGGGGCCCTAACCAACATTGGGTGGGCCCAAATCAACATTGGGTGGGCCAGGGTCCTCTAAAAACAATATAAATCGACGCCCGTGCATGTTCCCCATTTATTTACAAGAGGCAATGCGGAATGAGCGGTGACCTCTTCTAGTCGGGACTGCCAGCGGTAACGATAACAGAGGCGGACTCGCATGGCCTGGAGTCGGCCTACGTCACGACGTCGCCGAGCTCAGTCATGACACCGTTCCGGGCAGCAGCTCTTGAACACCGGCCACACGCGCTCAGACGAAACTTCCAGGGTCACAACTATGAACGCTCGTATCAGGCTCTGCTCTCCTGGAACAACTTTTTTGTTGTGCCACTAGTGCCGTGTACTACCTCTCACACCGAGCGCGCACCACGGGACGTCACAAGTAGGCTTCACGTTCACGATACCGGTGACCTGACAATGAAAAATCAAAGCCCAAGTCGACTACGAAAAGGATACTGGTCCAACCGAAATGATACGATCGGTGAGATGACGCAGCGCATCAGCCATAAATCAATTTCCACGACTCTTTTCACAAACTCCACAAATCGCCTTACAAAACGAAGCTCAAAGAACCGTGGTTTGTATTGCACGATGACCCAGAACGCTATACAACGCACAGCCTTCCGCCCTCTTCAAGGCTCGGGCGAGCTGGAATCACCGCCTTCTGTCCCTGTGACAGCCCGTTCCACCCCCTCCCCCTGCCAGTCGCGGCTTGGGCGAGCTAGAATCACCGCCCTTTGTCCCTGTGGCGGCCACTCGGGCGACCCTACTCTGGCGTTGCTGGCCGGCCGCCAGTTAAGCGTCGGTCGCGTTGCGACACTAAGAGACGCGGTACCGCTGGCTCTTGCCCCCCATAGTCACGGTGACGCGCAGAGAGCGGGGGTCCTTGCGGTCCCGGGCGCAGAACAGTGTGCCATCGATCGTGTCACCTGGAAAATCAACGTCCGATTATTTTATGACCTTAGGATCCGATCTGATGACAGGGTGCAAAGCTCTGAACAGAAACCCGTTCCGGAATCTACATAATCGGTGCGCCACAATGGACGCGCACGTGCGTAGTCCGGCGGCCCAGCGTGCGGGCGCCGGCCGGGAACGAGGCGGGACTCACCGGCGGCAGCGGCGACCGGCCGCTCCAGGTAGAACACCGTCTGCTTCCAGTGGGTGGGCGTCGACTGCGGTCCGGTGCTGAATTCCACGGCGACCGGCAGGTCAAAGTGGGTGTCGAAGTAGCCGACCAGCGCCGTGACCGGCCCAGCCCGGGTCACGGTCACCGAAAATGGCGCCGTGAACTCCGTGTCGGACGCCCTGCAGCACGGTCACATCCACACCGGACGGTCACATGCAAACCCGAGCGTCACAGCCACATCGGCCAGTGAACAGCAAACGGCATGGCGAAGGACATACTGGACGTTGAGAGACACATGGGACTGGAAGACACATACGACGGTAAAGGACACACCGGACGGTGACGGGGACACCGGACGGTGATGGAGAGCGGCAGGCGTCCAAATGATTGCACATTTCTTACAACACGCCACAGCGTTCAGTGGCACACCTCGCAACACCAGTCGGCTATTGGATGCACACAGAAACAGACTGTTTGCCATGAAACGCCAGCATATGAAATGCTGTATTTGGTGTCAACAACTACTCTGACACCGGCTCATTACGGAATTAACACAGAGGATTGAATACTTAACACTGCAAAGAATAAACACAGCACAACCATTTTAAGCAACGGCCATTCCTGACCAGATCATGTCGACTTCAGATGCAGCCATAACACGGACTCCACTAGCGAGCCTTCCCGATCGGCAGCAACTCACTTGATTGTGTTCAGGTCGAGGGATTTGATCAGGCAGGGTTCTGAGCACACTGCCGAGCTGGGAACCACCTCTACGCTGGCCTCCTGGATCACCTCTGACCTGAGGCAGGTCATCTGGAAGCCGTACACGTCCGACCAGAACGACAACAGGTTGTCGTATCGCTCTGAAACAAGACCGCACCGATTCTGTGAATACACATGCAGCAAAATTCAGACCAATGGCCACTTTAATGCATAAGGAAGTCACATTACCAGAACTTAGCCATACCGTTTTGCCACAAAATGCAAGAAAACAAATGTAAAAATTCCAGAAAAAATGCCCCTAAATAGCTTGGCTCTTTCTTCGTGTTAACAGCTGAGAATACATCGATGCATCGAACACCAATTCACTTCATGCCACGAACGCAACACCAGATATGATGAGATGTGAGCGATCGTTACTTCATTTTTTATTTTTCTCATTCTTGTTTCTCATTTATTTATCTTTTTTAACCGGAGCAAACGCTGAGCGCCGCCTCCGACTGTGCCGGCCGCCCAGTCCGCGGCTCACCCGTGTCGGAGACGGCCACCAGGCTCATGGTGCAGCGGTTCGGCATCAGACTGCCGCCATCCGCCAGCAGACGGTCACGGGCGTACAGCACCGAGTCCAGCATGCCCTCGAACAGCAGGAAGTAGCCCATCCACTCGGAGACGATCACGTCAAAGCGGCGGTCCGGCCCGCCCGGCAGCTCCATGTCCTCCAGTCGCCCCTTAACCAGGGTCACCACGTCACAGAGTCCGTTCTCCCTGCGGTAATCGTACTGGTGCTGTTCACACTGGACAGCGCCGAGCATCGGCCACCCTGGCAGGGGGAGCGACTTGTTATTGTGCGGGGCGCCAGGTACACGTCAGCCAACCCGGATGTCAAAAAAGAGCTCTCACTACGACCTGGGCGTGGGTCCCCTCAATGCGTCAACACGATTCAGGGATCAGCGTAGAGCCAAGGATTCGCACGCATTTTGGGACTCGAAAGCTTGGGTGGGTAGATTCAGATTCGGAATCGGATTGAGGTTCGAACAGATTCAAATAGATTCGAACCTTTGAACTGAAATGTCGAAATTTCTAACGCCGTGTACTTCCTACTTTTCAACCGATTTCACTGATTTCTGGCTGACTGTTCTCAGAATTTCTGTCAGTGGCACGTTCCTAACTCGGCCAAAAGATGGAAAGGAGCGGGCATTGGCACCAGCCTGTGTCGCTGTTGAACTTCTGGTCGTTTGACGAAGTATGTAGGAGGTATATGACAGTGTGAGCATAACACCACAACCTCTATCCTAAACACTTGTCTGTGCGCAAAATGATCTGACCTATCCACAGGTTAATAATCGTAACGAGTAAAGGCTGTCTTACTTTCGTTCTCACAGCAAACAAGCGAAACATGTGGATGGGGGAGTAAATCCAGTAACAACAGCAACTGGGTCCGGCAGTAACTAACACAATGGAATACACAGGCAGGACGGGTGGCTCAGTCCGATGCAGCACCGACATAAACGTGCTACAGTTACCGTATTTGAAGCAAATTTGGATCTAGAGCATATTTCAAGCCATTTATTTGCATACTTAAATGGCGGCTTTCAGGATTCGAATGTGGCTTTTAGGATTTAAATCCTTATTTTCAGGGTTCGAATCCTCGTTTTCAGATTTGAGGCTTCGCAAGATCCGATTCTTCTTTAATCTATTCGAATTATTCGAATCCGAATCCTGAGCTCTAGACCGCTGGCACCTATAGAGGGAGGCAAACGGCACAAATACCGATGCACAAACGACTCTAACACTGCCAACATGCGCAAAATGCAGAGCCATCACAACGTCACAAACAAACCATCAGACGACAAACGCGTCAGATGCTGGCGGATAGCGACAGCGAGGCCACGAGCGCCCCAATGCCTCCTGTCCTGAAAACGTCACCCGCCAGACCACCGAGTCCTGAAAACACCACCGCTCCAAACCCCTGCGCTCCCCCCCCCCCCCCCGCCAGCCCACCTCACGATGTCCATGGCGTTGTAGATGACGTCCGACCGGTCGACGCCGACCACCTGGGCGGCGCCAGCGCGCGCGCAGAACATGGACAGGATGGCGGTGCCGCAGCCGAGGTCGAGCACGGACCGATCGCGCACACACGGCAGCGCGTTCCGGCAGATGGCGTCCCGGTACGCCTCTGTCCGGACCCGGTCCTGTCGCCAGGAACACCAGTCACGCACCGTCACCGGGCCGCGCCCAGCGGCGTCGGCAGCGCCACCAAAACGGCACCACCGCGTGCGCGCCGCAGTCGGCAGCTGCCACGCCCTTAAGATAATTCAAGAAGTTGGTTTCCACGAGTAAGTGCTTAAACGAAACATCAGTTCCCGGCGAGATGACAGTCTCTTCGTCGGAAGTCAACACGATTCACCTCGCTCGGAGCAAATGCGCAGGTACTCAGCAAGCATACAAAAGACGGTCACTGATGTACGGATGATGCGCGGTCACTCACAGACAGAAGAAAGACTGCGGTGGACAGAGAGGGAACTCACAATGTAAGAGTGGCAGACACACAACACACATAAAAGGGACAGTCATTGCTAGATGTAGGAGGAGGACGTCATTCATGGACAGAGGACAGACCTCCAAGGGCATTTTAGTGTTCATGGGCTCGCTGAAACACTGGTAGCACTTGTGCTCTATCAATGTTTCGGCGCTCGCCTTCACCGGCACGATAATTCGGTCAGAAGCTGAAACCAACGACCGAGGACAAGCAGACACTCAGGACCTTTGAGAGGCATCACTGACGACAGAGACAGAACAGATAATCCAGACACACTGGGAGGATGCTTACGGAAGAGAGGACGACACTCATGGTGGACACTCATGGCAGGAGCAGACACGAAAGAAGACAAGCGGACACTGACGATGGAGGGCGTGACACTCAAATGACAAAGGAGAGCAAGCGAGCAAGAGAGCTCCTCACGAACAGAAGGCAGCCACGCAAGGACAGGATGTGGCAACTTACGAACTGGGGGACGGGCGGCCACTCAGGCACTGGAGCGGAAAGTCGCGCAGTCAGTGGGCGGCCAACCACGGACGGAGAGCCGACTACGGCGGACAAATGGAACAAATAGACACTCACAGACAGCATCTCGTGGTGGATGCCGAAATGGGCGTACGACTCGAAATAGCTGTCGGAGTCGCCCGCCGCGGAGGCAGCCGACATCGTGGTCGGCGCCTCATCCTCCTCATCCAGGCGCAGTACCTGGTGCATCGTACCCCGCATGGTAGCCATATCTGGGGCCAGGAAGAAACAGCTCGCGTCATCAGTCGCACAACCACCGGCCGCCTGATGCCCCCCAGGCCAACTGCCGGCGCTCGCCACACTGTTTCGCCTTTCTCCACGCATCTGCGCAGTGTGAGGGCAACGTGGTGTGTACCTACGCTTTATTGTAGTATCAGACATGACATCCCAAGGACGTTTTAGTTAGTTCAATATTTCATCCAGATGCCCAATACTAACCAATATCCCACCAAATTCCAACGGTGACAACTGGTCATACAACATACCTCCGTGGTTTAGCTGTCGTCTACTATATCGTCAGCTTCCATTAAAACGACTGAGCCAAGTAATATTTCATACCAGCTCCGGCAGCAAAACTCCGCAGACCATGTCGGGACAAACTAAGAACTGTGGCAAATAACCAGGTGCTGAGACAATCCCAAGGATGAAACACATCCGCGTTGTCATCTGCTTGGTTGCCGCATCCCTTGAGAGGCCAGTTCCTGCGGTACATGTGTCTAGTTCGGCCCCGGTGTACGGGCAGAAGCAGGGTGTAAAGGCGGGTGGGTGTGTGCGGGGGAGAGGCGTCGGACAGAGTGGTGCCCGGCTGACGGAGACACCAGTCCACGGCACGCGCCGGTGCCGCGGACTGGTGTCCGTCGGTGCACGCGCTGGTGCCGCTCCGCACCTTGCAGCAGCTGCTCCTGGCAGTCGCGACTCTCCTGCAGCTGCTGTCGCAGCGCCGCCAGCTGGTGTTGTAGCTGTTCGTAGTGGGCCACGGACAGCGTCACGTAGGCGCCCTCGTAGTTGACCACGTGCCGGGACGGGTCGTCGGCGGCCGGCGCCGGCCGTTCAGGCAAGCCGGCCAGGTCCTCCACATCTGGGGACGTCACAGGGTCAAACTCCGAAACAGACAGCTGCGACGCGCGTAGCTGTCTCGTACGGTCGACATAATCAGTTCTGCTACATCCAGCAACAGCGCTCCCCCTCCCGCTTTCACCAACAACCGTGACCGGCGGCTCAGCTGGTCGGGCGCAGGTCTCCCTCTCCCGGCGAAGCGCACTCGAGTCATTTTGGTGTTCACTATTTGGCACTGCGAGTTAGCTGGCAGACGGCCGGTAGAGAGCCGTACTGAGTATCACATGGACGCGGCGTACCCTTGCTGCGAGTTAGCTGGCAGACGGCCGGTAGAGAGCCGTATACTGGCAGACGGCCGGTAGAGAGCCGTACTGAGTATCACATGGACGCGGCGTACCCATTACGCTACGTTACGCTTTCACCACGACATTAGCCACCACAAGCAACTGCACGATCCGGTGCACGGTCCGCATCCCGACAGCACGCTTTGCTTAGTACGGGCTCCGGTCCCAAACAGCTCCCTAGAAAATCATTTTCGACTGAAAAATCCAAGCAAAAGAAAAAGCCAGCACGTCACACAATTCGAGATCCGATGAAAAAGCGGCCAGTTAACTTTTAACGCTGACTTTCTTGCAGCTCGCTCCTCCAACGTATGTGCCAGACAACCACACCACAGCAGGGAAATGGGATCGGTAACTTTACCCCGGGTATAAACAGCATTAGGGATGGGCGTGCTGGCGGACGCCATAGAGATGGCCCCTTATCACTACAGTCCTGAACAAGAGACGGGGCGCTCTGCCAGAGCGGTCCCGGACCAGTGACGGGATGCCCCACCAGTACGGGACCGGACCAGTGACGGGGATGCCCCACCAGTACGGGACCGGACCAGTGACGGGGGCGCCCCACCAGTACGGGACCGGACCAGTAACGGGGTGCCTCACCAGTACGGGACCGGACCAGTGACGGGGCGCCCCACCAGTACGGGACCGGACCAGTGACGGGGATGCCCCACCAGTACGGGACCGGACCAGTGACGGGGTGCCTCACCAGTACGGGACCGGACCAGTGACGGGGCGCCTCACCAGTACGGGACCGGACCAGTGACGGGGCGCCCCACCAGTACGGGACCGGACCAGTGACGGGGTGCCTCACCAGTACGGGACCGGACCAGTGACGGGGCGCCCCACCAGTACGGGACCGGACCAGGGGGCGCCCCACCAGTACGGGACCGGACCAGTGACGGGGATGCCTCACCAGTACGGGACCGGACCAGTCCGGACAGTGGGGATGCTCACCAGTACGGGACTCGACCAGTGACGGGACCGGACCAGTGACCAGTGACGGGGTGCCTCACCAGTACGGGACCGGACCAGTGACGGGGCGCCCTATCAGCACGGACCGGACCAGTGACGGGGCGCCCCACCAGTACGGGACCGGACCAGTGACGGGGATGCCTCACCAGTACGGGACCGGACCAGTGACGGGGCGCCCTATCAGCACGGACCGGACCAATGACGGGACGCCCGATCAGTACGGTCCCGGACCAGTGACGGGGTGCCTCACCGGTACGAGACCGGACCAGTAACGGGGCGCCATATCAGCACGGACCCGACCAGTAATGGGGCGCCCCACCAGTATGGGACCGGACCAGTGACGGGGCGCCCTATCAGCACGGACCGGACCAGTGACGGGAAGCCCGTTCAGTACGAGTCCGGAGCACGGCTCACCAATCATGAGCAGCGGGTCGCAGTCCAGCACGGGCTTCATGTACTTGTCGTCAGCCCAAGAGGCGGCCGGCAGCGTGCGCAGCTCTGCAGCCGAGACGCCTGTGGTGCGCACAAAGTTCACCAGGCGAATGTAGCCGAAACAGTCGAGCGCGTGCTCTGTGACGAGCGTGGCCAGGTCCAGCTGGTGCTCCTGTCGACAGTGAGCCGGCACCTCGGCCGCCGGCAGCTGGCTCGGGCAAAACAAGCAGGTGCCCGAAACCGGCGGCGCTGACTCCACCTCCAGCCAGCCCTCCTCGTCGTCGTCCTCCTCCTGGTCGTCGTCTTTGTGCGGTGGCGCCGTGCCGGACAGCGGCGTCGTCTCGCTCCCGGGGACGGCTGTCCGCCCAGCAGCCGACGCCATCTCTGATGATGTCTCCACCAGGCCTGGCATATCAACGTCGTTCTCGGACATTTTTACTTGGGCAGCAGTCTTGTGCTGGATGAAAATACAAGACGTATGACCAATACTGCAGCCACTACACCACATATGTACGGCTGACAGCTACAAACGTCGCACAAAAGCGCTGGTATGTGTAATGTGACATAATGTACTCGCTAATTAACGGTTGAGGATAAGGATAGGATGGGCAGGATGCTAATGCTATCTGATGACAGTGACTTCATGAAGATAGTCACTTACAAAAACTGTGTACAAATGTTGCCCTGTTTGTCTCACAGCCCTTCACTGAAATCATAGGAAAGGCTATGATGGATTGGGGGAGGTAACTTGTGCACTATCCCAATGGGATGACAACCAACTGTGGTAAACCCACATTCTAAAGAGTGACAAATTGTGTTTTGGAACTGGCGATTTTTTCTCACACATCCATGACATGCAAATAATCAAATTATTCACTTCCATTCAAATCAATTTGAAATGTTGTATGGTGCTGATGTTCATGACTGAAGAAATACCTTACATTTTTCATTATACTTAGTCCTTACGTTTCTTTATCCCAGGTCTGCATATTTGTCCAACAAAAGCAAGATATGCCACAGAAGAAATTGCTAATAATTTGGTTCAGCATAATTCTTGGTTTAACCCCATGATGGGAGACAGCACACACAAGTTCTCCTCATCCTGGGATTCTGTGCAGCCCAGAGCACACACCCAGCTCCTGCTGGTGCTCATTGCTGATAGCTCTGCCATACTTTTCATAAATGACATTGTGCAAAATGTATCATTACAATTTTACATGGAAACTGGAAGCACTAGTTACCCAGAATGCTGTTAATGCATAGTATTCCAGATGCCCAAGATCTGGGTGTTCTGCAGTGCAGTTATCATTTTCCCACAATATCATAATCTTCAGGTATTCTGTCACAAAATGGCTGATGAATATGCAATGTAATGGTAATCCTTAAGAAGCGCGCGCCATAAACCAAGCACACTGGATGACACATATACAGCGCGCATGGCAAAAGGAGACGTCAGCTGTTGCAAGAAACAACAACATTATGCACTGGAGCTCCACGGTCATGGATCACCTACTATTCGCTAACCTAACCTAACCTAACCTAACCTAACCTTACCTAACCTAACCTAACCTACTGTGTAAAAAGAGAGCGAATAGTAGGTGATCTACGACTTTGAGCTCCAGTGCATAATGTTGTTGTTTCTTGCAACAGCTGACGTCTCCTTTTGCCACGCGCGCCGTATATGTGTCATCCAGTGTGCTTGGTTTATGACGTGCGCTTCTAAAGGATTGCCCAATGTAATGTAAGTTCCTGGTGGAATAACAACAGCAAGGTGTTCCGATCTTCCATGGACGTGAGAAGTTGAGGCAGGGCACAGGCAGCTTCCCGTAACTTTTGGGGATTTAACACTGACCCAATGGGCATTGACTGGAAGGAACTGACCCAAAATGCTCCTTTACTCTTCCCCTCCCCTCAACTGTAAACGAGTTTCCGCGCCCCTGCGATCCTCCCAACATGTGAATTAGAATGAATGCCCCGCATCATTTGGCAGCACTCTCACTATCATGACCATCGCTTCACTTTGTATTAATCTCTCCAATAAATTCAGGAAATCGATCTCTTTTTACCTGCGAGTCCAGCAAATACGCACAGCCAGCAACCACATGCAGAGCGCGAGACACGTGGGAACTGTTCCGCTTCTCCCGCTGCAGTTTGACATTCTCAGTGTGTCGCCTGCGCAGCCTTCGCCTCAGTGGTCGTCACCCTTAATTAAAAACGGCACTGGAATTTCCGTCAATACTACTACGCATATTGCAAGCTGTGCAGTGGTATAGGGTCCTTTACAGTTTAGGGGGACCTTCCCAATCTTCATCTCGCCCCCAACCTGGCAGCCAACCACCCAAATTCGGAGGCCAAGCTCATAAAAAATCCAGGCAATGCAAACACACTCAAAAAACAACACGGAGAAACAAAATACAACATTTGATGTTTGAACAAGGTCTTAGAGATAATGCAGATTGGCACAGATCATGCGAGACGTAGTTGGACGCTGTTTTTCCATTTTTTCCCGCGGTGACTATGTCTCATGGGGAACTGCGCGAAACAAATTCTGATATGAACATTTCTTATTTCCAAAATGGCAAAACAAAGTGGCCCGAATTGGGGAAGAAGTCAGTATGTGGGGTAGCCCAGGTTGATCGACCCAGATCTGAGCACCAACTCATGTTGCGATGCTGCATACCTGAACCTACGCCACATTAACCCTTGCCCGACGAGGGTATCTCGGACGCGCTTTGGCCTTGAGCTTTTTTCATAATTGTCGTAATTGACTTACTATTCCGAAAACGTCAGTGCCTCATTCTTACACATTCCTAAAAACATGCGTCCTAATCTGAACATTTTCCGACCAGCCGTTTTTGGGATGTGGCTTGGGCGAGGGCGCAGGAAACGGGGGGGGGGGGCAAGGAAGCCGCTACCCCACCAACTTTTTGGAATTTAACATTGACCCTATGGGCGTCGACTGGAAACAACTGACCCAAAATGTCTCTGCTCCCCCCTCCCAACTGCAGAGCTTCCCACGCCCCTGATGGGTGCAAAGGTCATGTCTCCTCGGATTTCGCAGCGGCCTCGAATGGCCAGATACGCCAGGCTAACAGTAACTTGTCTTTAAAGGTTAGAGGTGTTTAAGGTATCGAATAAAATGAAACAAGGTGTCGTTTAAGTTATCAAATGAAATGAAACAAGGTGTCTTGAAGCATGCAGGCATGATTTGTAACGTCTGTAATATGTGCGGCATTTGCACATGTACAAAGCACTTTGTATGACAATTCACCTTTACAGCATGCAAACCTGTTGCACAACATTGGACAAGGCTCTCAAAGGAGACAAAAAGAGCAGATGACAACGATACGGTACCCTGAAAGTCCGGGCCAAAAGCCGCCGGACAACCTTCGTCCGTCCCGGTACTCTCAGAAGTGAGGGGTGTATCTGCCGTCCACTACTGACAATCTGTCGCCAACTTGCTGTCGTTTTTTTGTTTGTCAAAATGGCGAGAGCTATTCAATGCAGTTTTCCGATTTTTCTGCCATCTTCCATTCTCGAGATAGCAGGTAGGTCCTCTGGGAGCCCCTCGCCCACCGACGGGCCAAAGTAAGTCCCGCCAGGCGATGGGTTCGTTCGTCACGAACGATTCTTCCCAGAGCCAATCAACGATATCTTCATGACTCAAAAAACGCCGAGAAGTGGCCGCTGCTGCCAAAAATTGGCATCAAACAAGTTGAACTCGACAGGGCGTACTCTGCGTTGGGCTGTGTCCGACGCTCTCGACGCCTACGGTGTGCGGCATAGAAATCTACAATACCGATAGATCTGGAGCATTGCTCAAAGGCCAGCCACACATCTTTGAGGTTAATTTATTGTTCAACAGTCGCGTTCGTATTCGTCCATCATCATATACGCGTTGAAAATGTTTCAACCATTTTTCCCTGCTATTCCTGGGAAAACCAAGTGAAACACGTCACAATCCAATTTTTTAACACAATGGTCAGCCCTGCTCAGGAGGTAAATTGGTGTCCCGTCCAAATGGCGTACGATAAAACGGATGCCGCCAGTCTGCTGTCTGTGCACGATGGGTGCTGGATCAAACGATGGCCAACCTGACCCTCTGCAAAGAATGCCAGCACGACGTAGCCCCAAACGCACCGCGCAACCATACCACACAACATCCAGCATAACAGAGGACGCACTTGACCAGCACTCACGGACACATACTATACACGCTCTGAGCTAGTCGGCTCTGAGTCACAAACGCCGGCACAGCACGCGGTCTTCGCCGGCCCCCATGGGATACAAATCCTCAACTACTGAGTAAGACAGCACGATACAAACGGTAACAAGGCGCCCCTGCCGGTGCGGGCAGCACCTAGCGTGCAGACGGCGAGACAGACGAGACAGTAACGGGCGCACGCTGCTGCTGCTGCTCGGTGCCACTGGCCCACGCCGCCGGCGGCCGGCTCATCGGGAGAGCGCCACCACCCGGTCGCCGGCGGCCGGCTCATCGGGAGAGCGCCACCACCCGGTCGCCGGCGGCCGGCTCATCGGGAGAGCGCCACCACCCGGTCGCCGGTGGCCCAAGCTGCCTCAGGCATCACGCCGTGGCGCCTGCCACTACACCAGGCCGGCGTCCTTGGCCATGCCGTAGAAGACGGACGACTTGTCGGCCAGCAGCTCAGAGGGCGGCGCCATCTCCTTGATCCGGCCAGCGTCGAGCACCATGACCCTGCGGCAGAGCGCGGCCGGTCCCCATCACTGACGTCATATACCGGGCAACTCTAGTGCACCTTGCACTCAGCACTGACACAGACGGGCAGCGGGAAATCCTTCCACAGGGCTTCCACACAGCGGACGAGCATGCTAGACCAGTGTCCACTATCGCCGCCGGTGGCGCCCCAGGACAGATAGATAATTATTGGGGCTAAACAGCGAGCGCTGTCCTTTCCAGTTCACCTGGAGCTGCCCATGACGGTGCTCAGCTCACCTCGTGCTATCCGTGGTGGTGTTAGGCTCACGTGATGCTAGGATTGTGCTCAGCTCCCTTGGTGCTGTCCATGATGACACCAAGCTCACCTGGCACTGCCCATGACTGTGTTCAGCTCACCTCGTACTATCCATGGTGGTGCTGAGCTCGCCCGCAGCTGTCCATGATGGCGCTGAGCTCACCTGGTGCTGTCCATGATGGTGTTGAGCCGGTGGGCGATGGTGAGCACGGTGCACTCGGCGAACTCGGCTCGAATGGTGGCCTGAATCAGGTCATCCGTTTCCAGGTCGACGGCCGCTGTCGCCTCGTCCAGCACGAGGATCTTGGTTTTGCGCAGCAGCGCCCGACCGAGACAGATCAGCTGCCGCTGGCCGACACTGATCAACGCCAGCCCGCGGTCAGACACCATCATCAGGCAGCCGGGCCCTCAATGCCCGACTGGCCAGCCATTCCGGACAAGACAACACAGCCCGGCGCACACTGTTCACCTGAGCCAACTTTGGCCATTGGTCCGAGATCAGCTGGTGGGGGACGGGAGGAAGGAGAAGATTTACACCGATGGTATGGTACGTATGGTACGCTATGGTATAATGATATGGTAGCGCAGACACACCAGCTCCTGACACCAAGAAAAAGGATGGACGACTGGGTGCTAAATGACGATTAATGCTGGGAACAAATATACTGAAATTACGCACATGTCATCGGCAGCAAACCTTAACCCTATTCCCGGAGGGCTAGCGGTATGGCCGATTCCCGGCAGGGGGGAGGGATTCGGCCCTCCGAAATCTCGAGAACTACTTGTCCGATTACATCGCAATAAACGGCAGTCGATTTGCAATGACGGAAACTACATTTTTATAAACGGAAGTTTTCCAAGTTTTGAAAGGGGTGGACACAGGGGCAAAAGTCAAAATGAGCTATTCTTGGACTTCTTATAACTCCACTGTTTATACACCGATTTGGATAAAACTGGCATGAATCGAGAGATTATGAATTTATGACATTAGAAAAAATAATTAGATATTTAATAAGATAAAAAAAAATTAGAAAAACGGCCCATCGAGCCGCTACATCAAATGCGCTGGACTGAACTTTCGTGCCCCGACGTGGCGGGTGACTGGTCTGACCTGAGGTTACCGCCGCCCTCGCTGATTTCGTGCTGCAGCCCTGCCGGCAGGCCCTTGACGAACGTCTTCAGGTGAGCGTGCTCCAGAGCTGTCCAGACGGCATCATCCGAATACTGATCGAACGGATCCAGGTTCTGGCGCAGACTGCCAGAGAACAGCACCGGATCCTGCCGACCCCCAGGAGCACAGGAGAGCGTCACCAGCCGTGTAAAGGGCAACATAGCGACAACCACAGCATTCTGCCGACCGAGGGAACACAGAACAATGTTACAGACCGTGTAGACAAACACACAGAAAAGCATTCAATCCTGCCGACGGGAGGAGCACAGTGGAGCTGCACCGACCATTTAAAGACAAGCATACAGTCAAACGCAGAGTCTTGCCGACTGCAGATACATAAAATAGCGCTGCCGATCGTTCAAGGCAAACCTACCGAGAAACATACTGTCCTGCAGACCGCAGAAATAAAGAGCTTCACCAACCGTTTAAAGACAAACACACTGACAAACACAGTCCTGTGGGTGCAGGAAATAAAGAATAGCGTTGCCGACCATTAAAAGACAAGCATACCCACAAACGTAACATTGTGCCCAACGAGAACGTTAATATACGTCAATACAAAAACAAAACCAGATTACGTTGTCAACCGTTTAAAGATAAACAGTGACAATGCCAAAACACTGGAAAAGCACCAGGAGCGACAATGTCAGTACACTGGCAAAAGCGCCAGGTCCTGCCTAAAATAACAACCCATGTTGCACCCGCTAGCCGGAGGTACAAAACAGAGTATGCAGACAAACACATCGACAAACAAAGCGTCCAACCGACTGAAAAACAGCAGACCGCTACCGACCGCGTGAGGACAAACACGCTGACCAACACCAGGTCCTGCCGAGACCGGGGAAACAGCGATCGGAGAACCATTCCGACAAACATACTTCACCCACCGTGTAGACAAGCATACCGACAAACACAGGGCTCTGCAGACCGGATGAACATGGTAGAGTGTTACCGACCGCTTAAACGCAAACATTCCGACAAACATAGGCTTCTGCTGACCGGAAAAGCACGATAGAGCGTTACCGACCGTGTCAAAACAAACACAGTAATAGACACAGCATTCTGTCCACTGAAGAAAATAGACACAGCATTCTGTCCACCGGAGAAACAGACAAAACAGACACAGAGGCCAGCTAGTACATTTAAACTGTCGGACTCGATGACACGGGCTCTTGGAAATTGTCCGATGTAAAGGGTTCAGGCAACGACCGATAAAAAACCAATCACGTAACATAATACAAAGAGCTGACCACATAACAGCACCAATTTTCTTCCCTAATGTCCACCGATCGCCCGTAGAGAGCATATGTCCGTCGGTCTTTTCACTCCGCCGAAGTCGCGGAAAGTTTGACAACACCGACTACTGACAAACGCCGGGTCCCGCCGACAGAGACGCCTAACCTACCATATAACAGCAATACAGCCGCCCTGACCTGACCGTATACTGGCAATAAACACCCCCGACTCGCCCTCAGGTATGGTGGTGACGCAGCACTCCTGACCTGACCTGCGGTATGATGGTGATACAGCACCCGCAGACGTGAGCTGACCTGCGGTATGATGGTGATGCGGGAGCGCAAGTCGTGCAGGCCGATGTCGCAGATGCGGATGTTGTCCAGCGTGATGTCGCCGTCGGCCGCCTCGATGATGCGGAACAGAGCCAGCGTCAGGGACGACTTGCCGGCGCCGGTGCGGCCCACGATGCCGATCTTCTCGCCGCCGGCGATGTCGGCCTGGATGCCCTTGAGCACGAGCTCGAGTCCGGGCCGGTACCGGGTCTGGTAGTTGTTGAACTGGACGCGGCCGTGCTGCGGCCAGTCGGACGGCGGACGCCGCTCCGTCTGCCAGGCGGCCTCCTGGGGCGTCTCGGAGTACTCCTTGATCCGCTCCACCGCCACGATGTTTGTCTCCACGTCAGACGTCATCCGGACCAGCCAGTTGAGCGTTTGCGTCACCTGCATGGCGTAGGAGACGGACATGCCGACCAGGCCGACGTTGTCGCGCGCCAGCACGGCGAACAGCGAGGCGAAGAAGGTGATGGCCGTGCCGACCATATCCAGCCGGAACGCCAGCCACCTGCGGCACAGGGCGTGGTGTCAGAGGGCCGCCTGCGCACCTCCAGGTTACCGGGATACGCACCGCCACAGACAACCGCCGTACACTACCACAGGCGGCCGCCGCTCACTGCCACAGACGTCCCCAGGGCACATCACCAAAGAGGGCCCGGGTGCACATCACCACAGAGGGCTCCAGTACACATCATAGACGGCCCGAGTACACATCACCACAGCGGGCCGCGGCACACACTACACGGTGTGTCGGGACTGAGGAGCTGTCATCCCCGGATGAGGCTGAGCCAGTCCTCCCAGGTGCGACACGGCAGTCCCGCCGGTCTGCCTCCGCGGCCAAGGCTGCCCACCTGTTGGCCACCATGGACGGGTAGTAGCAGGCCTGGTTGTTGTCCACCTTCTCCTCCGACTGCAGGATGAAGTCGTTCGACTTGCCGAAGGCACGGATGGTCATGGCGCCTGCAACAGGCCATCGGGTCCACAAATTTTAAAGGAGCCGAAAATAGCAGAGCAGACAGTTGTACGAATGCTGCCGAATGGAAAAATGCTACTGTCCGCGGGCCAAACGCAGCAATTTCCAGTCCGCGCTGCTGAAATCGCCTCAAACCGGCAGTTACTGGGGAACGTTACCATCTTCCACTTGCTGCATGGGGGAGGAGAGAAGGCACAAGACCCCATTCAATGCCATAATAAATAATGGGCTGATTACTCCGCAACCACTCAGCCGATCAGAGCGGCTCAAACAATTACCCATCACCTTCAATGTCACGCCTCTAAGCATGTTCCATTCGTGAACCTCAAGATTATATATCAGGTCAAAGGTCACTATTTAACCGAGTCAGGGAATGTCCCTTCCTGTGTAGAAACAACAGATTGTAGGCATTCTAAAGCCAAGCAGTTCGAAAGGTACGCATAAGATACCAGTACACATCTATATGACGTAAATGGTGGTCTAGGTCACACAAGGTAATGCCATACTAGGAAGTGGTCCATGTCAAAAAGCATGATGCAATTAACTTCATTAACATCATATAACTAAATGTCTCTAAACGTTCGCATTTCCACCAGAAAATCTTCGAATGACCGTTGCAACCGGTTTCACGGCGTGCGACACTAAGTTTGGAAAAATGCAATCGTTTATATTTCACCTATGACGACTTTGGGTGAGGTTAAGGATGTTCTAAAATGGTGTCTCGCTGCATTATACCACGTGCTGCACAATGTCGGCCATTTGACAGCACTTTGGTATCGGTAATTATCACGCAAACTCGAAAAACGACAAGATCATAGCTTTCGGTCTTTACGACGTTATTCTCTCATCACCTTGGATGACCGTGACTTTTTAATCACATTATACAGCAGTGATGCAATGAAGGGTACCGACAATTTGACAGTGTTGCGCACTTTCGTTATAAAGTTATAAGGCAGGGAAAACAAGGGTGCGTTTAATGCCCCCCCCCCCCTCCAGTACGTTGGGCAGTAAATACCGCACCGATTAAAGCACGCAATTAAGCGATGATATCGCAGAAACTCACACATGATTTACCGCCAGAAAACGAGAAGACAGAATGAAGCGGAGAGCACTAAAATACTGGTGGTGCAAGTGAGGTCACGAGCCGAGACCCGTTTGGCTAACGATATCACAGTCACCCACTGCGACACTGACCTGTTATCGTCTCCGAGAAGTGCGAATAAATCGGAGAGCGAGAGACGGACTCCAGGCGTTTCAGTTGTCGAGATGTGGACACATACACCAGCTGAAACACAACACGCCCGTTAGCACAAAACAATCACAGAAAGCCCATGAGGTTGTCTCCATGGATCTATGGCACTACTGTTGCGCATCGGCTCAGTTCTTGTGTGGCGCACATTGTGATTCGCTCCACCGATGGAACTTGGACTGCTTAATCCGACACATTAAAACCATGCCCCGGTCGGCCATGGCCTAGACGGCCGATAAAGACTATTCACGGACACTTGCTCAGTATCTCGGCCACCATTATCCCATATAACGAACACTTGCTCAGCATCTCGGGCACCGTTATCCCATATAACGAACACTTGCTCAGCATCTCGGGCACCATTATCCCATATAAGGGAACTATTTTGGCGTTTACCCTTGATGTTCAAATCCGGCAATATAAACGTTGGGAATACACACGCCAGATAAGGCAAAGGTGCAGCTTATCCTAATCCCTTAAACAGTGGATGTATGATCATACGAGGTCACACCGCGCACATCAAAACTAGCCTACTGTCCCGCCCCGCCAGCTCGAGTTAACGGCAGACAGGGACGGCCTCCCCTCGACAGAGGACCTGTTGATGGTGAGGGGCCCCACTACCAGGGGCCGCCAGTCGGAGTCAGTGGCAGAGAGTGGCGGCCTCCCCTCGACAGAGGACCTGTTGGCAGCGAGCATGCTAGCTCACTGGCACTCACCTGCATGAAGTAGTAAACGCCCACCAACGGCACGATCACGGCAGTGAAGATCGGTGTGGCATAGCAGATGGCGAAGAAGGTGCCCAGCACCTGCAGCACCCGGTCGCAAGGGGTTAGCTCGTCACACGGAGAGGACCTGTGAGTGCGCCCGACAACACGGCACCGGCGAGAAACAATCGGCTAGCCTGAGTGGCGGACAATGTGCAGACTGGGAACAAATGTTCTCCGAGAACTGACAGACTGATCATATAAAAATCACGTAACGTAGCTTACCAAGGCCTCTTTTTACGAATCTTTTCTGCAACGTCATAACCCGACAAATGGAAAAGCAGGAACACAGCATGTAGGACAGTACGTCTAGTTTGGCATAATGCAGCACAAAACTGACGCCGATGACGATAACGTAAACACAGACAAAGCAGCAGAGTGAGGCTAACGACAGACGTCAAATGGCAAGCTCTAAATAGCGTTCCTGACAAACTCCTACACTTTGCATTCAACATAAACCACGAAAAGAACTGAATTAGACAGATTAAACGCCCGATAAACCGAGATTCCAACCATGCACAGAAAGCTAACCAAACACTTCCTGCATCGCCGGCTACGGAGTAAGCAACCGCCCTCGTCCAGGACGGATATCTCCACACACAGGGTGGTCAGCCGAGTCAGGGGTCGAAACCTTCGAGTCCTAGGCGGACATCTCCACACACATCAGGATATTCAGCCGAGTCATGAGTTCGCGTCTCCAAGTCCAGGACGGATATCTCTACACACAGGCACGGCAGCACTTCCCTGAAGCACCACCGCAGGCCGCAGTCGACCGGGACGCGCAACAAAGTCAGCGTAAAAGCCGACAGCCACAGTCGCGACGCCACTGTTAGGCTCAGAATCCGACAGCGAGGGCAATCAACAGGTCCCGGCCCGCTGGCGATCACGGCAGACCTGCCAGCGCCCGGCCAGACCGACGGGCCAGCACGGAGGCGGAACCAGCAACGGAACCAGCAGCGACACCAGGCCAGACCACACGAAACGGCAGCAAAACGGACGGACCGACGGACGACAGGGCGGCACGCTCACAAACGGAGGTCGACCCAGATGTCCGGCAGCCGAGCGCAGAGCAGGCAGCTCCAGTTTCCGTCCAGTGAGTGGCGGCACGGCCTGACCAATGACCGAGCCCCGGCGAACGGAAGGCGCGGACGACCCACAGAGACGGGAGATGACCCAGGGAGACGTGGACGACTTAGGAGACATGGATGGCCTACGGAGACGTGGACGACCCACGGCGATGGGGAGGACCCACGGAAACGGGGTAAGACCAGCGGCGACGTGGACGACCTACGGAGACGGGGGACGACCCACGGTGACGCAGACGACCCACAAAGATACGGAAATGCCCGCAGTGAGCGGTGGACAGCGCAACGCCACTTGGTGCCCGATCTCTGCGGTCAGGCCGGGCGATGCAGCCCGGCCCTGCCCGTCTGAGACCTACGCTAAATAGACAGTTGATCCAGGAGCGAATGTTGAACGGTAGCGTGTTGTCTATCATGTCCACATCCTTGGAGAACCGATTGACGATGCGGCCCAGCGGGGTCGTATCGAAGAACGACAACGGGTTGTGGAACAGACGAGCCAGAATGTAGGAGTGCAGCAGTCTCGAGGCGTTCATCATGCCGAACGCCATGATCAGAGAGGGGATGAGGATGAAGAACGCTGTCGAAAAACACAATTCGGTCAATACATGCGGCGTTACATTTCTGTTAAGCCATGCCACACACAATCATTCACGGCTGGTCGCCGCACCAAAGAACTTACGGTAACGAATGTCATGATGAAGCCGCGAATAACCATCGGCATCGTATTGTCCAGCACGTCTACGTCTTTGCTGAAGCGGTTGATGGTCCGTCCCAGCGGTGTGGTGTCGAAGAAGCTCATGGGCATGCGGATGACGTTCTTGAGCAGGACCAAGTGCAGCAGTCGAGCGCCGCCCAGCAGGGACGAGTACAACGAGAAGGCCGCCAGCACAGACAACACGGCTGCAACGGAGTCGCGCTCAGCCGGCAGCGGCACCAGCGCCGGCGCCGCGGCCGGCCGCCGGCCCGCACCACACCCGAACACCAGACACGCGCCGAGCCGCACCAACACGACACGCCAAAGCCCCGGCTCAAATACACGCACACGCACACCAGCCGCCCATTCGCCGCGTCCAGGCGGCACATGGAGATCAACACGAATTTAACCGACCAGCTGGAACGCAGTTAACTGACTGTGAGACAGGTAAGCGATAAATACGCGAGAGGCATCCAGACAGCACACACAGGCAACTGATGTCAATACAACAAGGCAATGGTAGGATTTAGTGCAATGGTTTCAGCTTGATAGGTGTGATAACTATATCTTAAACTGGATTAAATACCGCGGCAATGAAAATGCCCAGCTTCAGATTTTCCCAAAACATACAAAGATACCCACGGACACAGACGCACGTCCACCCAAATAACACAAATTTTCGACGTCACGAACGAATGATGCAGTCAAGCAGGCGCTGCAACACCACCCAAAGCCCCACAACACTTGGAGCGATTTGATTTACGGCTCAGCAAACACTGAGCTTACCACCAGAATGTGCACGAAGTACATGATCGGTAGAGCAGCACCCGACGCCCGATACCTTGTTCCTGCCACAGCCCAGGCCCCTCACGATACGGTTGCAAAGACCCCTGCCGCTTGGACGCCTCACTCTGGTGGCAAGCCTGGCCACGCGGCGCTCCAGTCAGTCACGTCGCACCATTCGCTCTGGGAGTCCACCTACCCTGTGCGAAGCCGAGGGCACCGTACACGCCGAGGTACAAGTCGCGCTTGGCGGTATCGTTGGCGGCCGCCTGATCTTCGGTCCATTTGGACAGCCAGATGTTCGAGCTGACGCTGCACGCCTGCAGTGAGGAGCCAGTTCAACAGTCACGTCATTTAAGGGGCCGGCGACCGGTAACCAGGCCGAGTCAACAGTCGGGAAACCAGATCTGACAGGTGAGCAGTGGCGATCGTCACGCTTCTGTCTGCAGCCTTACAATAGTCAGAGTGAGCGGTCACGGGACCACACGGACAGTCCTCGGGGTACTGTCCGCAGCAGGTGAGGTCCAGATTTGATGGAACGCAGCCGAGCAGACTCAACACCGTCCATAAAGCATATGTGAAGCAGCACATGGGAGAAACATAATATGGATATGGACACGAACAGAATGTACGGCACACGACCATGACACGGCCTTAGGTTCGCAACACCAAACATAACACAGCGAGATCTTGTGGACCAGCAGAGACTGGCGTCAAACACAGGAAAGAGCAAACGCTGAGCGAAAGGACGCCATTGCCAGCTCGCGAGCCACGCTGAGCAACTCCAAGTCGGGTGAGTTTGAACAGATCACTGCATCTGTAAGGCGCAAAAGAACGTGGTGGAGGGTTCCCCGCGATAAGACTTTGCGCACCGCATGGCAACTTAACATCTCGAACGAGGGCGCACACTTATCCACCATAGAGAAGCGGCTGCTGTCCGAGGCCGGGGAGTTCCGACGATGCACATACCTGCGCCCCGACGTACAGAGCGAAGGTCATCAGCGCCAGGAATACTCCGACAGCCTTCATGTAGTACCAGTACACCTGGGCCTTGACCTGAGCACCGCACACATCATGTACTATTAATACAGATCGACGCAGTTCGATGCTTTAGGCAAAACTGGGACGCACTGCGCCTAAACCTTAACCGGACTGGCCATTTCAAAGCCTTCACTCTTCGTCCAAGATCCAACACGCCCAACGACGACAATGTACTCTGGCTAATCACTACTGTTCCATTTCGATCGCGCCAGTCAGAGTAGGTCTCCTCCGTTATCAAGGTGTAGACCGAGTTCTCGGAGGGCCAGCTGGCTGATGGTTCACGGCATTCTTGAAGAACTCCTTGGTCGCTGTTGGCCTTTATGCCGTATAGTGTGGCTTATGGATCTTAGAAGAGCGGGGGAGTCGGCAGACGTTTCAGTCATGGACCATCTTCTGTGCTTCTCCCAGGAAGAAGCACAGAAGACGGTCTATGGCCGAAACGTCTGCTTACTCCATGGCTCTCCTTAGAGCCACAAACCACACTATATGGCACACAGGCCAACAACCACCTAGAATTCATCTCCATTCCGACTAGCCGGCAGGCCACGCTCACCTTGCCCGTCTCCGACTTCTCGGCCTCGATCAGTTTGCCGGTGGCGTTCTGTTTGACCGCGATCGTGGGCGGTGGTGCCGGCACGACTTTCTCCTCTTTCTCGGCGTGCGTGGTGCTCCGGCGGCGGCGCAGGCTTCCGTTGCGCTCCGCACTGCTCACCGACACCGACCTGGACAAAATACGGCTCGCGGTCAGTGTCCGGAGACAACACTGACCTGGACACAGCACGGCTCACGGCCAGTGTCCAGTGGGTCCGGCGATAACACCGGCCTGGACAGAACACGACTAACGGCCCGTGTCCAGAATCGCAGGTCCCGGCCGACATGGTTCAGAGGACACTGCTTATTTCACCTATTTAGCGATAGTCTGTGCTTGTCACCCTAATGACTACCACCTCAGAAGTAAATCTAGGGGATTGTCTGTCTGTGTCTCAGCTAAGCTCCAGTGACAAAACATGAGGTCTGGAGAAGTTGCTAGATGGAAAAATTTCTTGAAGAGATTTCTATTCGTTACGAATTGGCATATCACCAATTTCGAACGTGGCTCTTCACCTTCCACCAACTTCCGGTGCACAAAGCCATGCAATACCATCCACAAGCAAGCGTCAACAGGCAAGGTCTCGTAGGCAAACTGTCAGTTCTGCCATTCGAAAACGCACGAACGCCTTCGCCAAGTTGTAAACGCTGGCAAACAAAAGCACCGCAGGGTCGATCCGGATCCAACTGCAGAGCCGGCAAATCTGGCAAACAAGGCTGGCATGCAGCGAACAGGAAGCGAGACCGCAGACCTACCTCGTCTTCACGTGAACAGTGTTGACAGACTGTTGTGACCCACTCGGGTCATCACTGAAATAATCCGCCCAGTGTTAGCCGCATGCAAACACAGCGGCCACCGATCAGAGACCCAAGAGATCCCAGCGCCAACAATTCGGCACCAGGGAAAAGCAGACCCCAACGTCCCAACAGCCATGGAAGAGCGGGGGGGGGGGGACAGAAAAAACCAGGCGATCGCGCCATGTAGCCACGGCACAAAATGAGACTCTGGAGTACCTGGCGAGGGTCAGAGGAAATGATGACAGACTCAACGACGCAAAGAAGCAAACAACTAAACGTGCGGAGAAGACAGAACAAAGCAACCAGGTCCATCATATCAAGATCATGATGAACCGGTATACTATGGTTAGTCAGCAGGATAGAAACAGCAGGCCAGAAGGCACCAGCATGAACATGTCGGGAAATCAATCCTTTGTTCACATCAGCCGGACAGACAACTAAGCGATCCCTTGAGTAAACCCGGCCAACCAAAGCACACACTACACCAGGCAGTCACAAATTTAATAATTAGTATTCCATCGGCACCCCATCTATACTTCAAGCTTCACAGAGCGTGTTATAAATACCATCCACACAACACCACTGTTACCGTAAAATATGAGAAACGCGGACAACCCTGTCATTACAGTGGCTGTCGATAACAACTCACGGCCACCAGAATTAAAAAGACAAAAAAGCAGCGCAAACACAGCACCATTAGCAGCCTGCATCCAGAGAACAGTCGTCGGTGCCGGTCCGACTCCGAGGTCAACATCCTCTGTACCAGCACCAGCAGCTGGACCGTGGGCGGAGCCCGGCACCGCTAACACCGCCGGCCCCACATCCGGCGCCGCCGGTACCGGCAGGCGCCGGCGGCCGGCCCGCCGCGGCCGGCTGTCGGGCGACCCACCTGTTGAGTTCGGGCACGCTGCCGTCCTCACATTCCGACTCGTGCTTGACGCGCGATATCTGGCGCTGCAGCTCCTCCCGGCCCATCGTCTGCTCCAGCTGCTGCTTGATCTCGCCAAGTTCTGCGGCAGCAGAGCCGCGATAGCCGTCAGACGTACAGAGCAGCCATACACGCACGCGCACACACACATCGCGGCCGTCAGACACATCACAGGCAGCGGCCTGTGATGACACGGTTGGGGGTCATACCCTCCTTGCCACTTCCCACCACACTGTGCTGGAAACGTGGCTAAATAGCGTATACCGGCGACGCTGAAACCAAAGCTGACAAGAAACATATATCGCAACAATAAATACTGCCTACGATCTCAGAAACCATTCATTGCCCCAACGCAGAACGAAGAGCGGTGTCTTACACCGTCCCACGACGGCACGAAGAGCGGCGACCCGCGCGACCTACCGTCGTCCTCCTCCTCGTCTCCCTCCGTGATGTACTGCAGCAGGAACTCGGAGAAGGCGCCCTTTGAGTCCATCAGCTGCTGGTACTCGCCAGTCTCGGACACGCGACCCATCTTCAGCACCACGATCAGGTCCGTGTGCGGCAGGTACGTGATGCCGTGTGTCACCAGCAGCCGGGTCTGCGGCCACGTCAGAGCAGGTCACAGTGCGGACACATCACACCGAGTGTCACCAGCAGCCGGGTCTGCGGCCACGTTAGATCGGGTCACAGTGCGGACACATCACACCGTGTGTTACCAGCAGCCCGGTCTGCGGCCACGTTAGATCAGGTCACAGTGCGGACACATCACACCGTGTGTCGCCAGCAGCCAGGTCTGCGGCCACATCAGATAGGGTCACAGTGCGGACACATCACACCGTGTGTCACCAGCAGCCGGGTCTGCGGCCACGTTAGATCGGGTCACAGTGCGGACACATCACACCGTGTGTTACCAGCAGCCCGGTCTGCGGCCACGTTAGATCAGGTCACAGTGCGGACACATCACACCGTGTCACCAGCAGCCGGGTCTGCAGCCACGTTAGATCGGGTTACAGTGCGGACACATCACACCGTGTGTTACCAGCAGCCCGGTCTGCGGCCACGTTAGATCAGGTCACAGTGCGGACACATCACACCGTGTGTTACCAGCAGCCCGGTCTGCGGCCACGTTAGATCAGGTCACAGTGCGGACACATCACACCGTGTGTCACCAGCAGCCGGGTCTGCGGCCACGTTAGATCGGGTCACAGTGCGGACACATCACACCGTGTGTTACCAGCAGCCGGGTCTGCGGCCACGTTAGATCGGGTCACAGTGCGGACACATCACACCGTGTCACCAGCAGCCGGGTCTGCAGCCACGTTAGATCGGGTCACAGTGCGGACACATCACACCGTGTGTTACCAGCACCCGGTCTCGGCACGTTAGATCAGGTCCAGCAGCCGGGTCTGCGGCCACGTCAGATAGGGTCACCGTGTGTCACCAGCAGCCGGGTCTGCGGCCACGTTAGATCGGGTCACAGTGCGGACACATCACACCGTGTGTTACCAGCAGCCGGGTCTGCGGCCACGTTAGATCGGGTCACAGTGCGGACACATCACACCGTGTGTCGCCAGCAGCCGGGTCTGCGGCCACGTCAGATAGGGTCACAGTGCGGACACATCACACCGTGTGTCACCAGCAGCCGGGTCTGCGGCCACGTTAGATCGGGTCACAGTGCGGACACATCACACCGTGTGTCGCCAGCAGCCGTCCCTGAAGGCCAGGCCAGGTCGCGTCAGGGCAGGAGCTAAACATCACGGGTTACCAGCAGCCACATCAGAATGTCGGGTCTGCGCAGGTTCCGTGAACACGCCGAGTACATGATGCACTTCACCGACGGCAGCGGCAATCCTAAGCAATGTGTGCCAATGGCATGTGCAAGGCAGCAAACCGCTAGTCACCAGCCGAAAAGGAGGCGGCTTCGGAGCAGGCCCCGAAAGACGGCCACCCCAGGAAACGATGAGTTCAAACGACATCATTCTGCCAAGCAAAGCTGAAGCCGAGGTCATACCACATTGTTCACCCTCGCGCATGGCAAACGCATTCAGCACCAGTTAGCTCATGCTGCACAAGTCTACATAAATTCACACGCCGGGTGGCACCGTCCGAGTGGTCGGCAGTGGCGGCCACCTTTCTAGACTAGCGGCGTGCAAGGCAGACGCCTGGCGTGCGGGGAGACGGCGCGGCGCGGTGCGGCAGCGAGCGGCGCTGGCGTGCGGGGAGACGGCGCGGCGCGGTGCGGCAGCGAGCGGCGCTGGCGTGCGGGGAGACGGCGCGGCGCGGTGTGGCAGCGAGCGGCGCTGGCGTGCGGGGAGACGGCGCGGCGCGGTGCGGCTCGAGCGGCGCGAACGATCGACGGGCCCACCTTTTTTCGGAGCATGCCCTTGGGTCCGATGACGTTCTCGAAGATGTGTTTGCCGACATGCGAGTCGACCGCCGAGAGCGGGTCGTCCAGCAGGTAGACGTCACTGTTGCTATAGACGGCACGGGCCAGTGCCACGCGCTGCTTCTGGCCGCCTGACAGGTTGATGCCCTGCGGCCACAGTTACCCGTCCGTGGCCGTGGTGGATGCCAACAACACACTGCTCGGACAAGACGGTCTGCGTTCTGTCCGAACCGACTGTCGGCTCCGAGGACCAGTGTTAAGGCAGATAAACCGAACACGACCATGCGCACGCACCTCACCATTGTTTTACACGCCCACTGTTGCTCCCTTGCAATTTCATCATATAACCCCACGTCGACAAAAACTTTTTTGGGCTTCACTACATCACGTGACCTTCGACACCTAATCAACAGCATGTGCCCAGTCCGCACCACAGCACCACAGCACCATTTGACCTCTGTCATCCCTTTCGTGACATGTCCCTCGGCCCGGAACACATCACGCGACCTATGACATCCGATCCGTGACACGTTGCCCCGACCCAGCCCACAGCACCACGTGACCTCTGACGTCCCTCCAGTGACGTGTTACGCCGGCCCTTATCATTGCCGCACCTTCTCCGCCGATCTCCGTGCTGTCTCCGGCCGGCAGCATCTCGAAGTCGCTCTTGAGCGCGCATGCCTCCACGCACTGTGTGTAGAGCGCCTCGTCCAGCGGACGGCCGAACAGGATGTTGTCCTTGAGCGTGGCGTTCTGGATCCAGGCCTCCTGCGCCACGTAGGCCACGCTACCCTGCGAGACCGGCACGGCGTCAGTCAGTGGCAGCCAGTGGTCCACACACGAGTGCAGCAGCGGCCGCCAGCAACGCAAGACAAAGTCGATGTCGTCAATAAATACGCAGACAGTGGCGCAGTCAGGACAAATGACATCAGTGAGGTCATTAGAAGGCACCAGTTTATACGGTTGAGGGCGGAGGACGAGGCTGAGATGACGTCAGGAGGAAGGGCAAAATATCTGGTGCATAAAATGCCCAAATTCAGTGAAAACAGGGATAGGTTTAGCGCACGGCGACACAGCCCAGCCAGTCAGAGACACAGGACTAATCTCAGATCAACAGCGCGACCGGGCCGGATCAACAGCACGACCGGGCCGCATCAACAGCACGACGGGACCGGATCAACAGCACGACCGAGCCGGATCAACAGCACGACCGGACCGGATTAACAGCACGACCGGGCCGCATCAACAGCACGACGGGACCGGATCAACAGCACGACCGAGCCGGTTCAACAGCACGACCGGACCGGATTAACAGCACGACTAGGCCGGATCAACAGCGAGACCGGACCGGATCAACAGCACGACCACGCCGGATGAACAGCACGACCGGACCAGATGAACAGCACGACCGGACCAGATGAACAGCACGACCAGGCCGGATCAACAGCACGACCACGCCGGATGAACAGCACGATCGGGCCGCATCAACAGCACGACCGGGCCGGATGAACAGCACGACCGGGCCGGATGAACAGCACGACCGGACCAGATGAACAGCACGACCAGGCCGGATCAACAGCGCGACCGAATCATACTGGACAGAGTGCAGACAGCCAGCGTCCCGGGCCGCCGTCGGTCATGACGTCACACCCACCGGACGTCAGCTACAGGAAGCGGCTGGGGGCGGTTGATGCACCGTGTCTGCCGGTCCCCGCCCACTGACCTTGGTGTTGACCCGGCCGCTGACTTTTTCCATTTCTCCGAGCAAGGGCGCTCAGCAGAGAAGATTTGCCAGAGCCAACTGTGCCGACCAGGGCCACCAGGCTGCCGTCCTTGACTCGAAGGTTGATGTCCTGCAGGAACGGCGGCGACTCCGGGTCCCAGGTGAACGAGCCATTCTCCACGACCACAGGGTCACCTGTGGACAATACCCGGACAATGTCAGGCCACAGAGGATCGGCAGGCCGTGTCCATCACCGTTACCGGCCCGGCTGAGGAAACGCAAACGTATCGAAACAGCGTATGTGATGTATGCAAACGTATCGCATCGTGTGATGCGAGTCTTTGTCAGAAGATAGATAACGGAACTCCTGGACATGTGTGCTTTTAGTGCCTTGTCAATGTATGTGCATGTTCATCTAACCAACAGACACTACACAACGTCTACATAAGACAACCTAAAAGCTAGAGAACTGACAAAACTGCTGCACGCAGCAGCGGCAATATGTTCAATGAGCGAGCAGCCGTTGTCTGGTGCCGATTCTGGTGTCTCCGTAAGTGCCAGCTTATTTCCGGGCAGAACTCACCCTCTGACGGATCGTGCGAGACCGCCTGGTCGTCCAGGTCATCGTTGTTCAGGTATTTGTTCATTCGCGTCAGCGAAACGTTGGCCTGCATCCACAACATCGAGTTAACGATCTCACCGATATACTGGGTCAGATCAGACCAGACCTGGACAGAATGCCTGCCAGATCGAGAGCACAGTGACACCCACAAGGCACATGCTAGGCCACAAGGTCAGAAGCTTGCCTTGACACCGTCAGGACGTTCAAATCTGACATTGTCTGTCGCCTTGGGTTCGCATGACGGCGCGCTGTTAGTTGGCTGTCACAACCAATAAATGTCCTAGCCAAAACGGAAGCAAAAAAATCGTACATCTTAGATCGTAGAAGCATATCTTACAAAACCATGTCCGTGCACCGAGGAAAAGTGTCCAACTACAACGGCAGTGATATAAAAAAACTAACATGTCGAGGCCGCCACAAACATAACCGCAACAAACGGTACACTTCAACCCTGACTTACCGACGGAAGCCTCAGATGCCCATATGAAGGATTTTCGCCAAAAGCTTTTGCTCTATTTGACGCGTCAAACTGACATTTTTTGGTAGTTGAGTTTAAAACGTTTCACACTGCGTTTAAGAACTTTTTTTTCATTTTTCGTTCAGCTCTTTTTGAAACATAATCCGTTTGCCAAGTCTACGTCGTTTTATCGCCACTGACTGATGCCGGGAGGCCAGCAAGGAAACGGGCACCAAGCAACCATTCGCCGCACCCGCCAGGCCGCACCACCGTCGACCGACGGGGCTCGCCGACAGGCAGCGGTGGCGCCTCACACCACGTCACCTGGACCACGCTGATGGTGATCATGGGCAGCATCGACAGCGGGAAGCGCAGGGCGTTGAACAGCGCCAGCGAGACGAAAGCACGTCGGCTGTCCAGAACGTTATTCTCCGGATCCACCAGCACGTAGGTGGCGAACGAGACCAGACACACCTGCCGAGCAGACGCCACACGCCCTCGTGTACGGACACCGAAGCGCACGCCGTACAGACACAAGGCCCCAGCAGGAGTGGACGACGAAAGCATCCGCCATACCGACAAACGAACACAACCCATGTCGACGCCAAACACACCCGAGGCCAATGATGGCCGCCAATGAGATGCGGCCAGCGAACAGACGACCCACAATGAGCCCAGACTCGGAGGACACGACAACAGACAACAGACGCACGTCCGGCAGTTCGCAGACACCAGAAAACGAGTTCCGCCCACGGACGCGGGTCGAAATCGCGACTGCGCTAAACCACAGCCAGTGTTCACCCGAGCTCCGTCTGGGAACAGTTTTGACATTCGACAAAGAGAAATGGGATACTTTTTGACAACCGAAGACAACAACGCAAAAGGCATGGCTTGAACCACGTTCATATATGAGTTCATATAAGCCCTAGTAATCGCCATGGACTTTGACGCTATGGACATCAGATGACCACATTCTGTTTGGACTCAAATCCGGGTCTGGCGCGCACCACGGCGGAAGATATGGTGTTCTATTATAGCTGATTAGTTCACGGAACAAAATTAAACAATCCTTCACAAAGTAAACATTTCTCCAGATTTTTACACGATCAGTTCCGAAAACGTAGTTTCTGGGAAATTTCTGACCATCTATGCGCATGTCGTCCTAGACAAGACTGACTTATTACAGTTTCTAATCTACCCTAAACTAATTAGATGTCATTTCCAAAAGAGAACATTCCGACAACAAAGAATCTCATGTATAACAAAAGGACACCCATCATCCGGGGTATAAGGAGAACTTTGTCCAATTAGTTCGGCTTCGTCTTCCCCGTCAGTTCTCGGTCTCGCTGCCAACAGCATTACTGCTCCGAACACGGTTCTCCGGACAGCGAGAGAGCATCGATACCCAACGGGAGGGGTGCCGCTCAACGCAGCCGACCTGCAACAACCGTGTGCCCGAGGACGCCCGGCGCCCCGACAGACAGGTCCCGCCTGTCAACAGCACGGGCACAGAGAAGCAACGACACGATCACGGCCGCCGCAAGAGGACGCCCCGCCGAGCCCGATCACGCCGACACGAGCTGAACACGCGCAGCTGAGCCCGGAGACAACCGACACAAGCTGACGACGACCTGAAGACGACACCAGAAACAGGACCGGCCGCCCGACTCGGCACCGCCGCCACGCCGCCGCCTCCTGTACCTGCACGGTGAAGACGATCAACATCGGAAGGAAGCTGAGGGGCATGCGCAGCAGGTTAAAGAGCGAGAGCGAGACGAACGCCTTGTCAGACGACAGGATGTGGTCGCCGTCTCCGGTCAGCACGTATACGGTGAATGTCACCAGAGTCACCTGTTGGCAGCAAGTCGGGTCAGGTCGACAAAAAATGGGCAGAGCCATCTGTTGGGGGAGGAGGTTGCAAACACGGCACGCAGGTGAACGTCGGGTGATAGATGGTATCGCGGAGTCTCTCTGATGGAGTGTCCGTTTACTGGCTGTACAGGTAACTTGGACGGCGACCGCGTCTCGTGTTCAGTTGAAAAAAAAAACATGTTCCTTATTCTCAACCGCAGACACTGGCGAACCAAACTTATAATCACCACAGCATAAGCTGAAAATTCGAAAGATGTTTGTTACTTGATAATGACAAATTTAGTGGCAAAATAAGGAATCAAAAGCTACAAAAAACGACACAAGACCGAACCTAAAACCTGGTCAAAGAAGCTTTTTACTGATGTCACGAATGGGCGAGAACGCTCTACCACTCGCAAACCTGTTACTGGAACGCCCCTACGCATAGCTACAACGCCTGGCGCCCACCTTACACGAGAGCCAAAAACTCGGTCCCTCGTTCCGTTAGACATCAACAAATACCGACACTGGCCAGACACCTCACCTCATTTGAGGCGCGGGTGAGGGGGGGGGAGGGGCAGAGTTTCCAATGGGGTCATCACCGGGGCCCCTCCACTAGCAGCCGCTTCCCTCCCCTCCCCACGGACAGGATCCTTCCACTGACAGCTCTGCCAGGACGGGGTCCCTCCACCGACGGTCCTGCCAGAACACGATCCGTCTACTGCCATCCTCTGACAGCCCCTCCCCAGACATGATCCTCCGCCGTCAGTCCCGCAGGGACAGGGTCCCTTCACCGACAGCCAGACAGGGTCCCTCCGCCGACAGCCGGGCCCCCGAGCGGCGGCCAGCCAGCTCCTGGGCCGTCCGGCTCCTGGCGCTCACCACGAAAGGGGCGCACGTCCAGATGAACGAGGTGCCCGCGCTCAGGTAAGCCGTCTTGCGCAGCACGCGGATCTCCTGTGCTCTGATGTCCAGCACCTGCTGTTCAAACGACGGCTCCCAGGCGTACAGTTTGAGCACCTGCCGGCCAGCGGAGGCGCGACGTCAGCTCAGACACGTCAGGGCGGCAGGCGGCCGTCCGCCCGCCGTCCGGCAAACGGGGGCTCATGGCGAACGCCGTACCAGGACTGAACGGTATCACACAGCCGTGCCATGTAAACGCGGCCAGCTGAATGACAGTCGGACCAATGCTGAACAAAACGTACTTCACGGAGCTGGGGCATCTGAAGAGAAAACCACCTGTCCTCGTGCGTGAACCATGCTCTGAGGGCGCATTAGCTGCGCCGGCTCAACAGGGCTCCTCAAAAGCCTCGAGCCATCTCTCAAGCCAACCTTGATGCCGCTGAGGATCTCGTTCATCAGCTTAACACGCTGGTCCTTGTACTTCATCTGTTTCAGCTGCAGCTTCTTGGTCGCGTTGGCGATCACGCCGTTAACGGGCATCAGGATAATCATCACCGCCAGCCCGGCGAAAACAGAAGGACCTAGCACGGAGTGAAATACCTGATCAGACTCCGAGTCCAGTCAACTGCCTGAATGTGACAATCGCCGCACATTTCGAAATCGAAAGCTGGTCAAAACACATGGTGAACGTCTGAACTTCCTGAACGTCAGTGCAACACACGCATTTCAGAAACATCAATGACGTACATGGGAATAGCCTCATGCTTAAGCCAAGCGAAACTCCACAAACGCTGCAGAAGTGCGCCATGCACGCTGACCAATATCAACTCTGCTCACTACCGACATGGCAGGGCAGGCCTGGCAGCTGGTCAGTGTCCTACAGTACACACCCAACTCCTTGTACAGAAAGTAGGTGGCCAGGCAGATCTGGTAAGGCGACGACCACAGCAGGCAGATATAGGAGCACAGATCCATGAAGCGCTGCGCATCCACTGCCATCAGGTTGACGATCTCGCCCACGGTCGACTGGCGGCGTGCCAGATTACTGATGACCAGCGCCTGCAAAACAAGGCCAACGATCACATCACAGGAGACAAGAGACCATCAACACCTCCGGGAACGTGAACGCCACCTCCCGGACGTTCACGTTCAAGACAAGACAGGAGACCATCGACACCTCCCGGAAAGTGACGTCAGAGGAGACGGGGTCGGCGCCACCTCCCGCAGGTGACGTTAAAGGAGACCGGAGACCACCTCCCGGAAGGTGACGTCAGAGGAGACAGGAGATCGGCGCCACCTCCCGCAAATGATGTCAGAGGAGACAGGAGACCGGCGCCACCTCCCGCAGGTGACGTCAGAGGAGACAGGGAAGGGCGCCACACGCCGTTGACATCCGAAAGAGGCACCAACCAAGACAGGCCGGTGTCCAGGCGGTACCAATCGCCGGACAATCGACAGAAGCAGCACAGGTGTTTCCCCCGCGCTGACACTGGCCAGCCAGAGCCTCCAGACCAAACCAAAACACGCATCGCCGCGATAAAGGACAGCTGGCAGGACCCACCTTCCTATAGACCGCCGATATCAGCGTGGTCCGGATCCGCATGCCCGTCGTCATCATGACGAGGAAGTACTGGTTGAGCACAGCCGACATCAGCATGTTGACGCAGACCATCAATACGGCGAAAAAGTAACCGTGCCATACGGGCTGGTTCTGGTCCGCCACGAAACCGATGATCTTGCTGAAAAAGTCGGGTGTATACGATTAACTACCAGCCGGAGGGAAGGGGGGGCGCGAAGGGGGCGCAACGGTCGGTTCTGGCCACATACATGGGATAACCTCAAAACCGAAGCTGTAAAGACACGGTATGATTTTGAGGCCCCGTCATCGACGCCCAGCCCACACAAGCGGACCTGATAACACCTCGGTGCCCTGGCATTCATTTACAGCGCGACTTGGTCCGTAGCACCGCGAACTGGTAATAACACACTTCCCGGTACGGCACTGCGAGAAAACCGGTCCAGTCTCGCAGTTCGCACATACCACGTGGTTTAAGCACGACGCTGTGCATAATCGAAGCCCAGCCGAAGTGTTTGGCGAGAACCGAGCACAAGCCAGACGACGAATCGAAACGCCCGTCCTCACCTGAGAATCTGAGGGTTGACGAACTGCAGCGTGTCGTAGACGAACTTGAGCACGACTCCGAGGCCGAACCAGCCGCCGAAGGTGCTGATCAGAGCAGGCAGGATGGAGGCGCGCTTGTAAGGACGCCGCTGCCCACTGAACCCCACTTCGTCGGCTCCCTTGGTGAACTGGACCTTCTGCACGCGCGGCGGCGCCTGGCTGCCGAACGTAGGTAGAGTCGGATCAGGACGTCGGGCCTCTCGACTCACAGGTCAGAGACACCGGCACGAAACCGGCACCATTCGGCACGGCTCGCAAACGTCACACGAGGTACAGACGGGACTCGACACAAACTTACACTCTTGGGACGAACATAAACAAAATCCGGATCTGATACAACAGACGGGAAACACGCAATGCTGGCTGATTTTTACTGGATTGAACGTTTTCCCGCACAACTTCTACAGCTATGCGCTCTACTCTTATCTTCTCTACTCTTCTATTCTACTCTTCTCTACTCTTCTACTCAATGCACGGCTGCGCAGCACGGTTCAGTACATTTAAGAGCATGCACACTGTACAAATAGGAAACCAGGGCGAGCGCTTGCTGCGGCGGACGGGCCGACGCTGATGCAATGGCCGCGCGTCAGCGTGAGCTCTCAGTCACCGACGCACCGGCCGTCATGCCTGCACAGTGCACGTGCGACATCACAGGCGGCGTCACTGGGCACGGCCACTGCCTGGGGCGGCATAACACATGCCGTGCCTACATATAGCCCCGGCAAACTGCCCGCGGTCCTGTGCGCGGGGAACCCTCAGCCCAGGGGTCAGCTCCTGGGCTAACCCAGCGCACACCAACGCAGGGCTCGTCGGACAGCGTCGCCGGGCTCACACTGTCCGCTAACGACCGAGAAAAAAACGCGGCGCCGCCGGCCCCAGGTACATCACATCACGCGAAACCAAACAACATCGACCGGCCTTACCCGAACTGGTCCCAGAACTGCCTGCGGCACAGAAACGTCAGGGCCGAGTTAGGTCTATGGCGCCGCCCGCCACTCGACACCGTGGGCAGTTCCCTGACGCCAAACGCCCCTACAGCGGCCCAGTGCAACGATCGAACACGGGTAGGCGGTTACGTGGTCCGGCAGTCCCATAGGAGAGTATCGTCCATAATCAGCTTAGTGTCACTACTTAATCAGCTTAGTATTCACTACAATCATAATCAGCTTAGTATTCACTACAATCAAAATCAGCTTAGTATTCACTAAAAGTTTACGACCATGGCCCACTTCCTGCCCACAACCAACTGAACCGAAGTCGTTCATCCAAAGAACAACCGAACGCCCAGTACCGGCTATATGAGTAGCGCGCTTGCAATAGAAATGGTCAGAACGAACGAGGTGGGATTTTCAGTTGTTCTGTTACGTTCCTAACAACCACGTCACACGTGCAAGTTAACTACGGTAAGAGATCATACTCTGTCACCAAATGATCCGTCTTTTTCCATCGTTTCATGAGCATAATACGTATGGCAACTCAGAAAAGAATTCGTTTTTTTTTTGCATAACAATACGATGGAATGACAATACATATTAGCCTTAACAAAAAAAAAAACTCGATTAAGATCGACTTTCACAATCTGACTGACTTCTCATCTGATCGCCTTCCACGCCTAACGTTTGAACTAGTACTAGGCATGTTTTAGAGCAGCTCAGCCTGAATTAATCAACAGGGCATGAAAGCATGGATCGTAAATAAAATTCGCAGAGAGAGAGAGAGAGAGAGAGAGAGAGAGAGAGAGAGAGAGAGAGAGAGAGAGAGAGAGAGAGAGAGAGAGAGAGAGAGAGAGAGAGAGAGAGAGAGAGAGAGAGAGAGAGAGAGAGAGAGAGAGAGAGAGAGAGAGAGAGAGAGCCGTGACACGTGAGGGCGCCCGTCACGGACCAGCAGCCCCGCCAGGCCGGCCGGATCGGCGCATCGATCCAACACCGCACTGTCACAACAGGCCCTTCAGCCGCCGAGCAGTGCGCCGGCAGCGGCGTCAGCCAGGACCCTGGTCACCAAACTTCGGAGAAAAAACTTCTCAAAGGGTGGATAACCTCCACTCAACGTCTAAACCTCGCGGCAAAAACCGCCACAGAGGGTGGCAACGAGCTTCACAACTGCACAAACTTCGAAAAAGAGCTTCGCAACGGGTGACAATGAGGTGATAAAAAGGAAACAAAACCACCTAACCCAATGCGCGCACACATGAAAAATAAACGGGAACTACAAAATCCGTGTAAGGTTTAAATACGCTGCGAAAAATAAGTGAAAGACTACGAGTTTTTTGGTCACCGACACGACCCAGTCATGCAACGAAACGAGTGGCGAACGCACTGTCAGAATAAGCAGAGTCCCTTGGCAAACCGGGCACATCACGGCCGTTGGGTGTAAAACAAACAAACAAACAAACAAACAAACCAAACCGCACATCGCAGACTCACTGGCCGGCACTCGCTGCCGGTGGTGGGTATCGCGGCTCGGCTGGGAACGCGGTCCACGCGTCCCTCCGACCGGGCTCACCTGCGGCTCTTCTCGAGCAGCTTGTTCCAGTAGCCGTTAAAGATGGGCACAATGCGTGAGCAGCGGTCGGCCGGGTTCAGATCCCACAGGTCTTCACGCTGCAGCGACTTGCGCCAGCCGCGGAACGCCATCGGCTCGAACCACGCGAACGTGATGTCAGAGATGAACGAGGAGTTCACCTTCGGCGACGGCTTCTGCCGGGCGGCCGTCCGCGACAGAACACCGGATCAGCAAAGCGTCACAAAGCACAAAGGTCACAACACCGCCGACACAACACAACAGAATAACACAATACCGGATCAGCAATGCGTCACAGAGCACACAGGCGACAACACCGGCCCACACAACACAACAGAATAACACAACACCCGGTCAGCAATACGTCACAGGGCACACAGACGACAACATCGCTAAAACAACATAACAGAATAACACAACACCCGGTCAGCAATGCGTCACAGAGCACACAGACAACATCGCCAAAACAACATAACAGAATAACACAACACCCGGTCGGCAATGCGTCATAGAGCACACAGACGGCAACACCGCCGACACAAGACAACAGAATAATACAACACCGGGTCAGCAATGCGTCACCGAGCACACAGGCGACAACACCGCCGACACAACGCAATAAAAGAACGTCAAAACACGAGCTTAGTAATACAGCACAGAAAAACGCAGCCGCCAACACAATATGACACCAGAACAACAAAACACAAGGTCAGGACACAATACAGATTGGACAAGTCACAACACCGTCAACACAGCCCAGGGTAAGAGTGACAGCAGATGGTCACAATGATACAACACGAAGTCAGAGAGCAACACTGAACAGACAACTGCAATGCCATCAACACACCAAACCGTCAGAATGTAGCGTGGCAAAGATAAACCACAGACAAAAAGCAAAGTCCGAGTGACGACACACAAGGTTAGTGACACGGCAAAGAATCGACAGCTAGAGCAAGGTCAGGGTGGCAATGCACAAGGCTTGTGACACGGCAAAGAATCGGCAGCCACTGCCAACTCCAAATAGCACAGTACGCTGGGCCAGAGACAACACGGGACAGCGACATGTGTGAAACCAGTTAAACCACATTCCTGGCAACGGCACCTGGTGGAAACCGCGGCACACAATTACGTCAACGGGGCGACGGTGAATTTGGTGGGAGACAACCTGGGGTCAGCGACACGACACTGGCTCGGTAACACGACAACAGGTCGGCGACACCGCAACAAGTCAATAGCCCGACATTTGATCCCCGACGATCCCCGACCTGGTGTGGAAGGCCACTTCGTGGGCTCGTCCCCACCCCATCAAGCCCATCAGTGGCCAGCTGCACAACTACCCAGATCCCCGCATCATCCTTGCTTTCATTCTTTCGTTACTCGACATTTTCATCCGGTGCGCTTTGTTCTGTTTCGTTTCTTGTGCTCCTCTGCTCGTTCTCTCCCCTATGTTGCCTTAGTTCGTCCTCATTTCTGCTGCTCTCGCTGTGGACCCTCGTACTCACGTCCCCCTTCACTTCGTCCTCGATGTGTTGAGGTGGCGCATCCGCCCAGCAGTTGAGGAACCACTCGCCGAACAGCACCGGGAAGTAGATCATGTACAGCACGAATGGCGCCGTGTCCTGCGACGTCGTCTCCTGCCGGGACGCGAACGCCCGGCTCAGCGTCACACGTCCTCATTAGATGCCAGCACGGGCAGTCCGGCTGTCGTCACAGCGTGTCACAAAACAGGGCAGCCCTCGTACCGCGTCACGTGCTCCGACAGCCAGTAGTCCCACAACCGCGTCACGTGATCAAATCTGACACGTCCAGCGGGGACTTCGGCGGCAAACGTCAGGTCTAATCGGCGCGGACCACAGCGTCATTAACAGCGGCTGGGACGTCCAGGACTGGTCTTGCCGTCGCCGGGTTCCGCCGATCCGGCCGCCGGTCACGGCCCTTCTCCGGACGGACGACCTCACTGCTCTCAGACGCGTGGGCAATCGATTTAGCATTCTTAACACGGGGCTCCGACTCAAACGCGTACCGCAAACGAAAACAGGACTAGGGAATCACTCATACTCACGAAATGGTAAAATGCTGGACTCAGACTCTGACTGAACACAAGTTTTATCAGACTCGACCCAGCCAGGCCAGACCACACCTGTAACTGCCTAAACCGAGATTCGCTGGCCTGATGACAGGGGCACAGGTGAACAGTGCCAAAAATGTGTACAGATAACGAACACGTGTGCTCCGGCCTTCACTGCCTTCCACCACCACCCACTGTCCACCAGTTCCACGCGCCTCCTGGCCGGCTGCCTGGCCCGGCGCTTCCACTGATCCGCGCTCCGCGCCGGAGCCGGCCGACACGGCGATAACGCAAACAGCGGCGACTTACCTCTCCAGTGGCGTCCATGATGCGTGAGCGGAACTCGGGGATCCCGCACACCATGAGTAACGTCCAGAAGATCCATAACACTCCCGATGTTCTAATGCCGCACCTCTTCTCAAACAGCATGAACACTAGCGCCAGCGCCTGAGGGTAACAACAGCAGTAAGCGCCATGACTGAGTAAATCCAGTGCGATCAAGTCCGCACCTAATCTGCATATCAAACAACGTCTGGCTGTGGTATGCATCGATAACGAACGCTAAACAATCGTCAATACCGCTGCAATGTGCGGGCCAGACGACGCCGAAACCTCTCCGTCGTCGAAGTTCCGTTTGGCGGCTAACAGGTGGCTCTGGGGTCGCGGAGCGGGCAACGGTGCCGTGGTGATCGCAGGGACGCCGTTCTGTCCGCCGAATGCGTGGCGCCGTGTGACTCAGGCACGGACGGCGGCTGCAGACTCCGGTCACACGGCATTGTCCGGCAGACTGTCCCACCTCACACCACTGACGTCCGTTTCAATCGTAAAACGCCCGCATCCAGCGGCGCCGTGTACTCCGGTGAAGCTCACCGAGCGCTGCATCACCAGCCTCCCCGGACCGCGTGAACTCCACGCTGTTTTGAACCGCACCAAGCAATGGTTCAATAATGGCGAACAACGACTGCCTTCATGAAAACGGAACACGAGCAAAATTTAACCACCTATACATAACACTGTTTTGGCTCACCAGTATTTCTGTTGATAGTTTCCCCACGTCTGAGAATAATGCCACGACATGTCAAACTCCTTCTATCCTTCCCATCACCTTCCTATCCATCATATTTCAGATGTATGCCAAGCGCAGATTGTTTCCAATGCGGCATCAGCCTATTTCAGAATTAAAACATTCACAGTGCACATTCACACCCACTACTAGGCGAGAACAGCTGACTACCAGGGGGCCCATAGCATCCCGCACCGACAAAAAACCGCACGTCCTCCACTGTGTGGAGCTGGCCGCCGGCACTGACCACCAGGCGGACCTTCTGCGCAGTATCCGGCCCTTTCAGCTGGACATACTCCCACCGCGCAGACGGCCATTGCGGACGGCGCGACCCCTGAACGGAGGTCACGAGCTGCAAACCGCGGGGGCGCCCGGCCGCAGGCCACATCCACACGCTGGCTGGCTGCCGGAAGCACAATGGTCCAGCAGCCAGAGCCGCCAGCTCCGGCCCTCCAGGCAGCCGGCCGTTCGTCAGCAGCGGCGCCCGGTGCGCAGAGCGCGCCGACCGGCGAGCCGCCGCCGCCAGGCGCCGCCGGCCGGGCCGCGGCGCTTCCTCGCCACCGTACCGTCCCGGGCTTGGGCCCATCATCGCCACCGTACCGTCCCGGGCTCGGGTCCACCATCACCACCGTACCGTCCTGCGCTCGGGTCCGATCGGCTGCACCGAGGTCCACCATCGCCACCGTACCGTCCGGGCTCGGGTCCACCACCGCCACCGTACCGTCCTGGGCTCGGGTCCGATCGGCTGCACCGAGGCGCCGATCAACGAACGACGCTGTGGCGCTGTTGGTTTTGGACATCAGTCGAATAATCAAGACGGCAAACGCGGTGCGTGGTCGGCGCCAGCACGCTGTCAGCAGCCGACCCCGGCCGGCGGCAAAGCGGGGCGAACTGCGCGCCGCGCTCCACCTGGTCCCAGGTCGGGATCACACATGTGAGGTAACCCCGGCCGGCGGCAAAGCGGGGCGAACTGCGCGCCGCGCTCCACCTGGTCCCAGGTCGGGATCACACATGTGAGGTAACCCCGACCGGCGGCCAGGCGGGGCGGACTGCGCAGCGCGCTTCACCTGGTCCCAGGTCGGGGCCACACACGCATGCCGTAAATCGCCCGAAACTTCAAAATCTGAAACATTTCGGACTCCCCGAGCAAAGACAATCAGCTGAGGATGAAGGACCGACCTGACAGTGCGCTGAGAAAAACACCGGCCGCCACTCAAAACCGGTCTCAGTGATCTTGGTCTATCAGCCTGTCAAAAAGTAATTTCCCTGTGTGCGCTACCGAACACCATTAAAGGGTCTCGAAGCTGATCACAACCGTTCGTCATAGATGGAGACAAGAGGCATTTAAATGGTTCGGCAGTCCCTGCCGAATACAGAAAGTCCTTACAAAACACATTTAAATGACTGAAAGGTTCCCAAAGCTACACTTGGGAAAATACTTTCGGTAAAAACAGAGAAAAGAGGCCCTTTAACTTCTGGAAACACTGACGTATTTTCCAGAACTGAATTGCTATTTTTGTTTAAATTCCTGCTTAAATCGCCATGCTTTACTTCGCAAATGCGAAAAGCACTGTAATTTAATTGATAAAAAGATTGAAATGTGTGATCCATAGAAGAAAATGTCACTAAGAAAGTTTATTTCCCATTTTTAACGTCCCGTGAAAGAAATACAGGGTGCACATGTGGAGACAGCAATACAGCGCTGCAACGCCTCGTGGAAGAAAGACAGGGTGAACATGTGGAGACAGCAATACAGCGCTGTCACGTCCCGTGGAAGAAAGACAGGGTGAACATGTGGAGACAGCAATACAGCACTTCCACGTCTCGTGGAAGAAAGACAGGGTGAACATGTAAAGACAGCAATACAGCGCTGCACCGTCCTGTGGAAGACAGACAGGGTGAACATGTGGAGACCGCAGTAGAGTACTGCTGGGCGACGGACGTCCGTGGATTTGGACGTCACGTCCTGAAAATCTAGCAAAAGTCCAAACGGCCACGTGCGCCAGAAAGTGCTGAGTCACGTCCTGGAACAGTACACAAGCCGCCGCCGACCTGCCGGCCGAATGTGGCAGACCTCCATTTCCCCACTTGATTTCAACTACTGACGCCGATTCTGTCGAACACATGCATTCACCGGTCATCGGCTTTCTCTGGTACTACCACCGCGACAGGGCATATTTTAACATGTTAACTGGGTGTCCACTTGGACAACAGTCAACCAAAATGGATACCCCGTGACGCAAAAATGGACGCCCAATGACTTCAAAATGGACATCCAGTGACAGGGTTCGGAAGCCAGAAATTCGTAAATTCCCGAAACGCTCCAAGGACACATTTTTGTCACTCGCAACCATCACGATTAATGGGCACGACCCTTTAATCTTTAATGCAAGCCTTATCTTTTCCTACAGCAGCGTTCTAAGATCTGTTCGAGCTATGCAGGGGGAACCTTGCGCTTCCCTCCACGCCATTCTGATTGTTCACGATCCTGAGTCCTTAATCGCACTTTCCCAATCATCGCTGTTCGTCAACAGCATTTCCATTGTCTGAATTTGCCGTCAGCTGTTTCCGCGCCAGGGTGCTCTGGACATCTTACAAACGCGCCACTCCCGTCCGGCAGCTGCTGCGAACGCTTAGACGACTGGCGCTGTGACCGGTGCATTCCGACCGGTGTCGCACCGGCAGCCACGCCCTGACGAGCTGTCAACCCGTCTCCGGTCGTGCGCCGCGTCTAGCGCTGAATGAATGACGTCACGCGGTAGTAGCCTCTGTAAGCCTGCCGAACGACCCAGCCTGCCCTAATGTAGATTTGACAACGGAAGTGAGCCACCTGATGTTGCTCTGCAATGCATGCCGACAGCAGTAGTGTGGCCGATGTTTTGTTTCGGTCCATAATGAAGATTCAGTGATATTACATTAGGCGCAATGCGCTTGTTCGTTGGCGCCAACCACAGACTACGGTTCAAAAAACATCTCGAATCTCGTGGTAACAAATGCCTGTCTTAAACTCAACCAGGTCGTGGACCTACCAGAACGCGCATTAGAGGCCACACAAGCCTGTTGGGACTTGCTGGGACAAAATGGCACAAACTTCGAAATATTCGAACATTCGATACGAATGTTCGAACGTACCCATCCAAATATTTGGAACCAAAAATCCATCCGAATTTTCAGAATTAACTCTGGATGATGGTAACCACTTTCCTGTGTTCTTTTCAAAAGTGTACCCACGGAATTTTATCACAACTCTGGGCAAACCTCGTAACCGGCCCAAACGAACCGGCGCGGCTAAACCAACAACAGCGCCAACAGTCCAATAAAAGCTGGGCCTCGCCCCCGCCCGTCGCCACTTCGTGGTCAGCCGGAACAGCAATGACCTTGAACACGCCTGCCGGCGCCAGGTAACGGCGCCAAACTGTGAACAGGCGCGAACGCGCACGGATGCTACGCCAAGGTCAAATCGGGAGCCCCGAGGCCAAAGTGACACTACCACGCACGTACTGTATGACGTGGTGGCACTGGCAGATTAAATGGTAAGGCCGTGTTGGAAACCTCGCCCGGATGAACAGAGCCTCGTCTAAGGAATTCCGACAGGGGAGTGGGCCAGGCCTTCAAGTCTGGTATTCCAGTGGCACCTACCTACCACAGTGATGTAAACAATGGAATAGCGAGAAATCCGCATACACTTAAAGCAGCCCCTAGGAGCATATTTTTTGTGTTTGTTTACAACAGTTCGCTGCGCGTAACTATCCTTTTTCAAACCATGCATTTGCTGCCCTGAACTCGATCGTTTTTTCCCCACTGTTCACTTTCTCAGGAGGCATAATCTCGTTTAAACTACACCAATCCTATGTTTTGAGCTCCTCAGATCGAAAAGTGGCCATGCATCTATCCTCCAAATAGCCTCATTGACCTTTCGGTGACAAAGCAACATGTATGTCACAACGTTGCTGCCGTGTCTGTGTTTCTTGGGACGCTAGGAACACCTGAATGATTCGGTACTAGGGTAAAATAGCGAAATGCAAAAATGGCGAACGCCTTTTTGGCGAATGCTAGATGGCGAACGCCAAATGGCGACATGTAAAAATAGCGACATGCTACCGCATGCGATTAATATAAACATTTTACCACGCATCACTGGATTCTGGCCCGCATTCGTCTTAGGAGCTAGGGGTCAATGAACTAGGAACGACACCAAAACCCATAAATGCCGCATGGCAAAATACTGAATGCAAAAGTGCTGAAATAAAATGTCAAAAACAAAATATCAAATGTGACAAATATCTATGTTAAAAAATAAATGTCTTCGGAGATGAACAGCGAACGGGAAAACATCACATAACAAACCATCGAATATGGACCAATAATGAAGACCGAAATTGACCGAAATGGCAAAAATATTGCCGGATAAACTACTTGAACAATTAACCGACAACCCTTATAGAAACGGTAAAACATGGACTTCGATTAACATCAAAACGGTAAAGTACCGAATGACAAAATATCACGAGGTTATACTTTGTATCATCGTTTCAGGGATGGGCATCGTACATGGGCGGATACAGAACGGCCAACTTTCACATAACAAAATATGGAGTAGGACAATATGCAACATATGGACGGAATTCAACTCCCGGTTGTTCAAAATTTTCCCGTTCCTTCTTCGCAGGTCGTAAATGTTGGCAGATGCAGTAATCAACGCGGGCCGTCGCCGGAGACTGGTGGTATGTTTCATGGTTCTTGTATCCGAGACGCAGGGGAAAAATATTTTCTAAACCACCGTCATACGTTTTACCAGGTGGAAGATCCCTGGCAACCGTAGCAACAGTTTGTCCTCAAAAGACCACAAGAACAAGAGGACGGGATCTTTTTGACGCTCAACACTGGAACCCCGCATACTACATGACATCAGTATTCTTGCAACTACGTCACTAGGTCCAGTGGCGCAACCATGGGTATTTGTCTGGTTGGTTCAGTTCAGCAACCACTTGAACAACTGAAATATTCATTTCGTGGAACTCTAGCTAAAAAGCAAACAACTGGCAGATTATGTGCAAACCATGAAAATCTTTCACGACATTCTTGCTCGGATGTCTCCGACAATGCTTCAGAGAAGTCAGTGCCCGTTCTCACCGCCTTGCGCTACTATTTGTCTTGTGGTATTTTTCAGTGGAATATTTATCCGGTACGTTACTGGTCCCTGCGCATATATTCTGTTATTGAATCATCCATCATTTATCATGTAACCGGTTGATATTTATGCCGTTTCGACACCTCAGTTGAACGTTTTGCATTCCAAATGGAATGCAATTCTGTTGCAATTCTGTTATTTTTGCATTCCAAGTTTCCTTGTTCCGTCGTTCTTCCATGTTTTTTGTTGGCTGGCTTGCTTTCAACATTTTTCTATTTGGTAGCATACGGTATTATGTCCTGAAATCGAACGACGCATGCCAACGTGTTTGGTCCCACTTCTGGGAAAATGGCTGATCTGGGGCCATTATGACGTACAAATTGCACCAACAGGTGCTACAGGCCATGCGGGGTCAAATATCAGGCCATTTTGCATTTCAATGGGCTCTAAATATATTGGATTGGTGTGGTTAAAATGAGCTTATGTCTCATGAAACGCAAGACAGTTGTGAAAACGGCAATTTTCGAGGAAAAAATGCATGGTCTAAGAAAACGTTAATTCTTCGGAAGCAGACCAGTTAGAAAAAGGGCAATCCTGGTTTCCCGGGTATGGTTGCATAAAACATAATCGATTTCCTATATCTGGTTTTTTTCTCTTTTGCTCTAACCTTACGCAGAGCCCGCCCCTTTCCCGCTTATATTTCGGACCGGAATGTTTGGGCTTTTCATTTTCGTTGCTGTCGCAGCAAAAACATATTATCGCTGTTTTTGACATATGACATCTGCATACGTCAAAAACATATTGTATATGCATATGTCACAAACATATTATCGCTGTTGTTGACATATGACATCTGCATGCGCTACCAATGGTGATTCAAGGACACGAAAAACTGGTAGACGAACGATTTTTGACGAGACTTCGCATTTGAAAAAATCCCGTCTTAACGGGAAACCCTGTATTTATGGTATAAACCATACAATTTTCTTTTAAATATTTATTTTGCCGGCATGCATAACCCCGTATGCACCTGTACTGGTGACAAAACCGTCGCTGGAAAAATGGCTGGACGGGGCATTTTTGCAGTGACTTTACATCTGAAAAAGAAAAGTTACGTCTCTACAGCAAACCCTGTCCCAGATTTTATGATTCTGAGCATTCCAACTATCCCCCCCCCCCCCGTTATCCAAACCTGCCTTGACTGAGGGACTGGCGACTCCACTGAGGGGAAGATCGAGGCCCCTTCCCTCCCCCCTTTACATGTTAGACGAGGTCGTGCATCTGGGTGAATTTGCGTAGCAGCAGGGCTTGACCTGAGCTGGCCACGTGGCGTCAGACACCGCAGGCAGGCCGACAGGCCGGCCGTTCACTGCGATAACGGGAACGCAGTCGATAAGGAGAGACGGCGTGTAACGATGACACGCTCGACACTAGCCGCGTTTATAGATAGGCGAACGCGAAGGCATAAAAACGGCCCCGGGCCGCGTTCCCTGCGGCCGGTTGACGGAGAACACTCACACGGCCTTCAGTGGCGCCCCTGCAGTCTTCCCTGCAGCGGTGCGGCCGCCATTCGGGGAAATGGGTGGCAGGCGACGTTCACTGACGTCACGCTGACGGCCCGCCTCGGAACGGGTTACCACAGGCCAATTACTAAAATAACACAGGCAGCAAGCAACAAAGGCAACGTCCCACCTTGAATACGTTTTTTGAACCAAGATGGCCAAGTCGTAGTTCGTAGTCTATGACACCAACGAGTCTTTAATATATATATATATTTATATATATATTAGATATATATACTAATTATATATATATATATATATATATATATATATATATATATATGCGTATGGTTGACCGAAGACGAACGCTAATTCTGCATTAACAAGCTTTTCAGTACATCGCTCGAGGTGTCTAGCTTTTGTCTTTGCAGTACCGTGTAAGTCAAAAATTGTTCGAACAAAATCACTCACATATTTGTTGATATGTTCAAGTCCACCGTTCCGAGGTCGTTTCTCAGTAGGCTATATGGCACAAATTCACAGTTTCGAGTTTTTGAGAACAGAAGTTGTGAAACTAGATCATTTTCGCATGTTTTAGTACGGAGCGAGCAAATAACCCTCTGGTCATTCAGTTATCGTTTGACTGCGTTGAGAATACAAACGTAATGGGACAGAGACAAACATATCAGACACCGATACAATCACAAATATAATCACATCAACAGTACTCAACGCCCAACACTGCTGTTGATGTGATTGATGATTGATATTGACGTGATTGAGATAGATAAGTATCGTCGATGTGATTATATATGTGATTGTATCTGTGTCTATTTGATTATATCTGTGTGTAGCACTCTTCCCCACTGCATTTGCATTTTATACGCAAACACACGATAGCTGCACGGCCAAAGGATTTTTTGCTCTCTCCGCACTAAAAAATGCGATAATGATAAAGTGGCACAACTTCTGTCTTTAAAAACTTGACTCTGTCAATTTCCGCCACTAAGCTTACTCTGACCAAAGCCGTATATAGTTTGGCTTGCTCCGACGATGAGCTCGAAACGTTGGACTATAAGACCGACGAATATATGAGTGCTTTGGTACAAACAATTTTTAACTTAAACGATTCTGCGAGGCAAAACTGGAAACCTCGAGCGATGTATCAAAAAGCTTTTTAACCTTAGCCCGTATAGGGTCTTCTGCATGACACGAACGAACGAGGGGGGGGGGGCGGCGGTGGTATGACTCCCAGGCCATTTCCACACCGTGCGTCCTAGAGAGTCGCGAACAAAACCAGCGTGTTGCGCGTGACGAGATCTCGCGACTGGTATCTCTTTTGAGGTCTCAGGTCAACATATGACCTTCCAGGCCAGGTCACAGGTCAAAAACTGGCAGACAGTGGTACTTTTTCGGGTTTAAGCGCTAATGAACGCCAAAGGATACATGATGACAGAACGAAACGGATATCATAATGTTTGTCAATTAATTACGAGTCTATCTGCACACCACATGATTGTATTTTACCCATGGAGTCCGATCCAGCCGTGTTACGTCAATTCTTGTCATGCGAAGTCGTCGGCTTACATGTGTTCTCGGAGACGCAGAAGCATACTTGTAGATAATAACAGATGCTGAAGTAAGATGCAGCACCTAAATGAACAAGCATTGTTGTCGAACAACATATAAAGGTCATCTTAGGTCATCCAAGGTTATCTTAGGTTATCCAAAAGTACCTAAAACCAATGACCTAGAATGGCCTTGGATTAGCTAAAAATCGTCACGTCCCTCCCGTCGTCCATGTTCGAAACGGACCGACGTTCGTGCGCGGGTTAAGGCAAAATTAGCGTCGTCGTCCTTAATCGAACATACAGAAAAGAAAATATTCTGCCAAGGCACACGGATATATATATAGTGAACTCTTGGAAAATCGCCTCGGAACTCCAAATGTAGTGTCGAGACACACACACACACACATATACACACGCACAATATATATATATATATATATATATATATATATATATATATATATATATATATATTACAATCTGAGTATGAGTTACAATCTGTGTGTGAGCGCACAGGTGCGTGTGTGTGTGCGTGTGCGTGTGCGTACGTGCATGTGCCTCGAAACTACATTTGGAGTTCCGAGCCGATTTTCCGTGAGTTTACTCAGTGTCGTATTGTCCCATTTCCAGCCATTGTGTGCCGGCACGGGCGGGCTCTCGTCACAAGGAATGACGGTCGGTCCTTGAACTGCGTCGTCATGAAAAGGTGACGTCATTGTCTAGTTTTAAACTGAAATGGTATGCTTACAGAAAGTGGATGCTGAAAACTGAGATCGGCGATATTTTTCACGAATCCGTTTTAAAAAAAAGGTCCTTGATGGTACACTTTTCTAAACACCGCGTTCGACCTCATAAAAACAAACTTGACTTGGCACGCCTACGCGTATACACTGTGATCCCGCTCTCCGACAACTGTGTATTTCAGTCTGGTTCCCGTCCTTTTGGTCCGGTCGCTGAGCTTCCCAGGTGAATCTGCAGGCACGGTGAAACCTTAAAGTGCCAGTCATCATTAGACCGCACTCCGTCCGGCGCAATCAGCTCAGAATTCCGGTCAGCCTGAACTTGCATGGCAGACTTGCCAAACACGGTCCTCGGCGCCATCAGCAGGTGGACTGACTCACAATGAGTGACGGGACATTGCTTTCAGTGCCCAGCGGAAACATCGCGACACGCGCGTCAGCCACATGGCGGCAGCGGGCTATAGTTCGGGCCAGCACCTCCAGCGCAGAGCGGCAGCAGTGAACACCGTAACGAATTCTGCTGCTGGCCACTGAAGGAGCCACGCGGCGTTTAGGAGCCACAAAAAAATGCAGCGCTTAGAGGCATGAACTGCTTTTCCCACAGCAAATCATAACTTAAACAAGAGATGCATCCCTCCACTGCAGCGACACCTCACAAAAGATTACTCTGAAACTTTGACCATGAGACGAAAGACAATAGATATTATTGTTCTCTGCCGCTTCGAAAACGGAGCTTTATTCTAATGCGTTTCGCATCGCATTAACATGTTCCAGTGGTAAACAGTTTAACAGTTGGTAAAATGAGTCGTGTCCTACACCGTTTTTGGGAGCCGCCTTTTAACGCTACTTTTTGCGTGACATTCAGATGTACGCCAATTTCAGATGCATGTCTAATGTTGACGTTTATGACGCAAAAGCCTCATGTGCGAATCAAGCGTGTGCACTATTTAGCACCAGCAAGGCCATGCCAGTTCAAGATAACCCAGTAAACTGGTTTACAGGTCTCTGATGTTGACCCTCGCCAGTACTCCCTATTTCGTCACCTTCGACAATAGAAGCAGTACACCTCTGAAGGTACAGCATCTCCCCCGACAGTTCCAAACCTGACGTGGTAGGGCGACGAAACAAAACTGTGTAGCGTGGTCTTGTGGCTACACCACGATCGTTTAGCCTTTTAGGTCACACAATGACCTTACCGGCTACCTCACAGAACGTCATGTCGGGGGTATCTGGTTTTCACTGGATGCTATGGCACAACTAAGACTCCAAAACGAATTACGGTGATGAACAAGGACACATACTATTTTTGGTAGGCGAATAAGCATTTTCGATTAAACAATGACCTTCCAAAGTCGACACAAGGTAAAAACGGTCAGTGACCTCAATCAAGATAATGACTTAAAATGACCTTGACCGAAGTAAGGACTGCAATACGAAGATCATAGACACCATGGATGGCACCCATATATAAGATTTAGCAGGACTGAGTGCCGTAAAACACTTAAAAACGTTTGCTGTCCGACGAAGATTGTCGCCGTAAGGTGATTTTTCAATGGCATGCCCTAGAGAAAGCAGTCATAGGTCAGTGACCTTTCAAGATATTCAACTCAATTTTCGGACTCCGTAACAGCGTTTAAAACTAAGCTATGTAAAATTTCGGAACGATCAGAGCAGTCGCTCTGGGTCCGCCTGGGGACAACTTCAGAGTTGCACCAGTCCCTCTCCCCTGTACTCGGGAAAGACTAACTCCCGCCGGACGAGGGGACTGCCTCCCCCTCCATGAGGTTTTTATGACTGCGTGCGAATGGGCCGCGTCACGAACCTGAAACTTACTACAGCTGACTCAGCATCCCTCCCGCCCCTTAAAAAAATATTGCCGGGTCATATCAGGTAACCGAATTACCACATCATCCTCGAAACCTAGCGAGTCCATTCTCTTCATCAGAGTTACGTTTTGGCTTTTTTCTCCGGAGCGTGACGAGATATTGGGCCAGTTTCGATTCATTTCTGTTTCAGAGTACGCTTGATGACATAGCAGTTTGAAAGGTCAGAGGCCTTTTCAAGGTCAAGTGGGGTCACTGACCTTATTTCACCTCGAAATCTATTTGAACCCGGCTTGAGATAATGTTTGCCGCTGATTTCGGTAGCGGCAACTAGTTTTATCCCACACAATGGTCAGAATACTACCGACAATGTCCTTATGCATAGTACGGCTGAAGCGTCAAGTTATTCGTGATGGTGCGCGAATGAAATACCACAGCATCTTATCTCAGTATGACGATCATCGACATACATACAAACGTGTTATACGTAACGATTTAAACTTGGTCTTGAGCAATGGCCGCATTATTGGCATAAAGTGGGTTTCTTTTTCCACACGAGTTCGGACAGTATACGGCTAATGATTGGCCTCTGGACCGTTCAAATCCGTCAGCTAGTTCAAGAGAGATCACAGGACGGTTCCATGGCGACACATAATCCAAAAACCGCAGCCAACGGTGGGTTCCATGTAGCTGGGTCTTTTGAAAACGGTACTCCAAAATGACCTAAATCACCAGAGGCCTCCAACATTGCAATCTGTCTTCGATGCAGCGTGGAACGCATCGCTCCGGCCGTCTGAAGGCCGCTCTGCAGCCTGTTTACTGACTGCGCCGCGGCGACCGCCTCACTATCCGAGGCGCATGCTCCGATGACGCGCGTTACGTAATTTGCAGAGGTCATCGTCCCGTAACACGAGCCGCCGCGGCCGCAGAGCGAGAGAGCCCTTGTGGGCAGCGACCGCACATGCCGACGGCTGTCGGGCGTCAAAACAGCCAGCCAAACACGCACCCACTCACCCGCACCCGCACACAGGACAGCGGGCAGACGCAAACGGCCTGCAGCAACCCCCCACTGGCCGGACGCTCAGCTTATGGCCCAGGAACTGTTCGACCAGCGATTTCGGAAGCAGCACTGCCGTTCTTCACGATCTTTAGACCCCGTGCCGACTCCGTCCAGCTCTACATTGTTGCTATTCGTTGTTTAAACTGATCGTCGGCACAGGGACTTGAAGTCCTGACCTGAAACTTACACTTACAAAGTTTCGCCCGGAACTGGCAACCTGGCGACTGCGCGTCTCCGGACTACTGATGCTCAGAATGTCAGAGTTGGACAAGAGTGGTAAATCTTCTACGGTGACGCAGAGTGTGACGCCTGTAAACCTACCACGGTGAAGAGCAGTGTGACAGGCCTGCAGACTTACCAGGGCGACGACAGGTATGACCGGCGTGCTCACTTTCTATGGTGGCGAACGGTATGACCGGGGTGTAGACTTACTATGGTGACGAACAGCATAGCCGGGGTGTAGACTTACTACGGTGACGGACTTACTATGGTGACGAACAGTATGACCGGGGTGTAGACTTACTATGGTGACGGACTTACTATGGTGACGAACAGCATGACCGGGGTGTAGACTTACTATGGTGACGAACAGTATAGCCGGGGTGTAGACTTACTATGGTAACGGACTTACTATGGTGACGAACAGTATGACCGAGGTGTAAACTTACTATGGTGACGAACAATATGACCGGGGTGTAGACTTACTATGGTGACGAACAGTATAACCGGGGTGTAGACTTACTATGGTGACGGACTTACTATGGTGACGGACTTACTATGGTGACGAACAGTATGACCGGGGTGTAGACTTACTATGGTGACGGACTTACTATGGTGGCGAACGGTATGACCGAGGTGTAAACTTACTACGGTGACGAACAATATGACCAGGGTGTAGACTTACTATGGTGACGAACAGCATAGCCGGGGTGTAGACTTACTACGGTGACGGACTTACTATGGTGACGAACAGTATGACCTGGGTGTAGACTTACTATGGTGACGGACTTACTATGGTGACGAACAGCATGACCGGGGTGTAGACTTACTATGGTGACGGACTTACTATGGTGACGAACAGTATGACCGGGGTGTAGACTTACTATGGTGACGGACTTACTATGGTGGCGAACGGTATGACCGGGGTGTAGACTTACTATGGTGACGAACAGTATGACCGGGGTGTAGACTTACTATGGTGACGAACAGCATAGCCGGGGTGTAGACTTACTATGGTACGGTGACGGGACTTACTATGGTGACGAACAGTATGACCGGGGTGTAGACTTACTATGGTGACGGACTTACTATGGTGACGAACAGTATGACCGGGGTGTAGACTTACTATGGTGACGGACTTACTATGGTGACGGACTTACTATGGTGACGAACAGTATGACCGGGGTGTAGACTTACTATGGTGACGAACAGTATGACCGGGGTGTAGACTTACTATGGTGACGAACAGTATGACCGGGGTGTAGACTTACTATGGTGACGAACAGTATGACCGGGGTGTAGACTTACTATGGTGACGAACAGTATGACCGGGGTGTAGACTTACTATGGTGACGGACTTACTATGGTGACGAACAGTATGACCGGGGTGTAGACTTACTATGGTGACGAACTTACTATGGTGACGGACTTACTATGGTGACGAACAGTATGACCGGGGTGTAGATATCCACGGAGCGGATGTCAGCGCCGTCCGAATGCTTTGTCACGGCGTAGATGAGGCCGCCCAGCTCCACTCCGAGCAGGACAGCGGCAAACAGCTGCAACAGGGGTCGCGCGGTCACCACCGGCCGGCCAACGAACAACGGCAACAAAGACGACAACTTTCGCTCGCCAATGTACAGTAGTCAACGCTTAGGGGCAACAGCGGTAACGGGGAACGTGCGGAAACAATACACCATAAACAGGCACGGGAAGGAAGCCGTTCTCCAAATCCCGATACGGAGACTTGTCTGATCACCAGAGGCCGTGACCGGCAGGTGGCGTTCGCACGTCCGGGGGACATTGTTTGGGCAGCTTCATCACCGGCCGAACGGACTGCAGTCAGTCGGTGCCAGGACGCACCAGTCACCGGCCGCCGCCCAGCCGTCCATCGGCGCACCGCTGGGCCATCACGCCCACTTCTGCGCCAACTGACGAATTGCCACTGTATCGATCCCGGCACTGTTCCGTGACCGCCGGCTTCAGCGCTGCCTGCACGGGTCAACATGACTCCTGCTATGCCCAGGTATTTCCAGCGCGGCTCTCGAAACCGATCCGATGTCGCTCTGAAATTCTGTGCGCCTTTCAACTCCTGACCAATGCGTCTACGGCACGGATTTCAGATGACCACCACTCAAAAGTATTGACCCCGGACCTTTTAAACTAAGAGTAGATTCCCAGAGTAGTTTTTCCACATAACAATGAGGTCCTGATTATGATGGTTTGGTCATGGTGGCTCCATTCTTTGTGCCACAAAGGAACTCGGATTTTTCCCAGACCTGACAGCCCCAGAGGCGGAGAACGAAATCTTAACTTTACGAGAAAGAGAACGTCAACACCTTCCAGGGGATCCCAGGACAGCAATGAACGACGCCAGGCCGCGGCGAGCTCGATGACCTGCAGGACACCCTACAGGACACCCTTAATATCGTCCGTCCGCGACCGGAGCACGTTAGTCAGACGTTTGCCGGTCGCCGCTGAGATAGCTTATCTGACCTCGGCCGACTGATACCGGCCAGGTCCAGCCTGCGGGCAGGGCCGTCCTGACCGTCAGTGGGAGGGACGCCCTGTGACCCTGCCCCGCGCGCTCCGTCTGACGTCACACAGCCGCCAACTGCGCCAACACCTGCAGGAAGCATCAGGCAGGTGGATTCAGGAGTCCAGTTTGCACCCGCAACGGTAACCAAATTCGGCGACGAGCCGCTCCGTTCGGATACACTACTGCGCCCACCACCCAATAAATACATGCCATGTAGGTCACCCACAAGCCAAAGACATCAACCCATACACCCAGTGGTATATTTAGGTACTGGTAACAATGCCGTAAATGTCCACGGTTGTATGAGCCACAGCTCCCCGCCTTATCGTACAAGTGGTGACAGCGGTCGAACCGAGGCTCAAACACATATCGCAGCACTGTTATCAGCGCTCCTGACCATCTGGCTGACGTGCGTTCGTCCGACGTGAACGTCCAGAGCTCCGGCACGTCCACGGAAAAAGGCAGTCACGGTGGCCATCTCAGACTGACGCTCGGCGACCGGATCATCTGCGCACCGGCTCTGTCCAATATTCATCGGTCCGGTCGATCTGGTCCGCAACGTGCGCGTCCAGATCACGAAACTGCAGATCGCCAGCAGCGTACGTGACAGCAGCGGTCCACGAGACTGCAGGCGGTACGTGGCCCAGAGGCCAAGGCAGTCCCCGCTAACGGGAGCCGGGCGGAATGTGCGGCCGCCGCCGCCACACGCGCTCCCCGCCCGGTAACCTGACTCACGTCGCCCGATCAGAGCCGAGCCGGCCCATGGACGATGCCCGGCCGCTGGTGGCACGTTGCGTAACGGGCAGACTGTCGGAGGAGGACGCCGCCACGCTAAGTCGCATGTCACCCTGACAACGACCGGCGCCGGCCGCGCTGACGCGTCATATGACGTCACGCGCCCACGCAGCGCCGCCGCCGGGGGGCAGAGCAAGGCGGTCCGAGACGCCGCGGGCAGGGGCCGAGACTGGCACCCAGTTCCCCTCAGGGGCCCGGGGCGCCGCGGGAAGGGGCCGAGACTGGCGTCCAGTTCACGTCAGGGGCCCGGGGCGCCGCGGAAAGGGGAAAGACTGGCGCGCAGCTCATTCCTGAGTCGGTTCTGCTTCTCCTACAATCGAGGCTAAATCTGGTCAACGGCAACCTGATGTTAGAAAGCCGGCGCCCTCTGAGACGAATTCGATTAGGTCGGCAGCCTTTGAAGCGGTTTTGATTACGCTGGTAGCCCTTGAGGTGGTTTAGGTTAGGTCGGCAGCTTTTGAGGTGGTTTCCATTAGGTCGGCGGCCTTTAAGACGGTTTCGATTGGACCAGCAGCCTATGAGGTGGTTTCGACCAGGCCGGTAACCTTTGGGGCGGTTTTAGTACGGCTTAGTCAAATGACCTACCCAGCACAGTGTCCGGCCGGCCAGCACGGCGGGCTAGAGTTTGTCACGTGACCGGAGGTTACCCGACAGCGGTGTGCGAACAAGTAAAGGTCTACGGCCGGCAGACGGCGTACAGACAGCGAGCACTGCCGGTCGGGCCAGTAAACCAGCAGCGCCCGTCCCGCCCCCTCTGCAGACAACACTCCAGCAGCACGGCCCTGGCGAAAACAGCTCCCCACCATCGGAACGACCCAGCCCGGGAACCATCGCCAACCGCTCCACTCAGCCACCGTCGCCACCCGATCCAGTCATTGCATCGTTTGCAGCCGACCCGTGAGGCGACAGAACGCAATTCCGGCAGCGAAACCGGGGGGGAGGACAAAGCAGCGGTTGGAGAACAAGTCCCCCCCCCCCCTGGGCCAGTCGAGAGGGGACGTCCCGGCTCACGACAATGGTTCGCCGATTTCAGCGAGCGATCTGTGGCGCCAGCGAACGACCGGTCCTGGTCCTGAGCCTCTGGCTGCAGCAGGAAACTCTGTCGGTCAACTTTCGGAGACATAGGGACAGCGGCGCGGAGTGAGGCGGAGAGAGAGCGAGGGCACAGCGACGACGGCCATCAGACATCACGGACCACAGAGAGAGAGACGGAGCGAGGGACAGAGTGCGAGGGACGCAAGGGACAGCCGAGGCCAGTCTAAACACGAGAGAGAGAGAGAGAGAGAGAGAGAGAGAGAGAGAGAGAGAGAGAGAGAGAGAGAGAGAGAGAGAGAGAGAGAGAGAGAGAGAGAGAGAGAGAGAGAGAGAGAGAGAGAGAGAGAGAGAGAGAGAGAGAGAGAGAGAGAGAGAGAGAGAGAGAGAGAGAGAGAGAGAGAGAGAGAGAGAGAGAGAGAGAGAGAGAGAGAGAGAGAGAGAGAGAGAGAGAGAGAGAGAGAGAGAGAGAGAGAGAGAGAGAGAGAGAGAGAGAGAGAGAGACGAATGTAGGTAAATGACTGATTTCACTTTGGATTTAATAGCACATCCTTGGGCGCTAACGCTGACGGCGCCATTCCATTAATCAGCTCGGATGTGCACAGACAACAATTAGAAAAGCACTATTCTGTCGAGGCGCGACACAAAGCCTGCCCAGCTCGAGCTCCTACCTTTCATCTCTGCCGGTCGCAGTCTGACGATGCAGTATGAACTTGTCGCAATCAATGTAAGGCATTTGCAGCATGCATGGGTCATGATTTCCGCTGGCGCTGTACTAGCCCAGTATCCGCTAGGCTGAGGTGTCCCAGATAATGTCTGCAGCTTCTACACCACACAACCCGGTCCTTGCTGGAGCCGCCGCTAATTCATGACCAAGAGCATCCTGACACGGACTACTCCGACCGCCAGAGACGGGAGCTGCTCGGGTTCGTCACGCCGCCAGCAGTGCCAAGTCACGTGACGCCCTGCGGCGGCGGCGGCGGCGGCGGGCGACCCTGAGCTGGAGCGTCCTCTGTGGACGCGTCGCGGCGCGATCCGAACAACGTTGCAAGTCACGCCAGGTGCCCGGCCTCGGCGCCGGGCTCAACGCAGCGCTCTGAAGCCACTGGTCTGGCCGCCAGGCCGCGGGATGGCCGCACGAGGCGCAAAAAGGCGCGACAACAATCATTTAATCCATGAGCTTCCACAAAGTACGGTTTCTACGTACGTCTGACGGCACGACGAATCCCAATCCCAAGCTCTGGGTTCGCAGGGTATTCCTTCTAATCTTTACGGCCCAAAAACCTACTGTAGAGGCGGGACCAGATCGCAACAGCCAGGCTCCACTGCGCGGTTTTCCAGTTTTCCGTTTCGATTTTGCGGTTTTTCATCTCGGTTTTGCAATTTTCCGTCACCGGAAAATGTTAGGTCCATAAGGATGCACGGAGCCGGCTCCATACGCAACACCACGACGGAAAAAAGGCAAATTCATGATGAGAAATCGCAAAAACGAATTGGAACAGCGGAAATTGGAGATGAAGAAACGAAAAATCCCAATAATGTTTAAACATATGGACTTTATTTCGGTACCAATCACAATCACGCTGACTACGCTGATCACATCGACCTGGACTTGAAGCCGTGCGGTATTAATTTTACGTTACCTTGAATCTGAGTGGATTTTGGGGGCGAGAGCACGGAGGGCTGATTCCAAGTTTAGGGTTTAGGGTTCCGTTACCTGGGTTGGTTCAGTGGAGGTGGAGGGAGAGGAACAAGTAGCTGGAGAGGAGGGCGCCTTGGGAGAGGAGCAAGGTAAGCTTTACAGGCATGTTAATCACTGCAGTGCTGGTACCTACCTGCGGGCATTCAGGAACTTTTACACCTCCCACTTGCATGCGTGCTTACCGGGAAACATTTACGTGAAAGACAGACAACACTTGCCGTTGGCGCTCCCGCTGCCGAAGCCGGCGAACCAGCAGCAGGTGTAATACGCGCGGACGTCCGAAACCTGGATCTGCTTTAAAAAAGCGCTGTTCCGTTCCTGAACTGTAAATCACTGGCGCAGCCGGGGAGGGGGGCTGGCCCCCTTCTTTGACCCACATTTTGGTGAAAACGATTGCACATCGTCTTCCCAGCAAGGGGTTTTCGTACCGGCCTCTCCCCTTTACGAAAATTTTGGCCGGGCCCCTGCTACAAATCCACGCACACTACTCAGTTTAGACCCCATTTAGACCACACCACACTCAGTTACGCTAAGTCGACGATGACAAACTCGAAGAACGCGAAGAATAAAAAAGCAAAATCGTGACGCAAAAACGAAAAAACAGAAACGTTTCCGTGGGAAATCGTGATGCAAAAACGTAAAAGCGGAAAATCGCAACACAAAAAAGCTGGCAGTGGAGCCTGAGCTTAAGGAGTGCATTTCGAGCGTGGTGGGACCAGTCTTTATATAGTGTGTTTTCCAGCGAGGTGGGACCAGACTTTAAGGGATGCGTTTTACAGCGAGGCGGGACCAGGCCTCAAGGCGTGCGTTTTCCAGCGAGGCCCGGGATCAGAAGTGCCTGGGACCGTTCACCGAATCAACGTTCACCAAATCAACCGGAGTGACATGTGGCCAGAATGCGGTCTGCTGCTGAACCGGTGGCAGCCAACAGCAGCCATCACTGCAGACCAACGCTGACAGTGGCAGGTCACGCTTCCAGGCGCCATGCGGAAAAACATCGGAGCCACGGATGCCATCAGACACGAGCCCGAAAACGAAGCGACCGCCTGACACGAACAACACAGGGCAGCGCAGGGCAGCTCTGTCCGGAGCGATCCATCGCCTCCAGACAGAACCGCCGGACGGAGCGAACGCGACCGAAACGAACGCCGACGCCCGCCCAAAACGGCACTCACGTATTTGCAGACGTTGAGGACGGTCCAGGGAATGAAGCGGTCGTTGGAGCGCAGGATGAGCAGCGTCTCGACGGGCGACAGCAGCCAGAGGAAGGCACACGGGCCCCAAACCAGCGCCGTCCGCTCAAAGCAGCTCGTGAAGTCCGGGTTTGATGCATCCCACGTCAGCGAGTTGTTCTGTGGGCAGGCCGCACATTGTCAGCTGGTGCATCCTCAGAGGGAAAACTTTGGGAAAAGCTGGAATCAGGTTGTGGCTAATGTTTGTGAACTGACCAATGCAGCACATCAGAATAGCAGAAAAAGGAATGAACACAATAAACACAATGAAACTATTTTCCTGCTCCAGAAAACTAAACAGTTACTGCCAAAAAAGGAGAAAAATGCAACAGACACAATATATGGTGACTTATGCTCTACTGTCATTGTACCATGGACCTTACATATGTTAGGAACATAGCTGGACAACAAACATATTTACCAAAGAATGTGCTCACTTACACAAAACTTACCCAAAATTCAGAATGGCAGTATCCCCCAAAATCCTGCATCTTGGCTGGCAGTATCAATGCGAGCAAGTATTTCTGTCCTTAGCAGTCAAGAAAAAACACTTCCCGAGTCACCATGCTGGAACCAAGAGTGAACTGCCATGAACACTTCAGTTCTCAGAGAGGCCTCCATAATAGGGCCTCGACAAAAACATTTCAGGGACGGGCTGCCAAGACAGGATGTCATTTCATGGATTTTAGAACAGTCGAAAGTACTTTGAGACAAAATTGCATCTTGGCAAGGCTGAATGCAAGGTCTTACCATATAGAACTCATACATACATACAGAAAACACAAACCACACTTGCCTATAAGTCAAGATGTGATAAACAGAAACTTTTGTTGCTTGATTTCATTGCAGAAAGATAGTGGTACAAAGACATGCCCTGGTAATTAGCTGTAGCATGGGAGAAATGGTCCAAGAATTTGGCCTTACTATTGTGAAAGACAAATCCATGTTGCTATGTTTAGCATGATAAATTTTTCATAATTGGCAATTTTGATTTTTATAACAATGGAATTAATGATACATGGTTTTATCTTAACTTCATGAAATGAGCTTCCTACATTGGAAACTGAGATTCCTCAATTTGAAAAACTTTGACACTGAGCTAAAATGAAACTGAATGAGTTAGGCCTAAAACATAGCAGATATGATTTTACATCTGGCCCACACTTGACCCAGGATCTTTAAAAAACTTTCTACCTTTGGTGTCAAATGCAGTTTGGCATTTTCACAACACATTATTTTCTATGCAATGCCTTGCTTCGTAACATTGTGCACCTCTAAGAAACTGAAACAGCTAGTTTCTAAAAATTGTGCATGGCTACTATGGGTAGATTTTGGTGCAAAAATGTACCTCTGGTCATCGTGCCATTATAAAGTGCCTGCCTATAGGTGGAGAGCAAGGCATGTTCTCTTAATCCTAAGACAAATTCATCAAATTCTAACACAAACATACTTGTGTAGTATGCAGACAAACTGCCAGCATGTAGTGAGATTGTGAGCATTTTGGTAATAAAGGCTAACACTGTCAATAATCCTATACAGGACATATCTACACATGCAAATAATGACCTACACATACTTCTTTTGATGTGAAATACCACCCAGCACGAATAAAATTATCCTAACACACGAGACAATCTATTCTGCATCCTCTGAACTGACTAGGGTCCAAAAGGTGAGTACAACACTGCCTCTTCCTCAAACTGTATAAATCCTAAAATACATCATAAGGCGGCGTTCATGAACTAGGAAAATACACGAATGTATGCTGAGAAAACGACCTTCATCGTACAAAATAGCACCAGCTCAATATTAAATGGAAACAAATGAGCTTTACTGACTGAGTCGACGTGATTAAGCCAGAAGATATCCAACACACAACTACCACTACACCGCGTACACACCCCGACGCCGGCCGAGAGCGACTGTCCCTGAGCATCCGCGCAGGGCCGTATAGCACCTGAGGCGACCTGCGAATGGCCAGTCCGTTGACGATAGTGGCGGTTAGGCGGCATAGATGAAGCGGCTTTTGTAAACCACGAACAAGAACCAGACGACTGACTGACGCCCGACGAGACACAGGACTTGACCCAAGACTTTGGACACCTGAGCCCGAGAGGCTGTGTGTCCTAACTCACAAACAAACAAACAAACAAACGAACAAGAACGAATAACATTATCAGCTTTATTTGATAGCCCCTAAAAAAGATCTCTGACGTTATTAGCAGCATTAGTCTTTTCGCTCTGAGCAATTAAAGACGCTCATGAAGTTTGTGGTGCATTCGTGTAACCAGGGGCGACAACATACAACCTTGGTTTCGGGGAGGGGAGATAGGTTGGTCATGGCCAACCCTCCCCCAAATAACAACTCAGCAGGTTTCGATCACTTCTAAACTAGCTTGAAGGGATTTTTGTTTCAGTTGAGCACTGATGAATACAGATGGCTTGTCAGTTCCTTAATGGGGCACTGCAGGGCCTCGTCCATCATATATTAGTTGGGGGAGGGGGGCTCAGCCCCCACAGTGGAGTCGTCAGCCTCCCCCCACGCAACCCCCAACCACGTCAAAGCAGGATAACAGCAGGGATACAGGTACGGATGGCTTGTCAGTTCCTTAATGGGGCATTGCAGGGCCTCGTCCATCATATATTAGTTGGAGGAGGTGGCTCAGCCCCACAGTGGAGTCGTCAGCCTCCCCCACGCAACCCCCAACCAAGTCAAAGCAGGATAACAGCAGGGACGCAGTCAGGATTTTCTTAAAGGGGGAGGCGGAGCTCAGTGTGAACTGAAATCATACAAAAACCGCCTCCTGGGAAGGCCATGTGCAATGGTTTTCACAAAAATGCGGGCCTAAGGGGGGCCCAGGCCCCCGAACCATCCCTTCGGCTGAGCTCCGCGGGGGGGAGGTAACAGGGGGAGGCAGTTGGAGTGGCCAGAATCATAAACTCTTATAAAAAGTCTGCTGTGGAGGCAAAGCACTTTTTTATGCGAAGTAACACTGGAAGAAACATTTCTTCCATCCATTTTTCGGCGACGCTTGTGTTACCAGTGCTGCAGCATTGGTGTTTGTATTCACCATGGTTAATACAAATTATTATTTTTTATTTTTTTACAAATTATTATTTTATTACAAATCAATTACTTTATTTGCATACATCTGTGTTTGTATTCACCATGGTGAATACGAACGCAAATGTATGCACATAAAATAAATATATAACAAAAATTGATGGATTGTGTGCGCCGGGGCTACGCCACGGGTTTTTAACAGAAAGGGACAAACCCAAAACTGATATACTTCCTACCAATGTGAATCACGGTGATGTGTTTTACCATCTTTACTTAACGTGCTACATAATTGCAAGTGTTGGGATAGAGAAATACATTTTAATTCCACTTATGGGTAAGGTGGAATGACCCCTAAGCTTACTACAACGTAAAAATAAAAAAAACAAATTATTTAATTCTACATTTTGGCCACGGAACTCCTCACGAGTCCTATTATCCCCAAGGATCCCTTAACGGAACGCCCGAGGCTGAAAAATAGGATGAATTACTTTATTCGTTTTCTTTTGATATTATGAGCCTCATGCAACTTTCGTCTCACCTAAATGCAACAGCAATACTCATTTCAGCCCCACACGTGTATTTGTATTCCTATAGGATTAATTACATGACAGATGAACTACAATCAATAGGCGTAGAATGGACTGATTCGAATCTTGCCATAAACCCATTCACCCATTTTTCGGATTTTTGTAGGCCTGTACTGTGGCACATTGCGTTCCATGTTGAACGTATTATGACATAAACCAGGACCAGTGTACTGGAATTAGAATTGGCAAAATTGAATCATTCCGGAATAATTCGACCATTTTGGTGAACTGCATTCAATTGGAAACCATTTCTCGCGGGTCGAAAAACAGGTGGAATGATTCGTTTTATCTTTAGGTTGGAAAATTAAAACGATTTTGACAGGGTTTAATTCATTGCTCAAGAGGTGCTTTAAGTTTTGTATCTACACTGACACAGTTTTGACAGATCGCCCGAAACGTTTCAACCACTTCTCGTATTTAAAGGAAGTGTGTCTAGTCAAATATCGGATCTTAGCTGTATACGTGCGATCCAAGAGGACACTGGCCTGAATCGTCACGTATCATTGGTTTTTCCCAAATCGCCTTCGTTGATCTACGACGGCCAAATATTTATTGATATTTGCCATTACTCCAGCACCGTGCTGCCAGTACAAGTTTATCGGTTTTACTCCAGCTCCTTTTCGCCACTAAGTGGGACCGATAGCACCGATAACATAGGTATCGTTAACCCCAGCGAATCATTTTTGAGTTGCGAGCTCGCCAGCACTGTCAGCAAACTGTGTCCAGCGAACCATCTTTCGAGTTGCGAGCTGATCGGCGACGACAACAGACTGTGAACACGTCAAGCTGAGCAGCCTGGCGGCCGAAGCCCTGTAGAGTTATGTTGGTAAAAACTTGTTCACTGGACGGGGTTTTGACTGATTGCGAAGGTTTCGTTGAATGATTTTTTGCCGACATTCTACACCCCTGTGCGAATGTCCCTTATGAGGCCATATAGTTACTTAACTAACCTCGTAAGTATTTTGTTATATATTTTGTTATATGTGATATATACTTTTATCTTTTCTTATATGTTTTGGTATAGATATCCAGGAACTTCAGATAACTACCGAACGGTTAAGTTTTTATTTTAAAGATAATTTATATGATTTGTTATTCCCCAAAACTTTTTATTACTCTTGATTGGACCTTGAGTCCGACCGACGACCAATCAGCGTCGAGACTCACGTAAACAAACTATGTAACGCAGAAACGTCAAAAATCCCTACGCGAGCGTCTGGCGGTTAGCATACCAGTGACGACGCAATCTGTTTCGGGGAAATAATGTGTGTTTCGGTTTTCCGGCTGAAATCGTAAGTATACTTATCAATATTGATTTGAAACGCCATGCACCACGATATTTCCTGGAAGTAGCGCGGGCTGAATCTTACTGTTGACCACCGGCGGTCATAATAAGTGTTATTGGAATCCAAATTTGGGTTTTCAGAATTCCCCAGGTTCCAGATTGGAAGTTGGTTGGATAAAACATGCATTTTTCTGGAAAAGTTGGACAGCTTATTGCATGTCAACTGCTAAAAATGTGACAGTTGCATGGTTTCTAATATTCCAAATGTAAACTTGGCTCCATACAGCATACACAAGTGACATTGTGATACTGTTATTCAGTACCATGGCTGGCTAAGCTTGTCCCACCCGAGATTGGGGAAATATGTTGGACATTCCTCAGACGTGGATGTTGGACTGTTGTGGATACTCACATGCAGGATCTAAAAAAAAACTGATGTTTGTGTACTTGTACTCCAGGAGACTTTGTGTTCCAGGATGTGACTGGATCATATGCAAAGTTTTGTATACCAGCACAAACCTAAATGAAACATAGATCTTTGTGAGATTTTTCTATTTGAAGATTTTTTGGGGTACAGAGAGCAGGATAGAGAATTTTCATCAGTATTCTGTGATAGGCTGTAAGTTCTTTTTTTCCTTCAGCCACTGCAAAATGTTGTTTGGAATGATATAAAGCTCATTTTTGTATGTCACTTGTGCAATAGCTCTGTTGTTTTGTTCTTTCATAGTGAATATTTGGATCTAGTATTGAAACCAGTGCAAATAGTGAAGCCTGGCTGATGGGTGTCTGAACAAAAAGTTCACATGCAATGTAGTGGCTGCCATTTTTTTTTATTGCTGGTTGGTAAATGTAAAACTGACAACAGTCCATTTGCCATTTTGGCATATCAACCTCCCAGTCATCACTTAGCGGTTAACAGAACGGCATGCACCAAATTTCTTGTTGATTTTTTGTCAGAACTTGACTGATGTCTTGATTAAACCTATTCAAGCAAAAAACATTAATGATGCACTCACACATGCCATTGTTTGTGGGTTAATGTTGTTGTGTGTATATGTGAATAATACCCACCAGTTAATGGTGGGCAGACAATAGGTATTGACGTGGGGCACTAGCATCATCAAAATCATGGCGGCTTTTCGCTTGTTGAACATTTGAACATTACTACCCATATCATTAACCCTGCTGCGAGAAATACATAATTGTGCATATCTAACCATAAATGTTAAAGTGTGCATCAGATGAATTATTGGCTTAAGGGGATGGCCAATGTTGTGCCAATGATGGCTAATGATGAATGATGAATGAATGATGGCCAATGATGGCTAAATAACACTATCATGAGGTCAGAGGTTACTGGCTTTATCAACTCGCATTTGGCCTACCAGGTATTTAAACTGTTTCCAGTAGCCCTATCAGAGGTTATAATACATGCATGGTGGCTATTTTCCAATATAAAGAACATAAAAAATAATATTGTTTGCACAACATTACTCTATTGACACCACCAGCAGTTATCTCAAACCTGTTGCAAACCTTGTGGGTGTGTTCCACAAGTGTGATGCCAGTCCAGAGATTAGCAAAAATCCTTCAGTTTACTTTTGGTGGCAAGTGGCAAGGTTGCCACCAAAAGTAGATAAGTCTATTGGCTAACTGTTGATGCTGTCAGAATAGCTCAAATTTAAAACCAGCTTGTGGGTGTGCCTACTAACAAGTGACAGTAGTTTTAATACGGCTGTCTGGAACTGTCTGGAACCCAGCTGATAACTAACCTGTTGTACCATGTTCATTGTACAGTTACATGCTGAGCATGCGACAGCAGTGCCTGCTGGAATCAACAGTTCATTGCACTTGGCCGCGTACAGGCTACACGCTGCCATTCAGACAGGCGATGCATTGTTCAGATATAAGTTGGTCAGTCATGACACATGCCTACAACCAACTGCTGTTAACAGGCTAGTCCCTGTGCACACCCGGGCAAAGAAAAAGGTTGCCCTGCGACAAGAGCGAGCTCCAAAGGGCTATCCGGACGTTGCGGAGGTGCTCCGGCTGATGGTGGCTTTCAGGAAAGAGGCTTCCATCTCTGGCCCACGTCCGAAGCTCTCCGATTGCCCACGACGCCTGCATTCCGATGTAAACCCTGGTGTCCGACCATCGGCGGAGGACATCAGCTCGTTCAGCGAGCAACGTGAAGCCCATCGGTGGTATCACTGAGGCGGCCGCCGTCGTCATCGAGTCGCCGAGGAGTCTGCACACCCGCAGCGGCCGGCGCCGCCGCTGACCTCACTGGGGGATCGGTACATCCGGCGCGGCAGGCGCCGCCGCCAACCTCGCCAAGGAGTTTGCACATCCGGAGTGGCTAGTGCCGCCGCAACGCGCCGAGCAGTGGGCGCTGCCCGCGCCGCGGCCGAACTGGCTGAGGTGTCTGCGCATCTGGCGTCACCGGCGCCGCCGCGGAGCTCGCAGAGGGGTCGGCGCGACGGGAGCGGTCGGCGCCGCAAATGAATCAGTGCATCCAGCGCCGCCGGCGCCGACGGCGAGCTGGCCGAGGAATCTACGCATCCGGAGCGGCTGGCGCCGTCGTAGGGTGTCGAGCAGTTGGCGCTGCCCGCGCCGCTGCCGAACTGGCCGAGGTGCCTGCGCATCCGGTGTCGCCGGCGCCGCGTAGAGCGCGCAGAGGGGTCAGCGCGATCGGAGCGGTCGGCGCCGAGAATGAGTCGGTACATCCAGCGCCGCCAGCGCCGGCGGCAACCCAGCCGAGGAGTCGGGAACTACCGGCGCCGCCGAGGGGTCTGCACATTCGGAGCGGCCGGCGCCGCAGCAGCGCGCCGAGCAGTTGGCGCTGAGAGGGGGGGGGGTTGTGGGTGGCTCAAAGCTCCTAGAGCACGCTCCGAAAGCCGTTGCATCCCGCATAGTTAGGCTCTGGGAATCGTCAGCGGATGACCCACACAACGCAGGATGGTACTAATCGTCGAACACCCCAGCCGAGTTACCCCCACCGGAAATATTGTTTTTTGGATGCTATTTATTTTTTGTTTTTATTTTTTTCGCCTCGGCTGCACCTGGCATTGCTGGGTTACCATGTACCCTGAGATGGATGGTCAAAATTGTCACAAGTAAATCAAGTTTTCAGATTTTTGACTATGTAAGGGAGTTGGATTCTGATGTGCTCTATGAAAATGACTTAATAGTCATTTTACTAAATGCTGTTTGATTCTACAGACTGGTGTAAAAAATTCATACATGTCTACCTTGCTGGCTGCTGTGAGCAAATATATGTGCATAAATAAAGGACTGAACTGTCTCAGAGAAAGGAATAACCAATCTCACCCAAGCGTGGAACTGCCAAACTGAAGCCAACCTGGCAGTCACACATTTTGTCTTGAACCTGGCTCTACCATCTGCAATCAGTTTTCACTGACAATGATATTAAGCGCAGGTAACGCCTAGAGCCAAGGGTGTGGTTTGCTGTGCAGTGGGGGGGGGGGGTGGAGGCTCGAGTCCCTCAACTTTGGTTCAAGACCCCTCCCAACTTTGGAAAGAAAGTGGGTCAAGTCCGGGAAGAATTCTGCCGTCTTGTGGGTAGGATTAGCCATTTTACTTGCTTGGTGCCCTCAACGTATTTTGCAAAACTACACGCCACCTAGAGCAAAGAAATGAGAAGGAATCAGAGTTTGTTCAAACAAGTACCGTTGAGACCATTGGTGTAGAACTGGAACATATTTTGGTATGGAAAAATTCATTCACCAGGCCCCGAAATTTGGCATAACGTATCTACAGTGCATTACTTTATGGTATGGAAAACTCGATACCAAAGGTATACAAGGTCACCCTTGGTTGAGACTGTCGATAACTATTCGTAACCCAAGATTGCCTCTTGCACATGTAAGCATTCTTCGATCTTGTTTTGTCTCAGGTGCACCATTTTTTTGCATCACGTACTAATCGTTTCCAGCCCGCTAAATGGTTGCTTTTGCTACCGTCCTTTAGTGCTGTATGTACACTCGTACAGCTATCGATATCGCGGATTTGAAAAAAAAAATCAAAATCATATGAGTGAAATATCATTGTTCGAAGCTCCAGATGCGCTTTTCATTGTTTTTCATAGCTAGGGTCGAGTATCCGCTGGAAAGTCTGTTTGGAAAACCGAAAAGATTAGACACACACCCTTTAACCCTATTCCCGGAGGGCTAGACGGTATGGTCGATTCCCGGCAGGGGGGAGGATTCGGCCCCCCCCTGGGATCTCGAGAACTACTCGTCAGATTTCATCGCAACAAACGGCAATCGATTTGCCGTGACGTGAACTACATTTTTACAAAGAGAAATTTTCAAAATTTTGAAATTTGTGGATACAGGGGGACAAAAATGTCAAAATGGGGGGTACTTTTGGGCTCCTTGTAACTCCGTTGTTTATCGACCGATTTCGATGAAACTGGCATGAATCGAGAGATTATGGATAGGGCTTTTACCATGGGTCCGCAAATCTGAAATTTTGAGACAATTTAGGGGCGTGCACAGGGTTTCAAAAATAGGAGGATTAGTTTTCTAACAACTGAATGAACAAAAGAGGCAAACACCGTTTTTGGCTTTTGCTAGTCATGTTATACTAAAGAAGTACAAATCGTATTACAATGTTTGTATAATGTTAGCATAGGCGGTGCCAGGGACATGAAAAAGGGGGAATTATCATGGTCACACGTTTCTCAGATCAACTTGTGGCCTTTGACCTTAAATGACCTCCAGTGACCTTGGAACCACTTGGAATGATCTCGTGTGCATTTAATATTATCTGTAAACGTTTCCAATCATTTGAATTTACTCTATTTCAAAAAGATTATTTTATGGCTATTGCGATATAGGGTACGCGCACTGACATTTTAGGTCATAGCTCCGTGACCCGACCTGATATCAAGCTGAAACTTGATACGCAAGTAGAGGGCACCCTTCTACGTCATATATGTTCCGGATTTGGCATTTGAAAAAACGGCGCCGAAATTATTGCGAAAAAACAAATTTTGACTTTTGACCTTGACCTGACCTTGTAAAATGACCTCAGGTAAACCAAATTGCATCTGCACATTGCCCAACTATTTAGCTATACATCCAAATAAAGTTTTAAGTTCTATCCTTAAAACTCTGTTTTTGTCAGACATTTTCCTTTTACCCTCAACATGGCCAAAAATGGCCTGAGGTGCGTCCCAAAAACGTTGCCTGGCTCCGCCCCTGAGGAAAATAGAATTTTGAAATTTTGTTACGGCACGTAGAAGGAATAGCTAGGAAAAGTGACTAAGTTTCGTAAAGCTGCGTTAAAAAGCCTGGAATTGGCAAGCAAAAAACCCGAGGGGGAGCGGATTCAGCCCCCCTGCCGGGAATAGGGTTAAGCGTGCTCTCACTCAGCCCGTGACCGTCCCCGATCAAAATAATGTTGCGGCCGTGCTGAACTGTGGCGGCATCCGCAGTGCGTTTCGCGTCCACTTGTCATTGGTGCAGTGGCCTGATGGGCTCACGGCCCGAACAGGATGATAGTGACTTAGAAGTCGTAGGATGGAGGCCGTCTCAGGGCCTTATGGCCTCGGCCGAGGTGGAATATTCTAGAAAGTCTCTTTCCGCGTGTGTGCGCCGCGGCGTGCGTGCCGCTGTTTGATTGGCTGGTGGTTTGCGACCGAGGAGAGGTTAGGGGCGGCTCGGGGAGGCAGGTCAGACCAGGCCTGGACTCTGTCAGGTAAGAGACGCTCCTGTCCGCTCCGCCCCTGCCTCTCCTGTCGCGAGTTGATTACGACTTGCGCCACGGTCCCAGGGCTATTCTCTATTTACTTTTACTTATTTTCTGTTTACTTTTTCCTACGTGCTTGATTATAACGAGCACGCTCTCCTTCTGCCTCCCTACCCAAATGATCTTAACGATCGGGTATCTAGGAACATTTTCCTGCAGTCACTTGGACTCTGCGGCAGTCGCCCTTGCCCTCGATCATGTCTCCTGGCGATTTGTAAATGCCTGTGTTACGGAATGATTCCGTCGTAGGTGCTGGCATTGAGGGTTATTTTGCACATTGTTACTGAGCCGTTTATATCTGGCCGTTTAATACGCTTTTCTGAATAGACTACGCTGAGAACTTACTCTGTGACGTGGGAGGTACAAGCGAATCGTTGGGGGCCGCACGAATTAGGTTCTGAATATTGGTGTCAGAAGTTGTTCCGATACTTTCTTACCCATCCCTTCCGTGCTGGGGAAACGTCGTGGCCATCATAGAGGAGTGTAGGATCACTAGAAGCCAGACGGACAGGGAGAGGGACGTCAGCACGAGCCAAACGGAGAAGGAGAGGACCTGTCTTTCGGATGAGCTGAATGAGCAGATAGCCGGCCTGCTGCATAGCAAGCTGCAGGAGTATGAAGAACGTACCCAGGAGATATGTCAAAATCTGGTATATTACATTCAGGAACGGATCCAAACCCTTACTGATATCGTCATGGCTTCTGTGCAGCACCCTGCAGTCACCGTCGACATTCAGCGGGACAACGATGCGAACCAGCAGGTTGGCGACCATACTGCACAGGCCAGCACTGCAGATGCCGCCACCGTTCAGTACGGCCGCAACAATAACGTATTCGGGTGTCGCCTGTGATGTCACGGTCCTCGACCAATGGGAAGCCGGCGTGGGCCGGCCGTCAGCTGGCTAACCGGTTATGCCGGCTGTTCGCTTACTACGAGCTTTGACGAGGCAGGAATCGGGCATTATCTACTTGTATTTTGTATTTGATTATATCAGTAGATGCAGCTTTATATTTTCGTGGATTCTTTTAGACTGGCTTTGGCGTGGGGTTAAAAACTGACAGAGCTTTGAAGGCTGGGACAGTTGCTGGCATGTTCCAGGAGTGGCCTTGCCAGGTGATTGAGCCTTGGCAGGATCCTATATTGGGCCTTGGACAAGATTGCTGTGGTGTAGACGGTAAGTAGCTAACCGTTTTAGACTATTGTTTCGGATGTTTGGCTTGTCTTGTATTTATCATGGCTAATGTCGAAACAGCGTAAAAGTGCTCGACTTAATACTGCCCCATGTTGGGTGAGCGGCAGCATGTCGCCGGTGACGTCACGCCAGACGCTACATTGGCCGGACGGTTGTACCTGGACTTCTGTGGCATTGGCTGTCACTGTTATCTTACTCTTTCCTCTCTGGCGGTGCACGGCTCTACCATCGTTGCTATGCAATGGCAAGACGCCAGTGAGGGAGGCGTAGCGGGCACCATTATTCGCGAAGGCCAACGTTGACAGTCAGAGCGGTGGTATGAACAATGGCGAAGCCAGGGAGACGGGGGCCTGGCTCTAGGGGTGTCGATTTGTATTCTTTCTAGGGGGCCCTGACCCACCCAATGTTGATTTGGGCCTCTCCAATGTTGGTTTAGGCCCCTCCAATATTTTCTGTCAGTTTTAAAGGGAGCTGGGCAAAAATAACGAAAGAAACGGCCGCAACAGGTAAAAGATAGAAAGTATAAAATAAGGCATTAAGTGATATATCTATCTTTTTGTCTTCTGTATACACATTTATAACCATATACATGGGATGTACAAAAAATTTTATTTAAAAAATAGTAACGAAAACTCCAAAATTTCTATTGATCAAAATAAAGTGGGCTAAATCCGTTGGGAAACCCATATTTGGGGGAAGGCCAGGTTGTCGGACCGACGGCTCGGCCGACCTAATCATTTACCGAAATTGATGCCCCTGCCTGGCTCCCATCAGGTCTGCATTTTTTAGTGAAACCTAGTTCACATCGTCTTCCCAGCAGGCGGTTTCGGTGTGATTTCAGCTCTCAATGACCTCCGCCTCCCCCCACTGTGAGAAAATCCTGGCTGCGCCCCTGGGTGTGAAGAATAAGGGGTGTGAAGATGTTGGGGGGAGCGGTATTGTTGAATACAAAGCTGTGAGATGGCTTGGACTAACAGAAGTAGTAACAGAGCGTGGCGGCCCCTTGGATGCCTTTTTTGAGGTGGCCGGCGCCAACGGTGGCGATGGGACAGTTCAAGGCCCTATAACAAGGCCAGGTATCATAGCTGAGTATTATTGACAGTAATCGACACAAATCGGCACAAATGGGATGGAAAGCAGCCCCCCTCCCTCCCCTTCCGCAGGGTCCGAACTCTGTGCCAAGTAACGCCAGCCGGGACCATTCCGCAAGTCACCTTACAAATTGTAAGCTGGCGGTTTCTGGTCGCTTTTGGGTGCAGTCTGTTCATCCTGTTTGTTGTGCAGCACCGCCCTACCGGAAGAAAGCTAAGGCTCCTAATCAAGGCCCCCGAAGCTCATAAATGGGGGGGGGGGGTAAAACATAGTCTTGCCCCGAACCCATCGCGATGGGGGGACAGTTGTCCATTTTGTCCCCCTTATTCCACCGCCCTTGGTTATGAGCTATAACTACCCTACAATCTAATGAATGGAGAAGTGGGGCATACCAGTACCAAAGGAAATTATTGGTATGGAATTACATAGCGATATTTTGGCCCATTCATGTATTGTCTTGTTTTATAAAGTTTTTGCAAATTCGTTATCAATATCACTTTAGAGAGCGATGAATTTATTTTTCCATACCAAACTTTGTCCCATTTCCACACCCATGGCCGGATCGGGTCGAGATACTGGCACAGAATTGCATCCCAATGATTTCCTTTGATACGGAAAGCTTCATACTAAAGGTACACAAAGTTCCTCCCCTTCTGTTTTCTATTCCCATCATTTTCGCAGTCTGTGTGCGCACCAAGGACGTGGGCGTAGACTTCAACGTTGTCCAATACGCTGGACTTCACCCGCGTGTCGTAATAAATCGCCTGTGATGGGGACAGAATTCAGCTTCGTTTTGGTCAGCCGCCAATTCTCGTTTTTTTGTGGCTATACCGTCTCGCAGCGGGGTGTGCTGGCGACCTAGAGTGGGTTGAACCTAGCGCAGTTATGCCCGCTGCCGCGTATTGCACGGCACGGGGTACCGGCTAACTAAAAGCGAGTTTTCCGAACAGTCCAGTACCGAGCGCGGCGAGTGTAGAATGTCAAGAGCTTGCACACGTACTTAAGTTAGGAATGCAGTTGTATGCCTTCCTGCGTATCTGAATCCGCATTCGTTAAATGGCCATTTGTCTGGAATTAGGAACTGAGTTTCAGCTCTTCTGATCAAATGAACTGGAATTGGAATCATTCCTTTTTGGAAGACAGTGGATCAGAATGAACTTGTTTCGCTTCGGAAGCAAAAGATCGTAATTGGAATCATTCGTGTAATTTTGGCAAATTGCAATACACTGCCAGGGACACAGCCAGGATTTTCTTAAGGGGAGAGGGTCTAAGTTCAGTGAGAACTGAAATCATACGAAAACCGCCTGCTGGAAATACTAAACAAGAGAACAATGCCGCCAGCCTAAGGTAGGCAAGCCCCCCTCTGGCTTGTCCCCGGTGGGACAATCGTACAAGCAATTTAACACCTTTCGGCGTATAGCTTAAAGGACGGAGACCTCCTGATCTAGTGTTGGGAAGTTAGGTTAGGACGGTGGGATGCCTGGGGGCAAAAAGCAGCTGCATGAAAAGGTATGGGAACTTCTGTCGTGCGAATACACATCGCAGACACGGACATAGCAGTGACGAAAAATTTGCAGCAGAGAGGCCAGCTGATCACTGAGTAATAATTTCCAGATTTGTCAGCAACAAGTGTGGTTTGACAACAAAATATATTTTTGGGAGTTTTTAATACCTTGGAACGTTAGTTATAAACTCCAGGTTGCAATCCTCGTTATCGATTGTCTCTCCCGCTCTTTACACCAGTAGCTCGATCATCTCTGATGGGCCCAAAATACACCAGTCAGCATTCACTGACATTTACGGTTCTTGCACACGTCATTTGTGTACGTGCAATTGTCATCAAATACAATGGATTTTCTCTAGGAGTTGTGCCCTTTCTAGAGCGTGGTCTCTCATTACGTCCAGGATTATCGCGGTTCAAAATAGTTGCCTAACGCTGGTTGCAATCGAAATACGTTCCAGTCTTTGAGTCCTATAGGTATGTTGTTCAATTATGCTTATGTCCGCCACGTAAAAACTGGTAGCAAGGGCCTTAACACTATACCGTGCCGGGCGGGAGCAAGTTCTGCCCCCTCCCCGCCCAGCTTTTTGCTGGCCATTGCCGGCCTTTTGGGAGCTGCTTCGTGAAACTTGGTCCGAAGCTTGGTGACAAATATGCTTTTCAAACGATGCGACAAAATTCAAAAATTCGCCTCCCCAGAGGCGGGTTTAGGATACATTTTTGGCAGGCATGTTTCGGGAATATCGCGTCCTCTGGAGATTACGTACTTCTACGAGGTCATGTGCAATTTTCATGTTCTTTTTACTCTTACGGACACTTCAAATGATCTGAATATTTATAACTTGCACACTTTCAAGTATTCTTAGGAAAAATGTCGATCTGTGGTGGATCCAAGGGTATGTAAAAGGGTTGCTTATATTTTCTGTTTCCTAAGAATTATTACTCTTTGTATTCATAAAACAAAGCTGACGCATATTGTACAAATATTTATCCTGATTTACGCGTACATTTCACCTATATACAGATGCGCGACTTTATATATAACGGGATTGTAGGTGCAACACAAGGCTTTCGGGGTGCAACCCTATTGGGTTTAACTGCAAACCCATCATAGGAAATGCCGAACTGGTACCTGGACCTGCACATAACTTACTGATGGTACTTATAACGCTTACTGCTGGAATGTACACCGTTCTGTTAACTTTGAGGGTCGCTCTAAATAAAGTGGCTGCATTTTTTTAGCCAATCGCCAATTTTATTCTGTTATATTACATCTTAAATAAAACTGATGATGATGATGGCAAGTTTAAAGAAGATACCCTTGAAGCAGAAGCCAAGTAAATAATGTGTCTAGGAAAACAGATGTATTTTTACACATCGAAAATGTACTGAAAGCTGCGAGTCAGTAACACTCTTCCATCCGCGCTAAGTAAATAAAAATACACTTACTTCGAGAGGTCCTGATTCCACGACATCATCCAGTCCGCAAAACGTGGCAAGTTTTGAAGGGATCTTGTTAGGGTGATCCTGTGTGCGTACGTGTGTTCGAGAGCGTGCACAACACCACTTTCTGGCTTGTGACCTCGCTTTTTCAGTGCTAATGCATAGGTCCGTCATGGCCCCAGCCACCGTGGTTCGTATATATTTATTCAGCTCGTCCCTGTACATAAAAAGCGTCGGCCTGGAGCACGGATGTGTTGACCTTGATTCCAGGCTCTCCTGCCGCCGCACAGCCTTTCAGTACATGAATGCTGAAGGCTGAGGTTTTTGCTGGGTGCAAGAAAAGGTGGGCCGAGAAGAAATCCGAGAATAAAAAATGGCGTAGATGATGTTATCAAAAGATGTCATAAATGGGTCATTTCACTTCAGATCGCTTAAGAATCGACCCGATCCCTTTCGATTTCGATGAGATTTGGGAGACTCGTAGTATTTATTGAAAAGTTGCCAGCCAGGAATTTTCAATCATGGGTGACCTCTGATGTCAAAGTTGTAGCTCGTGAAAGGTCACCGATTTTTACAGACATTGCATGATTCAAATACCTATAATTCGGTGACAGATTACCATAGAAGAAAGCGATCAGCAACATTCGAAAGATAAATGTTCCAGCCTTCAGAAACACCTAGGCTCATTTTTTGGTAAACTCTAACTGACCTTTGACTCGATTAGGTCATACGGGAAATTTTTGGTTTTAACCATGTTTACCCACCGTGATCTTCGCGAAAATGTAACACAATATGTCTCCAGATATATGGAATAAGTGTCGCAAAAGCATTTCTTGGCAAATTGGAGCTTTTTCAGGTATCCTGACTTAAGTGCTTCCGAGTGGCGCCTGAGAAATATGTCCTGAGGCTATTTGACGAAAATTGATCGATTTCGTACTTTTCGTTTGTCCGATTGTCTTACAATTTGGTGCGCGCAATGTCCTGCTTGCCCGCTACACATCACCTCAGTTTTAAATTGCCTGACCAGAAAGGTCAGGGTCATGTCACCCCAGCACTAATGCACCCATACCATCCAAATGTGACAAACCCGTTCTTCACATCTCTGGAAAACTGAGTCTGTGGGGTAAACTTAGGCATAAAGCTAACTGAGATAATCCTAGTCGTGCATCAGGGCTTTTGGAAAGTCAACCGAGGCCTGACGTCGGATTTCATATCAGTTTTTTGGCGCTGATTTCGAATTTCACATCCATTTTGCATGCATTAAGTCATTTTTGTTCATTCCATGTCCTGGATAATAGCTGATTGTTCTTCTAGTCACGCATCTCAATCATCACTTCTGTCTGCTTCTATGCGAAGTTGTCATTTCATTTGTAGCCATTCCACCATTCAGGGAGGAAGTCATGACAAAAAGTCATCACCCTCTGGCTGTAGTATGGAATCTTCGGTACGCGCAAACTCCGATACGTGAACAAAATATGCGACCTCGGTTGACCTTCAAAAGGCCCCGATGGTCCACTTAGATTGTGTCGGTTAACTGCAAGGACTAAGAACACACGATAGACTTATTTCCGTGGAAATGTGAAGAACAGGTATGTTAGATCTGGATGGCAAGGGCCGATTGGTGGTGGGTGTCGTTACCTTTCCCTTTCCGGTTACGCAGTTTAAACTAATCTGATGTGTAGCAGGCACGCAGGACATTGTGCACACCAAATTGCAGAACAATCGGACAAACGAAAAGCACGAAATCAAGAAATATTCGTCAGATGGCCTCAGGGTGTATTTCTCAAGTCCACTTGAACAAGTATGTCAGTGTAATCACATTAGGCTGGTTAAAAAATGAAAGGAACTGTATTTATCGCGCAGACGGTCTTTCTGCAGCAGAGGTGCAGAATTAGGAGTTCTATTGCGGGGGGATCAGTGAATGGATGCAGTGGGAGGGGATCAGCTGTTTAGGTTCCTATGTTAAGGTTCCACAACGGGCCCGGGCCGCTGCTGAGGCTTCATTGCTAAGGCGTTTAATTATCGGAAATTGAGTTGATATTTGGGGTCTCCCCACCCTAGCACAAAACAAACATAGAGCTTCACGCTTATGCTGAATGCAAACACAGACCTCCAGGTTTTCAGTGGGTGCGTTTCCCGAAAGCCAGGGAGCTCATGCTCTGGACTCGAGAAAAGAGCCCCTTTTGTAGCCTCTCATATAAACGTTATTTTTATCATTAATTGTATTGCTATTTTGGTAACAAATGCAGGGGCTTCGCCATGTATTTTGATTTGGGGGTATAGCAAAGATGGCCCCAGAAGCCAATCTAACAAACTAGAAAAGTACAGAATTTCGGGCTAAACTCGTCGGATTCGTATTGTCACAGGTACCATGTGGTTTTTACAGTACTGTATGGATAAAATGCGTTTAAACACTTCGATAAAGGCGCAACGTATCCTCCATTTTATTGCAAAACCGCACATTGCGGGCGATGGTCGGGACTTTATGTATATATATGTACATATATATGTATATATGTATATATATTATATATATATATATATATAATATATATATATATATATTATATATATATATCATACCAAATAGGGAGTGATTTTGCCCGAGGCGCCGAACTAAATGGCACCGAAAGGTCCTTACTGTGTCATGTAACTTTATGTCACGGCCGGCCTGTGCCTGGCTTTCGGTCTCTGGGCAAAAACATGTGACCGTTCCGGGTCTCGAACCCAGTTCCTGCCACGCACCGGATCTGTTGTCCGGTTCCTCAACCATCAGGCTTCGGTGGCGCCTGACACGACCCGACACCAAAGGATAATTGGATTCCGAGGTTACAGCGAAACGTTTTGCCCTCCCCTGTTCGATTTCGGAAATTGCGGATTAAACGAGTTTGCTAATGCCACACATATAATGTTCTGCATGATTTGTTCATCATCCGAAACTGCCATACTTGGAGTCGGGGGAGGAGGTAAACGCCAATTTTCAACCCATTATTCACTATGCAGTGTCATACTGGGTTAATGTTAAAATCCTTGAACTGCTGGGAGACAAGATCACCGAGGCCGGCACTGCGCGCATTGGCTTCACCTCTGTTAGCAGGCCCCTGGATGAAGCTATAGACTTCGAGTTCGTAAATCAACCACTTTCCCTGACTGCGGCTGTATTTACTGCCGCCGAAAGCAATAACTCGTTCGTCACCTTCCTGTACCTGGCACAAAATCTGGCCAGAGCCGGAGATACTACCACCCGTGTACAGCACGAAATTCGCCCTGCCTGGGGTACGATAACGCCGGTCCACTCAAACGGGCGTCTGTCAGGGCTGAAAAGGATCGGTTCAGTTCCTCATTCCGGTAGAACTTTGTTGAATCTGACAAATCGACCAAAGACGTCACCAGAGTCGAAAAGGACGGGATAAACTTTCGGAACCACCAAAAGAAGCCGGAAGGCATCTTTGCTACCTTCACAGAGCTGGGAACCTGGAGGTCCCTGATACACTGGTTGCGGTCTGGGGCCATGGAAATACCATCCGGCGTGATCTCCTGGCCAAGGTAATTCAGTCAGGTGACACTAATGCTGCACTTGCCGTCAGACGGTTTCAGACCAGAAGATTTCAGCCTGTCAAGAACCGTGCTAAGGAGCTTGTAATGATCGTCGAGATTAGCGCTAGTCAGCAGCACATCATCAGCATATGCATGCATCCTCGGAATGTCACCGAGTACATTGTGCATGACAACATGTGGAAAGTAAGATAATTCCATGCATCCCACAAGCAATGTCACAGACAACTGAAGAAAACTGAAGAAAGAAAGAAATCAATTACTTGTCCGACAGTTTGCCGCAACTTATATAAACGTAGGTACAAAAAATGCAAAATACCGATCGAGTTGAAAAAAGAAGAAATCTTAAAGTAAAGGCCGGAACAACGCCATCTATTATTCCGGCTGACAACTACTCGGCTCACTACACACTATCCTTGGTGATTCCTGCAAGTGTTGCATAGCCATCAGTGATTGGTTAGGTTTGTTAACCGAAAAAGCAACCGTGCAATCGGCTGGGAAAACCCCAACTCCCAATACTGCCTTCTCATGCAGATGATATCAAGAACATTCGAGTGGACGGCTCAGTAAGACCGGCCTCTGGCACAATCTCCGAAAGCCTGGAAATCAACACGGCGTTCCTCAAATCGAATCGAAATCAACAGGCCCCAACTGAAGAGGAGTTCCCGTGCCGCTGCACCAGGGATGCTTGGAGAACCGTTGTCTAAGAATAAGTAAATGACAAGCTACCCACCGCAACAACCAGCGTGTAGCTCTTCACCAGTTGTCAAAACGCCTAAACTCAGAGGCGCAGAAACTCCTCCACGTGAGGGGAGGGGGACATATCAACATTTTAGGTCAATGCTTTCCAGTCAGTGCCCATAGGAACAACGTTAAATTTGAAAAAAAGTTGGCGGTGGGGCGGGGGCAGCTGTCCTCCTGCGCCTTTGCCTAAACCTCCGTACATTGACTTAACTGCGTGCAGATTTCAAAAAACAACAGTGCCGTTCGGCCACTGGCTGAAATCTCCGCAATAGATGCCTGGTCAGGCGTTGCAGTCTCCAGAGAGCTCTATGAGTAGAACTTCGGACTCTTGAGGGAGGGTCAAATACTAATTTAGATGCTTAATATTTTGCATGCCTTGATGTTTAAATCCACGCCATAGGAGAAAAACTATGGGACCTAACCTACCGAATATTTGGCTTTTTTAACCGGTCCAATCCAACTCGTTACCAAGCCACCGAGAAGTTGAGGCGCGATGCATCATAATAGCGCCACAAATATGCATGCAGTTAGGTCGTGGCTTGACCTGACATCATTGATCAGTTGGGTCATCTGTGGTATGGATGTGTCCGACACGTTAGTAATCATCTAAGCATTTCACCAAAATGAAAATCACGTCAATTTCCTTTTCAGTCTTACTTCCACCCCGGCCCAGTCTGACCTATCATGACCTCTGATGGCCTCGGTAGTAACCAAAGTTGAAAATGTGCTCGCTCGACTCAGCCTCATGAATTCTCTTTCCTGGTGCTTCATTTTTCTGTATGCCACACAAACCTGAGATCCTGTGGGAATGGATATTCGCCCCCTCCCCCCCCGGCACAGGTTAAATTCCGACAGAGCATCGTCCAGTGAACAAGCTCACAAAGTTATTCACAAAGACGGAATCCGTTTAGTGGAAGATTTAACGACCATTTTATGTCAGACGGTGGAAAAGATACCCCACGAAACGAATCCTTTGTGTGCAATATAGGAACCCATGGGAAAGCCAGCCCCAACTCTTGAGTTAGGAACAATGATCCTTGACCGAAAGACTGGGCCATGTTATATGACTGTATCATATTAGAGTAAAAGATACAGAAAGCTTTTCTGAGGCCAAACTGTACTGCAAGACATCGGATATGGCGGTTCTAAACGAAGGAGTTATTATCTTTAATCGGTCTCGATTACTTGACCTGTGACGTTCAGCTGAAGGGGCCTTAAATTCGAGTTTAAAATACGATTAATGTTACTTCGCGGTGAAAGACGTTACCCCATACAATCGGGGACACATGGTCCCGCACGAAAACTAGTGACTCTTGGATAAGTCTCCATGACCTGACTCGTGACCCCTAGGTTACAGTTCATGTATCAAGCCACTGATTTTGGGCTCAGTGTCTGACGTTGATCGTGGCTACAGATCCTGCGTTTGGGCTGTGGGGCTGGACTAAACCTAGACTACACTTTTTAGTCATTATAATATTAGGTCTGTGGCAGTGACTGGAAAGAAACGGTCTGTATGATTCTATTCAGAATACCCCAATAATTTCTGGTAATCTCAAGCCATGATGCTGATTGTCAAACGCTCTCAGTTCGGGCGCGAATTATTTACAATAACAGAAAATGTTCTTGGGAACAGTGACAATACGATAACACTATCCGAGGTGCACTGGAACGTTTCGACTTCAAACAGTATTCGTCAGCATTTAAGTTCAACACGTTCAACACATGAAAATCCACACAGCAAGGAAGTTTTCGTCGAAGTTAAATTTCTAAATGCATGTGCAAAAGTACATGCTATTCTCCTTGAGACCTTGTAAGTAAATACTGATATACCTTACTTTTTTTATAAGAACCGTTTGATTTAAGGATCGTCGTTGCGTTCGACTATTTCACAAACCCCGCCGTCGTGTACTCGTTTCATCGCTCGTCTGTCTTCTTTGTCTTTGCATTACTCAAGAAAGGTAGTTACCCGAGTTTAGGTGATTTGACCGTTCAATCTGAACGACAAATGCGCTGTGTGACATGCGATTTTTCACGTCCTCGTTATGTTCTTTTGTTGTTTCAACCCCCCAGTTTCTTCTTTGTAAGCCTTATTACACCCCCACATGGAATTTTGTATAGTAAGCTCTTGTCATTGAGCCTGTTCTTTTAACCTTGAGATATCAGTCCAGAGGGCCTTGAGTCCACCTATTTTCTTTCCAGATGTCTGCTCCTTCGATGTTTCGCAATTGTTTTGGCTTGTGGCAATCGTTTCGGAGTGTGGCATGGAGATGCATCATTCGTGCGATTGTGCACAATGTTCCTGACTTTCCTGTTTCCATAGCATTGTTCTTCAGATGACTGAGCAAAACCTTGGGATACATCAGCGTCGTGAAGGATGCAAAAATCTAGCAAATTTCCTCCTTAAATACTCCTCAAATCGCTACCATGCGAAATGCCCTGAAGAAGCCGATGACTATGTCCCATTTCACCCGGTCACGATGTCCGAAAAGTAATATACGTAACTCGTCCCTAATTGTTGGTTTTCACTAATAATGGAAAAACTTCCAGCGCAGCAAAAGGACTACAGTACACAGGCGCTTGAAACATTTTATAATCTCTTTCCATGCAGTAACATACGTCTAACGCTAGGCTACTCTCTCAAATCCTGGGAGTAGCCGTAATTGCTCTCGCCCTACCTGTCTTCCATGCTTAATGCATTTACATTAATCGCTTCATTTAGACTAATTTATCAAGAAATTTTAAAATAATTACTAAATAAATAACTAAATTTAACTAAATTTGGATTAAATTAAATTACTTATTAGATTGGAATAAAAAGAAAACTAATACAAACTAAAGAAATAATTATTAAATAAATAGTAAATAATACAAATAATTTTTGAAACATATCATTAATTACATTAATGTCCATTAATCGCTTTCGGTTCATGCACCCAAATGGGCATAAATTGGACCTCAGAAGTGCACAAGCACTAAAACTATGCCCTAGTCTAATCCTGTTGGATAGCCCAAATGGCTCAAACTGACTCGCTTTGGGAGCAATGACCTTGTCCACCATATTCCCAGAACTGCTAGATCCACGTCCACATGTTTCATACAGTTCTCATTTCTCGTACAATGCCGTAGTATGTTTGTCTGATAGGTTCGCACTAAGTTATTGCAAGCTCAGACTATACCTATAGCTATAGGTATAAAAGATATAGCCACAGCTAAGCTCCGCACATCTCTGTGAGGTTATCAGTATTCAGGTCTTACGAAACTAAGGTTACGCTGAACCACCCTGAGGGACAAAGCGCAATGAATGCGCAGCACGCCACAGTGAATCGCCCCTGGCGACAACTATTCGGCCGGCGGTTTGCAGCCTCCGGTATGAACACCCAGAATGTCCAACGATCAGCAGTCTGATCCAGCAGGTATAAACACCCAGAATGTCCAACGATCAGCTGTCTGATCCAGCAGGTATGAACACCCAGAATGTCCAACGATCAGCAGTCTGATCCAGCAGGTATGAACACCCAGAATGTCCAACGATCAGCAGTCTGATCCAGCAGGTATGAACACCCAGAATGTCCAACGATCAGCAGTCTGATCCAGCAGGTATGAACACCCAGAATGTCCAACGATCAGCAGTCTGATCCAGCAGGTATAAACACCCAGAATGTCCAACGATCAGCTGTCTGATCCAGCAGGTATAAACACCCAGAATGTCCAACGATCAGCTGTCTGATCCAGCAGGTATGAACACCCAGAATGTCCAACGATCAGCTGTCTGATCCAGCAGGTATGAACACCCAGAATGTCCAACGATCAGCAGTCTGATCCAGCAGGTATAAACACCCAGAATGTCCAACGATCAGCTGTCTGATCCAGCAGGTATGAACACCCAGAATGTCCAACGATCAGCAGTCTGATCCAGCAGGTATGAACACCCAGAATGTCCAACGATCAGCTGTCTGATCCAGCAGGTATAAACACCCAGAATGTCCAACGATCAGCTGTCTGATCCAGCAGGTATGAACACCCAGAATGTCCAACAATAAGGTGTATCAAGGAAAAAAACCAAAATGAAAAAAAAAATGTCTGATCCAGCAGTATGAACACCCAGAATGTCCAACGATCAGCTGTCTGATCCAGCAGGTATGAACACCCAGAATGTCCAACGATCAGCTGTCTGATCCAGCAGGTATGAACACCCAGAATGTCCAACGATCAGCAGTCTGATCCAGCAGGTATGAACACCCAGAATGTCCAACGATCAGCAGTCTGATCCAGCAGGTATGAACACCCAGAATGTCCAACGATCAGCAGTCTGATCCAGCAGGTATGAACACCCAGAATGTCCAACGATCAACTGTCTGATCCAGCAGGTATGAACACCCAGAATGTCCAACGATCAACTGTCTGATCCAGCAGGTATGAACACCCAGAATGCCAAACGATCAGCTGTCTGATCCAGCGGGTGGTCCCACGACGCACATCCATTTCAGTCTCTTGGCAAGTACATAAAACCCAGGACATTTCTCTACGAATCGCTGAACAGCCGTACATTTATTTTAAATGAGCAAACTAGGCGAAAATGCGAATATCGAATGCGAATGGATTATGATACAGCTTCCGCCTCGTGCCTGATGCGTAAACAAGATGTCAGGATCACTAACCAACACCACGGTAGGGAATGAATAACAATGACATCCTACCCGGCCGCGCGGCTAATCAGACATCCGCCGCGGAGCACGGCAAATGAAACCCACAGTCGAGGCTGGGCGGCCGACAGCAGGCGCGCACACGACCGCGGCCTGCAATGGTGAGACGGCGCACCGGCCACAGACCGACATCTGATCACGACTGAGAAAGCCGCCACAGAGGCACACCGCCCAGCGTGAGGCGGGCGCGCAGTCTGACGGCCGCGTCCGTAGGTTCGAGTCACCAGCAGTCTCGCAGCAGCGACAGACCACCAGTGTGGGCCGGCCGGCCGGCCTGGCGAGGCGGCGGGTCCGTCCGGAGCGCCCCGACTGGCTCCGGGAGCCATCCAGGCGGAGCGCCAGGCTCTCCGACCCTCCGTCCCCGCCTGAATCCCGCACCGGGCGCAATCACAGGCCGGGCATGAAGTAGGCGATGTTGTCGAGCGTCCTGACCAGGTCGCGCTCGTCGCAGCCGTCCAGTTCGGGCACCTGGCGTGTGAGCGCCACCAGCGGCACCAGGGCGCACAGCAGCGAGTCCAGCAGCACCGACAGACTGCCGGACACGGCGATCTGGCCCTGCAACGGCCGACCACAGGCACCGGCCGGCGTCACACCCAGCAGACGACAGTCGGGCACCGCCCACCAACGGTGGCCACGGATTCTTCTTCGTTTACTGCATTTTTCGGACAAAGTCTGGGTTAAACATTATTACATTACAGCTATGCTTCTAACTGTATGGCCACGATTTCCGAAGGCCACCGAGGGGAAACCAAAATCTGAACATCATTACTTTGCTACGACGCCATCCGGGCTACAGTTATAACTCGAAACCCCGAGTTTGTCCGCCAAACTTTGCAATTAACAAATACGACGGATGAAAATGTTCTGACTTATCTCCCTCCGTGTTGCTCATATATCATCACTAATCCGAGCCTTCAGAGTCAGCAGTAACGGCAGACGCTCTCCAATCGGCCGCTGTCAGCAGGACACGGCACGGAGCGGCCGTCGGTAGCAAGACAGGACAGGGCAGGACAGGACGCGGCCATTGACAGCAGGGCAGGACAAGGCAGTAAAGGACAGGACCGGACAGAACAGGACGCGCCATCGACAGCAGGAGAGGACACCAGAGGAGAGGACAGGACAGGAGGCAGGACACGCAGCGACAGCAGACGGGAACTCACGTCGTGGTCGCGCAGCTTCTGGCCGATGACGCCGAGCGACTCGCCGAGCAGAACCATGTGGGCGGCCAGGTCCAGCGGCTGGGTGCTGCACACGCGGTAGTTGGTCGGATTCACCAGAGACGTGGCCTCGCTCATCGAAGGCGGAGGCCTGCGGCCGGCCAATCACGCCAGTCAAGGCAGGTCGCACGGGTCACGGCCCGTCGCAAGGGTCAAAGCCGGTCACACGGGTCAAGGCCGGTCACACGGGTCGGATGTCACGTTCCGGGTCGAAGGCATCCGAGGTCTTTTTGAGTGTTGTCAGGCTATGTGGACGGGCGTGCTGGTCGAGCCCACACCATAAAACGGAAACCCGATTTTAATGCTGCAGACCAAGGCGACGTCGCACAAGTTGTCAGGTTTAGTTCCGAAAAACACACATAGAAAATGTCCGATCCCATGTCGACGTAACAACGGTCGCCGACCCCCGGCCAGACCAGTGACGTCACGGGTCAGTGGTTGCGCCTCTGACGCAAGGGTTATTGTTATATTTGCAGCACGGCCGCCTACGAGTCAGCCAGTGGCCAGAGGCTTCAACTAGCAGCGTAAGCTACGGTCCTGAGCTGAGCTGGTGGCCTGATCACAAACGCCCTCAGCGAGATGTTATGGTTGGGTCATATCGGTAACATCACAAGTTACGACTTGGCTGCGTCGTCCCATGGTCAGTGGTAACTGCTGAGTCACTGCGCATAGCATGCAACAGTGCAGAGTCAACAACCATCTTACTAACAAAACGGAATATATGTAACCACATAAAATAGAATACAATGCAAAACAGTATATGTCGCGCTGGCCACCAGGTGTTGGATTTAATGCTGATCACATGACAAACGGTAACTCAGCGTCACTCAGTGCGGAGTCACGTTCTGGTGAAAGCCACCGTATTTACACGGCACAAATGAAGTGTACCGCATACAATTGTGCTTTAGAGCTCCTGGCATGACAAAGTGGTAAGACATGCAAACGCTGGCACTGTGGGGACACACGACTGCTGCGTCAGAAGAAGTCAGGGTCACTCGGGCCGGGCGCCGCGTCGCAGCGGGCAATCCCCAGTAAGCCCCATCCAGCGCTGGAAAAGGTGCCGTTTTTTTCTTTTTTGGTGTTGAAGAACACCAAAAAACGTGCCCAAAAAACATTTCATACTCAAAAAGTTTGATCTTGTGCCTCCATCAAAACGCTACATTATAGCCACAGTGATAAATTTCTTACTCTGCAGGTAAATGACTATGGCTCCGACCAGTAAGAAGCTGGTATGACGTCATGACTGATTTATACCAAGAACGCCATCTTAAACCATCATTACTCTGTGCAAAATTTTGTGCTCGAAAACAAAAATTATTCTCTGGCACCAAGAACAGCAGTCGAATTCCCAGCCCCTCGCCCAGCCGGCCGGCGGGGCGCCTACATGCTGGGCTGTTTGCCGGCCGTCTCTGACGTGGTCCCCTCGGCGGCGCCGTCCAGCGCCTTCTTGGCGGCCGTGACGCGGCCCTTGCCCTTGCCGGTGGACTTCATCTTGGCGCTGGTGCTGGCCTCCTTGGCCAGCGCCCGGCTGTTGATGCGCTGGGCGCGGCGCTTGAAGTTCTGTCGGACCGAGACGCGCGTCACGCCACGGCTCGCCGAGCCCGGGCGGCGAGGGCGGCACACAGCGGCCACGCAGGGGCGACACGACCGCACACGTAACCTGGGCCCTGAGCTGGATCGATCACTGAGCCAAAGCCGACGGTCAGTGCGTACCCTCAGCCGCACACGAAAACTTTTACGTTCTCTGTTCTATGTTCGACGCAACCGGCCAAGAAGGCCGATCCAACACATCATCATTCTACCCCAGCGGATAAACAATCCAATGCGGGAAAATGCACTCCATCGTCGCGCTTATCCTTATTTCTCTCATTTGCACCACATAGTAGCCACGCTGCATTTGACTAGTCGCGTCTCCTAGCTGTCCAATCCTCACGAGGACCACCGTATCTCCGGTCATCTCCGAGGACCACCTCACTCCTGCCCAGACGGCACTGGACCACCGTAGCCCTGATCAGGCGGCCGCGCTCGCAGCAAGATGATGGCATGCATTCAACGGGCGCCACATTCCGCACTGCAGCTGGATACTCACGTATTTTTTGGCGTCGGGAAGGGTGTTCCACATCGCGCCCAGCCGTTTGTTGACTTGCGAGAAACCCAGCGACGGATTGGCGTTCACGACAAAGTCGCGAACCTCCCGTGCCCACAACAGGTATGCCGTGATTCGTGATTGCTACAACAAAGATACAATCAACAGTACGACACACAGTGGGTTAAACGCACCCTTTGCGTTCCTGGGACAAATGAAAATATTCCATTTCACACGGCTCTACATTCGCGTATCCCCTCCCATGCTAATGTTTCGTCACGATCATGCCCAATGTCATACCTAATACGCACGGCAATCGCAAGAACCAAACGCGGTCGCTTCCTGAAAACGTCCGAATCGTTTCCGTGAAAGCAATTAACAAGAGCGCCATCACGACCTGACCCAGCCCGCGCAAACACTTACACCCTTATCTTTCCTGGTCATCCTCTGCTGTTTCCACATCTTGCTGGCGTTTTTCTGCCGGCCAACCAGCTTCTTCTGACGGGCCGCCTTGATTGGTTTGCCGCGCCTGGCTGGGGCGGTGGTGGCGGCGGCGGCGGCGGTGGCTGCCCGCGCGGGCGACTCGTCGATCACCAGCGAATCATCGGCGCCGTCCGAGAAACGCTCCGGCTCGTCGTCCTCCTCCTCAAACTCGTCGTCGTCGTCGTTGGCCACCATGATGAGGTTCGAGAAGTCGTCGTCGTCCTCACTCTCGGCCTTGATCTCGACGCTGCCGGCCACGCCGCCACTGGTGTCGTATCCGTCCACCTCATACCCTGACAGCCAACGGAGTGAGGCCCGTCAATCCCGGCCACCAGCACCTGGCCAGGGCGTGTCACGAGACAGAGCCTCAGATCACATACGCCCGAGACGAAACACAAGTCTGACGCTCCGCCCAGGATAAATCCACGATATCAATTAGGTCCCGTGTCCGGAGCAATGACAGCATTCTGCTTAGATCGTATTTCTCAAAAGACTGGAAATGCTGACGTAACATATTTGCCTTCATTCAAGCACAGTGTGGCCGACAGTACAATGTCTTCACCAAGTGAAACAAGTAAAGGCAAAGCAAAACAAGAAAAATGTGTATTGGTTCAACAAAAGGCACACGAAAGTGACCATGTAAGCACATCTTAAATGGAGATAGGGGTGTAGATAAATGGCGACGCTCGACTACTTGGGAATCCTCTGCAGATCCTGAGAGGAAAAGCTGGCGTTAGAGGCGATGATGGCAGTATTTACAAAGTACAGGCGCGTGATGCTGGCATTCCTCGAACCTCACCTTGGAGGTCTTCCTCAGATCCGACATCGTCCAGCGCCTCCGTCTTCACGTCCAGCATCTCCGACTTCACGTCCACCATTGCCGGAGTCACCATCACCTGCCCAGCCAACGTTACATGTCCACATGGCTTTTCCTTGAACCCGCCCTGGATGGGACCCGTATGCAATTTTCCTAAACCGCAAGTCATGAGGCAAACGAACACCCACAAGCGTCTGTCTCCAGGTATCTGTCCGCAGTTTCCGAGATTTCAGGCTTCCCTGCAGTGTCAACCGACACGACTACGAACACGGACTGACGGTTTTAAGTCTGCGCAGTACTTCGCAATAAGTGGAGGGTGCGCAGCTGACCTTGGTCTTCCTCCTGGCGGCCGACTGCGGGCCGCTGTCACGACGCTCCTTGCGCGAAGTTTTGGGCTCCGCCTCATCTTGTGGGTCGTAGTCGGCCAGTTTGCTGGAGCGCTTCCTGACCCGGCCCGAGCGCGACACGTCCCCGCTGTCCACGTCTACAGCACCAGAGACAACGGCGGCCACCGTCTGACCCCGCTGACCCGGCCCGATACCCACACTGTCTGACCCCGCTGACAAACCGATACACACATCATCTGACCCCCTGACATGGTCTGATACCCACACTATCTAACCCCCTGACACTGCCCAATACCCACACTGTCTGACCCCCTGACACAGTCTGACGCCCACACTGTTTGACCCCGCGGACACGGCCCCAGCGCGACACGTCCCTGTTGTGAATGTCTGCACCAGCATCAGAGACAACAGTGGAGACCATCTGACCCCACTAACACAGCTCGATATCCACACTGCCTCACCCCACTGACATGGCCTGATACCCCCACTGTCCGACCCCAACGACACAGCCAAATAAACACACCGCCTGAGCTCACTGACACAGCATGATAACCGCACCATCTGACCCTAATGACACAGCCTGATATCCACACCATATGACCCCCTAACAGCCTGATAATCACACTGTCTGACCCACCTGGCACAGCCCAATACCCAAACTGTAACTGTCTGACCCCACCGACACAGCCTGATACCCGCACCATCTGATCCTACTGACATGGCCTGACAACCACAATGTCTGACCCCCCTGACACAGCCCAATAACCATACTGTCTGGCCCCACCAACACAGCCTGATACCTGCACTGTCTGACCCCAATGACACAGCCTGATAACCACACAGTCTGACACCAATGACAATGCCAGCAAGCCAGTGTCTGACCCACATGACAAGACCAGGGGACCAGTCTTGGACCAAAGGGCATGGCCAGATACCTACTACCTGACCAAAAACTATTTCCACAGTCCTTTTCTCAGCTAACTTTTGAATGAATCACCCAGCTGCTGAAAACAGTTATCCATATATACTTAGTACCCTGACCTAATAAATGCCCATGCCTAATTTGGAATAAGTAAAATTAGTGATTTTACCAATGGTCTTCATGATATGATTTCCAGTATGCTGGTGGAGAGGCTACTGGATTACCTTAAAATATCAATGTCTGCAGCCCAGCTGCTAGCATGGCTTCAGGAAGAAACATTTTTGAATGTCACATGGTTTGCTGTGCCTTCTGCCATATTTTGACACTTCATTACAAAGCCTGCATGCATGAAACTCTGTTTCTCAGAAAACTTCATTACTGGGCAATGATAACCATACTTAATTCTAGTTTCTTACATCTAGAATGGTAGAATTTGAACTAGGGCAGAAAACTAGGGCAGGCTTTGAAATGCAGACACACAAGATTTTAACACGATTGGTCACATTGATCAAAAGTTACTGCTCAAAAGGACTATGACAAAGTTTTTGCTCACATAGTACTGTTAAATCCCAATGGCATGGCCAGAAATCCACTGTATAACCCCAATGATATGGCCAGATGCCCAGTGTCTAACCCCAATGACACAGCCAGAGACCCAGTGTCTAATCCCAATGGCATGGCCAGAGAACCAATTTCCAACCCCACCGACACATCCAGAGAACCAGCACTGGATCCCAACAATATGGTTAGAGACATGGTCTAATTCCAATGACATGGCCCCATACCTTTACCATCATGGCCCAGCTCCCATTGTCTGACTACAGAATGTGACAGATTCTAACATGACTGATGCGAGTTTCACAGCGCATACCTGACACCAAAAGGAGCACAGTTGGAAAAGTTGTTGTTTTCTGGTATTAAACAGCACCAGAAAACAGGTGTTTTAAAACACATTTTATACTCCCAAAGTTTGTGCATTCATCAAAAAACTGCATTACAAGCATGCTAAAAACTGATAACCCTGCAAGGAAATGACTGTCTCCATTCAGTACGAAGAAGATGTGATGCCATCACTGATGTAAACCAAGACTACCAACTACTATTACTACTTTTGGCAACATTACATACCCCAAAATAAAAATTGTACTCCTGACACCAGAAACAAAAACAGAATTTCTAACCCTGAACAGGAGTATCAGTGTACTGGTGGATACCACTGGAAGGCAAGCCAGAAACATTACTGAAAGCAAAAAGAACAACCAGAAAACTGCATCTTTCATATGTCACAAATCAGGATCATACATATGTAATATAAGGCAACCATCCTGATGACAGATCAAAGTAATGTCATTGAGCAAATCACACATTTTCTTTACTGTTACATAGCTATGTGTTATAATTAACATATCTAGCAGTTTTGCAGCATCAGTTAAGTAACACAGCAGTTTTGACATATCAGGATCAATAGTATGGTTGGGAAAGTGCTAGTCACCATTCTGATGAGACAGGTTTGTCACCCTTGTCTGGTCGCAACTGGCCAACAAAAGATCGTGCTAGCAATTACAATGTCTGCATGTCATGCTTAAAACATCTGACACAAAATCAACTGTAACTAGACACAGTGCATCAGAGTGTAGCATCAGAGTCCACACAATGACCTCTGCTTAACACTGGCTTTCATCCCCAATGTCACCCAGGGATGGATATTGAAATCAAATTGGCAAAACAGAAATATATGAGTAACTGTAAAGCAGAGTAACCTTTTGGAGCCCTATGCATACAATACCCTGCATCTTACAGGCACAATCATAAGACCCTGTTGAATATCACCTTACCAAAGAATGATGAATTCATGCTGATTATGCCCTTGAAGCCTTGGAGCCTGATGCCTTGGCTTCCTGTCTTGTCATGGATCCTATACAAAACTCACACTGATCCATTCCAGTTACCACAAAAAACTGATCTGGAAGAAATGCTCACATAATTATACATCAATATATGTTACAATGCTAGGTAATTTAACAGTGCTTATAAATCCTGCAGGAAAAACATGTTACTGTGTCTGTATCCTGCTGTACATCACAGATTAACCTTCATGAGGGGGAGGAAGAATTATGGTGCTTCTATGGTTCAAGGGTAAGGTCACCTTTCCCCAGTATATGCTAATGATCTACATCAAAGTAGCATAGACCACCTGCAATGCAATGTAACCACCTTGCTGCAACAGAGCATTTACCATCCCAGGCTGGCCTCCAGATCCACCTTGGGGTCCTGGGAGGGGGTTCAAGAGAATCCTACCCCCAAAAGCTCAAGAATGTTAAGTCCCACGGACAATAAAATTACTGCTGAAACACCCTTGCTGAACATCGAGGAAAACAACCATATATTTTCAAATACAAACAATATTAAGCCCGCACGCTCAGACAGGCGTCAACTCACCCTAATCACCCGCCAACCGCGCCAGTGGCTCCTCCAACGGTGACTGGTGTACATGAAACGGCCCGCTCGCTAGTACATTGGGCTCGTACCATTGGTGGGTCATGAAGGGGATGGGGCGAACATAAGTTATTTCGAGCCGCCCAGGGAAAAAACGAGACCAAGATCCGTAAGTCAAGGGTTCGTCTGGGGAAAGATTCGTAACCAAAGGTTCCTAAGCATTATGCTCGTATCAGACAAGGTCTTATGGGACAAGTTTCGTATTAGAGTTTGGTTGCGGATTTCAGCCGAAGGCGCAAACCCGCGACGCAGGCGCGGCGTAGGATATTAGAAGCCGCAAGCCGACAGAAGGTTCAATCGGACTTGGTCCGATCTAATAGTTTACTAACATTTGGTTACGGTTTTTCTTTGCGAACCTTTTCTCTTACGAACCATTTTCCCATTTTCGCACGAACCCGTTTCAGAACGAACGTAGTCCGCTACACAGTCCCTGTTGAAACATAATCTAATACGGAGCTTTGCGCGACCTTGCCCCTTTACTGGACAGAGCCAAATGCTATCACACCCCGTTCTCGGCCTGCGGTATCTAGTACCGTACGCCGTGCCTTCAGCGCACTGCAGCGCAGCATTACGCCACATAATCACCCCCAGAGTCGCGGCTGAGGGGCCCGGGGGGCCGGTTCCCACTTTTGGCCCGCATTTCTTGCAAAAACCATTGCACGTTATCCCCCCACAGATACATTTCGGATGATTCCAGTTCACACCGAGTTCCGGATCCCCTTATGGAAATCCTGGCTGCGCTCCTGATCGCCCCCGCAGACAATGAAACGTGACGTAATGTCTCAGTCGTTATTGTGGGAAGCGAGTCTACGAAACCTATAATTTCACGGCCACCGACCATGGCGCCCCTATCGCAAGCGGCAAGGCATTACGGTGAGCTCACGCCTGCTCGACCATTACTGACTTTCCCGCTGCTAAGTGGTTTTTAAATTAAAAAAATTTATAAAAGGCCTGATATATAAACATATATATATATATATAATATAATATATAATATAATATAAAAAATAAAATATATGTATTTATATATAACATAATAAACCTGATTAACCTACATGGGTCCGAAAAAGCGATCTTCTGTCTAAATGTATTTTGACAGCGAGCCTTCACAACAACAGCTTAAATAATAATAAATAAAGACAGCGAAAATAGCTTAATAACCACCGAAGACCCTTCCCACAACAATCCGTGTTTGTTTTTGTTTTTGTTTTTTTTTGACGATGCTTACCGTGCGGCGGGCGGCGTGCAATGACGCATTAGCTACATCAAATGTAGTACAGGAGTGAAGAATTTCTTGAACAATAATGAACTGACGTGAAAATGAGAATTGCCTGACAGTCGTCTTACCAGATTTGGGACACCGGTTTGAATTTGGACGCCTGTAAATCGACTCATGAGTTCATCTACACAGAACACCCTCTGTAAATCATATCGCAGCGTCATGCACACCGAAAGAAATGACCTCGTGTGTAAATCGACTCAGATTTATCGTGATTTATACAGAGGCGCCACTCTGTGTATCGAGTCCCCAACGTGTGGTGACGACGTGGGCTTGGGGGCGCACAGACTGCATGATCATAGCGGGTGATTATGTCCCAACGTGCTTATGATTTAATCTCGTCATCGTATGTGTGATCGAATCTATGTAGTTTTCGACTGTTATATGACACACAACCATATTTCCAGACCTTTGCAATATGGGAGGCTGTCCCAAATTTTTGCAGAGCCGCACGTAAAGTTTCCCCAGGAAAACACACAAGCATAGGCTGTGGAATTGTCGCGCTTATTTCAAGAGTGCGCAAAATCACAACCCGTAGTGATAACTGGAGCCGTAAAGACACATGGGCATATTTTTCCGTTAGCAACTATGCCATCCCATTTTTTCGTGTGTCTGTTAGACGCGCGGATCCTGTTGTTAGTTCGTGATTTTGCAGATGGCGATGAGCAGGTACGTGGCCAGGATTTTCCTCAGGGAGGGGACCAAATGTTAAAGTTCGTCATAAGCCACTGGCATATGACGAAGTTTATAGGAAAAAAACCGCAATTTTGCGCGACTGATCTCATACTTAACCCACAGGAATACAAATAATGTTTGTTTTGCAACATTTATGTATACGATCGCTATTCCGTATTCCTGCGAAATCGCTATATATCTAGTGTAGACTGCTTGGATCAGGGAAGGGGTCATGTCCCCATGGCCCCCCCCCCTTGGCTACGTTCCTGACGGTGAGATGCGTTTGTGTTTGCTGGTGTCCGTTAGGTTAGGTTGGGGCTAAGTTCAGTTAGGTGTGTCAGTAAACTAACTGTCAGTTTAGTAAAAACAGTTTGAAATTGGCCATATTTGTTTTCAAAAATCGGCCTACCGATGTAGAGCTGACCATCTGGCGGGCCCACCGCCGACTCACCGTACGACATATGGACACTCGAAGTGGAATGGAGGGAAGCAATACACGAATCTTTATGTTTTTTCCAGCACATCTTTAAAGAAAAGAGGAAAACCTGCAAATGCTTGGCTTTGCAAGCCTTCAAATGAATGCCTAGCGTGTTGTTTAAAGCCTTACAAACTGAACGTCGGCAGGGAAAGTTTGTGAAATGTGGGTGTCACAGACAAAGACGTCCTGCATTTTTTAGTCATACGTAAATAATATCAAAGTGAAGGACATGGATGTAAAGCACTGGGCAAGGTGCACACGTAAAATCAAACTTGCCGTTTTCAAATACGTATCAGCCAGGAAGTCTGATAAGAAACGTTTGTGTGATGACAAAACGACGATTTGTGACTTGATAAAGTACATTAACGTTATGGTATGTCCTTAGTTAAACGATACGAAAAACGTAACGATACGCCTGTGAAGCCACATGTTTTGAGCAGTCAGGAAAATGGCTAAAAAGAAGTGCCGTGTCGTGGCTTTGACGGCACGTAAAAGATCCCTCAGCATTATCCGGGTCGTTGCCTGGGGCAAAATTACTCGATATTTGGGTTCACTTGGGTTGCGGGGTCAGACTCTGCACAATAAGCTCTGCTTAGTGAGGAATCTGATACCAAAGCCGTCCACTTCAAAAGGTTCGGATGAAATTTATGGAAAAAATCGACCAGAAGTGAATTTGGCGTAAGATCATGTATGCCCCGTAAGGCAAATGTAGACATAGCCGGTAATCCTTTAGAAGCGTGCGCCATAAACCAAGCACACTGGATGACACATATACGGCGCGCGTGGCAAAAGGAAACGTCAGGTGTTGCGAGAAACAACAACATTATGCACTGGAGCTCCAGGGTCGTGGATCACCTACTGTTCGCTAACCTAACCTAACCTAACCTTACCTAACCTAACCTAACCTAACCTAATCTAACCTAACCTAACCTACTGTGTAAAACAAGAGCGAATAGTAGGTGATCTACGACCTGGAGCTCCAGTGCATAATGTTGTTGTTTCTCGCAACAGCTGACGTCTCCTTTTGCCACGCGCGCCGTATATGTGTCATCCAGTGTGCTTGGTTTATGGCGTGCGCTTCTAAAGGATTGCCGACATAGCCGCTACGAAAGTTCAGGGACCTTCCTACGCTAGCGGTTCATCCAATGTGCACAGTGCAAGATATTTCATCTCAGATGTAGGCCTTTAAAAAGTTTGCGCAAAATATACAAAATATGCGTTTAGTCCGACAATGCACCACATCTTGCAGTGTCTGTTATAAATATTCAATACAACTGTTATTTTTGGCACAGTGTCCTCCACTCTGCCGTAAATAGCTGTCTTGTTCGTCGTCTTTGTGTACCTTTGATAATGCGATCATTATTCCACGTTTCTATACTGATTCATTCATCAACCACAGTCCATGATTTCTATAATTTAATGCATCAGGTGCATCTCTGGTAGGTCTTGCCCACTATGCCTGGTCTCTGTACTTCATATCATACCAGACGGTATTATGATTTCGGTGTACGAACGCAGTGCCAGCAAGGGAGCCGTGTACATTATTACAATTGTAGGACGTCGATAGGTTTGTTTGTTTGTTTGTTGTGGGTTAGGACGCACAGCCTCTTGGGCTCAAGCGTCCGCGTCTTAAGTCAAGTCTTGTGTCCCGTCGGGCGTCAGTCAGTCGTCTCTATGACGTCGATAGGGGAACATGTGCCCTCGTTTTGAATGTCACAATAACACCATTTTGACGTAAAATCTATCGACTTCCACATTCCTTAAAGCTACTGCCGTATCCAGAAAATACTTAATAGTACCATTAAATGAAGAAAACCAAAAACCAAATCATGTTCCATTTACACGCAGACAGTGCTGCATATCAACATACTTTACAACTGACGTTGGTGTCCAGTGTAGCAGGGTGATGCAGTTATTGTAGTGATGCGATCCAGTTATAGCGCTCAGTATGGCCAAAACCTCTGGACTCCCTTGACCCCCCCCCCCAGGTTTGCCCGATTTCCAGTCTTGGGAGGGCCATGAACCCCATCCTCCGGATCTCCAACCATGAATTAACGTCGTGCATTCACTTCTACGATGCGATTCGTAAACTGCAGTGGTAGGGACATCTATGTACCGTTTTGTAACTGTTAGTCTGAAGCGGAGCGGAGCGCGTCGCTGTAGTCGTCAGGACGGGTCATTCCCTGCCGTCGGCCGACCCCCGCCGAGGTTGGCCAGTGTTGTCGCGGCCCTGCGGGAGGCTCAGGCGTGGCTGAGGCAGGAGACCAGCATGGAGGCGGCGGTCAGCAATTTCCTAAGTCGTGAGTACATACGGGACCGCGCCGTTGTATCGGCTGGTCGCAGGTCTGTCGTTCTGCGCTTAGTGTGCTGTCTTGAGTTGTCCTGAACTGGATTTTGTCTTGTTTTTACGCGTTCTCACTAGTTCCGAACGCCGTACCGTGGACAAGCGAAAGATACCTTCGGAAGCCTAGATCCGGGAGACGTCTTGTAGGCTAGGAGGTGTTGTCCTAGCGTAGTACGCCTAATGCCCAAGAGATCATCCGGGAGTTCTAGTGGGGAGTCCCCTCACGTTCAGTCCTGGTGGTCCCCTCACGGGCAGAATTCACTGCATTGGATAAGGACATTGGCGGATCCACGTTTGGGGGGGGGGGGCGGGCACCAGGGCTATAGCTCCCTTTGCCTGGAAAATGAGGGTCACCATGCCTCTTTCCGCTTCCCGCGTCCCACCCTTTGGGGCGAAAATGTTAAATTTCCTGTTTTCAAGGCATTTGTTAAGGCATGTTGACATCCGAAAATGGCAAAGAAAAGCGGTCGAAATCCAGGGAGAAATAATCATTTGTGGGGTAGATTAGGTGGCACGGATGGGGATTTGCTCTTACCCCTTACCCGTAGCACATGGTCCGGACCTGCCAGTGGAGAGGAGCTTCTGCACAGCCTGACCCGACCATTTGGAGGCCATGGGCTTTTCAGAACAAAAGCCTTTTGTGCCTCAGGTTCTTACGGGCGATGGGGTATCATAAGCCAAGAGGCAGGGGGCTTTCATGAGGGGCTTTTATGATGGCTTTATATTATATGAGGGGCTTTTACTGGCCAAAAGACTACTGAAGGTAACAGGCTGGGGAAGACCGGCAGTTCCAGCATTGCCAAGGGCCATGAATTCTTGTTCCGGATCACAACATAACCCATGACTGCCATGTGACTGCGTCCAGGCTGTTGTACTGATTCACGTCATATCACGCCTCCCGTGTCCCAGCATTAAAATGACTCAGGTATGTGTAAGTGTCATTTCTCCGTGATTCTCTCCACAGATCGCGAAAAGGACGGTCCTGCCGGCCGGTGGCAGACAGCAGAGTGACGAACGGTCCCCCCAATCGGTGGCAGACAGAAGCAGAGTGACTGGCGTAGGGCTGACCGCGTGACGTTCGACAAAAAAACTGGCTTACGCTTAAAAGGAAGAACAGAATTACACAGGACTGTGCTGACCGGAAACGCCCAGTCCTATTTGGGCTCTGTTGTGATATCTTTGCCAAAGACTACTCCTCTAAACAATATGATATTCGGGGGCTTCCGCAGATTAGTTCAGGACGCTTCTATATAGAGTTTTTAGCGCTAAACTTGTTCTGAACTCTGGAAGCCAGTCCGGAGCGCAGTGCTTTCACTCGACAGAGTACCTCCGTTGGACGAAGCTGACGGCGTGAAACGTCGGCCGAGAGCGGGACAGGTTTGGTCGGCACGCGCTGGTGCGGAGGTCGGGCCACTTTCAGGGGCGGGTCAGCGCCGCTGCCGGCACCGCGGCCGGCCGGCCGCCACAGGACGCCGTCTCCAGCAGCCCGAGATAGTGGAGCCGCGATCGGACAGTCCGACGCCAACATCCGGGCTCGGCGCGGCGCCGGCGCGCCGGCTGCGAACAGGGCGCCGGTCACCCCTCTTTGCTGCGGCTGTGCCTGCCACCGGACACGGAACCGGGCGACGGACGCCGCGCCAGTCACGGGCCGAGCGGGCGTGATGCCGCGCGCGGCGCGGCGCCGCCCTCTGGGTTAGCCGGCGACACGAGCGGCCTTGGGCCACCCGGGTCGGACCGCGCAATGCCGCGCCGTCCACAGCCGTGACCGACCGTGTTCTGGACGGGATGTGCCACGGCCGCCACGGAGTCGCGCCGCCGTGTGCGGGGCGGTGGGGCGGAGTGAAGAGTGGAGAGTGGCGGACGGAACTGGTCCAGAGCGGCCGCCGCTGCCGCCTGCGACCAGCTCTTGCCGACTGGCTAGCAGCCAGGACAGAGGCAAGGGACGGCAGCAGCAGCAGACAGCAGACAAAGGGGACGGAAACAACGGGCAGAGACAGGGGACAGAGGAAGGGGACAGAGATAAGGAACATAGGCAGGGGACAAAGCCAGGGGACAGAGGCAGGGAACAGAGGCAGAGGACAGCGATGGAGGAAAAATACCGACCCGGACAAAGGCAAGGGACAGAGACAGGAAACGGAAGCCGGGGCAGAAAGGCTGGCAGAAATTGAAGGCAGATATGGAGGATGTAACAACGTTTTGTACAGAGACGTTGGGAAAGAAGCTGATGCAGACAAGGAGCGGGAAGAGGCAGGGGACAAAGCGGGAAGTAGGAAAAAAGTCTGCCCTGAGACTGTTACCCGGCTAGAAGAGAGCTTATCGCTCTGGCTTGCGTCTCTTGTACGTCTCAGCTGCAGCTCAGTTTTACAGTATCCTCTGTCATTTCATCTGAAAATTTAATGATGCATATCACACCGTTTTTACCACCTCAGAGCAAACAGTCGCCCTCCGACCATCCAATATGTCCAGCTGCATCTAATTTCCTCGGCCCCCTGCGTGATCGGGACGGTTTCGAGACATGTTGGTGCGGCACGTCGCGCAGAGCGCGTGTCTCCTCCTGCTGTGTGCCAGGGATTCGACATAAATTGATGGCCCGCCTCTCATGTTTTGCAACATGTGGATAAGCCGACCGGTCTCACTGGGCGCCGTCGAATGATATAGAATTACTGATCGGTTTGGTGTCTGGTGAACAACGTTTTGTGGATCCGCCACTTTTGTGGATTAGGCCGTTAGAAAATTATGTAGAGCTCGAGCTGCTTTGTCAGAAGAGCACGGTCTTAACTGAGTGAAGCTCGGTCAGACTTCAATGCCGTCCATGACTTCAATACCGTCCATGACCCTTGAAGGATGGTAGTCTTGGTCAGCTCACCATTAGGTTCATGTGCTGACATCGCCCCACTCCATATTTTGTAATGCAAAAGTTGTCCGTTTTGTGACCGCCCGTGAATGATCCCCGTTCCTGATACGACGGCACAGAGCACGAGCTCGCGATATTTTGTCATTCGGTGTTTTATCGTTCCGATGTGAATCGGGGCCCATATTTTTCCAGTTCTATATCTTGCGTCGGTTATTTATCCATACACTATTTTGTCCCACAATATTCCTCCATTTCGATAAATGTCGCTCTTCGATATTTATCCATGTTCATTGTTTTGTCCTTCGACGTTTTCCCGTTTGATGTTCATCTCTGTCGACATCTGTATGACGACCGCGTAACAAAACATTCTAAAAAAATCGGGAGATCTTGCTCCTAAGGGGCTTCGTTTAGATGTACGCGGATTTCTTGCAATTTCATTTTCACACCACCGTAGTAGGTAGGTGCTACTGGAATGCCAGGTTGGAAGACTTGGCCCCACTAGTCAAAATTCCTTGGACGAGGCATCATTGTGAAACTCCAAAGCCACCCGAACTGCAGCGATCATACGGGGACGAAATGATGGTTTTGTTGGCCATTTCGCCGTACAGCTGGTTACTTTTTCTTTTTCAGCTGAGCCCTCTTTCAGTCTTCATTCGGGTTGCGCCCGTAGCATCTTTGTTATTTGAACAGGTGGTGGATACAGAATTTTCCTCAGGGAGGGGCAATTTCTTTGTCCAAGGCCCACTATGAAGGCTTCCGTCCATTTTTAAAGGCTCGTTTCACGCTTGCGCAGCTTGCGATATAGAGTATACATGGGCTTCAGTAGAACAAGTCTCGTGGATGGGTCGCCTTCGACATGCTACCCGGCTCCCATGGTGCACGGGTCGCCTTTGACATGTTCCCCGGCTCCCCTGGTGAACGGGTCGCCTTTGACATACTCCCCCGGCTCCCCTGGTGGACGGGCAGCCTTTGACATGCTCCCCGGCTCCCCCGGTGGACGGGCAGCCTTTGACATGCTCCCCAGCTCCCCTGGTGGACGGGTCGCCTTTGACATACTCCCCCGGCTCCCCTGGTGGACGGGCAGCCTTTGACATGCTCCCCGGCTCCCCCGGTGGACGGGCAGCCTTTGACATGCTCCCCAGCTCCCCTGGTGGACGGGTCGCCTTTGACATGCTCTCCCGGCTCCCCTCCTCGGCCCTCCCGGAAGACCAGTCCTGGGCCGACGATCGCTCTCGCGTCTAGAAGACCACTCAAGCAGGGGAAAGTGCCTCGTCGACATAGACCCAGTCTCAAAAGTTTCCCTTTCAAGTTTTGATCAGGAACATTGGCTCATGGTGTGTGCCAGGTGTCCGACGAAAAGTTTCGCAAGGACGTAAAAAGATGTGGCTCTGCTGAAGTCCCGGTTGTTCGAAATTGTCACGTTCCTTCTTCCCAAGTTGTGACCGTTGTTGGCAGATGCGGTAATCAGCGCAGGCTGTCGCCGAAGAGCGGCAGTATGCTGCCACGGTTCTTATATGCAAGACGTTGGGGAAAACATTTTCTAGCTCACTGTCATGCGTTATCAGGTGGAACATCCCAAGCAACAGAAGCCGTAGGCTATCTCCGAAAGACTACTTGGAAATAGGAGGAATTTTTTGACGCCCAGGACTCGAATCTCGCATACTACAAAAGGTAAAACGCCAGTATTTTTACAGCCACGCCATCAGGTCCCGTGCCACAACCAGATTATTTGTCCGGTCGGTTCAGTTCAGCAACCCCTGGAAACAACCGGAATATTCATTTTCAGGGAATTCTGGCTATATAGCGAAGGCACTTGAGAGATTATGCGTAGACCCTGGAAAGTTTTTACCGCGTTTCTGCTGGGATGTCCCGTGCAATTTTTGGTAGAAGCCATCGCCCGTAACCGCCAGGTTGCGCTACTGGTTGTCTTGCGATATTTTTTCCTCAACCCTATTCGCGGCGGGGGGAGGCGGAATCCCCGCTCCGTCCCCCCCCCCGTTTTTCGTTTACCATTTCCAGGGTTCTTGACGAAACTTGGGCACTCTGCCAGCTATTCTTCCTACATACTGTAACAAGATTTCGTAATTCCATTTTCTCAGGGGCGGAACCAGCATTTTTGGGAGGCTGCTCAGGTCATTTTTGGCCGTATTGAAGGTAAAATGAAAATGACTATCAGAAATTCCCTTTTTAAGGTAATTTTTTTTTAACTCTATAGGAGTGCATAGGTAAATAATGGGACAAGTACATAAATATGATTTTGTTAACCTGAAATCACTTTACAGGATCAGATCGAGTTCAAAACTGAAAACTTGGATTTATAGTAAGAAGTTTGGTGCCATTTCTCCAGGTGTCAAACCCGGACTACGTGTGGCGTAGAATGTTGCCCATTTACTCGTGTACCAAGTTTCAGGTTGATATCATGTCGAGTCATGGAGGTTTGACCTAAAATGTTAGTGTGCGTACCCTATACCACGATAAGCGTAAAATAAAACTTTGGAAAAGGGGGAATTCAAATCATTGGACTTTTTTGTTTTCAAACAACAGGAAATAAACTCAGGTTCATCCCATGTGACCCAGTGACCTTAGAAAGTCATCGTAGGAGACCTTAAGAGTCAAAGGTCATGATATGATCTGACGAACATGTGACCATGACAGTTCCCCTTTTTCATGTCCCTGGCACCACTTTTGCTAACATTACACAAACCATGTAAAACGATTTGTAGTTCCTCAGGATAACATGAATAGTAAAAGCTAAAAAGGCGTTTCTTTTAGCCTTTTTTGTTCATTCAGTTTTTGAAGAACTAATCCTCCCATTCTGGAAGCACTGTGAATCCGGCGTCCGGCGTCCGGCGAGTTCGGAGACGTAAACGATACCCACGTCCGGCGAGCCCGGAGGCGGCCTCGTCTCGGGCGGCGGCGTGTTTCCTGCACGGCCGCAGCTGGGCCGGACGCCGAGGGCGCCGCCGTCCGCCCCCGCCGCGTCGCCCGGCGCCGGGCCTGCTCAGCCTTGACGCAACCCGACCGCTTGAGCTCGTTACGTTCGAGCCGCCGCCGGCTGAGCGGGCGCCGCCGGCCCCCTCCGCGCCGGGCCTGGACAGAGGCTGTCTCCTGTCGAGACGCGGATAGCACTGCTCGGCGCTGCGGCGCGGTGCACCAAGGGGCCGGCACGGCTGACAGGTCCAATACTGGCACATCAAGCTTCTGATGCGTTTCTGCTGTGCTCGGAGCTGAGCGAAGGCGCAGTCAGGATGGGAGGACACAGATGATTATGCAACCTGTCATGTCCAACCTCGATCAGGTTACTGGGGGGCCCTTCGGGCCCCTGACGTCTGTAGTAAATTGCGATCCAGGAGACCGGAGTGGCTTTGCCTTCAATTTACCTTTCAGTTTCCGTCATGCCGTGTACAGGTTTAAAAAAATACCGAGGCCCATAGCCTGAATTCTGCTCATGAAGACGGGCTGAATTCTGCTCATGACATCGGATGGTCCAAAAAAGGCCCACTGTTGGGCAAATGGGCCGCTTTACCGAAAAGAGAACTGTCAAAAGGGCCATTTTCGGGAAAATAGGACACTCTTTTAGCAAAAAAGCCACTTTTTGAACAAAAAGACCTAGTTTCGTTGGAAAAGGGTCCACATTTTCGGGTCAAAGGGCAGTAAGCTTAATTCAAAGGGCAAAAATGGCGCTCTTTCTCCGCAAAAAACAAACACTTCCAGGGCAAAAAAAATGTCTCATACAGCAATGACCGGACTTTGTACGAAAAAATACGTGTCACGGTCTTAAGAAAGGAATGCCTCTTGCCAAGCAAAGGTGTTTTGAAGGTCTTGAAACTATTAAACTTTTGAAGCCCTGTTGACGTAGAAGATCAAGGGTCTTTGGAAGATTCAGGAGCATTTCAGGAACATTTCTTTGATGATTCGGAGAACATTTAGTTAACTTACCCGTTTTGATAGCTCAATAGATCAGGGTACCTATTTTATCCTTCTGGAAGAGCAGTGTACCCATTTTAACTGACGCGAAATGCCCCGTGTATTCCAAAAAGCCTTCTGATAGGAGGCCCTGTGATAGCTCAGGCCTCTTTGAAACCTCAGGGAATCCTTTTATTTACTCACTTATTTGGCACTCTTTGGGCAGTCCAGGTAAACAGAAATAAGCTAAGCAGTTGTGCGTCATACGGTAAATGGCAATACAAGAGAGATAAAAACGAAGGATGAAAACAAAACTAAGACGGAACATTGGAAGCGCTGTACGCCCCCCCCCGCACACACGCACACATGATTAAAAAGACTCGTGGACTAAGGACACCTTAAGATTGGTGGAGGTGTCTTGTTAGAGTCCTGTTAGACGCGCTACCCGCACGAGTGGCGACCTCGGTTGGCAACGCGTTGTAAATGGTTGTGTCTCGTTGATTCCGATGTCATCTAGGGATGAACCGCACCATTTTTTTTATGCCCAATGGTCTTTAAAAACGTGCGGAGGCCTTTTTGGTGTTTCGATACCCCATACATAACAACGTCGCTGCAGACGAGGAACTTCAAACCGCAAAAGAGCATTTACATCATGTGGCTAAGGCATCTGGACCATGAAGCAAAGGCATTTAGACCATGAGGCCAGAACATTGAGACCATGAGGCTAAGGCATTGAGACCATGAGGCTAAGGCATTGAGACTGTAAGACTAAGGCATTTGGACCATGAGGCTAAAGCTTTAAGACCATGAGGCTAAGGCATTGAGACAATGAGGCTAGGGTATTCTGGTCCTTCGGATATTTTTTTGGAGGCTCCCTTCTGTGAGTCCGTAATGACATTTTTACTCGGTAGGTGATGATTACACTGTTGTGCAGCGTACGTGAGCATAATGGTTTGGCCCTATCAGAAGCCCGAATATTTCGGCAGGACTTAAGATGCCTTCGTCATTGGGCATTGCCATTGACGAAAGCATGTCAGGTCGTGTTGAAATACTTGGGCCTCTTATAAGATCAAACCCTTATCTCACGAATACTCCAAAGCAATTCAGTGATTCATCTCCCAGTTCAGAGAAGGTTTCCTGAGCACTCGAGAGTATCTTCGTACGTTCTGAGGGCTATTTTGTTGGTCTCAGTGGAGATCGCAATGGCTAGCGACCCAAGCGACCTTCTGGCACGGCTGAAAGACCCGGCATTGGTGAAAGGGAGCTCTAAAATAAAACTGCCGTTGTCTTTCGCTCTGAAATTTGTATTACAAGGTATTTTTTTAATTCTGTACCCATCTGGGGAAGAGGGGGATTGAAGGGTCGACCTTACGGTTTTTTGCTCGCGACTTTCAGGATTTTTTTCTTTAAAACCGCTGCAAGAAACTTGGTCACTTTCCCGATCCATTTTTTTACGTATCTTGGCAAATTCTAAGATTTTTTCGCCAGGGCAAAGCTAGGCCACGTTTTTGGGGAGCACCTCAGGCAATTTTTGGCACTGCTGAAGATGAAAGAAAAATGGGTGCCCAACAAAGTTTTTAAGACGGAGCTTAAGACTTTATATCAGTGCATGGATTAATTACTGGGCAGGGTTACAATATATTTTAACCCCATTGTTAAGGTAAGGTTAAAATATATCTAAGTATTTTACTAAGGTCACGTCATGAGATCAGCTGAAGGGCAAAAGTCAAACCTGCTTTTTATGTGAATGTTTTTGAGGATAATGTTTGGATGTATGTAATTTGATACAATGTTCTCTGCTGTGTTTCAGATCTCAGAACAATATCATGTCGGGTCACGGAGCTTTGGCGTGAAATGTCCGCGCGCGTACCCAATGTCACGACGGTCATGAATGTGACTTTTAGACATATACTGCATTTAAATGGTGGTAAATGTTTATAAACGCTATGAAATGAACCCAAGGCCATTCCATGTGACTATGACTTTCACGCGCTTAACTTCCCGAAATGTCAGTTTGGCATTGAAATGAACCGTCTAATTTTTTCTCTGAGTTTTTTTGTTATTTGCAGGGTTATATGGTATTTACTCACATAGTAGTTAATTTGATTTAATATGGTGCAGACATTTTTGTGAACACAAACTGTACCTTTGTGAATAATTCTTGGCGTGGAATTATTCTAGAGAATTATTCTAGAGACCTGGAATGATTATTTCAGATTCCAAATTTCGAGGCTTGGTCTGGCCAGCTGTGATGGTGGCGGGCAAATTCGCACGAGGTCCGGGAGCCGGCGGCCGCCGCGAGCTGAGCTGTGTTCTGGTCGTTACCACCAGATCTGGGCGCATTTCTGAAGCGGGTGCTGACGGAGGGCGTGCAGCCCGGCGGCGGCAGCGGCTGGGAAGATGGACGGCAGCTGCAGCTCGAGATGCACCAGCTGGTCCAGCAGTTTCCGAGCCTGCGGCCGGCGCCCGAGCACAGCCAGCTGCACAACTACGACGAGAAGATATTCGACCGGATCGAGATATCGCGACCGAAATCGAGCAGGGGGCCTGTGCCCACGACAAAACGCCCTAGTCTTACAGATGATGGTGACTATGACGACTTGGGTGAGTTTCATAAACCATCAGTCATTCATATAAAGGGTTCGCGACAGTAAGATGGATTTGGTTGAGTTGAATTATCCGACGGAGAAATGATCGACGCCAGAGATTGATTGGATCGATGTCTGCTACGTGGAGAGGGGTATGGTGTTGCCATTGTCCGTGTTCCTTGCATTGCTTATTGTGTCATTCAACAACGCACGTTGAAGAAACTTTGCCTGTAGCCTTCTAAGCTTCAGCACCGATTTTTGAAAAAAGAATCGTTAGGAATGAGACAAAAAACCAAGGAAAATTCGAAAATCCATGCTGCTAGGGATGCTCGGTTTAGGCTTTGCGTTCCACCTAGCACACAAACATTGAATCACTATTTTGTCAAATGTTGAGTGACTGTGAAGATTGCTTGTCTTAATGTCATAAACATATTGCAATTGCTTTGAGTGTCAGATCTTCGATATTCATTCAATGAAGTGCCCATTTTCAGTTGTTTGTGCTTCAGACTCATGCCACCATTGCAATACCGGACCAATGTTTCCTCAGCAGTAGATTGTGATGTAGTCGGGTAGCCATAACACTCCAACAAGTTTTCAGCGAAACGCCAAAAATGAGACAGCACAGGCCGTATTAAATTAACGTTCATTGAGCATTGAAGCGCACTGTTGTGTTATTACTTAAACCAGAGAAAAATATTCAGCTTAGTAAACGTTGTGTGCTTCTCGGGAGTGTGCGCACCAGGTAAGCAGTTTAAAATGAAAAGGTCACACCGCTTGGTCAGCATTGTCAATAGCGTGCGTGACCTGTCCATCCCTACGCTGTCAATATACGCCACACACTCGGCGGCCGGCCACTATTTCCAATCAACACCTTTGGAGGTTGGGTATACAGTGGGCGAGTCGCAGCATGAGGGACCGGAGTAAAAGGGGGCAGGAAAGGGGGGGGGTGTCGTGGGCAGGCCGGTCGCACGGCGTCGCTGAGGTCGGGGCGTTTCCGGGCTGGGGCCTCTCTGGGGAAGAACACAGTGTCCCGAGTCTTTCCTGAGAGATAGCAAGAGCCGGGTACAAACAGAAGCAGCACTATCACTAATGCGCATATGCATTTCCGATACGCCTGCCATCTACCCTCTATGCCAAGAACTATAGCTACGGTATTGTTTCCGGATGAAATTAGCCTGTGGTTTTACTTAAGAGAAATTTCTTACGCGTTACCTGCAGGAGTATGGGGTGGTATGGCGTACCTCAGAACCCTTTACGATTTTGCTGGCATTTCCGCGTCAGTTTTTCATGTTTTCCAAGCAAGGAACAGTGGCCCAGTCCCTTGGCGTAGTCCGGATTCGATCCAGGAGAGGACGAACTCAAAGATACGGCCCCAAACCAGGGTCGGTGCAGCCGAAGGGGGGGGGGCGGGGGGCAGCTGTCTCCCTGCCGACGGGCAAGGATTCAAGAGTATGTTTTTGTCCCTCCCCAAAAAATTGGGAGGCCCCCTTTACTCAAACTGGAAGTTTCTAATTATACGTCATCAAAATTCAGATCAAGGTGACCCCCATAACTGAGCTAGGTGGTCCTTAGTTGGGTTCAGGAGGTCCTTATTGGCATCAAGAGATCGCCTTTCTGGACCAAGAGGCCCCCTGTGTGAATTAAGTAGCCTCTGGTCGGGATCAAGAGGCCCTGTTTTGTGTTAGAGTACCCTTTGCTGACTCGGGAGGCCCCTTTTATGAATCAGGAGGCAGCTGTGCGGGATGGGGAGGAATCCTCTGTATATCAGGAGGCCTCTTTTCTGGACAGGACGCCTATTCTATGTATCAGGAGGCCCCTGTTGGGGATCAGGAGGCCCTGTTTTGGGATGAAGAGGCCCTTTGCTGCATTGAGGGGCTCCTTTATGAATCAGGTGTCCCCTTTTCCGGAACAGGAGGCCCTTTTTGGGATAAGGAGCCCTTTGCTTGATCGGGAACCCCCTGTATGAATCAGGAAGCCCCTGTGAGGGATTCCTCATTTTGTTTAGGAGGTTCCTAGAATATCCTGCCTCGTACGGAATCTGAATCGCTGGCGCCGCCCCTGCCCCAAACCAGCTACATATTAGGAAATTTTCCCATATTTTGGCCACCTTATTTCCAGGATTTTACGTAATGGAAATTCGAGCCAAGTTCTTATCTCACCTAAAAATTCACAAAAGAAGTGTAATAAATGAAAAAGTTTGCATATTGCTATTTTCCTGCGGTCTTACACGTGCGTCCGCGGGCGAAAAGATTTTCCACTGGTAGGATGTTTGAGACATATGTGCGCAAGCCGGGGTCGATTTCCGACCTTTGTGCCGGATATTACTAGTTCCATAGTTTTTTATTCCCGCTCTTGTTCCTGTCTTCGATTGGGCGGCAGAATCTTCGCCACGTAACCCCGAACTGACATCATGAATAGATCGGCAAGCGTTGGGCATTCGGCCCCTTGTTCGCTCCCGTAAGCGTCCGCTTTGGACTTCTCCCTGAAGTTCTCTCCTGTTGCTTACCCATCGTTCTCGTGCGCGTTTGCGACTAAGCCCCAATAACCAACCAACCATCGTGCGCGTTTGCTCACGGTCTCTCTCTCAGGGGCACTCCTTTTTCCTTCCCGTCGTCTCCCCACGCTGCTCAGAGGCACTCTGAAGCGTATCTTTGTCCTTTTCCTGTCTGAGGTGCACTTTTGTCCTTACCCTGCATAATGCTTTGCGGCGAGGTAGAAGCTGCCGTTATGTATACACGTGGTTGGTTATTAATGTGTCGGGTATCGTTTGCACGCTACTCATGTTTCTGTTGGCTGTCGGTTTGAGTCGAGTATTAGAAACGGAAATGGTTTTCGAATCCAGGTGTCATTTCAGTTCAGTGGGATATGGACTTAGGCAAGAGATAGTTTTTAAAGGTGCCTGCGATAGGGGGGGGGGGGGCGGAGGGGACGTTATAATACCTTCGCAATACTTCAAACTAAAGCCAGTGAAAGGCATTGCGGGCTTGTGACGAACTCCTCGTCGTCTCCCTTTTTTGTCGTCGGTATGGTTCACGCACTGTGAGCTCTTCTATCACGCAGTAGTAAAATGGGCACTTGGTTCGGCGTTCCATGTGCAATGCATTCAACCTATTTGCCCTACTACATTACTTACATTACACTGCATTACCGCCTCAGCGTTCCCGACCATTGCGGGGTCCTTGAGTTCAAGGGCTCCTGGCCATCCCAGGGCGGCGGGGCCCTGATTATCTCAGGGATCATAACTGACCCAGGGCCCCTGACCGTCTGAAGATCCCCAGCCGTCCCAGGCTCGTGGACTGTCTCAGGAAATCTGACCATCTCAGGGCCCCTGACTGCTTCAAATTCATGACTGACGTTCATACAAGCAGTCCTATGGTCTCTGACGGTTCAAAAGTCCCTGGTCGTCCTAGGCTCCCTTGCCCCATGACTCACGACTTGTTCGAAACTCCTGACCATCTGGCCATCCATCCCTGGCCCCTGACTATTCCAGGGTCCTGGCCATCCCCGGACCTTTACCTTCACAGAACCCTTGCCCGTCCCAGGGCCTCTGGACGTCCCAGGCTGCTCACTGTATCAGGGCTCATGACTGTCCCAAAATCCCTGACCATCACTGGGCCCCTGACCGTACCGCGGCCTTGGCCGTCCCAGGGCCCTCGATCATCATAGGACCCTTGACTTTCCCAGGACCTCTGAGTGTCTCAGGGCTCATGACTGTGCCGGGCCCCGACCATCCCGGACCTCTGCTTGTCCCAGGGCCTCTGACCGTCCCAGAGCCCCTGACTGTTTCAGGGTTTCTGACTGCATCAGGGCTTCTGACCGTCGCATAACTGACGGACGTCTCAGGTCTCTGATTGTCCCAAGACTCCTGGCCGTTCGAGGGCCCCTGACTGCTTCGTGTTCATGACAGTCTCGGGGTCCCTTGTCGTCTCAAGATCCCTGACAGTCCGCCGAAGGGCTCGAAAATCCCAGGGTCTTTGATAATACCTGGGTCCCTGAGTATCTGACGGATCCTGATTGTTTCAGAACCTCTCGCCATACCATGATTCCTGATTGTCTCGGTGCCGCTAGTGACTTCAGGGCCCCTGGTCAACCTCCAGGAGGGGAGGTCGCCCCCGTTGCTTTCCCGTTGAAAACGCTACTGCTGTGTTAGGACGGAAAAAATGCAAAAAAAAAAAATTTTTAATTTGACTTAAATCGACAGCTACGGGTAAATTCATTCTGGATTTCCTAAAACAGCAGGTTTGGATTCAGTACATTTAACTGGACCAACAAATGCACAGGTAGAAAGGTTTTGTAAAAAGAGTGCCTAGAACTGACCGTCGTATAAATGACATTTTTTGTAGTGTTGAGAAAATTAAAGAATGAAGGAAAACCTCAAGTTTTTTAAGTGTCATGTAAAGTGCTTTAGGCTTTCGTTATGGTCACACAAAAGTTAATGTTTTGCTCGGCTAGGGCCCGTGACATTAGGCCACGAGCATGGGGGTCAAATTCTGTAAATGATTGGGTGGGCCGATCCGTCGGCCTCACCTACCCCTAACTGGGGGTTTCTCAGTGGATTTAGCCCACTTTATTCTGATCATTGGAAATTTTCGATTTTTTTGTGGCTATTTTTCAAATAACAATGTGTGTATTCTATGTTTATATTTATATATCTGTACAAATATATATATATATATATATATATATATATATATATATATATATAGAAGATAGAAAGATAAATAGATACATCACTGTATGCCTTGTTCTGTACTTTCTGCCTGTCTTTTATCGACTGCGGCCGTTTCTTTCGTTATTTTTGTCCAGTTGCCTTTAAAACTGGCAGAAAATATTGGAGGGGTCCGAACCAACATTGGAGGGGCCCAAATCAACATTGGGTGGGCCAGGGCCTCTTCGAAAGAATATAAATCGACACCCCTGTCCACGAGGTCAGCTGTATTAATACTATCAGATTGTTCAAAGCGGCACATGTTTAGATTCCTTGACAATGTTTGGGGCTGTAGTGTATTTTGTTATACTGTTCTGTATTTTGTCAGTTTTATTGACCGTCAAAGATACTCATACCGTTCAACAGCTCTAAAGGTTCGGAGTCCATAACTTCCAGTCCCTTGACGAGAGAGGTGAAATATTTTGTCAGCCATGTTTTGTGCCCAAGATTATCACTAGAACTAATTTTCATCACATTCTGAGAGGTTAGGGTGTTGTGCATTGGCCGATCTGTCGCGGAATGCCCTGCTATCAGAACAGAAGAAACTTGGCTCTCATGTTGAAATCTGCAAACGATCATAACGATTTCTTTACAGTCATGTACATTTCTTTACATCCGTTAAATGACGAACACCGAAGTGGATGGCCGTGGCAAGAACAATGACACGTATCTCTATTGTCGTTACTCATTGCGGGACGTTTGGCCGTCTGCCAGGTCATGGAGCTCCGCTTCTGGAGGCGCCCGCTGACCCGGAAGTGAGCTCGGTCGCCTCGGAGGAATCGGACGCAGTGGAGCCGGTGTCCGCCACCCAGCTGCAGGCCTCGTGCCGCCGCTGGGGCCGGCTGGAGCTGCGCCAGGCCTCCAAGCTGCGCATGTACCGCCGACATTTCGGCGGCGTGGCGGGCCATAGGCTGTACCTGTTTCAGCGCGAGTCGGACGTGGCGCATAAGGTGTCGGTGAACCTGGTCCACTACGAGGTACGCTGGCCTCCGGCCGGCGCTGACGTCAAGGAGAAATATCGGCCGCTCTGTTTCGAGCTGGTGCGGCCCGGCGGCCGGACGTACCAGTTGCTGGCCCAGACGCCCAAGGACGCGCGCCAGTGGGTGGCTGTGTTGGAGCAGGCGAGGACCAGTGGGCCGCTGCCCAGCGTCACTACTCGCCCAACACCCGCGGCCCCGCCTGCGGTTCCGTCCATCACCCCGCCCACGATTCCCCAACCCGTCCCGCCTCGTGTCACGCCCACGGTTCCTTCGTCGCCCGATCCGGCGTTCATCGACGAGCCCATCTACTCGGACCTGTTCCCGGACGTTCTTACACCGCAGTCGCCGCGGCCGCCATCGCCGCCGACGCAGGCGCCGCCGCGGCGGCCGCCGCAGTTACCGACGCAGCCGTCCGTCCCCAGACCCACTAAGACGCCGCTGCAACCGCCGCAGCACCGTCCGACGACCCAGACCGAGCCCGAGCTTTACGACGAGGTGGACGTCGTCGAGCCCGATAAAAGGTCGCTACCGCCGCCTCCGGATGATCTCCTGCAACCTAGCGACGACTTGTACGATGAGCCAGGAATATTCACACTGCCCCCTCCGCCATCTCGAGGGACCATTCAGCCGGCGCAAACTGGAGCAGTGCAGTCACCGCCGCCGCCGCCGATCCCGCCGAGCGCTCGGCCAGCCGCCATCGGTGACGACTTGTACGACGAGCCGGGGATGGTCGGGACTGTGACTTCAACGCCGCGGCCGCCGGCATCCAGTCCACCGGCGCGGAAGCAAGACTCCAAGCCGCCGCCGCCGCCGCCGCCCCGTTCCCTGCCGAGTCGGCCGCCGGCCGCGGCTGAGGACCTGTCGCCGGCCGCGGCTGAGGACCTGTACGACGACCCTGTGGCGTACGACGTGCCGCGACGCGGCGCGGTTCCGGTGGACGCCGCCGAAGGCCAGCTGGCCGCGGACGGAGCCAGACCGGCCGAGACCGTCGGCGGCGAGCCGTTCCCGGTCGGAGGGGGCGGCCACGGCGGCGGCGCGCCGGAGCCGGCGACGTCGGGCCCCGGTCAAGGGAACGGCGTGCGCGAAGCGATCCGCCGCCTCAACAGGCCGCCTGCCGGCGACTTGGACGCCGTCGAGGTCACTGCGTCTCCGGTCAGTGTCAGCGCGCAGAGGGCACACAAGCAGGCGGTGATCGCCGGCGTTGTGCGCCCGTCGGCCGCCGGGAGACCGACTAAGCTGCCGCAGAAGCCGGTACTGTCGGGGACGCGACCCGGGCTGAAACAGACCACGGAGACGACGTCCCCGGGAACGAAGCCGCCCCCGCGGCCGCGGCCCGTCCTCCCGTCGCACAAGCCGCACATGCCGGCCTCTACGCCCAACAAATCGGCCGTTTACAACGCCATGAATCGCGGCTGCGGGGATCGCCAGCAGCAGGCGCCGCTCCACTTGGACCCGGAGCCGGCTATAGAAGGTGAGCAGCCTGCCGCCCGTCTATGTCGTCCCCGCGGTCTGTCAACAGCTGACCTGCAGCCGACACTGTTCCGACACACTTCCGCTGGCGTATCCGGGGTCCTGGCCAAAACGGGAACCAGCATTCGTGCAGCAGTCCGTTCAGTTGTCGGCAACAATTTCTATACGATTTCGCATTCCCTCTGTCGTCCGTTTTTCCTGCCTTGAAGCCCGAGTGAAAATACCAACAGATATCTTTTGAATCACAGTGCCGAAAACGTTGAGTGCCTAGCGTTATTTGCAAGCATATCTAATTTTCACACAAGCGATCCAGTGCACCGATCAGCAAACAAGAACCCATGCTTACCGGGCCGCCACCCGCTGGTCCAGGCTTAAGAAAAGGAGTACCAACGGCAGCGTCCCTGTACATCCGTGGTGAGAACCACCTGATACTGCTCGTCCGCTGTCGCAACATGTCAAATTCTCCGTCCTGCCCAGCCGGAGTTCTGACTTTTCTCGGGTCTTGCAGAGCCGGAGTACGCAGAAATTTCCACCTTCGCCTTGCCGTGAAACCCAGGCAGGTCCAGCCTGCGGTCCGAACCGCTGGAGGGAGCCAATCGGAGCCGTCTTTCGTGCCCATTCTCGCCGCACGGCGCCTCCTGCTACGGCTCTGGAGACGGCGTTATCAAGCGTGCCGTTCCGTCGTCGAGGCCGACACGAGCTTTGCAAATACGGCTGGCACGCGTCTCGTTCATATATTCACATATACTTTCGGCAATAAACTCGCTACTGAGTTAAATCATCACCTACTTTTTACAATGGCAAAGAATCCAAGAAGTCGCACACGGCGTGCCGGCACGATGGTACGGGCCGGCGCCGACCGCCGCCGACTTACGGTACGGCGGCGGTCCCTGCTGCCAGACGGGGGGGGGGGCAGACCGGCGCCGCCCGCACCGCAGAACTGACCTGAGATTGACACACCGCTAGCTGCCACGCCGGCACCGAGGGCGGCAGGAGCGCCACAGCGCCAAGCGCGTGCGCATATATATTTATATATAGATATATTGTCAGCTCTAGGTAAAGCCGTTGTAAATAATGAATGTAAAAATGTTAAGGCAACATGTTTGTGAATACACTTTGTGGCACAATGCAGCTATTACAGGACAAGGCGGCGAGAACCCTCGCATAATCACTTCCTTCAGGCAACAGACACAGCTACTCGAATCTCAGTATTGCCTTTCTCTACGTGAGCATTGCATTTTGATTTAGACTTCCACGCCGAACTCCCGATCGACCACATAGGTGAACCGCTTCTGTTCCTGTCCTCCGGGACTGGCCTCGCAGTGGCCCGGCTGGGCGACCGGCGCCGGGGCCTGGTCGTTGCGCCAGGCCTGCTCCAGCTGCTGGATGACGCCCTCGGACGAGAGCAGGCCGAGCGCCGGCGGCGCCGCGCCGCGCGTCAGCGTCGACCGGCCCGACTCGGCGCTCTCGTCGCCGTCGCCGTCGCCGTCGTCGTCCGCGGCGTCGTAGTCGTACGGACAGCTCTGCTCGCGCTTCAGGGTGCTGCGGTTGCTCGGCGGCTCGGCGTCGGCGTCGGCGGCGGCCGCCGGAAGGCTGCGCTCGTCGGCCGGCGCGACCGGCCCGGACGGCACCGTCTGGATGAAGAAGAACATCCGCTCCCTGGGCGGCCGGACGACACGCGTTACAGCGGGCGGCGACAGCCCCAGACGGCGGCACGTCCGCAGACAGGCGACACACAGCCCACGGCGCCACCACGCGTCCGCCATCGATCGGACAGCAGCACAATCCGGTCCGCAGCACCATATCCACGCTCACCGCCAGGTAACAGCAATACATTGGCGGTCTGACGGACAAAACGCCAAACAATGATTGCCATGAAGAAAACCGTTATACCAATTAGTCCGAACACAATAGTCAGGCACTTGAGTTTTGGCATTGCTCTCAGGTTTTCCAGGCAAGAATTTTAACCGGCATCCTTACTCTTTCTTTTCGACAAGCATGGTATGGCCGAACGCGCTTATATCACCGTTCTGGTTTCGGCGTGGAGTTGTCAAAACACTTGAATGAAGTCATAAAAACCCACACTTCCATCCATATTCTAAGAATTCAGAACAAAACATGCGCGACACAGCGATATGACTTTGAGCTCCTCATTCGCACATGAAAGCACATACTGCATTACATACAGAACAGACGCAGCCCGCCAAAACAGAACAGCATCGCCAACCGACTCACTTGAAGGCCTCCATGTCGGGTTTTCCCGGCGTTCCCGACTTGCTCCTCCTCAGTTTGTACACGTCCTTGGAGGTTTTCCTCATTAGTTTTTCGACCCGTTTGTCCTCGGGACTCTGTTCGGTGTCACGAGGCGAAGTCCGTTCCAGCTGCGAGGGCACCGGCCATCCAGTCACCATGACGTCACGGGGATACGACAAAAACACCCCGTGACGCCGATTACTTAAGATCTCCCAATCCTTAGTGATGAAAACGTACCTGGGTACCTTGAGTGCACAAAGCTCTTTTTTATCCAGATGCACATCAGCACACTCCATAAAAAAACATCCGGCGTCCCTCTTCCACCATTCATCGGGAGCGCCAGTCCTGTCGCAATGAGACGACGATCCAGGCAGCGGGCGTGCCGATAACCCACCTCCCGGATAACGGCCGCCACAAACTCGCTCTCCTGCAGCTTATCGGGCGACTCGCGAACCTCTTCCAGCTTGCCCTTGAGTGAGCGCAGCATGTTCAACTCCTCGTGCATGTTTTGCAACTTCATCTGCTGAGCCTGCCGCACACGAAAGGACACTCGCTCTCAACAATGAACCTCAATACACGCAGACATGGCGCCACTGCAGCATGAGGAGCAGAAATCAATTTCCGCCCTGGTCTCCTTCACGTCGCGTCGCAACAGTGCAACAACACGGTCAGACGGCTGTCAGATGGTACTGACCTTCACGTGCAGCTCCAGGCACGGTCAGACGGCTGTCAGACGGTAATGACCTTCAGGTCGAGCTCCAGCCACCGTCGCACGGCTGCCAGACGGTACTAACCTTCAGTAGACGGTACTGACCTTCAGGTGGAGCTCCAGGCACGGTCAGACGGCTGTCAGACGGTACTGACCTTCAGGTGGAGCTCCAGGCACGGTCAGACGACTGCCAGACGGTACTGACCTTCAGGTGGAGCTCCAGGCACGGTCAGACGGCTGTCAGACGGTATTGACCTTCAGGTCGGGCTCCAGGCACGGTCAGACGACTGCCAGACGGTACTGACCTTCAGGTTGAGCTCCAGGCACGGTCAGATGGCTGTCAGACGGTACTGACCTTCAGGTGGAGCTCCAGGCACGGTCAGACAGCTGTCAGACGGTACCGACCTTCAGGTGGAGCTCCAGGCACGGTCAGACGGCTATCAGACGGTACTGACCCTCAGGTGGAGCTCCAGGCACGGTCAGACGGTACTGACCTTCAGGTCGAGCTCCAGCCACCGTCACACGGCTGTCAGACGGTACTGACCTTCAGGTGGAGCTCCAGGCACGGTCAGATGGTACTGACCCTCCAGGCACGGTCAGACGACTGCCAGACGGTACTGACCTTCAGGTGGAGCTCCAGCCACCGTCACACGGCTGTCAGACGGTACTGACCTTCAGGTCGAGCTCCAGGTCCAGCGACGTGCGGCTGCGCAGCCGCATCGACTGCGAGCGCCGGTGGGCGGCGGCGGCCGCCGCTGCACACGGGGCCAGTTTCCAGCGCAGCGAGCGTCGCTCGGCGGCGCCCCGCAGGAAGCTGGCGCCGCGTCGCACCGTCGGAATGGCCGAGTCCGAGTCGGACCGGTTCAGCCGGCAGACGTACTGGAAAATGGAGCCAGCAGGCTCAGTTCCACAGACGACGCCACCGGCGCAGGCTGACGTGTTACACGGACGCCGCACGTCACGTTCAAGCCTCGGCAGGGCCCGGACACGCTCAAACTCGAATCCGTCCATTGCTCTCGAATAACCACAGCCGATGCTCCATTGTCTGCATCAGCTGCTTTGCGTCCAATAATGTGCTGCCGGCACCGCCGCCGACGGTCGGAACACGCGGACCTCAGAAACGCTGCACGCGATTCCCGTACCAAAAAGACAGATCTCAAAGCCGGGTACCGCCCACCGGCCGGAGGAAATTTGACTGGTCCTGTACGGGATTTACGTCCCCGTGTCTGTCGCTTCTAATCGCCACTTTCTGAGTCGAAGCCCAGGAAACTCCGCTCACAATGGAGCGATGACCTTCACAAACACGGGCAGACCAACTCAGCGCTGAGAGCCGGGAGCGTACAGAACTCATAGCGACTCCCGCCACAAACGTCCGTGACTGAGCTGTCTCACCTGGTTCCTACTGAGTCTCACCTGGTTCCTACTGACGGCCGCGCTCGGGGAGAACGTCTGAGACCGTTTGACGGTCGCCGCCTTAGGCCGCGCGCCGGCGCCGGCACCGGCGGCGGCAGCAGCGGCGGTGGCGGCGGTGGCGGCGGCGCGCGCCGACCTGTCCGGCCCGAACACGCACTCGGTGTTGGTCTCCTTGTCCTCGGTGTCGGCGGTCGCCAGCGCCATGCCGCTGTCAACCAGTGACTGTTGGCGGGAGGAAGGCCGCGTCATCCCAGTCCGGCCGGGCGCCGCGGGGCCGGTCCATCCCAGACACCACCCGGAGGAGAGAGAGAGAGAGAGAGAGAGAGAGAGAGAGAGAGAGAGAGAGAGAGAGAGAGAGAGAGAGAGAGAGAGAGAGAGAGAGAGAGAGAGAGAGAGAGAGAGAGAGAGAGAGAGAGAGAGAGAGAGAGAGAGAGAGAGAGAGAGAGACAGAGACAGAGACAGAGACAGAGACAGAGACAGAGACAGAGACAGAGACAGAGACAGAGAGACACAGAGACAGAGAGACAGAGAGAGAGACAGAGACAGAGACAGAGACAGAGAGACAGAGAGACAGAGACAGAGACAGAGACAGAGACAGAGACAGAGACAGAGAGACAGAGACAGAGACAGAGACAGAGACAGAGACAGAGACAGAGACAGAGACAGAGACAGAGACAGAGACAGAGACAGACAGAGACAGAGAGACAGAGACGGCGACAGAGACGGCGACAGAGATAGAGACAGAGATAGACAGACAGAGACAGACAGACAGAGACAGACAGACAGAGACAGACACAGAGACAGACACAGAGACACGACAGACACAGAGACAGAGACAAGACAGAGACAGAGATACAGACAGAGACAGAGATACAGACAGAGACAGAGACAGAGACAGAGACAGAGACAGAGACAAGACAGAGGCCCAAGTCGCCAAACACCCGATCGACACAAGCCTTCAGCCGCTGGCGACGCGTTCAGCGCTCCAGACTCGACAAAACCCAGCGGCCGCACGACACCAGCAGCACTACGAGAACCCACCATGGCGTCCAGCGAGCAGTCACGTGCCGGCGCCGTCAGAGTGGACGCCTGCGAGGCCAGCGGGGCCGGCTCGTCCCGTGGCGCCACCGCCGCCGCCGCCGCCGCGGGCTCCTCCAGGGAGAGGCCATCAGACCTGGGAGAAACGGCAACCCAGTCGGACAACAGCCCGGACGCCCCGGCACCGGCCGACCACACATGTCCATATGGACACCTGCAAAGTCAAGATACATAACCACACACGAGCTACTAGTACGAACACCACTATCAGAGGAGGTGATGAAACCAGCGAAATACCTCCCGACATGGCCTGTCGCACACGGCACGACTCACCGTCCCGCACCTCTCCGTAGCCGCGCACCACACCCGGCTGCCGGCTTTGTGTCGGCCTAGTCACGGGCACAGCCAACTCGCCGGAGCCGCCATCGCTCGACGGATCCGCAAACACGCCACAGTGCCTGGTCTGACCTGGCCTGGCAGAGAGGCTCCGGACGGCTGCATGTGCCTCAGCGCCGGCCCCGGCCGGGGCCACTCACCCGAGGTGGAAATGGGCCGGCCTGGGGGACTCGGTGTTCGCCACCACGTTGTACCACTTCAGTGAGGTGTCGCTGGCGCAGAACTCGGCCAGACTGACCTGCGTGCTGCCCTGCGATCCGACGGACAGGTCAGGTCACTGTTCCGCCGCCAGGCACAAGCAGCACCGGCAGGCACAGGACCGGCACCACAGACAGGGTCACACAAAAGTATCGGTCGAGTTACCATCCAGTCTTATTTTCTTTCTTAACAATTCTCTAAAAAGGGGCAACTTGAAGAGTGTGCAAAGACTTACAAACGCAGAGACTGACTGACTGACTGACTGACTGACTGACTGACTGACTGACGGACGGACGGACGGACGGACGGACGGACGGACGGACGGACGGACGGACGGACGGACGGACGGACGCACAGACACAAACACCCACGCCCATGCCCACACCCTCACCCCAACCCCATTCCCGCCCCCACGAACACCTTCCTCCGTGTATGGATGTATGTATGTATATGTTATATATATATATATATATATATATATATATATATATATATATATGTTTCAATACATGAGACGGCTGTTTCGGCTTTCACTAGTTTCTTCACAGTTTTTTCGATGGTTCGGGCTGTCGTTTTCCACGTCGTTGAAAGTTTCAATATAAGGTTTACAAAAACACTCATGTATTACTGAGCGCTCACTGCCGTTTGGAAAAGAACATTTTTCATCTTCAGGATGAATTTGAACACAACAGCATGGCAAAGGCAAGTCTGAAATTTCAAAGTATCATGCACTTCATAATTACTTACGCACTTTCAGAATCGTTCAGATACTTTCAGAATATACAACAATGATGTGTTCAGTTTCAAATTGAGGTTTCCAACATATTACGGCATAAAAGTTCTTGCAGGTTTTTGGTAGCTGAAAGTACACCTCTATCGCATACATAAATAAACACTGGTATGCTAGCGGTCGGAAGTCACCCTCAGATAGACGTTATCCGATACTATTTATCACTTCTACCCCCCTCCCCAAGAAACGAACATGGAGCCTTTTGATACTACTGACGTATGACAAACACACCAAAGTAGCTTCCAAATATAACCTTTGCGTTGCCCAAATTTCTCTACACCTTTAGCCCACTCCACGCCAACGTCCCAGTAACCCAAGCCTGCACACAAAAGTCGGGGACATGTCGTGCCTATGCTTTGCTTCAAAAGCCGGTCGTCGTGGGCAGTCACACGTTCTCCGTATGACTGTACTGTACTGTGCTACCAGTTGCTCTCGTTAAGACACTCCGTCACGCCTTTTCCGAGGATGGTGGGACGGTGCTGTGCCGCGTAGGTGCATTTTCACAAGCCGAGAACGTTCACTGTGAAGCCAACGTACTGCACCGAGCGAAACCGGCAACCTTCGTATGGACATCTAAACTGATGTACTGCATTGGTGCACTGTATTTTATCAGCTTGGCCAGCATTGTATGTGATCACGGAAACTGGGGCAACCGTTAAACTGCGACGCCATTTTTAGGTGTTAGCCGTGCTTCATTAGGACGAAAAGATAACGTGTTTTATACGTCGTAAGTGTTGCACTTCTGTCACACCGTGGCCTAACTCGAGGCTAATTTCCCTGTTCGCGAGAATACCAGTGTTTCTTGATGCCTGCGATAAGCTTTCATTTTAACTGCTCAAACACATGTAACACTTTACTGCAGATACCAGAAATGCTCTCAAAACGTTAAGCTAAGATGTGTTATATGAATGTTTTTGCAAATGTAATTCCCTTCCCAAACAACTCAAAAACTGTGACACAACTCTGGGAAAAAAATGTGCGGAAAGGCTCATCACCGCAGACTGCAGTGACTTTGTACGCATCATGTTGAAATGACAGCGCATTTCTCTGACGAAGCTCCCCCGAGTTTCTGTCGCATGAGTAAAAATGCCCCTCCCCCACAAACACTCGCGGTCCCCTATCTAACGGCGTTCTTTTGACTTCCTGTCGCAGACGCGACGACACCGCCCCAGTCGTGCGCCCACAGCTGATGGCGTGCCCCGGAGTCAGCGCTCACCAAGCATGTCTCCTCCAGCTCCTCAGCCGTCCACACGTTGATCTTGAGCGACTTCGAGACGAGCCGCTCCGGCTGGATCGGGAACGGAAACACCTCTCCGAAGGTGGGCCGCTCCAGTTCGGTCACCGGGTGCGTGCAGCACGCGAAGAAGCCGGCCGGCGGGTTGGGCAGCAGCGCCACCTTGACGAACCTGTCACCGACGGCCGGAGATCAGCGCCTGACACCGGGCAGCCGTGCCAGGAGCCGCCGCCCGGACCGGCCGGCACCCCACAACCAGCACACCCACACACACCCGCATACACACACACGCACGCACGCACGCAAACACGCACGCACGCACACCATCGTCCCAGCCACACTGAGCCACAGTCGGTTCAAACGGGATGTAGTAAACCAGCATCCTGCTGCCGGAAAAGCCCCCTGAACCGGCACCTAATTTTACACCACCCCTCGGATACAAGCAAGCCGTTGTTTGCAATCTGACGCGGACAGCGAGTGAATATTGCCGGGCGAGTTGCCATCAGCAAACACGAGCTTCTAATCGCCAGGTCGGCGCCTGAGCCCGGACGGGACGCCTCCTGGTGGGGCGCCTCCGCCGCGGCGGGGCGCGCGGCTCGGTACTCACACTGCCAAGCCGTCGGGCACGGCCAGCGCGGTCAGGTTGCGCGCCCGCTCAATGCCCACGTAGAGCACGCCGTCGGCGAGCGCGTACCGCAGCCGCACCTGCAGCTGGGCCGTCTCCAGGCTGGCCAGCAGGCGGCGGCTGCTCGCCTCGAACACGCCCGAGTCGCCGGCCACCGACTCGTTGCTGACGGCCGCCGAGACGGAGCGCAGCTCGGCGCTGGCGGCGTCCAGCTCGGCCTCCAGGATCGGCGAGAGCGGCGGCTCCGGCCCGGCCGGCTCGTCGCCCGCCGTCGGCTCGTAGGCCGGCGGCGGCGCGCCCGCCTCGAACGGCGACACCGGCGGCGACACGGACTCGAGCGAGCGCGGACTCAGCGAGCCCGGCTGCAGGTTGTCGTCGCTGGCGTGCAGCAGCCGCTCCACGCGCCGCTGCAGGTCCACCATGTCGACGCCGGAGGCGGCGCAGCCGCTGCCGCCGCCGCCGGCCGCCGGCTCGGCCGCGTACTGCGGCAGTCCGTAGATGTCCGTGAAGCTCAGGCTGGACAGGCTGCTGGCGTGCGAGCTGAGACTGCCCAGGCTGCTGCTGCTGCTGATGCTGAGGCTGCTGGCCGAGCTGCGCAGCTGCGTCTCCAGGTGGACCATTCGCGTCATGGCGTCCCGCAGCCCGGTCAGCAATGACTGTCGGTCCTCGTACAGACGTAACCTGTACATACACAAACATCACGGGGTCAAAAACGGGTCACAGGCACACGACTATCGACCAGAGACACACGTCATACGACTGGAAACAGACCACAGATATGCATCACACGACCTGAAACAGACCACAGACATACATCACACAATCAGAAACACATCACAGATATACATCACACAATCAGAAACGGGCCACAGACATACATCACACGATCAGAAACAGACAACAGACATACATCACACGATCAGAAACACATCACAGATATACATCACACGATCAGAAACGGGCCACAGATACACATCACACGATCATAAACAGGCCACAGACTACATTCCACACCGCCAGAAACGCGTCACAGACACATATCATACCATCAGAAACAGGATACAGCAATGCGACATGATCAAAACAAATCAGACACACACCGGCAGAGACAGGCCACATACACTATCACACGAACAGAAATAGGTCAGAAGAAACCACCGGATCCTGTACAGATGGCAATAATAAAGTTCCACGCAAAAAGCCAGGTGATATTTCATGACAATCAGTCAACCCTATTCATGTATCCAAAACGCACGAACGCATTCCCATACAGGAGACCTATTCGCCCCCCCCCCCCGTTCTACCCTGAGATCTCGAGAACTGCTCGATGCATAATAAAAACAAAGAAAAACGCCAATCGACTCGTCATGACGTAACCTTCATTTTCAAATCTCGGAAACGGTGTACACAGGGGGCAAGAAAAAGAAAGGCAGATATTTTTGACTGCCTCTAACTCTGACGTTTATGGGCCGTTCTTCATGCAAATGGCACGAATCGAGGGCTAATCCAAGCGACTTTCCCTTCGCCCAGAAAGTTAAGAATTTTAGCTAGTCATATGCGTTCACACTTCACAGGGCTTGGAGAATGGGGTAGTGTTCCCAAACTCAGCCCGTTAGGTGTCAAGGATGTAGATATCAATTCATGCTGCTGAATCCCTCTGTTAATAGGATTTCTTTCAACTGTATGACTCCTCCCCTTATCTAAGATCAACCAAGCAGAAACGACCAGGTGGCGTTGCCAAGATGGTGTTTAACTGCCACAAGCAATACAAACGTCCAGCATTGCATGTATTGCTTGGGCAAGTCTGGTTGTGGGAAGGGTGCAAAGATCAGCGAAGAGGCAGCCAATAACCAGACGCAGCGATTCACGGCCATGGCAGGAACACGTCTGATGGCATGAATTCCAATCTACACCTTGCAACCTCACCAACTAAATGCGGGAACAATGGCATGGTGGTACTTTTTGAAAAACGAATCAAACTAGAATGTAAATATTGTTATTTTTTAAATTACGGTCATTTTCCCCCTAAGAAGCAAAAATCGTACTGCCCTGTTTGTATGTTGGGACAGGCGATGCCAGGGCCATGAAAAAGTTGGAAAGGTTAGGCTGAAGCGAAGAACAGCGTTCACTGGACCCGAGTAAACCGGATTTCCGGCCGCGTCGTCCGACTGTCTGACTGACCGGTCGGCGATGATGGTGTTGGACATCTCCATGGCCTCCTGGATGTCGATCTGTAGCCGGTAGATCCTGCTCTGGATGGACTCGGCCTCGTCGGCCGTGCGCGGCTGGGCGGCCATCCTCTGCAGCTCCCTCAGGTACTGTTCCTTCTCCTGGATCAGCAGCAGTCTGTCGACAACGCCGCCTATCAGTCCACTGGCGAATGCTGACAACCCGGGACAACTGACATCGCCGGAGAATCAACAACGCCGCTCGACGGTTCGTCAAAATTTTGACAAAATTTTGTCAAAATTTTAAAAATTTGACGAAACCGACCAACGGTTCGTCAAATCCCAATCGAATACATCGTACATAATGGCACTTCACTCGTGTAAATCAGGCAGGAAATGCCCGCTCTGCATTTCGTAAATCATCAAATTTTGCTGGTCTTGGTGTCGGCACAATTCGAAGATAAGGAGCCGGCGGGCCGCCGGGCACCCACCTGTCCTTGTCCGACTCGGTCTGTTCTGGCTGCAGCCGGTCCTCGATGTCTGCCAGCTGATGCTGGATGGTCTGCACCTGTTTGCGGGACTCCTCGTACTGCAGTCGCAGGCGGGCCACCTCTGCCAGCCGGGCGCCGATCGGACGCACCTGAAGGAAACACGCACCACGTCAGAGCCGGCTCAACACTAGCTCGCACCGCAAACACCACGGCCGACCCTCATTCCAGGCAAGGCACTACCTGATTGCACAAACGACTCAAAATACGATACTTGCTGGGAGTTTTAGACCGACTGAACGGAATGAACACAAGCGGTGAATTAAGTGATGTCATTCACCACACGGTTGCATGTCATGGAAAGACCTGGCAAGCCATCTACGGGAGCGGCTTACAGACCTGAAAATACGCAATGCTACTCCATTTGCGAGAGACCACGAGACCGCATTTCATCAAATCACGAATGACTGCACGTTCGACAAAAGCAGCCGGCGGCCGGCGCTGCTCTCACATCTCCGGACAGGTCGGTCTGCGAGGCGATGCTGAGCTTCTGCGAGGCGGCCAGGGCGTACACGGCGTCGTCTGCGCCCTGCTCGGCCGGCTGCAGGCGCTGCAGCTCGTGCTTCAGCTGCGACAAACACTGCAGCAGCTGCTTCTTCTCTCGTTCGCCAGACGTCAGCGAGCGGTCGATGTTGGTCAGCTCCTCCATAATGGCCTGGGCCTCGGGCGCCGTGTAAGGAGACCGCAGCGATGTCATCTTCAAGTCGACCCTGGCGGAGCAGCCGGTCCCGTCACAGGGGTGACGGAGCCGCCGGAGGAGTGATGGCGAGTCACACAGGTCAGACGGTGCCGCCCGAGGGATGACGGAGCCGCCGGAGGAGTGACTGAACAGTCGCACAGGTCGGACGGTGCAGTAAGAGGGGAGAAATATCTCTGGGAGCTATTGCTAGAACACAGCACTATCGGCTGCGGACAAACGGTCCCGGCCCACGCTCAGCACTGTTCGCGTCAATCGGAGGCTGCGCTGCCCCGCACAGGCTCTCCGGCCGACTGTGCGGCGCAGTTCTGGCCCGGCCGACAACTTCATCGGCAGCCACAGACGGCCGGCAGTCTTCCCCACACTGACCAAGCGGTTTCCCCGGCACAGTCAGCGCGCTCGTGTCTGTGCTGGGTGGCAGCGCGTCCCCCCGCGTCGTAAGTTCGTAAGTGTGCGTGTATGTAATGGGCGACAGCGCGTCCCCCATCTGCGCCGACAGTGTGAGCCAGGCAATGGCGGGGAGCCACTCACTGGGCCAGAGTCTCCACGCCTCGCTCCCGGAAGACCATCTCATTGCGCATGCGCTCCAGCTCGAGGCGCAGATTCTGGACGCGGGCGCGTGCCGCCACCACCTCTCCCTTGAGCGAGTCCGGGTCGTACCTGGAGCTCACGCTGCCCTGGCTGGAGCGGGAGCACACTGCAGAACACGGACCAACAGGTCAGCGCTTTAAAACGGCAGCAGTAGGCGGACCGATCCGAGTCTCGGCCGGCAGCCTCGCCACCAGAACGACACGGACGGCCGTACCTGAGCGGCATCGGTGCCTCCTGAAAACACTGTTCAGAGACTTTCCCGATGTATCGGCCTTGTCATCAGCCATCCGGCCACACCGTCACGAACGGAGAATGGCCTTTGTCTGGGACGGGATTGCGCGAGCTGTTCAGAACTTTTCGCAGTCCATCGGAGCCATCTAGCTGCGGCTGCAACTGAACACAATGCATCAAATACGCAGAGTGGCACCTCCAAAAATGCAACAAAGCGACTGGTACAGAAGCTATACTGTTAGCGAACTCCACACTCACCACTGGTTTTTGATGCACTCAGGTTGCTCATGGCATTGTTCAGATGCATGTATTCCTCTTGCGCGATTTTGAGCCGCTCCTGCTTGAGGTCGAAAATTTCCCGCTTGGCCTGCAGGTGCTCCTGGGCCGTGATCAGGTAGTCCTTCAGCATCGTCTCCTGCATCCTCCGCCATTCTTCACGAGGATCTTCAATCTGGGTGGTCTCTGACAAAGAAATTCGCATGAGGGTCAAAACCCTGTCAACGATCGCAAACCTGCTACGGTATGTCATCAAACTGTAGCCTTTGCAGACTCATGGCACGGCCGTGTTAACTGGTCTGTACCCAAACAAGCTGATCACCCGTGTCCTGATACACGTAAAATTTAAAAGTAACCCACACACTAACCCGTGAATTCACGCATCTGGTGGCAGTGCCGGGCAACAGCATGAAAACACCTCACAAGAAGACTTGCGTGCCGAACCATGGGGCAAAACAGTCTGTAGTGATGCCTGCATCAGTCATTACTCACTGGTCACGTGGTTCACGTAGTACACCCCAATGTTCTTATCGTAAGCCTCCTCCCAGCCGAGCGGCAGTTCGTTGCCGACACAGTCGGAGAACGTCTGTGGCTTGGTGTACCTAGAAAACGACACACCAGGTCAGATCCCGAACGGGCACTCGGCTCACTCGTCGAGTCATCATTCTCGCGAAATAGCAGGCCAAGGTAATCAATGTTTTACGAAGTTTGCCTCCGTATTTCGGCCCAGAGGAGAAGGAAAAAACACGAACAAAATTCTGAATAGAAGTTACCGCCGTTAAATCGTCCGCAAGTGGTCCAACTCAGCCAGTTATTAGCGCTCTATTAGTCACAAGCTGAAATAACGTCTGTCCAACGGCTTCCGACAGGCTAGGGTTACACGACTGGAGATCATGTGGCTGCAATGGCAAGGCCACAGATTCGGTGCGTTTCCAGCCTGGCCACCTACGCCATGCAGGACGCAATTTTCCGGCCGGGAAGTTTGTCCACTGCTGGAAGGAGGGCAATGGTAAAACAGCTCAGGCTGGACAAGGACCAGGCTGTCCATCTCCTCCGGCCACGCGCTGTCCGAACCGGCAGTGGACAGCCGCACAGCGTGGAGAGACCCGGCCAGGACGACCGGTGCTACCCCAGGCAGACCCGCAGCCTGTCCGTGCAAGTGAGCTACACAGTGATCATATCCATAATGAACACCACAGGCCGCCAGTCGGGCAATGTTAGACAATGACAGTCAGACAATGTCAGTTGAAAACTGTAGGTCGGACACCGTCAGTCGGACACCTTCAGTCCAAACTTCAAGCCGTCAGTTGGACGCCGTCAGTCGGACGACGTCAGTCGGTCGGACAATGCCCACCTGCTGTCTGGACTGCAGACCGGACATGGTAGGCCGGACAATGCCCACCTGCTGTCTGGACTGCAGACCGGACACGGTCGGCGGCGGCGGCCGCCGCCGTGCTGTATAATGCCCCAGCCGGACAGGGCTACCGTGACCAGCGATATGATCGGCCGCCGCCGCCGTCGGCACGGGGAGGGGCACAGGGACGCAACACGGCCGGCCAGCAGCCTCCGCACGTGAGGCGCACTTTCCTGAAAGGTGGACGAAAGGGTCGGCCGCCGGTGGCGCCCCGCCGCGTGCCTGCCCCTGGCCGGTTGTGGCGCGCCGTGCGCGTACCGAGGAATGCCTGGCAGCGGCCGAGTCATGGAATCCCAGGTATCCCCCGGCGTCGGCCCGCTGAGCAGACAGAAACCTCGCCAGCCGCTGCCCCTCCCCGCTGCCGCGCCGCCGCGTCGGCGGCCGGCCGACGGGCGTCAAAACCGGGCGCCGGCCGCGGCCGACGACTGGCCGGGCGGCGGCGGCGGCGGGGCGGCGGCGGCGGCGGCGGCGGCGGCGGCTACCGGGCTAATCGGCCCCTGATCCGGCGGCGGCGGCAGAGGCGGCGGCCGAACGGCGCCGCCGCCCCAGCAGCCCGACAGACTGCACGCCGGCCCGGCGGCCGACCCCGTGCACAGTTCTCAGTCTTTCCCCGCCGCCCAGTCGCAACGGACAAACTGGCCAAGGCTGTAAACGGGGATCGGCACGCATTTCAAGGAGACCACGACGAGACAGAACGTTTTCGAATTTTATGTCAACGTTCAAAATAGAACAGAAAGTAAATACCAACTCGGAGTGTTAAATAGAACGGAGTGTTGCTTCTAACGGACGCCTTTCCAGGTTTAGTGTTGTCTTCGAAATACAACACGGGGTTTAATGGTTTATGTTTCATTATTTGAAACTTCAGCTGAACAACAAATGACCGGTCGAAACAAAGCTGAAAATTTCGACGCTTCTTCTGTGCAGCGTTCTGATTGCACGTACCGTACTTCGAACTGGTGTCTCTGAAAACTCGCCAAATTTGCGAAATTCGGTCGTGACTGGACGAAAATTGACCTGAACATTGCACTTCACCAGAAGCCATCGGCAAGCAATAAACTGCATCCATTCCGTACTTGATCGAGGATATCATCTTGGAAGAACCAGCGTGGACAGAGACCAAGCGTTTGGATAAACATGGCGCGCCTAACTGATTCTGCCACGGCAAGCAGCCTTGCCCGTGCATCACCAGGGGACCCATAACACTTGTCAGGTATCCACCCAACGTGAACAGAAAATCCAAATCAAAACACGAACGTCTCTGCTTGGCCAGGCATCCCCCGTCGATGAAGCGGCGCTGCCTCGTGCAGCCGACCCGGCCGTACGGAGGCCGGCGGGTACAGACGTCCTTACGCCGATCATGGCGACAAATGGTAACTCGCTGCCGCCGCCAGGCCGACATCTATCAGGACTCGAGGCCTTCGACACCGTCCGGCGTCCGCCGAACGCCGACCAGGCGGCCAAACACGCCGAGCCGACAGCCCCATCGAACGGCCTCAGCCCACCCGACAGAGTCCGGACACGGACCAGTCCAGCCACGGGCCCGGCAGGCTCAGAGGCGGCCGCGCCAGCAGCAGCTCCCGCCGCCGGTCCTGGCCACGGGCGGAGCGTTGGACCGTGCCAGCCGCGCGGCCAGGAAACGCCGCCAGCGCGGTCAGGCGGACACTCCCATCAGACAAGCGCTGCTCAAGGCTGCCCAGCAGCGACCAGCGCCGGCGGGCCGCCGAGCCGTCCGCGGCCGGCGGCGCGGCACGTGACAGCCCCTGCCCGGGCCGGGCCGGGCCGGGCCGGGCCGCGGAAGGCTGCACTCCGGCCAGCTGGTGTGCGCGTCACACGGGCCACAGCGCGGCATCCGCGGAGACAATAGGCGGTAATGCCGCTTACACAGTACAACAATGACAAGGAATACGACAAGTCGCTACGGATATCGCCGAGAGCCAGCGAATAAAACGATCTGCTGCCACTATTCCAGGCCGTTGGCACTAATTCTACGCAACAAGGATCCCTATTCTCGAGGTGCGTAATAACTCCGCACTGAAACATTTCCACGCATTTTCATTTTACGAACGTCTCGACAGAATTGCCTCACATTATCCGCAGAACAGCACTTGAAGTCCGAAAAAAGCCCACGTCCTTCCGCATTTTTCTTGGCATCTGCGTTGCACACAAAAAATCACTATACATTCCACCAACGTAGCGTCGAAATTATACTCTCTTCTGCTACGAGCATGCGCAGCTAGCGAACTCAACAGTGACTGTTGGAAAGAAAAAAACTGGATCGCCCTGAAGCGTGAAGTAGCCGTTCGATGGCATATCGCGGAAAAAAAACGCAACAGCATACCCCAAACGAACAGAGGCGAGCGTAAAATCTCGTGGTGGGACATTAAGCGGTAGTCCAGAAATCGCGGACAACTGGCAGCTTGGTGATCTGGCAGCCTTTACAGTGGTTCCACTGTGGAGAACGAACATGGGTGCAAACATCGGCTTGCGCTACACTTCTGGTGCGAAGGAATACCGTGACAGTTTACACAACCTGGTCAAGGCAACGACGGAGGTGTGGTCAAAACTTCCCTAGGTAAAGTGGACAACAAAGAAGCAAGAAAAAGTTTTACACACTTTTCGTGCATCCTCCGCTTACAAGCCTCGGCGACATCTCAAGCACTTAGTACATGCTTTAATGCATAATATAAGTCTATCTGTTCAGGCCAATTTTCTTCTTTAATTCTCGCCAGAAGGGGGGGGGTTCGAACCACCTACATTTTTCGTCAATGACACCAGGACGACCGCTGAAATCGCTGTGAAATTTTGCAAGGCTGAGGTCTGCATATTTTTTACGTGATCTTTGATGAAGTCGATACCTTTAAAGATCACTGACCTGTGACGTCTTTCTAGAGGACAGGTCGTGAAGAAATAACGATACGGCGACAATCCTCAACTTGGGTCAGGCCTAACGTAGGTTAAAATCACGAATGGAGGTCAATGACCTTTCATGACCTTTAATCGACCTTGCAGAGGTCATGACTTGATGGGGAACGCCGATTCGCATACCAAGAGCACTCTGAGTCCTTATTTATTGTCCGAAGTAGTTTTTGACATCTTCACCCCATTCTCGTACGGGGGGGGGGGAGAGGGCTTCAGAAGTCCCTTCGGTTTTTGTTTGCCATTTCCCGGGATTTACTTATTTTTTTTAACCACCTTCACGAAACTTGGTTACTTTTCCTATCCATTCTTTCTATGCATTATGCCGAACTTTCGTAAATTAAATTTACCCAGGAGCAGCCAGGCTAGGTTTCTGGGCGGCACCTCAGCCTATTTCTGACACTGCTGAAGGTCAGAGAAGAATGACACCAAAAATAGGATTTTTAAGACAACTTAAAACTTTATATCAATGTATCGATAAATAACAAGGCAAACGTACAAAAATATCTTTCTTGAACTGACATCACTTTGCGGTGAGTACAAGGTCAAAAGTCAAAATTTGAATCCGAGTACATGTCTGGGGCTAATCTTTTAATAAAAAACCTACAATACACGTAGCTTAGCAGTGTTCTCTCCTTGTCTTTCAAACTTCACGTTTATATCAGGTCGGGATAAGGAGCTATGACCTAGAATGTCAAGCCCATTCAAATGATTGGAAACGTTTCCAAAGACTATGAAATGAACTTAAGGCCATTCCAGGTGACTATGAGTCATCTGAGGCCGTCTGAGGCCAAACCTCCTAAGCTGACCTAATGAGCATGCGCCGATGACAGTTCCCCTTTTCCATACCCCTGGCGCCGCCTACACCAACATTATACGAACAATGTCATACGATTTACACTTCTCATGAATGACTAGCAACAGTTTTAAGTCTTAAATTTGAATGTCAAGTCCGTTTCCAAAAAGTATTCCTCCCAATTTCCCCATTCCTGTGAACGCCTACCAATTTCCTTAAAAATTCTAAACGTATGGGCCAAAGGGTAAGTCCCATCAATTAGCTCTCGATTCATGCCAAATGCATCAAAATCGGTAATACAGATTAATACACATCGGAGTTATAATAAGTAGAAACATAACTCCATTTACGGTTTTTCGGCTAACCCTTACCCCCTCACCCGTACCTAGCCCTTACAAGATTTTCGAGACTTTCATTTTATAAAAATATTCTTCACGTCACGGCGAATCGATTGCCCTTTATTACGATAACACCGGACGGGTGGTTCTCGAGATCTTTGGGGGGCGGGGGGAGGCAATACGCCTCATGCGGGAATGCGTACTAACATCATGGGTACGGCAGCAGGGTTAAAACGTTCTATATGTTATGTTTCAAAGAAACCAATGTAAACGAGAATCCGCCGACATGACCTCCCTTGAGGCCGCTTGGAAAGTCACCGTTTGACCTATAAGGGTCGAACTGCGTACCATCGTGTAGCTTAAGAAATAAGCTATATGTCCGTTTTGTTTCTTTTTTTTTTTTGCTCTACCATGTCAGGTTTGGAAATGGCTGGGGGTCGTATTCCGTTGTTCTGCTGAAAGTGGGCAAATGCATAACATTGGCGAGGGTTAAAGTCTAAATGAAAATGCCTCAGAATTATATATATACAATCTGTGTGACAAACCTTTTTAGCATTATCACGCTTAAACTTCAAAAAGTCAATTATTGCATATCACCGACAATCGTAATTCCCTGAGAAATACCGCTAAAACGGACTGTACGACGGGCAGTGGTTGCGTACGCTTAAGATACCCAAAATACACCATCAAAAAACAGCAATGCGCGTCCACGTACTACCAATATTACTCGCCGAAGAAGTGCTTCCCGGAAGACGTGTGAAGGTAATCAGCCAATGACGTATGCAAGGACAAGACCAGCTGTAATCGATGACCGAGCTCTCCTATGGCTGAAAAAAGATGCTGTGGTAGAAAGGATGACTCCTGTTTCCATTCAAAAACATCGAAACACCAGGTGCCTAATGTCAATGGCGGCACTTGTAGTGCCAAATGGTTTACCGCAACGTGAGCAGATCGCCGAACAACACGAACCCTCGCATTGTAAATCGGCATTGGTGTGTTTTCCATTGTCCAACCAGTCACACAAGGGGCGTTTTAAAGAACGGCATCCGACCTAAGAGCAAGACAGGTCCTGACACTTTTCAAAATGCTCACAGAAGTCAAGTAACAGTCACTGTAAGCCTTCTTTAAGACAATAATCACAACTTCTCGGTAACGTTCTGGGGGACTGATGTGAGATTTGATTTCCCTATCTGATTTCCGCCACTAAATTCAAACAGAAAGGGAGGCACGATACAATAAGCTACGTGCTGGGGCAGCGTTTCCCATCTCCCCTGAAGACGCAGCCCCAGGCCTTGCCATGTGAGTGCGAAGCCGGCGAAGGCCAAACATTCAGTTAATTGCCGCGACTAAGGACTCGCATGATCGACAATAGCCAGTGCAATGTGACGAACCAAATCGAAATGTAGATGTTAGTTGGCGTGGGACGAATTTAACAGGGAGTTTACCTCATAAAATGCACGACATGGTCAAGCGTAAAGCCATGGCGAGAACGTTTATCGTCGGTCGAATATGCGGCAAGAAACTGATGTGCAAATCAGCTTCAGAACTTCTCGTTCAAGCTGAATCCTCGGAATGCAACGCGAAAAGTGGTCCATTTTTATCAAAAATAAAATATGAAAGATACCTAGTCATACTTTCAACGCAACCTTGCAATCGTTCCTGTTCTATTGAGCCTTTCTTCGAAGTTCCTCGGAAGTCTTCCAGAGCATTCGTTTGACATAATTGGGGTCATTTGCTTTTCATCTGCGGCACCCTCAAAGTGGACGATATCTTTAGTTCTACATGTCACATAACCTGTCATACGCAGTTCCCTTCGCTATCAGCCCAAGCATACCATTTTGCGAAGCTGCCTAAGCAAAAATAGCTTGCGCAAAAGCGAAGCGTCTGAACGTCGTGCGGTGATGTCTTCTGAGGTAGAAGAAGGAAAGAGAACGCAGACTGGAGATGAACGGCGCGTCCTGGGCTTGTTGGCCACTGGCAATGACCTTACGTCATGGCGAGGCAAGGTTACGGTACGTTTAAGTGCGAATTTAGACATCAAGGCACGGGGCCACTTCCTAGAAAACATGTGAACGTTCTTAGTAGTCCATACCAGAAGGCGCCGCCCTGGTTTTCCCAGTCGGTGTCACACATCTACCGAAAAAAGAACGCAAAAATAATATGGCTGTCAATGACAAGGAAAAGCATTCTTCGCGTCAACGCCAATCTGAACCAGCGTTTAACACAATCTGTACAGGTTTTTTCTAACAACGGCCAGAATAACTGGCGATATCGTTGTATTTTATGCTCTTAGGACGAAACGTGGGAGGGGACACCTATTCCATGCACCCCTCAGTGACGACGACCCTGCCAGAGCTTACCCCAGGACGGCTGCTTCAAAATGAATTGACCAACCGAGCCACTCTTACAAGAAATCTGGAGTGGAATATTTTCAAGGGTTAATATATCCGAAAAATCCTGATGCACGCCCCTGCATTGTCTTGAACAAAAGTTTTCTATGCAGTAAAACAATCGGCTTCCTACCAGCACACTCGTGGAAGACGTGGCATATATCACAAAAACTTCCAATAAACAGTGCTCTGCTATTTTTGTGTTTGGACGACGCTCACTTGCCTTACCTCCGGACTGCTGCCAAAAGCATGCCCATATTCTCTCAATAATGTGAAAACAATACAATGCAATACAATATGATACCATTTGACAGATAAACAAAAGCTGGGGGAGCACCGGAACACACCACGACGTCATGGTGTGTTCCGGTGATGGTGACTTCCGAGGATTCAGCTTGAACGAGAAGTTCTGAAGCTGATTTGCACATCAGTTTCTTGCCGCATATTCGACCGACGATAAACGTTCTCGCCATGGCTTTACGCTTGACCATGTCGTGCATTTTATGAGGTAAACTCCCTGTTAAGTTCGTCCCACGCCAACTAACATCCACATTTCGATTTAGTTCGTCACATTGCACTGGCTATTGTCGATCATGACGTCATGCACCTATCTGGGGAACAGGAAACAGGAAAGGCTGCTGTTCAGCAGGGAGGCATGTACACAGAACCTGCGCCACTTGTTCCAAAACAGAACTGTTTGTCGTACCCAAGTCGACAGACCGGATATCAGAAATGGCGCCAGACCTCCGAGAACCGAGGCCCAGAGGCCAGCAGACTGAAGAGACCATCAAAAGTTAGGATTTTCAAGACATCCCGTAAATCGGCCAGCAGTGGCGGGCCGCACAGTTGTCAATTACGCCAACCTAGATAACCGCAGTGTACAACATTTTCCGTACTGCATAAGCACAAGAACTAGACTCCAGACTAGGGCTGGAAATCTGGTTTTTGTTTTCGGTGACGGAGTATAATTTTTGTTTTGGGGTACAAGATTTTGCAAACGGTAGTGATGGTGTAAACTGATGATATTGGTGTAAGTCATTTATGACATCATACACACTTCTTACTGAACGTAGGCAGTCATTTCCTTGCAGCATTAGAAATTTGTCAACATGATTGTATTGTACCTTTCCGATAGATGCACAAGATCAATTTTTTGGAATATAAAATGTTTTTGGAGCACGTATCTTCTGGTGTTCTTTAACACGAAAAACAGCATATTTCCAACCTTGGTTCACACACCATTTTCATTAAACTGTAACTAAATGGTTAAAGGTTTACTAGCTATCCAAGATTAGGTATAGCGTAATTTACTCGAATTTTGCCACTGACCATCCTGCATGCATCTTCTGACTTTCTATCCAAACGCTCACTTCATTCCACAGTAAACATAAATTAATGAATGAACCAACAACTGATTAAACGACATCGCTCCCATGTGTCGCTTGAAGGGCCAAAAATTAGATCAGAACTGGCAAGTTGCGGCAGTTTTTACGCTATGCAGACCCTGCAGTGAAGTGAGGTTACGGGCGTCAGTTGACTCTTTCATAAGAAGTCTTAATTCAGCATACGGTCCTGGCCATACATGTCCCATATGTCTTCATACCACATCGACCTCGCAGGTGCTCACTGGTTGTGGTTAATGAACCATTCAGCCTAACCCATTTGGCATATCACTTCTTGTTGACTCCACAATCGACATGGTGTTGTATGCTATGTGCACGTATATTAGTCATCTTTACATTCATAGCTAGCAAGACTGACATTCCTGACGGAATGACTAGTGCTATGGCCAGTGGATTCCCATTTTCACTATGCCTTTCAAGACTGCAATTATTAGTACGGTTCGGAATCATTTGTATTTCGAATCAAATTAGTCGAGATCTGTTGCTGAAATGCCATCTGAATGATGATTAACACCATGACAGCATGTAACTGTTTGGTCTATTTATTCTCGTGCATATTTTGCCAGTTTGTAATATGTGATCCTAATTATAACCTTGACCCTCCCATATTTTTCACATCGTATTTCACGCTTAATGAATTTAATGCCCGTTTTAAGTGTTTCGGTTCTTAGATCACCAGCACTTGTTCCTGTCACTTTTCTTGAATGAGTTACAAAAAATGTCACATTTCCCATGTACTTCAATTATGAATACGCAGGAAAAGTTATTGAACTGTTCATTGTTCCTAAAGGCATAAAAGCTGTTCCGTCTAATGAAATTTCAAATGCTGCATTTTATGTTACTCCTTACATTTTCTGCCAGCCACATTTTCACCCCGCTAATTTTTGCCAATTAAAACCAGTGGAAGACATCTATTTCTGTAAGCTGCTGCCGACCACAGTCGTTGTCGTGAAAGCTATGACTCCTGCTCGTGTCTGACACATAACTGGCCACACGCGGAATAAAGCCCACGGTTACTTCATCTAAGAACGCATGGATGCAAAAGAGGATGAGAAGTCATGGCATGGGTTCCTACAGGTCCATACCGGGCTTCCCTTATCCGCACCAACTATACCACATTCTATTATGGCATTTTCGTGCAAAACAGGATGGGTTTTGAAACTGTGCAATTGGGAGACAAAAAAATATTCACGGAAATAGCTCTAAAAGATATCTCTGAAAACGATGACATTTGCTCACTGTTGCACTGCAAAGTGCTTTTCTCCAATGGAACATACTCGTCTTGCACATTGTGGATACCAATCAGGATGTCCAGGGAACCGGGGGGAAGATGCAGACGTCAAAACAAAGTGGAACGAATTCCTGTTAGCCCTTAGTCAGCCGGTGGTCTCCCTTGCCTCTCCCATGCCCACTTCATGCTGCCTCATTTCACCAATGTTTGCAATATGACGTCGGAAAGATGCTGGAGAGCACTTAATACGGACGACATTGTCAGCTTTCCACCGTCGGTAGAGGCCCGCACTCTCAAAAGTGTATGGACTGCAGAAAAAAACACGGCAACGACCGGCAAGGTGATTTATTACATGGCACGCCATGACCCATGGCGAGTTACACCCATGCTAGAAGCTCAGGAAAAACTGGAGACATTCCTATGCCTTCATACATCCCAATCTTCCCCGACAGAAATTTCAAGAAATCGAAGACCGACCCACCAGCACCAATCATCGGCGCAGTGGCTCATAAGGCGCATTCTGGCGGGCCTACGCATTTTGTACAATTACAACATATGTCACAGCGTGAAACTGTCTGAAAATGGCTCTGACCTATCAACTTCAGAAAAGCTCTTACACCAATGACATCAGTGGCTCCTGTAAGCGGCTTGCTGTCAGAAGACAGGGCGGCAAACGCGCACAACCAGGCAAGAGCCCTCACTTGTCATCAAGCCGGAGAAAGTTTCCGATTTCATGGCACCAAACAGCGCTCCAGTCTCGTTTTGCGCCCATGGTAACCTCGAGCAGGAAGGAAAATTTGGCTCCGCGTCGTGGGTCGAGGCCTTGGCTACCGCCAGGTCGCGGCAAGACCAATCCGGCGACCGCTACGCAGCTGGAATGCCACAGAAGCCGAGCCTCTGGAATTTGGCCAGCTGCCAGCTCAGCAATCTGTTTCGCCCCAGGGAACTGGATGGGTTTGATTGGTACCGTGTTAAGGGCGGCATTTTGCAACCAGCACGTTGACGGTCAGCTTGGTAAAATGCGGTGCCGTACACCACATTGCTGCGGGGTACCCTTGCCCCGACAGCATAGCCAGATAACGGACTTGTCCTCCAACTGACTACAGGCACTACTACGGGAAAACGATCCCATAAACTCCATCAGCTTATACTGCATATGGCGAGTCCAAATTATCACTTCGAGGACCCCATAACAGCATGCCCCCCTCCCCACGCACCTGTCCCCCAGCGGCCGCATTCCACAGCACATAGACAGCGGGCGGCGGCGCCGCCTGGCGGCCCGGCCAAACACTCACCGATCCCTGGGGTCCACCCAAGTCGTTTTCTTGGTTGTGTGGTCGATGAAGTAGATTTTTCCGTCCACATCACGCGCCATATCCCAGCCATCCGGCAAGGGTATCTCCACGTTCCGTTTCCGCGGCATTTTCCGCCCGAATTTCGATGTTTCACGCCGCACTCACGTACGCCTGGCCTCACCACCCTCCATCTTGGGCCGTACGGGCATTCCTTTCTGCCGTGACGTCACACCGCGCGGCGCGGCCGGCCAATCGGCGCCGGCGTTCCGCAGATCGGAATGCGGTATTAACATAACAAAGCCGGTCAGCTATCATTGAACAATTCCCCACTTGCGCAGTACAGTTTGCGATAAAGAAGCGACAGAGGGGGCAGCGGCCGGCCGGCCGGCGCTGCGGCCTGACCGGTCCGTGCTGGAAGCGGGCGGCGCACAGAACCGACGGCGGGGCTGCGGGCGCCGTCTGCGGCGCTGACGAGGCCGGGGTGACGGCTAGGTCCGCGGACGGTCGGCGGACCCGCCCCGGACGGCCGGCGGGGCTGCTGGCGTTTTAGACGCCTACGCACGGCCCTGCCACGCGCGTGCTTTAAGGTCACGGCGTCCGGCCGTGGAATGGCCTTGGCCCCGCGGTTCGCCACAGACGAGGCCCAAATAGACGGAGGAATGTGCCCGCCTCTTGATGATCGGTGTTTGCGTACATGTTTGCGGAGTCTGGAAAAGGAACGTAGCCAAGGGGGACCATGAGGACCATGCCCCCCCCCCGAGCCAAGCGATCTACACTAGATATACATGGAAACATGGAATAATGATCATTTATGTGTTGCAAAAGCAAACGTTATAAATATATTCCTGTGGGTTAAATATACGGTCAGCTACATAAAATTAATGCTTTTTCGTATACATTTCGTCATAGGCCAGTGGCAGATAACAAAATTTGGCATTTCGTCCAGCCCCCCGAGGGCAGTCCTGGCTTGGTGCCTGGCCTGGAGTAAGGTCTTGTCCGCGACACAAAAGCTGAGTCTGCCAGCAGGAATACTTTGACTTAGTACGCAGTATCGGAGGAACTGCTAACGGGAATGTAATTCATCTGTCTCATGAACGTGATCCTGGTCATGGGCGTAGCCACGTGCCAGATCTTGGCGCGGTCAAATCAGAATCTGGAGGGCACAGTCTGACTTAAAATCTTACTTTTCAACACGAAGTTGCAAAAATCGTTTACTTTCCGACCAGTGGCGTAGCCAAGGGGGGCCAAAGGGGCTATGGCTCCCCCTGGAGGCCAGGCGGAGTCCCCTGGCGGCCGAGCGGGCCCCCTGAGGTAGAAGACCCCAGTTCTTTGGATAGCGTGAGGCACCCGCAGAGCGTCGTACACTGTCCGAAAGACAATTAAAGCAAAATAGGAGTATTGGAAGCATTAAAGAAGGCTTACGAACATGAAGAAAAGGTACTCCGAATAAACAAGGCTATGTGTGCCATGAAGAGAAGTCCTTGGTCTGAATGAATGTTCAGGGGCCCCTGCTAGCTTGAAGGGGGGTTCACTGCTTGTCTGGGGAGGGCCCCCTGTCGGCCCTTAAAGGGCCCTGTCAGCCTCTGAAAGGACCTCTTTTCGGTTTAGAAGAAGGCCCCTACCCCTGCCTTCAGACAGGGTCCCTTTAAAGGTGGATAGGGTACCCTCTACAGACAGGCAGTGACCCCTCTGGCCAACAGGGGCTCCTAAACAATCATTCAGGGGCCCCTGCTTTCCTGTAAAGATGTCCCTGCCAACCTGTAAGAGGCACCCGCCAGGTCGGCAGGAACGTCTTTACAGGTGAACATGGGCCCCCTTTACACTTCAGCGGAGCCCCTTTACACACCGACAGTATATTTACCCACATGGGGCCCCACTGATTACGAGGGCCAGGCGCGAATCCAAAGAGGGAGCAATTGGGACGATCGCCCCTCCCCTTGAGGCCTGAGAAGGGGCCCCTGTTAGGCTTAAAAGGAGTCCCGAAGGGGCCCCGTATGATCTTCACGGGGTCTCTAAAAGAACCTCACGGGCTCTTGATGCAGTCAGAGAGGCCTCCTGGAGGGTTAGATGACCTCTGAGACGCACAGAGGGCCCCTGAAGCTCCCAAGGGCCCATGAGACCACAACAGGGCCCCAACACGGCAGAGTGTCCCTGAGACCGCCAGATGGCTCATAGTGCCCTTGAGACGGCCAAGACGAGGACTGAGTCCCTGGGGGGCCCCTGTGAGTGAAAAGCTGAAGGTTCTTGATGTAGTCAGAGGGCCTCCGGGAGGGTTAATGAGACCATGACACAGAAAGATGGTCCCTAAAATGGAAAGAAGGGTCATTGAAACTCTTCAGGGCCCCTGGGACGCAATGGGCCCCAACACGGCAAAGGGTCCATGAGACCGCTAAAATTGCCAGAGAGGTATCTGAGATGGAAAGAACGTAAGAGGTACCTAGCACGGCATAAGGAGATACCCTGGCCAGCCAGAGGGGCCCCCTGAACGGGGATTCGTCCGTGACCTTCTCAACCTCAAGAGGAGCCACAAATGGACTACACTGGCCTTTTTGAAACCTTGAGGGATTTTCGGCGTTGTCAGGGGCCCCCGGGAAGGTCAGGTGGTTTTTGAGACGGCAAGATGGGCCCGTACACCGCAGATGACAGGGGGTCCCTGAGACCGCCAAAAAGGTCGCAGGGCCCCTGCGAGGCAGACGACAAGAGGGCTTTTGAGACAGTGTTTGGATTTCATGGGGGCGCTGGACGGCCAGAGGGTCCCCGAGTGTAATAAGCGGACTTCTGGCACGGGCAAGGTCTTCCTGAGACTGCCAGGGAGGCCCCTGAGGCGCCAAGAAAAGCCCCTTGTTATGGCTAAAGGGGCCCTAAAAGACTGCCAGATATACCTCATGTAACAGAGGAAGACCCAGGGGTCTTCTTCCTCTGTTACAGCCATGCAGCCATGGTGACCACCGCAGACGTTCAGAGCGCCTATGACACTGCACATGGACCCTGAAATTGCCAGGAGGTCTTTTGTAACTGCCAGAGAGCCCCTGAGATGGCAAACATGTTCTCCGGAGACGATAAAAGGGTTACCTAGGACCACAGGGGGTCCACTGAGACTGCTAGAGACGGACCTTAGAGACTGCTAACTGAAGTCTCTAGCAATAGGACCCCTGAGACAACCAGAGGGGCCCCTGAAACTACTAGACCTTGAGACGTCCAGGCTGCTCCTGAAACGGTCAAAGGACCTAGAGAATTGCCATAGGCGCCTCTGTTACGGCACAGAGAGACTTATAGAGGGCCTTTTTTAGTGTCTGAGGGGCTCCTTAGGCGACAAAAACGTCCGAGGGACGACAGGGGGAACCCGAGGTGGCTTAAGCGTCCCTGAAACTGCCAGACGAGTCCCTGAGGCTGTCCGAGGCGCCCCTGAAACTGCCAAAGGAGCGCCTGCAACGCCCCCGGGACACGTGAAACTGTAAAAGGAGCCTGAGACCACTAGAGGATCCTAGCACGGCAGACGGCCCGAGACCACCAAAAGTGCCCCTGTAACTGCAAGACGCAACCTAAACTAAGCTGACAAAAAAAAACCCAAAAGCTACGAGATGGGGGCGGGGACAGACGGGCTCCTGGACCAGATACAGACACGACATTTCAAATGGAGGGAGGGACGGAACGCCTAAAATCTCGCCGTTTTCGTCATATTTTGGCCACTTTATTCGCGAACAAAACGCAGAATTTTCTCAAATGGAATGGCGCGTTGGAATTTTTTTCGGTTATCTTATAGGGCAAAAAGGCAAAACTACATCATTTTTCACATCTGAAGGGCAAAAAACGGGGGACCCGCGCTGACCATTTGCCTCCACACACACACACACACACACACACACACCGCCGCCTCGGCGAAATCCTGAATCCGCCCTTAACGAGGGCCCCCACTGGTTACGAGGCCCCCTGATTCGATTTGCCCCCGCCCCCCTGGGCGGAATCCTGGCTATGCCCTTGTTTCCGGCCAGAATTGGAGGAAACAAAAGCCCGTTTTGACAAAACTGGAGGGGACATCCTCCCCCGTGCTTTCATCCATGCTTCTTGCAACGACTGCTAAGCATTGTAGATGTGTTAAATGCTGGCCTACATTTTCAGTCATTAAGCAGAAGACAATTATCTCGGGAAGTACGTGGAATGTTTTGCTGCACAGCTGACCACTCACAAACAGGTGTCATCATGCAAGTCGCAGATAAGCGGACGTGGTGTATCACGAGTTATGTGATAGTCGGAGACAGGGCATGCTAGTCCGCAGCAGACCACGACCTTTATCTGGATTATTGACTAGTGCCAGGTTTTTTATCTCTGTGGCTATCCATAGATTTGTAACGCATTTTTCGATCCTTTTCTATCCCCACCCATCTCCTCGTTGCGTTTCGTAACGTCCAGCCAAACCCTCACCCCAGGGATGCAACTTTATATCTCTTTGTGAGAGTGCATACACCCATAAACCGGATCTGTACAACCAAAAACATGGCCAGTGCAAACCAAAAGCCAAAAACAAACAAACAAACCAAAAAAACGGCCAATAATCCCAAACGAAAACTTGGACTCTTTCATAACACCGGAAGGGTCCGTATATATTCAAAGAAAGCAGGTATGGTTATTTGTGTGCGCATCCACAACACGTTAAAAAAACGCCGCACAGATATGCGTCCATAGGCGCGCCCAATGGACACCAACTGCTATTACGTCCTCAAATTTTGCATTTTCTTACCCTCCGGAAATCGAAAATCCCAAATGCTCGGTATATGAAAACGAAGCGACCAATATCCGAGGACTTTTTGGTTTCCATAGGGTAAAAGTTACGAGGGCCCTTCCCATAGGACAGTTGTGGTACCCGAATGCACCTACAAAGGAGTTTCAGAAACTACACCCCTGCCCCCAAGAACGTCAGAACTTCTGTGGAAATAGAGGGGGAGGGGGGTAAACGTGATTTTTATCTCGTCTCTTTCCGTGCACCGCCATAAGACTTATATCAAATGCTGCCCAAAGTTGGGGGCAGTCGTCCCCCGCCCCCAGTCCCTACGACCCTGCCTGTCCCGCTCCTAAAATTACGTAACGCCTGGCCAACATCTCCCTCCCCTTCCCTCACACACACTGCATGTCGGTCATATCATTTTGAACAGTGCATCAGTGTTAAAGATTGCTGGGGCCGAGCTGCAGACCGGACAGCCAACTGCGACATTGTGACTGTAGATTAGTCTGCCCGCATTCTGCGGCAGCGGTTTAGCTCTCCTTGGTGTGTTCAGCTGGCAAACGCGCGCAACGTGGTTGTTTGCAATAAACCCACACCGAAGTGGACGTGCCGAGTCTAGCTGAGTGGCAACACGGACAAGGGCGCCGGAAGCGGGGGAGGGAGCATGGGGGCCGTCCCCCAACTTTCTTGAAATTTGACATTGACCCTTTGAGCTTTGACTGGAAACAAGTTGACTCAAAATGCTTCTTAGCCCCCTCTCTTCCAACTGCAGAGGAGTTCCCCCGCCACTGATCACGGGTGGCAGAACCCGACATTAGCCTCCCCTAAAATAAGAGCTTCTCAACGAATTTAGCCCACTTTACTCCGGCTGAAAGCAATTTTTCATTCCGTGTCAATTTTTCCGTCTAGCAAATAACACACTATAGAAATCGTACCACGCATGGAGGCATATATATATATATATATATATATATATATATATATATATATATATATATGCCTCCATGCGTGGTACGATATATATATATAGTGAGAGGGGGAGCAAATGGTCAGGGCGGGCTTCCCCTCCCGGCCGCCGCCCCCCCTCCCATTTTCTGCTTTTCACATATGAAAAAACATTCTGCTCGAATCCAGGGTAGGCACGGATCCAAGAGAGCGATGAGGGCGATCGTCCCCGCCCCTCCTCCCGGAGACCTGAAAAGTGGTCCACGATAGGGCCCCTCTCAGGCCTCCCAATCAGCACCTCCCGAAGCGGCCCATTTCAGACGAAGAGGCCCCGTATGAGCTTCACGGGTTCTCTGAAAACGTGACGGGTTCTTGATACAGTGAGGGGGGCCTCTGGAAAGGTAAGGTGACTCCTGAGACCCACAAAATAGCCCCTGAAACGCCCATAGGGCCCCTGAGGTTCCAACATGGCAGATTGTCCCTGAGACCACCAGAATGGTGACAGGACCCCTGAGACGGTCAAAATGAGGATTGAGTCCTTAGGACGGCATAGAGGTCGCTGGAATGTCATGGTGGACCCGAATGGGCTTCACGGAGCTGTATGAAACTCCTGATGGTTCCTGATGCAGTCAGAGTGCCTCCGTGAGGTTGAATGAGACCCCGAGCAGGCAAAATGGCCCCTTAGACGTACAGAAAGCCCTTAAAACTCCCCAAGGGTCCCTGGGACCGCAAGAGGGGCCCCAAAACGTCAAACGGCCCAGAGGCCCCTGCGGCGGCAAGAACTTTAAAGGGTTCCTAGCATGGCATAAGGAGACCCTGGCCAGCCAGAATGGGCCCCTGAACATGAATTCATTAGTGACATTCTTAGTCTCGAGAGATACCCCAAATGGGCTGGACTGGTCTTTTGAAAATCTGAGAGGCTCGTGATGCAGTTAGACAGCCCCGGGAAGGTCAGGTGGTTCCTGAGACGGCAATATAGGCCCCTACACGGCAGATGTCTTCTGGGACCGCCAGAAAGGTTGGAGGGCTCTCACGAGACAAAGAAAGATAACTCTGAGACGGTATGGGGGCCCTGAATGCCAGAGGGCCCCCGAGTGTGTTAGGCGGACTCCTGGCACGGAAATGGTCCCCCTGAGCCTGCCAGTGTGATCCCTGAAACGTTATCAAAGGCGCCTGATAAGGCTAGAGGGGCCTAAGAATGCCAGATATGCTCCATGTAACAGAGGAAGACAGCCGAGGAAACCACCGGGGACGACCAGAAGGTCTGTAACACTGCACTGGGGCCCTGAAATCGCCAAAATGTCTTTTATAACAACCAGACGGCCCCTGAGACAGCAACAATGTTCACGAGAGACGACAAGAGGGACACCTAGGACAATAGAGAGTTCATTGAGATTGCTAGAGAGCGGCCTTTGAGACTGCTAACTAACAGTCTCTAGCAAGAGGGATCCCTGAGACGACCAGACGGTCCCTGAAACTACTAAACCTAGAGGCGTCCAGACAGCTCCTGAAACGGACAAAGAACCTAGAACATTCCCAGAGGCTCCTCTGTCACGGCAGAGAGAGACTTAAAGAGGGCCCTTGTTACTGCCTGGAGGGATCCTTAGGCAGTGAAAATTCCCCAGGGACGACAGGAAAGTAACCGAGATGGTTTAGGTGCTCCCAGAACTGCCAGACGGCTCTATGAAACTGCCCGAGGTGCTCCTGAAACTGCCAAAGGAGCGCCTGACAAGTTCTGAAAGACACGTGGAACTGTAAAAAGAACCGGAGACCACGGGAGATCCCTAACACAGGAAACGACCCGAGAGCATCGGAAGTGCCCCTGTAAGCGCAAGTGACCTAGCAAAAAAGTTTCCAGAAACTTCGAGAGTGCAGAGGGACTCCTGGACCAGGTACGGCACATTTCAAAAAAGAGGGAGGGACACAGCCGCCTAAAATCCTGCCGCTGTTGTCATATTTCAGCCACTTTGTAGGGAAAAGAAAAGCGAAATTCTCCCAAGACAATGTGACGTAATTTTTGGATTACTTTTCATGGTAAAAATGCAGAACTAAATCAAACATTGCTTCCTGGACCCTAGCAAATAAAGCAAATTTCGTATCTGAAAAGCAACAAATGGGGTCCCGGCTGGGAGGACACCCCGCAGTGACCATTCGCCCCCTCGCCAAATCCTGGATCCGTCCCTTGTCCAGAGGGGAAATATTTGATGTAATTTTGCGTTCTTTACCATATGAAGTGGCTGAAAAAGTTCAAGCGCATCCCGTATATGAGAAAATTCTGCGTGTTGTTCCCCTACAAAGTGGCCGAAATATGGCAACAACTGCTGGATTTTAGGCGGCTGCATCCCTCTCTCTGTTCGAAGTGTCGGGCATGTATTTGGTCCAGGCGCCCCTCTGTAGCTCCTGGAGACTTTGCTAGCCTGGGTTAAGTCCCCTCTTGCACTTACAGAGACATTTTCGGTGGTCTCGGGCCGTCTGCTGTGTCAGGGCCCTCTAACGGTCTCTGGCTCCTATTTACAGTTTCACGTATCCCTCGGGACGCATCATGCGCTCTTTTGGCAGTTTCAGGGGTACCTCGGAAGGTTTAAGGAACCCGTCTGGCGTTTCAGGGACATTTAGGCCATCTCAGATCCCCTCCTTTCGTCAAAGAGGAATTTTTAATGTCTAAGGGGCCCTCAGGCAGTAATAAGGGCCCTCTATAAGTCTTTTTTAGTCGTGGCGGAGGCGCTTCTGGCAATGTTCTGGGTCCTTTTGCCGTTTCAAGAACTGTCTGGACGCCTCAAGGTTTTGTAGTTTCACTGGCCCCTTTGGTCGTCTTAGTGGCTCCTGTTGCTTGAGTTAGCAGTCTCAAAGACCCGCTTCTAGCAGTCCCTTTAAGCCCCTTGTTGTCCTAAGTGCTCTTCTTGTCATATCTGGGAAACACTATTGCCGTCTCAGGGATCTTCTGGCAGTTATAAAAGACCTTTTAGCGATTTCAGGGCCCCTGTGTAGTGTCATCGGCCCTCTGAACGTCCCTGATGGTCTCCATGGCTGTATCAGGGTCTTTCTCTGTTACATGAGACATATCTGACAGTCTTAGGACCCTCCAAGCCGTATCAGTGGCCTTTGTTGGAGTCTCACAGGCTTCACTGGCAGTCTCAGAGGGCTTTTCTTTTGCCAGAAACTCACCTAACACACTCGGGGGACCTCTGGCCTTCCAGAGGTACTTTAAGTGGTCTCATGGACCATTTGTCGCGTTGGGACCCTTCTTGCGGTCCCAGGGACCCTTGGAGAGTTTCAGAGGCCTTTTTTCCATCTTAGGGACCATCTTGCCATCTCAGGGCCCTGTGACCCTTCTGACGGTCTGAGGGGGTGGTCTGAGGGGCAATCTGCCATGCCGGGGTCCTATTGTCTCAGGGGGTCTTTTGGCAGCATCAGGACCCTTTATGCGTCTGAGTGGTCACCAAACCCTCCCAGAGGCCCGCCTGACTGCTTTAAGAGCCCGTCACGTTTTCACAGAGACCCCGTGAAGATCATACGGACTCTTTGAGCCCTTTTGATTCTGAGAGGGCCCGTTCGGGACCGGCATACATATATACATGCATACAGGGGCTCCGCCACGTCATTTTGATGGGGGTATGGCAAAGGGGCCCCAAACAGGGACGTATCCAGCGGCACGGTGTTTGGGAAGCCAAACCAGAACTTACTGCTCACGGATGGTAAGTCAGCGAGTCACCGAGTCAGCGACGGGGGGGGGGAAGACGCTGGCCGTGGGTTTGGATTGTCCAGCGACTTCAAACTCTGGTTGTGTAGTAATAACCATGTGTTTTGGGGCCAAATGACTATTTGCGCCCCCCACCTATCGTGGTTGGGTGACCATAGCTGAAATGCCCCCTGGATCTGCCAGTGGCCCCAGAAACCAATCTAGCAAAACAGAAAAGTACAGAATTCCGGCTAAGGCTCATCGGATTTGCATCTTTATAAGCATCAGGTCATTTTTACAGGACTGCATGGGTAAAATGCGAGTATTTCAATAAAATTTTTACATTATTTTTATGTCGATGAAACATATTTCTAATTTTTCAATGTATTTACTTAATACGTAGATGTCTATATGTATAATTTTAATAAAATGTATATATTTCATATATATATATATATATATATATATATATATATATATATATATATATATATATATATATATATATATATGAAACATTTCAGTTCAAATAATTCAATAAAGATGCAACGTAACTTCCACCATTTCCAAATCATACATTGCGGGCCTGGGTCGGTATATATATATATATATATATATATATATATATATATATATATATATATATAATATGGGGCGATTTCACCCGGGGCGCCGAACCAGATGGGATTGGAAGATCTCTTTCGGTCTCTAACCAAATACAGAGGCCGTTCTGGGCCTCGAACCCAGTTCCTGCCACGCACCGGATCTGTTGTCCGGCTCTTCATTCATCAGGCTACCGCGGTGCTTGACCCAACCTGACACGAAAGGACAACAGGACTCGGAGGTTACTCCGTCACGTTATGCCCTCCTCTATCCCATTTCGGAAATTACAGATTAAACGAGTTTGTTTATGTCATGCATGTATTCGTCCTGCATCATTTTCTCGTCTGTTGGGTTTTTAAAGGGCATTTCGGCCCACTAGGACCATTTCATGCCCTGCAGATCTGTTATGTTATGTCATGAACTAAAATGTCGTCTGCATCGTGGATTAACCCGAGCACGACCGTCGGTCCGTTTCGAACACCGGCGACTGGGGGGGAGGGGCAGTTGACCGACCCCCCTCTAACTCACGAACAGTTGGTCGCACGATAAAAATAAGCATACCGCTGGAAAGCTTGTGACGAGTAGAGCTCAAAACTGGTCTTATTTTTAGTTTTAGATAATATGTAAACAATTTACGCCCTATACATATGTTTTCTCATAGCCGACTGCATGAAACCGAGAAATGGCCTGAATCTCAAGGACTGTGACTAAAAACGCTTAGGTAAAGGCACCAGCGCACAAGTAAAGGTCCGCAGATGCCGATACACGTCTAATTTCCCAGATTTGTTCAATATATACGCCGAAACGTTGAGTTAAAGACACGGCATTTCTCGCGGCAGTTGCTAGGCGTGCGCTGCTGCCGTATGCGGTACCAAATTGACGCGAACTAATGTTAGCGTTCCTTTATTTTCGCGAAAAAAGACGATCTAGGTATATCTTATTCATCTTAGAGGTTCTTGTGATGGTGTTTCATGCTTAAATTTGGAAAAAATTCATTAGATACCAATCTACACAATTGGCGGAGCTTTATTCGCGAGAGCCTGTTTATTTCCAAAATATGCCATTTTTCAAACTTTTTGAGGTTCCTGGTATTACTTACGCCTGTGCAAGCTAGTTCTGCCATTCTCTACCCATTCTGAGTAATTCATCGCCGATTTTGACCATGATACGTTTTGACTCACTACAGTTATTTGTGACCTGACCTCAGGTCAATGGCTGGAAGTCATTGATACTTTGCCCAATGACGGTAACTAGATGTCTGCTTCACTCCGCACTTAAAAATGTTATGAAATATTCGGTAAATTTCCGAAAAAACGCCGACATGTGTTAAAAATGGGCTTGGCCTAAGGTCAATGACCCGGAAAATTCCGAAAAATCTAAGATAGCAGGTTTGTTGCATCTATCACGTTCATTAATCCCTGAAAGTATTATTGAGATATCTTGTTTTGCGAAAAAGTTAGAGGGCGCTAAACGTTTTTGGACATAGGTCTGTTTGACCTGACCTAGTTCAGGCACCTGACCTGACGTGAGGTCAAAATTTTGACACGAGATGTAAAATTGATGAAGCAAAAGGTACACGAAATTTCGTGACTCTGTGTTTGTTGGTTCTCTCGCAGTCTCAGAAAAACCTACGGGGGGCAGTCAACTGTCTCCCCGTAGTCGGGGACGGGTTAAAGCTAGTGCATCAGGTCAGTATTGCGTAACAAAGCAAAGAAAAGTTGGATGAGTTCTGAACGATCGTCACCAACTAAAACCGCAAGCGAAAAGGTAACACTGTGTCTTCGGCTATAGTGAATGAGAGGACGACGGTGAGCGTCATACAGCGCACAACTGATGACAAAATGGGCGGCTGTGAAATGTATATCGCAATTTCGACAGGTTGGGCGAGGTTCATGAGAAAATATAAAACTATGCGTGAGCCTTGTATGGCCAATACGAAGGCGCGCTAAAACAACTTCTTCCTGTTTGTTGTTTCTGGACGCAGAACCCCGCTGAACTGTATTGTGTCTGATATCGTGCATTTGTCTGTGTCTAGTGGTATTGACCCATTGTTGGTGTCAGTATGCCATACCAGTTCTGTGAATGGATGTCTTTATGTATGAAAAGTCCGGTGGAATAGTAGTTATGTCTGTCAATGTCAGTGCATGCCTTGCCGCTCAGTCCGCCTGTTCATTTCCTGTAATGCCGCTATGACCGGAAATCCATAAAAACCGCACAGTTACCTCAGCCTCTGTCAGAGTCCAGTGAAGTTGTACTATATGAACGTTTTAAAAGGATGATGGATAAGAGGTGATAGACTGCAGAGAGGGGAATGATTCACTGCAGATGATTGCCTTCCGTACCTCGCTAACCTTGATAAAATTCAGTGCCAAAAGAATGTCGTGTAACTCGGCTATAAAAATGGAAGTGCTGTTTGATAATCTTCTTTGTATGGTACATTTTCCACATATCACTGCGTCTGTCGTGTGACCACCATCTTTGGATCCATCAGTAAAAACGAAATGATAATGTCGATGCTTGGCCTTAAAGCTCTTAAGGCGTTGTTGTATTTCTTGTTGCGTATGTAAATCTTTGTTCTCCTGCACAAGCTTAAAAACTTCCCTTTCAGCTAGTTGCCATGGTGTCATGGTCATAGCTTGTAAGCGGGCTATGTGCAGTTTGTTAAAATGAACGGTTTGAGAAAAAAGTTTGCTGCGTGATGCCATGGAAAGTCCAGTTCGTCTCTCCATTGGTCCGACATAGACGTGATGTATGTTGGGTAGAACTCGAAAACAGATATTTACGGGATGATTGATAAAATTCTTCTTGCAACGGTATCTCCGTGAGCTCAGCTCTGCGTATGTGTAGTGGTGGTATCGTGGTGTCCACTTGCAGGGCAATTATTGGTGATATTTTCATTGCTCCTACGGCCAGTCGTACGAAACTGTTTCGTATTATGTCGAATTTATTAACTGTGGCTTTGCTGGCTCCTGCGTATACTATGCATCCGAAATTGATGGTAGGTAAAACAAGAGCTTTGTACAGATGTAAAAATGTAGTGCGGTCAACACCAAAACGAATGCTCACAATGCATATAAAAAGGTTGAGTCTTTTCCTGCATTTTATTTGTACGTGTTCAAGATATCGCCGCATCGAGAGCAATGAGTCAAGTACGACGCCTGAAAATTTAAAAGATTTGACCAGTGGGATAGCATAACCATCCAACTGTCCATATCCATACTAGTCCACATCCATAATCTATATGTCTTTTGTGTTTGGAAAAGATCATGACTGCTGATTTTCGAGGTGTGAAACATAAGCCGTTGTTTTTGGACCAAACTTCAGCCTGTTGCAAATCCCCTTGGATCATGGTCAAGCACACGCCCAGGTCACCGTGTGTGCACCAGAGGGCAGTGTCATCTGCATATATGGAATGTGATATGTTTGATGGAACTTGGTTAACGATATCGTTGACCATGATGTTAAAAAGTACCGGTGAAAGGCAGCTACCATGAGGAAGACCATTCTTTAAAGTAAAATTGGAGGAATGATGGGCGCGGCAACGAACTCTAAAAGTATTGTTTCCCAATAAAAATCCCCCGAAGTAGCTTGCCATGTGTCCTTTTATACCTATGCGGTGTATCTTTTCGATTAAAGCGGATTTCTAAACCATGCAATATGCACGACGTATGTCAAGAAAACCTGCAATTGTGTGTTGCTTGTTTTTAAATTCTTTGCGGATGTCCGTTTCTAAACGTATCACGTTATCTATGGCACTGTGGTTTCCCGAAAGCCGCACTCGAACTGCCATGAAACGTGTTCCTTTTCTAAAAACCGGGCCAGTCTCTTCACAGCCATTCGTTCGAAAATCTTTCCCAGGCACCTAGTCAGAGCAATGGTTCAATAATTGTCAGGATTACTGATATTTTTTCCAGGTTTTGGCAGTGGAATTACGGTGGATTTTTTCCGTGAGTTCGGAAATGTATGTGATGTTCACAGGCCGTTGAATGTTTGCAGAATGAGTTGGAGCATAGTGTCGGGTAAGTACTTGAAGAAAGCATAATGTAATTTGTCGGGACCAAATGACGTGTTTCTAGTACGTGGTATGGCGTCTTTTAGCTCCGAAAGGAAGAGCATGTTGTTAACTTCCTGGTTATCCGATAAAAAGGCGTCAGGTGGTAAAATAAATGAGTATCATGCAAATGTGCGGAACTCTTGGCCGTAGTTCTCGGAGGAACTACAGTGGGCTAAATTTTGACCTAATGCGTTTGTGACCATCGATGGTTCAGATACAATAATGTCGTTGATACGTGAAGCCGGAATAGAAACAGACGTTCGTTTCCCTGAGAGTGTTCGGACTAAGTTCCAGATTTGTCCCGATGAAGTTTTCTGCGTAAAGTGCGAGATCAAAGAATGCCATGAGTCCCTTTTTGTAGTGCGAATAATTAAACGAGTTCTAGCATGCTCGCGATTGCGTTCAATGCGAGGTGCCTCGTCTCTGTGTCTTAGAAAGGTGCGAAAAGCTCGCTTTCTTCGCGTCACTACTTGGGCGACAGCGGGAGACCACCATGACACTTGACGTTTGGATGATGATGATGTGGGAGGAACTGTCGAAGATGCCGCCCATAAAATGCGCTCGTTGATAAAATCGATACCTTCAACCGGGGAGTCGAACTCAGCTGGTTGTGCGTAGCACAACTGGGTAAAAACGTCCCTGTTCGCTCTTTTTTAAATTCCACCTTGGTAAACCCCGTGGCAAAGTTCGTTGGCGGTCGGAATACATGTGTGTATTTTAATGGTATAATGGTCACTGTCAGATACATCACTGTCTACTGACCTTCTACTTGTCTACATTCAGACCATGTTCCTAACGTTGGCGAACATAGCGTTAGGTCAATGGCAGATTCCGTATTATGGCAAGATGAAAAATGAGTGTTAGCATCATTGTTTGGTAAAAGGAGGCCTTTCATATCAATAAAATCTGCTATGATACGGCCCCCGTCGTCAGCGGGTCCAGTGTTGTTATTCCAATCCGGATGGTGAGCGTTAAAACCTCCCATGATAATGTAAGGATTTGTGAAATGCGCTACTAGTTGGCCTAGATCATTTAAAAGTTCCCTGTCATCGCCGTCGGGAGGTAAGTATACACTGCATACATCAATGTTCCTTCCGTTTAGTCGCACTGTACAGGCTACAGCTTGTATGTCACAGTTAAGTGTGATAGGTGAATGGAAAAAGTCATTTGAAACGTACAGCGCCACTCCTCCGTGGCGTCTGAATCCACCTAAAACATCAAAACGATGTAAGTTGTGATTGAAAAGTGACATATTGTAATTGTCGAGTGGGTGAAACCATGTTTCTTGTATGGCGATGATGGCAGGTGCTAAAATAGTAAAAAAAAAGGTTTGATCTCACCCCACTTTGATAAAAGTCCTCGACAGTTCCACTGCAGTAAAAGAGACATGAAATGTGTTTAAGAGCAACCGCCACCAGCACCTGTTGGTGCTGATGGTCGGCCGTGGGAGCGCGCCCGAGCCCCGATCACCCACTGGTCGGGTCTGGTGCGGGGCCTACGCTCGCCGGGACTGCCCGGCCTTCGGTCGTTCTGTCCCCGGGCCAGTGCCGGGCGGTCGCACCGGCTGGGGGCGGCTGTGTCCGCCCCTGTGGACTGTGCTGCCCGGGGGCTGGGTGACCGGTCGGCCCGAGGCCGGCCGGTTGATCCCGCCCTCGGGCGGGTGACGGCCCTCGGGCCGTCGGGCCTGAAGCCCTGTGACGGGGCCGCAGCTTGGGTTTGTGTTTGTGCCTGGGTTGCTGTTGTTGTGGAGGTCGAAACTGTGCGTGAGAAAAATGTAAGTGGTACCAATTCAGGAAGGTTATCTGTCTTCGTACTGACTGACGCTGTTTTTGTTTGGCTGCCTGAGCAAGTTTTGCTAGATGACGTTTTGTTCGCCAGGACAGCTTTTCGTGCTTCGGGAAAGGACACCCCTGTTTCCGCTTTTACCTCGCAGATTCCCTCTGGTCTTTTCCAGATGGGGCACTGTGTGCAGCTGGTGATGTGGTCAGCGTTTCCACAGCTAAGGCACTTTTGAGGCGAGGTGCAGATGGCTCCCTAGTGCGGAGCCTCTCCGCACTAGGGGCATCTGGCTTCTTGCCGGCAGTTTCTGGGGCCGTGGCCGAACCGTTGACATTTAAAACATCTCAAAGCGTTGGGGATAAAGACGCGTATATCGTAACGGAGGTGTCCAGCGACAAGAGCAGAGGGGAGTTTCTGGGAGCTGAACGTCAGCACCAAGAGGTTGGTGTCACGTCGCTGGCTGTCTTTGAATGTGGTCAGTCGACGGACGTGTATCACACCTTGTGGATGTAGCTCTTCCTGGATTTCAGCTTCTGGCATAAACCTCAGCTCGGGCGAACACAGTGCCTTGACTGGTGTGCCGGGAGGCATGAAGTTTCACATTGACGCTTTGGCCACAGAATGTTAATATTTTGAATAGTGCGTTTGTTTCTGTCCTGTTCGAGAGTTTGATAATGAGAGAACCGTTTGCCGGTGCTTCAATTTTTAGCTTGACAGCCGAGGATCCGCAGATAGCTGTCAGCTGTCTTGCGGCCAGAGCACGTTGATTTTGCGAAAGGAGAAATCTGCTGGTTTTGGCCGAATAATGACGTATGATCCGAGCGGATCCATGTCAGAGTCAGAGGGTGTCGAGCTGTCGCTGGTCGGGTTCGGGCGGCGGTCAGTGGCGGGAGCGGAGATGGAGGTCGGGCGAGAGTCAGCAGCGGGCGTGTTCGGTGTAGTATCCATGTCGCGAGCGGGGGCGTGATTAGATGGCATGCGAGGGTCAGCAGCTCGTATAGTGGTGGATGTATTGGTCCGTGAGAAGTCAGATTGACTGTACCGTGTTCTGGCGAGGAGCAATGTTGGACGATGGCATCCTCGAGCGGTACAGTGTCAGAGCATGGGGTGGCATCGGTGGTTGCAATCAAAACATCGTGCGAGGCTGGATCCAAGTTCATGATCGAATTCGTGTCCGGGTCAGTGTCCGAAACCTCATCCTTTTTTCGTTTCCCCTCCTCTTCCCCATCGTGGGGGAGAGGAGAGTAACGAAAAAATTGGACAGAAGTGCCGAGTAAAGGACAGCGAGGACGAAAATAAACGTTTGTCCGAACAGCAAACGGAAGAAAACGAAAGAAGACAGCAATAACACACGAAACAGGCCGAAGCGAAGAAGGAAACAATAAAGCGTGGAGCGGAGATGCGCAGCGCGGTCACAGGACAATCCTGACTAGCACGCATGCATCTTACCTAACACTTGCCCAGATCTCAAACGTCGACTCCAAGCTGTTGACGTTTTCCACCATTGTCCCAACGAGATCTCACCCAAATCTGCCATAACTGGAGTCTGGAGGTGAGGCAAACTCTGATCTTCAGCTCATTATTTGCCATGCAATGCCATACAGGGTTAATGATAAAGTTCTCGATCTGTTGGGAGACAAAACCACCAAAGCCAGTGCTACACGAGTTGGTTTCACCTCACGAAAGGAAAACGCCATCTAACGGTGGCGCTTCCGACGACAGCTGAGAAAGCCTCCACACACTAACCAAATTACGTACAATCTGTGTCTGTTGTCAGCTTTCAAATGTTTATTCAAACCTAATAATACCTTATCTGACCAACCTAACCTTTCCTACTCCTGCTGGTTTACCTATCCTGTCCTTACGCTTAAGTTTTCCGGCAGCTAGGCTTTCGTTTTGGGAAATGAGGAAGGTTTGACCGACAGGGCGAGTCTACTGTAGTTCTGCACAAGACTGGCTGTACCGTCGCTACTTGTGGTGCCATTGTCACTGGTAATGATCTTTAATGGTGAGGTGATGCCAACTCGTAGATTATCCCGATACTTGCCTCTTGGCTCCGTCAGTGCCTTCTTGCTCCATCTTGAGCAAGCGATATAAAAATAAGAACGCAGGCTTCTGTATTTTACAGCATTTTAGTTCATTAGTATTCGATGATACACAAAATGCGAGTACGTTCTTATCGAAGACATCTGTTACGTTCATTCTGACGCTGTAGCCGTCGCTCGAGCACTAGTATGCAGGTGCCAGTGTTTAATCCTGTCTCGTATTGCATCATTTTCGAATATCAATATAGCTGCCATTAACTGCCAGACTAAAGAGCAGGAAGGAAAAACGCCAAATAAAGTGAGCTTTTTCTTACGATATCCAGCAAATGCATAGGTTTTTCGGGAATTCGGGTATAGATATTAAAGCCCACCTTCGACAGTTATTGGGGGTATAGTCTCCCCAATCGGATGGTTGGAAGGGATGCACCCCCCGTTCCCACCCCGTGGCGGAGCTCATGGATAGGTAGATGTAGGCTTTTCTCGTTTCATTCTATTTTCCGTCAGACCTTTTATCGTTTTTCTTTATCATGCACCCAGCTAGCAATCGGCGCCATGTACATACTTCTGTGGGGAGATGGCCGTTGACCGCCCCTCGAGAACGGTTAGTCGTACGATAAAAACAGGCACACCGTTGGAAAGTTCGTGGCAAGTAGAGTTCAAAACTGATCTGATTCATGTTTTTGGAAGACATGTAAGCCATTTACGTCCTACATGTATTTTTTGCTCATAGCCGACTGCATGAAACCAAGAAACGGCCTGGATCTCAAGGGATTTGATTGATAAAGTCTAAGCGATGGCACCGACGGATGGTGAAAAGTCCGCAGATGCCGACGCACGTCTAATTTCTTCTAATTTGCCTAACATATACGAGGAAACGTTAAGTTAAAGACAGCAATTTTCGCGCCGCTGCACCGCGGGGAACGGTGCCGAACGAGAGATAGAATTAACGGGAGCGAATTCTAACGTTCCATTATTTTGGCAACATAAGCATTGCCAAGAGCAGTTTCTTAATGCTAGTGGTTTGTGTTATGATCTTCCGTGCTTAATTTTTTAAACAATTCTGTAATTTCATTACAGAATTATTTTTTTAGTTTCATTTTAAACGATGTTATTTTCGCACTCATGTAATTTTACCAATTTACGTAAATGGCAGGGCATTTCCTCGGAAATCTCCAATTTCCAAAGCATGCAATTCTTGGCAACTTTTTAACTTCTTGGTATTATTCGCCACTGCGAGAGCCAACTTTTTCACGGTCTGTCCGTTCTTAGTATTTATCGCCGATTTTGACAGCGGTGCATTTCGGTTCAGAACAGCAATAGATACCTGACCTCAGGCCAGTGGATGGAGGTCATTGATATTTTGCCCAATGGCGGTAACTGGATGTCTGCATCATCTCACACTCAAAATGTTATAAAAATCCCCTAATTTCCGAAAAACAGCGACATGTCTTGAAAATGGGCTTGGCCTTAAGTTAGCAGCCCGGGAATTTTCGGGAAAAAACTGAGACAGCATATTTGTTGCATCTGTCAAGTCTACAATCCCTGAAAACCCTATTGTGATATTATGTTTTCCGAAACAGTTACAGTGCACTGAATTTTTTTTTGCGCATAGGTCAACTTGGTCTGACTGAGGTCAGACATTTGGCTGGACCTGAGGTTGAAACTTTGACACATGATGTAAGTGGTCAAGCAAAAGATACACAGAATTTTGTGGTGCTGCGTTTGTTTACTCTTTCGCAATCTTTGAGAAGCCTGGGGGGTCAGTTGACCCCCGACTCGGAAACGGAATATATATACAGTATTTGTAAAATATGGTATGCTCATGTATATATATATATATATATATATATATATATATATATATATATATATATATATATATATATATAGCTCGTCGGAAAGATCAAATCGCAAAGGAAGATCATAATGTACTCTAATAACACCCAGTTTCTTGACGCTGACTTACCCTTAAACCTTTCGGAGGTCAAAAGTGGTGTGCAGAAAAATTTTTCCTTGGCCAGGAAATGGTTCACTCAGAGCAGCTTGAAAATAAGCCCCCTTAAGACAGTAATGGTCATACAATCTCGCCGTCAAAACGCTGATCTACAGTTCTCCGTGACTTCCGACAAAAATGGAATCAAGCCTTCACATAACGTCAAGATTTTGAGTGTCATCATAGACTCTTGCCTCACATGGGAGTAGCACATCTCGATCACAATGCGCCGCTGTTATGGCATGCTCACAAGGCTCGCTAGGATGCGAAACCGTCTGCCGAAAGTGACGAAGCGTCTGCCGATCGAAATACTTTTTTCCCCACGTACGTTACTGCCGCGGTACGTGGGCAAAGGGTGCAAAAAGTCATAAACTTCGGCGTCCGTATTGCCAATATGAGGAGCCACGATCGGATAACACCAGAACTGTTGGGCCTAGGACGGCACAGAGTTGAAGACATGATTACTGAACGGGAAATCAAAATCTTCCGGGGCCTTCTGCCAGCCACCCACGATTCTGAAATGTTACTTGAGCGTCTAGTTCATCATTCTGAGGTATTTGTCCGCGCCACTCAGGCTGCTGCAGCGAACTGCTGCAGCTGCCGCGTATTCGCACTGAGTTCGTGCGGCGCTCATTTATGTTCCGTGCTTGTAAAAAATGGAACACGCTACCTTCAGACGTCCGAATGTCAGGCGCTGCCAGCAACGCGACTTTCAACGCCAGCCTGAATCTATGAACTTTGAAATATGAAAACACTGATAAGGAGCCAAAATGCCCCGAAACTGAAATGAAAGTTTTAACCCTCGCTGGACGAGGCGTGGATGGCATCCTCAAAGCGTTATGGCCGGGACTTCGGCAATTCGGCGCACGACAGCGCCGCGAAATTTGGCATAGCTATAGACAATACATTCATTGCGCATGTTTTGGAAAAGTGACCTAAGGTCATTTCAAGCCACGGAACTATGACGTCACTGCAGAAGGCTTGGAGAGCAATTTTTGCGCCAATGTCGCTTTTTGCTGTTTTAGGGCACCCAATATGCGTTAACGGCAGACGACGGGCATGAAGTCGCATCAGAATGGTTACCCTACGAAGAGATCAGTTTAAATAGACCAATGACCTTTTCTAGACCAAAAGAGATCGATAACGTAAAATGGCCTTTTCGACCTTGCAATATTTCTGTACTGGTTCTTGGCGCTGAATATGATAAAGGAGACGATTTTAGTCCTATTTGGCCCTACGTGTGTCGTCTTTAAGCCGCGCACGACCGCCGGTCCGTTTCGAACATGCGCGACTGGGGGGGGGGCAATTGGCGGCCGCCTCTAACTCACGAACCGTTGGTCGCACGACAAAAATAAGCACACCGTTCGAAAGCTTGTGACGAATAGAGTTTAAAGCTGGTCTCACTTTTAATTTTAGATAATATGTAAGCAATTTACGCCCTATATATATCTTCTCATAGCCGACTGCATGAGACCGAGAAATGGCCTGAATCTCAAGGGCTGTGACTAATGAAGCATAGGTAAAGGCACCAGCGCCCAAGTAAAGGTCCGAGGATGTTGATACACGTCTAATTTCCCAGATTTGTTCAATATATACGCCGAAACGTTGAGTTAAAGACACGGCAATTCTCGCGGCAGCTGTCGGCGTGCGCCGCTGCAGTATGCACTAACAAATTGACGGGAACTAGTTTTAGCGTTCCTTTATTTTCGCGAAAAAAGACAATCTATGTAAATTTTATTGATCTTAGAGGTTCTTGTGATGGTTTTTCATGCTTAAATTTGGGAAAAATTCATTAGTTACCAATCTACACAATTGGCGGAGCTTTATTGGCGAGAGCCTATTGCTTTCCAAAGTATGCTGCTTTTTCAAAGTTTTTGATGTTCCTGGTATTACTTACGTCTGTGCAAGCTAGTTCTGCCATTTTCTACCCATTCTGAGTAATTCATCGCCGATTTTGACGGTGGTACATTTTGGCTCACTACAGTTATTCGTGACCTGACCCCAGGTCAATGGATGGAAGTCATTGATATTTTGCCGAATGACGGTAACTAGATGTCTTTTTTACTCCACAATAAAAATGTTATAAAATATTCGGTAAATTTCCGAAAAAACGACATGTGTTAAAAATGGGCTTGACCTTAGGTCAATGACCCGGGAAATTCCGGAAAATCTGAGATAGCAGATTTGTTGCATCTATCACGATCACTAATCCCTGAAAGTATTATTGAGATATCTTGTTTTGCAAAAAAGTTACAGGGCGCTGAACGTTTCTGGACATAAATCTGTTTGAGCTGACCTAGGTCAGTCACCTGACCTGACCCGAAGTCAAAATTTTGACACGAGATGTAAAATTGATGAAGCAAAAGGTACCAAAGGTTCGTGACTCTGTGTTTGTTCGTTCTCTCGCGATCCCAGAAAAACCCAAGGGGAGGCAGTGAAATGCCCCCCCCCCGTCGGGGACGGGTTAACTCCGGAAAATCGGCTTATAGTTCCCAAGCATAAAGTTTGACCTGAATTACAAGGTGCCTGGTTCACCCCACGTGTTTGATCGGGGTGCCGTTGGATTCCTTCTACACACAGTTCGACTGCTTTTCGTCCCGTGGCGCTAGCCGCACTAGGAGGCAAATGGCAAAGGAGGTTCCTAACTCCCTTTGCCATCTGTGCGAAAGAAAATCCCATCCGACGAGGATTAACAAGCGCACTGGAAGGGGGTGTTTTTGTGCCCCTCAACCGTTAAAAATTTCTGAAACGGATCGGAGCTGGTTGCTGCTACTTTGTGACATTCATGCCAATTGAATAACTCGTCTATTCACTAAGAAAAATCGAAAATCGGCCTGAAAGTTTTGAAGTTTGAAGCATTTGAAGTCAAGCAAACATAACAAAAATAACGGTTGTCGCTGACAAATGGGAACTTTGGGAAAGGACAAGCGTTCTGCCTAAGATTACCGTTTGAACACAGTCAGACGACGTCATTCGGGCATAAATGATGGATGCACCAAAACCAAAGCCAGGGGCAATAATGGTCAAGGTCATCAAACGTCATGGTCAACCAGCCCGTGACCTGCTCCAGATTTGCTTTCCAGCATGTCGGTTTGTACGAAATATGCATTCAAAAACCATAATAAAAACACGTGTGCGCACATTGATACGCTTATATATACCAAGGTCAGTGCAGGTCAAGGTCAGTAAAGGTCAAGAGTAACTATTTTGTGACGTGGTTCAGATATGCTTTGCAGTGTATCGGTTTGTAAGAAATATGCATTCGAAGACTCCATAAAAAAACACGTTTGGCACATTAATACTTATACATGAATTTACATCTATATATATATATATATATATATATATATATATATATATATATATATATATATATATATATATATAAACATATACGCTGGAAGTGACCAAATGTACCAATGTTGGCTACCGTCACTGAAGATACGCCAAAAGACGCACATAGCGCCCTCATTAACGCTCAAGCCATCTCGTGTTGCCAGAAATCTGATCTACAAAAGATTAAAAAATGACGTCATAGGTCAATGAACTGACATGACCTCGGCCCGAAATCCTCAGTCAGGACGCCAGATGAATGGAAGTAAACGTATGCCACGTTTTAACGCTCAGACGAACACGCTTTTCCCATTTCGTCCGAAAAGTTGTACTGAATGGCTCGTACGGCCAGAGAAAGTATCCAAAGTTGACCTTTTCGACCCCATTTGACCTTGAAGATATTGGCCAGGAGTCATGAAAATTGCACATAATGTAAATCATTATAGCATCACCCTGTCCATGAAATGTCATCTTTCTACCTGTTTCCGTTTCTTCCGAGATCGGAAGGGGGCACTTCTGTGCCTCTGCCCTTGCATTACGCGTTAGCGCGAAAGGCCTTCCACTGCGCGAATAAATACATCATTCCTGACTTCAAATATACATATATATATATATATATATATATATATATATATATATATATATGTTTGTGTCTGTGTGTGTGTGTGTGCGTGTTTGCGTGTAATTCAAGATGACAGCATATTTCGCATTAATATATATATATATATATATATATATATATATATATATATATATCTTTGTATGACCGACCAATGCCGGCCAGTTGTCTGTTCGTTACAGGACAAAATGTTGTATGGCGGAATATCGGATGGGAAAATATCGAAAACAAAATATCAGGCTCAAAAGATGGAAAAAGACAAATATCGACAGGAATAAAAATCAAGCGGCAAAAATATCGAAGGACACAACGAGGAAATGAAAAAAACATCGAATACCAACACCTGTCGTAGTGGAAAATTGTAACGAGATAAAATATCAAATGGAACTGCAGCGAACGCAAAATATCAGACTGGAAAAATAAAGGCCCAAACAAACTAAAAAGAGGTGGTATCGAATGACTGCACATTCAAAAACGTCGAATGGCAAAATATCGCAAAGTGATCAAAAGGTTGGGAATAGAAATGGGTACCTAAGGCCAGCTTTCGCGTAGCTAAATAAATATAGACTAAGACCATCAAAAGGTAATTTCACTGATAGTCACTTTACACGTTAACCCGCGCACGACCGTCGGTCCGTTTCGAACATCGGCGACTGGGGGGGGGGGCAGTTGGCCGCCCCCCTCTTAATCACGAACGGTTGGGCGCACGATGAAAATAAGCATGCCGTTGGAAAGCGTGTGACGAGTAGAGCTCGAAATTGGTCTCACTTTTAGTTTTAGATAATATGTAAGCAATTTACGCCCTATATATATCTTCTCATAGCCGACTGCATGAGACCGAGAAATGGCCTGAATCTAAAGGGCTGTGACTAATGACGCATAGGTAAAGGCACCAGCGCCCAAGTAAAGGTCCGAGGATGTTGATACACGTCTAATTTCCCAGATTTGTTCAATATATACGCCGAAACGTTGAGTTAAAGACACGGCATTTCTCGCGGCAGCTGTAGGCTTGCGCTGCTGCCGTATGCGGTCACAAATTGACGGGAACTAGTTTTAGCGTTCCTTTATTTTTGCGAAAAAAGACAATCTATGTAAATTTTATTGATCTTAGAGGTTCTTCTGATGGTTTTTCATGCTTAAATTTGGGAAAAATTCATTAGTTACCAATCTACACAAATGGCGGAGCTTTATTCGCCAAAGTCTGTTTATTTCCAAAATATGCTACTTTTTCAGGTTCCTGGTATTACTTACGTCTGTGCAAGCTAGTTCTGCCATTTTCTACCCATTCTGAGTAATTCATCGCCAATTTTGACGTTGGTACATTTTGACTCACTATAGTTATTCGTGACCTGACCTCAGGTCAATGGCTGGAAGTCATTGATACTTTGCCCAATAACGGTAACAAGATGTCTGCTTCACTCCACACTAAAAATGTTGTGAAATATTCGGTAAACTTCCGAAAAAACGACGACATGTGTTCAAAATGGGCTTGACCTTAGGTCAATGTCTCGGAAAATTCCGAAAAATCTGAGATAGCGGATTTGTTGCATCTATCACCTTCACAAATTCCTGAAAGTATTACTGAGATATCTTGTTTTGCAAAAAAGTTACAGGGCGCTAAACGTTTCTGTAGATAAGTCTTTTTGACCTGACCTAGGTCAGCCACTTGACCCGACCTGAGATCAAAATTTTGACACGAGATGTAAAATTGGTGAAGCAAAAGATACACAAAGCTTCGTGACTCTGTGTTTGTTGGTTCTCTCGCAATTCCAGAAAAACCTCAGGGGGGCAGTCAATCGCCCCCCCCCCTAGTCGGGGACGGGTTAAAGATGCTGCCTGTCAAGACCTTGGACGAAATTCAAGTCCCGGTTATTTCAAGTTCTCCCCTTCCCTCTTCCCTAGTGATTCGTTAGGGACAAGTTCTGACCGCTGGCGGCTTGTCATTAAAGGAAACTGAGGTAGTTCGTCACTAAAAATATCGGCAAATGTGGAATTAACCCGCGCCCTGCTGTGGGTCGGCGCCATGCACGCTCGACTGGGGGTTGGCCGCCCCCCCACTAACTCACGAGCAGTTGGTCACATATAAAAATAAGCACACCATTGGCAGCTCGTGACCAGTAAAGCTCGAAACTGGTCTAGTTTTTAGTTCTGGGTAATATGTAAGCCATTTAAGACCTATATATGTTTTCTCGTAGCCGCCTGCATGAGACCGACAAACGGTCTGGATCTCAAAGACTATGACTAATAAAGTCTGGATTAAAGTACCAACGGACAGGTAAAAGTCCTCAGATGCCGATACACGTTTAATTTCCCTCATTTGTCTGACATGTACATGGAAACGTTGAGGCCATGACACAGTGATTATCGCAACGCCGCACGGCGGGCGCCACCGACGAACACGGTGCGAAATTAACGGGAACTAGTTTTAGCGTTCTTTGATTTTTGCAAAATATGTCATTCGAAGTGCTGTTTCTTGATCCCAGTGGTTTTTGGGGCAATTTTTCATGTTTAAATTTTAGAAAAAAACAGTGGTTATCAATCTACACCATTGGCGTAGCTTTATTCGCAAAGGTCTGTTTATTTCCAAAACATGCAATTTTTTGATTTTTTTCTCAACTTCTTGGTACTAGTCACAACTGTGCGAATTAGTTCTGCCGTTTTCAACTCGATCTGAGTCATTCGTCGCCGATTTTGATGACAGTGCATTTTGACTCATAACAGTTATTCGTGACCTGACCTTAGGCCAGTGGTCGAAAGTCTTTGAAACTTTTCCCATTGACGGAAACTGGATGTCTGGATCTTCCCGCACTCAGATTATTCTAAGAAATTATCCTAAAAAAATCCGTCAATTTTCGAAAAAACAGCGACTTATGTCGAAAACGGGCATGATTTTAACCCATGACTTTTAACCCGAACATTTCCGAAAAGTCTGAGGTAGCAGATTTGTCGCATTTATCAAAATCTTTAACCCTTGAAAGTTTTGTTGTGATATCATGTTTTGCAAAAAAGTTGCAGGGCGCTCAACTTTTTTCGACATAGGTCCACCTGACCTGACCTAGGTCAGATACCTTACTTGACCTAAGGTCCAAAATTGGGCACAGGATGTAAAAATGATCAAGCAAGAGGTAGCGCACGAAGTTTCGTGCGCTGCTTTTGTTCGTTCTCTCGCAATCTCAGAAAACCTCACGGGTCGGCCAACCCCCTAGTCGGGGAGTTAAAATCATACGTAATTTGTGTGTAAAGACACCGTTTATGAAACTGAATGCATGATTTAACTGTAATAATGCGCCTATTTTATTCCGTATTCATCAACACAGCAGGGAACATGCCTCCAAAGCTGCCCCACGCCGCACCGCATCCCGATCACCGCTGCCTCCGCAAGCGTACGGCGCAAGGCGGCCGTATAGGCAGCCAGCTCATCCGCCTCAGCAGCACTAGAATTCCATGGAATAAAGCACCTCTGGTGAGCGTCTACTAAATTGCACGTCGGGGCCTCCAACGCAGCTGACTGAGCCCCTGTGAGGCAGGACATTTATATCGGCTTTTTTATATATATATATATAACGTTTATATATGACGTAGTACTGCTTCTAGCCGCCGCCGTCGCGAGCGCCACCGTCAGACTCGCCGAAAAAGGATGCTCAACTGCGGAAGCTGGCATCACTGGCGGAGAAAGGAGTGTATTGGAAGGGTAATCATTGATTAAAATATCTATCTTCATTCTATTTACATTCTTATTGTTACTTCAAAATGTCAGATACATCTTTCTGGAACTGCACACAAATGATTCAGTATGACTGTATGCCTCCAGCAGTGATAACCATTTATTCACTCTTGAAACCGGACAGAATTTTCCGTGTGGAACGCTGAACGTAAACGTATTTATTTTCGCAACGTGATTATTTTCGTTGCGCGGATTCGAGCGGATGCCCAGTTTGCTCTAGCTTTCTTTACAGATACAGACAAAACACCGACAGTGATGTTTCATGTAACATTTCGTGTCTTTTGTATACGTCGATATGAACAAGGTCGGGTATCATTTATTGTTTTATAATTATAATTTCATTTATAATTTCCTTCGGCCAAAAATAATTTTTGCTGGAAAGTTCATGATTTTTTTGAGGCGAGACATTTTTTTCTTGAGTACGATTGCCATACACAGAGATACAGTATCGGATCTCCGATAGTACCAGGACATCGACCAGCGCGAGGTAACGGACGACGGCAGGTAACTCAGATGTGATAGGCCACTTAGAGTTCAGAAACAACGCCTGGTAATGGAGATTTCTTGGGAGTCATAGTTGAGACAGCGATCAAAGGCTAATTTGCGCTGTGCCTCAGGCGTCTGTGACCCGCCACGGGTTCTGACTAGTGTTGGCAGCGGCTGCGGTCATGATCGCGTGCTGTGGCCGGGGAGTGACTGTAAAGTGTACAGTTTATCTATATCTTCTTCGAGACGCGGGGGAAAATATTCGCTACTTCGTTGTCTTGCGCTGTTAGTAGGTGAGAGAGTCCGCCAACTTTTCTATACAAATTTGGTCCGAATGGTTGCTGGGATGATGTTAAAGATCAGAGTTCATGCTAAGCATGGCTTGTTGCAAAGACTCCGACCCTTACGCCCGATGTACAATTTCAGGCAGCGCCTGATTTTGTGGCGAAAGTCAATATGTGCCTCCAAGGGTGCGACATAACCATATGGTAGTCAGCTTGACCTTATGCTGGCCAGTCGCTAGCCGATCCACGCGCCAAGGCAAGTCAAGGCGCCGAGGAAATTAGAACTCGTTTTCCCAGGACGGGGAGACCAGCGCTCGGTAACGACTTATCCCCAAAAAACAGCTGGGAGATTTAAAACGGGAAGATTTGGCAGCATTGGATTCTAACCGCACATGTCGTCGTTTAAACATAGAAAAAACACGTTAGCAGCTAGCAGCTACACCATCAGGTCCGGTAGTCTCAGGGGCTGCTGGACCTGATATGTATATATATATATATATATATATATATATATATATATATATATATATATATATATGCGGCCATCGACGTGGCTTCTGTATATGTAGGGTTTATTGGATAAGTCATGGAGCGTAATTCACTCTATATGACACATGTAGACATTCGCAAAAAGTACTCCAAAGGGACAACGTCAATAAAGACAAAAAAGATCTCCAGCCACCCAGACTACCAAGGATGACAATGAGGAGCATGCTTGCCGCATGCACAACCCATGCACCTTTCATATGCCCTGAAGGACAACTCTACCAACAAACTGATAGCGTTGCAATGGGTTCTTCTCTTAGAGTGAGATAAGGGAAACTTTTATTCAGAAGGATCTCTAATCGTATATATATATATGTATATATATATACAATATAATATACATAATATATTATATATATATGTATATATATATAATTGGAAACTTCGGGAGCAGTCCTTCTTCTGGATATGTGCTGTTAAAGATGACCGCATATTTAGCACTAACGAGCTTTTTTGGTTTCTGTCTTGACTTCGGATGTTTCGTTTGATAGGCCCATGCAATGTACGTATTGAATCAATGATGACAGGCATTTAAACATATTCATCGTGTAACGTTTCGTCTACCTTCAGACATTTTCAAACAACATTCATTTGCAGCGAGGTCAGTCAGTTCAAGTTCTTAAATTACATACGTTTATCAAAACATATGCTACGGTTAGAAGCTGTTCTGAATAAAAGCTTGTAGACCCCTTAAACCAAATATCTAGCTTGTAGACCCCTTGCTTTCCTCGTGCCTGCGTCAAAGCCCGTCGGAAATAAATTTAACCGGCATAGCCGGTTAGCCAGCTGACGGCCGACCCACGCCGGCCTCCCGTTGATCGGGGTTCATGACGTCACCAGCGACACTCTTATACGTTATTTTGATAAGGACGGTTACTGGTTATGTCCGGTCAGTGCCGAAATTTAGCATCCGAAGAGTCTCCAGCTGGTTTATGCGGTGAGTCTGCGAAAACTTGTAAAGCAGGATCCATTTCAGAGGAACCGGGCCTGGTCACTACCTCTGACCAGACTTCGCTGTGCGCCGCCAATAAGGTGGGCAACTGGGTCCACGGTCGACCATTACGTCGCCGGCCGGACCAAGGAATGTGGCAATGGGGAACGATCAGATCCGTGACGTCCTGGAACAACCAATGGGCCTGGCCCAACAGTTTTAAGTGGGAATGTCGGCTGCCCAACAGCCAGCTGAGAAGACGAGTAGGGCCAGTCATACAAGGACCGCTTTACGCGCTCGACACTACATACAACCTCCCTCCAGCTGCATGACGGATTGAATATGTGTAAGGCTGAGCATGTACGGATGATGAATACGCGCATGTAATGAAGGGCAGATGCGGCAAAAATGCATATGACGGTCCTGCGGTTTGCCGATGAAACGAGAAGAAAATATGAGACATGCACATGAAATGGTCATGCCCAAGCAGAGATTAATTATTGGTGTTTAGGGGCGCACCGACTCTGCGGTCATATGGCGCCAAACCCAAGCAGTGGAAAGGCCACTACAAGACAGAGAAAGAGCGTAAAAAGGAAAAATGAGGAGTAATCGGCTGGCATGCTGCATATACGTAGGAAGGAATGCATAGTCGCCTACTACGATTCTTATAACGTTAAGGATTTACTTAATTCTCGCCGGGCCGGCCTCCGGATCCACCTTCGCCGGTCCGGGGCTGGGAGTGGGGAAGGCTCACGAGAACCCTAGGATTTCGGGAACTCTACGTAACATTGGAAAAAGTAAAAACACCGTTGTAAAGCTCCTGTCGTAGCTAAAAGAAAGAACCCAGATTTAGTCCGATCAGGTCAATACTGAAGTCACCAGAGGTCATCTTCGGTCGAGCCACCTGTTGACATTTCTGAATGGAAAAATGTAATATGAAGTCGTTTATTTGTTTCTTAAGAGGGAAGACGTAACAAGCAGGCCTGATTTCCACGTTTAGTGCAGTAAAAGAGCATTCAAGTCCAAATGTGACCATTTAACACGAGACTAAAAGTGAAGGAAAAATTTCGTCTTGTTACAAGGGCAAGTTTTCTTGTTTCTCATTGCCGAAATATAGTGTTTCGGTAATGCCAAAAATGTGTTTAGGATACATACCAAGTCTGCAGCTATCGTATCAAGACCAAACATGGTCAACCCAAGTGAAACTTTTGACGCATATAAGTCGTGAGTTTCTGGTATCTGCCACACCATCCATGCTCCCTTTCCATGGATCGGACATGACACAACATAAAATCCTACGACATCGCCACATGCAATATCCGTTTTACATCACAAAACCCATGCCCCAGAGCACTTTCTTCACGGAAGTCACACATACACCGGGCGGAGGACGCGGCCGCAATACAGAAGTATAATATTTCATGGGAAGTTATTTTAACGACATCAAGGGTTTATATTTTGGAGACCAAAAATAAACGTACTGGGTAGTGCAAGCTATATAGAATGAAGGCAAGGGCATAGTTTTTTCATCATTTTCTGGTGATACAGGGTGGGTTCGTATTGAAAACAAACACAGTATTTCAAAAGGCGAGATCAAACCAGCATGGGTCAAATGGGATTGGGTCACCCTTAGCACATAAGTTCTTGTCGTCTGACATTTCAAGACTGTAAACCAAGGAGTTGCATTCGACTGCAGGTCTGAAAAATTCGGTATGGAACTTGGCCTGACCCCAGGTTACGGGTCAAGGACTGCAGTTATGTGTGAAAATGGTGTGAGAAGGACCAGGATGTATATCCGATTTTCAAAACCGCCAAACCAGTCCACAATTTCAATAGCAAACGTAAAAATGGCCAAAACTTCAGGCAACGTGATGTCAGTGACCTGGAAATTTCCGAAATATTCGAGACAGCAGAATTATTACATTTGTTATATTCTGTCAATGTGCCAAGTTTCATGTCAATGGACACACTTGGCAAAATGTTATGTCAGTCTCATTTCTGGAACATGGTCTCACTTGGCCTGTCTTATGTCAGTGACCTGATATGACCTTGATTTTATAAATTAATCCAAGGAGTAGAAACGATGTGTGAAAAGGTACCTCAAGTTTCGTATCTCTGCGCCTTTTTGTTTTTTGTTTTTTTTTTTTTTTTTTTTTTGGCTAGCCTTAGTGTGAGGTTTCTCGTGGCCCCAGGCACGCATTATCACCCTCGCCTTATAAAGCTTTCCGCATAACGCGGAGTTAAGGGGGATTCGGTACGATCCCCCAAACATTTCCACACCGTACGTTCTAGAACGTCGCAGAAAAAACAGCGTGTTGTGCGCGACAAAATCTCGCGACTGGTATCTTCTTTTGAAGTTCAAGGCCAACGGATGACCTTCCAGGCTGGGCCCAAGGTCAACGTTGATAAAAAGTGATACTTTTTCTACTTTAAGCGCTAATGAACGAAGAATAAATGACGATGAAACGAAACGGACCGCGTCTCCGCGAGAAAACGGCTGGCATGGTTTTCACTATGACGTAGTTTGTTACCATGGCAGCTTAGAAAAAAAAAATCACGAGATGTGGAAAGGATGTCCCAGAAAGTACATCAAGTTTCATATGGATCAAACAACCCGCTCGGAAGTTGTTCCCGGAAGACCTCAGGGAGGGGAGGTGCATCAACCCTCCTTTACGGACGAGGGTTAATTTAAGATTAACCTGGCCCCGACTGGGGGGCAGTTGACTGCCCCCCCCCCCACCTTTTGCTTCATCAATTTTACATCTCGTGTCAAAAATTTTGATCTCACGTCAGGTCAGATGACTGACCTACGTCAGGTCAAACAGACCTATGTCAAAGAAAGTTTAGCGCCCTCTAACTTTTTCGCAAAACAAGATATCTCAATAATACTCTCAGGGATTAGTGATCGTGATAGATGCAACAAATCTGCTGTCTCAGATTTTTCGGAATTTTTAGGGTCATTGACCTAAGGACAAACCCATTTTTAACACATGTCGCCGTTTTTTCGGAAACTGACGGAATATTTCATAACATTTTTAGTGTGGAGTGAAGCAGACATCTAGTTACCATCAGTGGGCAAAGTATCAATGACTTCCAGCCATTGACCTGAGGTCAGGTCATGAATAACTGTAGTGAGCCAAAATGTACCACCGTCAGAATCGACGATGAATTACTCAGAATGGGTAGAAAATGGCAGAACTAGCTTGCACAGACGTAAGTAATACCAGGAACCTGGAAAAGTTTGGAAAAGTAGCATATTTTGGAAATAAACAGGGTCTCGCGAATAAAGCCCCGCCAATTGCGTGGATTGGTAACTAATGAATTTTTCCCAAATTTAAGCATGAGAAACCATCACAAGGACCACTAAGACCAATAAAATCTACATAGATCGTCAATTTTGGCGAAAATAAAGGAACGCTAAAATTAGTTCCCGTCAATTTGGTACCGCATACGGCAGCAGCGCGCACCGACAGCTAACGGGAGAATTGCCGTGTCTTTAACTCAACGTTTCGGCGTATATGTTGAACAAATCTGGGAAATTAGACGTGCATCGGCATCCGCGGACCTTTACTTGTGCGCTGGTGCCTTTACCTATGCGTTATTCCCTTGAGATTCATGCCATTTCTCGGTGTCATGCAGTCGGTTATGAGAAAACATATGTAGGGCGTAAATTGGCTTACATGTTATCTAAAACTAAAAATGAGACCAGTTTCAAGCTCTATTCGTCACAAGCTTTCCAACGGTGTGCTTATTTTTATCGTACGACCAACCGTTCGTGGGTTAGGGGGGGGCGTCCAACTCCCCCCCCCCAGTCGCCCATGTTCGAAACGGACCGGCGGTCGTGCGCGGGTTCAGACAGCATGTAAGGAACTGGAATAACATTTAACCAATGGTGACTCGTCATTAAAGGCAATTGAGGAAACTCCTCACCAAAAATTTCGGGAAATCTGAAATTAGAATTGCACATAAGGTGTGTATTGCAGACGTTCATGAATTAATTGAATGAATTGAACTGGAATAACGTGCTCATTTTCCTGTGTTCGTCAAGACGGCAGGGAACATGCCTGCAAAGACGTCCCACGCCACGCTGTGCCTCCGCTGCCCGCGCCAGCAAGCGGCGAAAGGCCGTAGAGGCAGCCAGTTCACCTGCCTCAGATCACGTTAGAATCCTATGTAGTACAGCGTCCCTGGTGAGCGTCTGCAAAACTGCAGGTCGGCCGCCGCTAACGCAGCTGACAGAACCCCTTGAGGCGCGGCGTAATACCTCGGACCGCAGCCGCCTCGGTGCACCACCGCCGGGTTCGCCGGCGAAGGGTACTCCACTGCACCAGCTGGCATCACTGTCAGAGAGAGGAGTGTGTTTGTGGGATATCTGCTGATTAGAATATATTTACATTTGGTATGAGTTGAAAATCTTAGATCTATGTTTTGAAACTGTGCGCGTATGATTCAATAATGAATGTATGCCCCCAGCAGTGACGCCATTTATCCGCCTTTGAAACGGGAGAGAAATTTCCGCCTGGGGCCTGCACATGAGCGTTCTGTCGTGCGAGTTCGTCGTGGCGGAGGTGCGGTGGTGCACAGTTTCCTTGCCGATAGAGAAAACACCGGAATTCATGCGTCATGAAACATTTCTTTTCTTTTATATTCGCCGATCCGATGAGGGTCGGATATTATTTACAGTTTAAAAGAAATGTATACAAGACAGACAGCTATACATAAGACAGTGCTTCAGGGGTGTTGATCCATACTCTTTTGTGAGGGCCCTTCCTCCAATGTTGCTTTGGGCCCCTCAAATGTTGGTTTGGGCCCTCTCAATATTCTCCGCCAGTTTTGAAGGCAAATGGACAATGATAACGAAAAGAGTGGCCACAGTAGATAAGAGATGAGCGTAAATAGGAGCAACTGCCCAAACTGCGCCATTTTTTCGAAAAACGGACACTGTAACTATGGTACGGGAACATTGGCTTATTTCTTTTTCATAGACATTCTCTGGTCTTTTGACGACCATAATATCCGGTGTTTCAAAACTTTGCCTACTGTTTGTTGTTAAGTTTCTAGCAAGATACTGCAAAAGGCGCAATTAGGGCAACCCTGCCATATTTCCGCCACATGATGTGCCTAATTGCGCCACCATTGAAATGATGCGTAGTTCCTGGTACTTTGCGGCGGCAACAGGTATAAAAATCACTGTCTGGCTTATTATGAACAGTTCCACTTTTATTCTTTTTGCCAATACTTGCAAACAGGTCGGGAGAGATGCTCAGCTCCTGACAAGATCCTGGGCAGCCCCATGGAGGTGGCTACATAGTTGCAACCAGTGGGTTTGGTGCCCATACCCCTTTTGTGATCTTTTTCCCTTTGTTTCCTTCTTAAACCAGAAAATACAATAGCTCTGCATTTCCTAAATGGCGAAGTAAGGTTACCGAAATCTTAAGGGTTTTGGAATATGAAAAGGGTGCATTCTCCTCCTTCAGGGCCTATTTTAGCATGACAGGGAGAAGGTTCCTCCAGTGACAGGTAAATCCCCCGGTGGAGAAGGGCGCAGCGAGGTCACCTGGCTCCTAAGAGCACAGTTAGCGCGGTCAGCGGCGAGCCGCACCCTGTAAATGAACTGGCTAAAATCTGAAACACATTTACCCACAAGATTGAAAGGAGTTCCTTGTTCCTAGGGTTTCGCCAGGATTTTCGGCCTAGGGGCTGTCTGCGAGACTAGGGGCACTGGTTTCATGACGAATGGGAAAAAATGATGCCTGACATTAATTTCCGCGGCCAGCAGACGGCGGTAGCTCAACGGGCTCCGCGAGGAAGGGGGACTAAGGGAGGACCTTCCAAGAAGACTCTGGCGATATTTCTGCCCCATTCTTAAGGTGTCCCCTCTGCAACCGAAATCCCCCCTTGTGATTATCTCTTTAAATGGATCCCAGAAACGTGCAAAGCACTGTAACAACCACCAGCACACCGTTAGCCAGTCCTGCCCTGACTGCGCCACTGGCGCAATAAGGCCTGGCAAATGGGGGCGCAAAAAGGGCAATGGCTCTACCATAATACGACTAGTCACAGACAAAAAAAGCGCGCGAACCTATCATCTCTATTCTAATCAAATGGGAAGCGTTATTCCACAACGGAGGAACTGTACCGGAACAGTTTTGCTTCACGGTATTGATAGCACAGTTATACACAGGTAACACAAGGCAGAAAATTTTTCAAATTTGCAATGAAGCTTCACGGATCCACTGCACGTCTGCACCGCGGACAGAGAGGAAGACGAAGGGATCAAATCTGCAGCCATGCTGTCTAATTCAGGAAATATCCTTTGTTTGCCAATCATTTGTCTCAATAAGGAGATATTGGGGGGTGGCGCAAGTAGACAGGGTGGCGCCCACTGGGCAGTTTCCCCTATAGAATAAAACATAAAGTGACCCATTTATCCATCTCTCTACCTTCTGTCTATGTATACACCTCTAAATATGGGGACGGCGGCAATTTTTATTGAACAGATAGTAACAAAAAACATATTCTTCAGTTCGTGAAAATAAAATGGGCAAAACCCGCTGACAAACCCTTGTTTGGAAGAGGTTGGATGCGCAACCGAGGTGAGCCGAGATGAGCCGAGACCGAGATGAGCCGAGCCGAGATGAGTCGAGACCGAGATGAGCCGAGATGAGCCGAGCCGAGGGCCCGACAGAATGTCGGGCCCTCGGCTCGGCTCGGCTCCCCAATTATTTACGGAAATCGACGTCGCTGCAGTGGTGCTACAATTGCGCTGTTCCTGAGGTGTTTCTGAAACCACGAGCCGCCACTGCCGTACGTCTGTGTGTCTTTTAACTGTATGTCCGACTGTTCTAATGTTCACCTGTCAAGGCATTTTCTGTTTCCATGTTTAACGATGCAGATTTTGTTGAGGTTTGCTTCCGTATTTTATTGTTTTTTTGGTTTTCATACAACGGAGTACCGGTTTCTATGATTTGTGCTATGAAAGAAGTGCACAAGAGCAATGCTTTGTCGGTGATTTTTCCCAGAACATTTCGCCAGTTCCAAATGACGTTTGGTCAGCAGTCTCTAGTTACTGCAATCCTTGTGAAAAGTGCTTCCCATTTTCGGAATGCTCTGCCACGAATTGGAAAACTTTCAAAACCGCTTTTGCGATTCCTCGGTAGAGGTCTCCAAAATCCATGCCGACCCCCAACGAAAATGGCACGTTTTATCACTGCATCTGGCCGGAAGACGCCAATGCCACCTGCAATTGTCCCCCTGCAGTGTAGTGCAATGGAGATGAGGACTTTTGTAGCGCCTTACAGTGTGACCCGGACTCCGACTGCGTATGCATTACTGATAGTGTTTATATTGGTTCCCATATTCATGTCTCTCCTCACTTCGACATTGATGACCCTCTCTTCCTTTCGTATCGTGCATGTATCTTAATGAGCGGGCTCCGCCGTCTAGCATATCCCATGGTCTTCTTAGCATGGATACCGAATATTCCGATTTTTCGAATTTGAATTTGCCGAATTTTCGAACAGTTGCGCATCGACCTCGTTTCATGGTCTTTTTTTCTTCCGACGTCACTGGCATGTTTATTGCACGGAAAGATGGAGCGGAATTAGTTCGTCGGGTGCCATCTTCTGTTTCGCATATATATATATATATATATATATATATATATATATATATATCCAGCAGCACCTGCGTCGGCCACAGGTACTGCTGGAGACGATGCAAGTCAAACTGTCGTAGCCGGCCGTCCAGGAATGGCTGGCCGCCAGGCGCCAAAGCATGCAGGCCTGGCTGCGGGTCGTCAACGCCTCCAGCTTCAGGAAGCCCGAAAAGCTGCCCAAATAATGCTGGCGGCAAATGCTGACGGTTGGTGAAGAACTTCACCCACTTCCAGACCAAATACGTGATGGTGTGCCTGCTGCAGCTGCTGTACTACCTGTTGATGTCGTCGTTCCCGCTGGCCGTCATGGCGGCTGTGGCTGCCACACCCTGTCGGAAGCTGCGCCAGGCCGAGAGGAAGCTGGTGCTGACCGGTCGACGGGTGCCGCCGCTGCAGCAGTGCGCGGTAGTAGGATTACGCAGCCGGCCGATCTTGTTCATAGTGGGCACGAGCGCTACTGTATTCTGGGTCATCGGTGCCTCCTTCGTTGTCATCGCGCTGCACGCCACTTTCTTCAAGTTGGAGGCTATTGCTGGGTCTGAGGAGGAGGCGGAACTCCTCAGGGTCACTATGGACCCTATGTGAAGAACAAATGCTTGATGCTACAAACTGCTGTTAAATGATGAGCATTTATAGTTTCTTCGTTTCTGCGTTGGCTCCGATGGAACATTTGTATCGGCATTTTGCGGTGGTTTGTGGTCTTGTTCATTTTCAGGGCTGGTTGGACCTTTTAGTTATCTGTTAGAAGAAGGTTTTGATTCGTGAATTCATGTATTCATACATGGGACAAGATGTGTGAAGTGTTTCGGATATACTGGCATTAAAATACTGTGATCCAAGAATACCCGTTTCTAGCCCCTTTAAGGAATGTGCATCCTTCTGTGGCGTTGTTCTCATGGTTCGGAAATCATGAGGCCGAGTTTTGTATCTCTTGGAGACGCCCTCCTCCCAAACACATACCCACGTAAATGATAGTTTGTCTGCTGGACAGACGAGACAATGCATTCATAGCGAACTCATTAACTTCAATTTTGTGGTGTATCCGGAGTTTCATAGCAAAGAACCATTCATGGCAACAACGGAGGCCAGGAACATCTGGCTGAACAAATGACCTAGTTAGTAGTTCAAGAAAATGGTGTTCATTAACCTGGTACTGTCGTACTTACAGTTGTACTAACAACAACTGCAGTTCTGACGGGAGAAAAGGCCCTGACGAATGTTGGCTCGGGCTGAGGCCTCTCACATCTACTCCCACGGCCGCTTCTTTTGATGCAGGACGACCACTTCACTGGGTTTTGTCCTGAGCCCGTGCCCAGAACGCAGTTCAGAAGTTCAGTTCAGGTTCAGAACACCTGAAACTGGCAGTGGCATTGCAATGCCTAAACATGATTGTTCGACTTGTGCCATTTACGACAAAGCGACTTTCGCCCGTACGATCTTTTCTTCTCGAGATGTTTATCCGGTACGACCTTTATCCCATACGATCTCTTGTTAAAATACGATCTTTTGCTTACGATCTTTTGTCATGCGATCGTTTGCCATTCGACCTTTTACCCGGTTACCTTAAAAAAGGAGCTGGGACGAACGGTGCAAGACGTTCAACGGGGACAAACCCAGCGCCACCGCGGTACGCTTTCGTGATGATGCCGACCGTCGAATGATTCCCTGAAAACGCCTCGCCGAAAAAGCAGGTAGGTTCATCACTTTCTGATTTTCCTTTCTGGTTCACTTCTTACCCGGTTTTCTGTTTACTGTTTGCCTCTCGGGTTTGAAAACATGGTTACAGACATGTTGATAGCAGCGATCAATACCACGTGGACGAGGACATGACCTCAGACTGAGGAATTTACAGAGCGAAGCCGACACTGCAGAGCAACGATTACATAAAGAATAAAGGCCATCGTATGACATGAGTTGTCCCCCAGCATAATTTTCATCTGAAACCACGAAATTACTTCTCGTTTCACACAGACGTAGCCCATGTTTATTACGACGCTTGGTTACCTTTTGGAGACACCAACAAACAAGGCGTCACCCGGCTAAAATTAGGGGTGTCCCAATGACGGCAACTGAAACGCACTGAGGACGTCGGCGGTCCTCGGTCGGACGGAGGGACGCCGTAAGGCGGCGGCGGCGCCGACCGCTGGACCGGACGAGGCGGCGTCCTGACAGTGGCAGCTACCGAGCCCGGCTCGGCCCGTGCGAGGCGCGGAGGGCGCGGTCGGCGGTGCGACCCGGCCGCTGGCACAGACGCCGGCCGGCGTGCCGCCGTCGTCCGGTCGCAGCGGCGTGCTGTCGACCTCGCCCCAGGTCATCGGCGACAACGCGACGCCGGCTCCGCCTGCTCCCGGCCGTCCACGCCCACCTCGTTCTCGCGGCGGCGTGCCTGCGCCTGCGCCGCGCGGTTCGCCGCCTTGCGCTGCTTGGCCTCGTCAAACGGGCTCGCCTTGAAGCGCGTGTTGCCCACCCGGATCTCCTGAGCGAGGCGGGCGCGCTCGGTCTTCTCTGAGGCCGCAGGAGGCAGGCCCGTAGGCGCGCACATGAGGTGGCTCTCTGCGCGGGCGGTGCCGCCAGGTGGCCAGCTGGCCGGGCCGTGGAGCGCCGGTACCGCAGACCGAGCTCGGCTGCTGACGGCTGTACGCCGCGGCGGCGGTGCACGGCTGCAAATGGCGCTCAGTGCAGACGCCGCGCCTCCGACATCATGGCGCGGGGGCTCTCGCTCTCCTCACTGATGCAAGGACTCAGGCGGCCGTCAGGGTGAGCGCGAGCACATCGTCTCCCCGCCAACTTTGGCAAATCTGAACATCACTCCTAATGGTGTTGTGTTGAAAGACATAACTTCAAAACGCCCCGAGCCCAGAACTTGAAATAAGTTCCATACCCTTGGGACTTTACCATTTTGATAACACATTTTTTTTAATTTTGATAACACATTTTTTTAATTTTGATAACATTTTTTCATAACAGTTTTTTATAACATTTTGATAACACAGGTGTAACTACAAAACTTTCAGTTTTTGTAAAAACGGCCTCCCATTTTTCGGGGGAGAGGGGCAAACATGCTTTTGCCTCATGCCTGCCGGCAGGGGGACAGCTGCCTCTCCCCACCCTGCTGCCCTGCCCCTGCTGCGCACTGCGTCCTCGGGTTTGATTTAGCTCCTAAACCATAGCACACAGACGCCGGGCTGTCTGTGCAGCAGGCGAGACATTGGGCTACACGCCGGAACAATGTTACCACAACGAAATAACTGTATTTAACATGCAGCAATTAGCAACTCTCCTTTCTATCGCGTATATGACTGCCTTTTCAATGCAACCACAACATTGCCACAACATGTACAATACAACATTACATGATGCTGCATTTCAAATGAGGTATGTAACATTGCAATGATGTTGTGCCAATGTTTACAGCAGTCCACATTCCCAAACCAGTCTGTCTGGAGTCAGACTTTAGGTATCGTCACTTTAGTGCAATATTTTCTCAAGTCGTAGAAGCAGTCACGGACCGGGGACCAGCAGTGGGGGAGGGGCAAATCCCATGTTGATGGCGTGTCTCAGGGACGCGGTAGCCAGGGAGCTGGAGGGAACAGGGACTAGAGCCCCAACCTCGACAAATTCTGCATCAAGAGGCCCCTTTTCCGGATCAGGAGGCCACTTTATGAATTAAGTAGCCCCCGCTCTGACTAAGAGACCCTGTTTTTTTGTTAAGGAGGCCCCTTTGCTGGCTCTTGATGCCCCTTTATGAGTCAGAAGGCGCCTGTTCTGAAACAGGACGACCTTTTCATGTATCAGGAGGCCCTTTCCCGGATCAGGTCTGTTTTGGGATAAGGAGGCCCTTTTCTGCATTGGGAAGTCCCCGTTACGAATACGAGGCCCCTGTTTCTGATTAGGAGGCCCTCAGCGTATTAGGAGGCCCCTGCTTTGGAACAGGATGTCCTGTTTTGGGACAAGGAGACCATTTGCTGGGTCGAGAAACCCCCTGTATGAATCAGGAGGCCCCTGTTTTGGATTAAAAGGCCCCTTTTCTGGACCAGGAGGCTCTCTTTTGGAATAAGGAGGTCTCTTTACAAGATCAAGAGGTCCCTAACTTTCACCAAGAGGCCCCATTTCTGGATCAGGAGGTCCCCACTTCCCTGTGAGGAGGCCCCATTTTGTCTAGAAAGCCCCTGGAAAATTCTGCCCTCCCCCCAACCGAAAATCCGTGGCACCGTCCCTGGCGCGCAGTGCAGAATCCAGTTGACCCTAATCCACCTTGAACCAGAATGGGTCTGGACATGACCAGCAACATTGTATTTCCTTATAACCACAGCCTGTTTTGGCAACCCTCGCCTTAATTTCCCTGTTTGCAATACGTAATGCTGTCGGTAAATCTGTGCTGCCGTCATTAAGTGTTACACTGTCCAAAGAAAACGGCTATTTCGGGTCATGGAATTTGGTACTTTTCTACAAAAGGATCAAATTTGTTTAAGATGCTTGGATTTCACTTATCAGTTCTAAATAGATTATTTTCGCTGCTTAAATCAGCATCATGAGCAAGACGAAGGTGCACCCATATGACTAAGCATATGTGTCATCTTTTCAAACGCGTATATGAGGCATCTTGAAGAAACCATCCTTCAAATAACCATTCTCAAGCCCTTTATTTGGCGGGGATATGTGGACAACACGTTTATGATATGGCTCCGCGATGGAGAAATACTCAAGCACTTCCCCTGTCATCTGCACAGTGTCTACAAGCTGATCTTATCCACCATGGAGCTCGGACAAAACGGACAACTGTTATTCCTGAATGTTCTGGTGCATCGAGCAGGCAGCAAGCTAAACACAAAGATATGCGGGAAGCCATCGACTTCAACATATTCTTCAAATATAACTCAAACCACCCAATAAACATTAAGACCGGCCTAATTAAATGCCTGGCGAACGGGACTTACAACATCTGCCGGGATAAGAAAGATCTCAGGGAAGAACTCGGAAAAATCAAGAATGTCTCCCTATCGAATGGCTAACCTGAACAGCTGATGAGAAGAGCAATGATAAAGAGAACCGCTCTAGCCGTCTTTTCGATCAGTGCGTCAATCCTACGGATCACGTGCACCGTGAAGAGGTAGAAGGCGCTGTCCGCAAGTTTTCTTGCCAATGCGAAGACACACAAGTTGGCGAGACAGGTCGGCCTCTCAGCGTCCGTCTGAAAGAACAAAGCGCGGTCCTGAAGTTCGGCCGCATCGGCGTCTCGGCCCAAGCCGATCACCTCGCTCAGTGACGAAAACAGAGAAGTCCTCTGAAGACCACGATTCTAGCCGTTGAGCCGCAATGGTGTAGGCGGATCACTCGAGAGGCGATGAAAATCAAGGAGATTCCCTTAACCCCGTGTGAAAGTTTACTTTAAAATCGTGTTATCCATTTTTACTAACCAGTCGTTCATTCATTTTCTTCGTCCTCACATTGGTCTGTGTACGTATGGATGCGGGTGTTTTATTGATTGGTTTTCATGGCATTCAATGGTTTCTCTGTCAAAAAACCGTAAAGGCCGGTTCCCACCAGCGATCCGGATCAGGAAAACCGGCTGGCCGGACCGGAAAACATGAAAGTTGAAATTCTTGCCAGATTTGCAGAAACTCCGTAAATGCGGCAAAACGAAAATCTTTACCGCAGTCTGGTAACAGCCAGCCGGAAAGTCGCGGTCCATTTTGCGAGAGCTCGGCGAAGAAGTACGGCATACGAAGAATTTTAGCGCATCATTATCAACATGGCTGACGATGAAGATGATTTGTTCCTCTCACTGCTTTTTGACGACAAAGCGTCCCCACGCCGATCGATATGGGTGAAGGAATCACTGGAGGGCTTGATTATGTCTTTGTTGGGCATGCGGTATTCCAGCTGCACAGCAAGGTCATGTTTCCATGCCTCGCAAGAGGGCTGGGGAGGAAGGCAGAGGCCGTCGAAAGCTGCTTGTTTCCAATTACCGCCTGTACCGCGCGAGGCGCATAGTGGAGAATGTCTTTGGTATTCTCACGTCGAAGTGACGAATGTTTCGGCAGCCCATCGTGGCAAAGCTGGAAACTGTCAACGCGATGGTGAAGACCGAGTGCGTTCTGCATCAGCCAGGATGGTGTGGATGTGAACAACAGCCGTGTGGGGGGGGGGGGGAACATGGAGCAGCCTGATGCTGGGCCATGCGCTGGCAGATGCTGGTCGCGTGAGGTCAAATAGCGCCTCGCAACTGGCCATTTGCAGAAGGCATTCGTAGACCACGTCGTGTCCCCGGAGGGAGCATGGCATGGCAGGAAGCTGTGGTGAGCCAGGGGCAACTCCAGGCCTTTGATCTATGCTAACCAGTGGATTCGCCGTTCAGCACCTGTGATATACCGGTGGATTCGTCTATCAACCCCTGTGGAAGTGCGGTCATTGTACTAGAAAACGTCGAAGGTTCGTGCCTGACCCAACAGCGGCGAAGGCAGTATTTTCGTAGCGAAGGGGTCCAGCAGACCCAAAACTCGCCGAAGAAATCAAATTCACTAGATTTCGCTCGCGTCATACAAAATACATCTCAATATCACAAACGATCTGCCGTTTCTTCTCAACTGCCTCCGTGGCCGAGCTGAATTGACCGGATTTCAGTCTCCGGATTGATCGGATTTCCGGTCGGCCTGGTCGGACTCAGAGTGGGCCGGCCGCCAGGGGACGGCTGCTCCCGGCTCAAACCGCCACAGGTTTTCCCCGGGCGGGTATTCCGGCCCGGTTCTCCGGTTTTCCGGGCCCGGAAAATTGGTTGGAACCGGCCTTCGTATTTGTATGCATATACCCAAGATAACTTTACATTACTAGGTTGATCGGCCGCCGCTGTGTCGTCATCTGGAGTTTTTCGCCCAGTCAGATGTTTTCATGGTCCAACAGCCATTACAAAAAAAAAACATGGGGTCATAAAAGAGTCGTTTGTTTTTTCGGGAGTTTTTTTCTTAGAAAATCGCTGGAGCTGTCAATACGTTTCCCACCCATCACGAAAGACATATTGTTTACGCTTGCTCCAGTAGTAGTTTACAGTTCAGTAGTAGTTCATAGTTTTGGTGATCAGGGTGTTGAGAGGGCTCTGGCCCACTCAATGTTGTTTTGGGCCGCCCAATGTTCGTTTGGGTCCTAGAATATTTTCTGCCGCTTTTCAAGAGAAATGAGCAATAATAACAAAAAGAATAGCCACAATAGGAAAGAAATAGGTGGAAAGTAAAGAATGAAGTCTAAACGATGTATCTTTCCCTAATATTATGTACGTATGCATATATATATATATATATATATATATATATATATATATATATGTAGATTTAGGTTGTCGGGCACTCGCCTCGCCCCTCCCCCAATCATACACAGAAATCAACACCCCTGTGGGTGATAACCTACATGTTAGTTGTTACTTCTACTATCATCTTAAGTTTATCATTCGAGTCATTGTCGATAAGTTGTAAATTGATACCGAGCCCACACTGCTTGGTTTCAGGCTGGACCAAGGGTAGCCACAAATACTCAGCAGCTCCAAAGCCCAAAGCAGCTCCAAATTCGCTTCCACGTTTTAACCAAAGACGAAGAACAGGCAGCTTTGTGGTGGAAGATATGTTCAAAATGACGCAAGGTTCAGGACGTGGAAGCCCTTGGGTGTGTTCAGTTCTTTGACGAGCAATCAGTACGAAGGGGACTTATAGACGAGCTCGTTGATTACGAAAGGGATTTACAGTACGTACAACCTTGTCCATGATGGTTCACATGTTTAACGACGTCGCCACCGACCAGGAGGGCCGCGACAGCGCCAATCCGTCTGAAACGAGCGGCAGCTGCCTGCCCGAGGACGCCCCCTGGCGGACGCCGCGTGACCACGGCCAGACGACAGCGCTACCTACCGACGCCCTGCAGCGAGACCTACGGCGCACGTGGGGAGTTACAAACCTGGCCACTTCGTCGATCTTGAGCAGGTCGAATAGGAGCACGGAGGACGTAAGCAGTGGGAGGACTGAGTCGCGGAACTCGACGCCACTCGAGCGGCGGCAGACCCATCACGTTGCGGCAAGTCAGAGTGGTGCCCTCCACGGACACATGCTGGTTGGCCAGCAGGAGGTGCAGCATGCTCAGTCTGGACGGGGAAAGCGGCGGCTTCATATTGGGGGCTGAAAACATCCTGAACCTGTCGGTAACGCCTAGCTAGAACCAGCACTGACAATAACGCTGACAATAGCTCTAGCGCAACAACGCTGACAACAGCACTGCATCCAGTTCTGGCATTTTTTTCTTTCTCATCGGATTTGCGAACTTTCTTTACGAAGACTTGGTAATTTTTCAACACTGTATTTAGCGCGATTCTGAATGCGTTTTCTTGTTGCCTTTAAGCAGAACAATGAACCGTGCGCATACACCGCTCGCAAAAATTGCATTCTGACGTCGGTGCTGCGAATAGCTTATTACAGTGGTTACGGGAAATAGCGAACGCCAGGTGAAATCCAGTTCTTGTCCTTACACTGTCTATGGCTGCGGTGGCGGGGAGCAGGAGGAGCGATTCCTGTCAGATGAATGGCTGGGGTGAACACCTGCCATCCACCCATAACCTACTGATGTAACTTGTTCATGCAACTGCGAATCAGCCTGATTCTTACACATTGCTCCGATCGCACATTTTCGGGGGAAAAGAGACCAACTTCAAAAATTCCGAATATCCGATCCGAATATTTCAATGCACCCATCCGAACATTCAAACCCCAAATCCATCTGACTCCTCGGCTCTAATTCTGTGACACATACCCACGCATTTGCCACATGCGTCCGCCCTTTGTAGCGGCGGCTGACAGAGCAGCGACGCGGCTTTATCCCGAGACTATCGTCTCCGCTCTGTCCCGCAGGTCCAGCAGACCCAGGACCGGACGGGGAACAGAACACCAAAGGTCCCACCTTCTAGGACGACCGGCGCACCTGGCGCTGGACCAGACGTCGGGTCGACGACTTTCCGGGCTGCACGTTTCGGAAGACGGCTCAACTATCTAAGACCCGCAAATGGCGGACCTCTGGGCGCAAAGGTAACGCGGACAAAACCTGGAGTACGGCTGTTACACAGAGATAAAACTGAAAACTATCAGTACAGCGCCGCAGCCGTCATTCCGCGTGCGTGACAGCCATGATCATCGATGGCTGAGCACCAAGCGACTCTGATATGGCACAACCGATGGATTGCCACCAGGTTGAGATGATAACGGCAGATGTTTGTGAGCCCCAGTCAAGCACTGGAAACGCAGAGCAAAAAGGCCACCTAACACCAGCTAGAACGCACTCCGTTGGCAAACAACACACAAAACGTCTGTCCCCTTACACGCTGTCCGCTTAAATATCAAAAACTGGGCATCCCAGCCACTGTTCACCGATCGCCACCTACTAGACAAAATGTCTGCTAGAAACGGCCCTATGGCAGTTTCCGCCCAAAGACGGCATTATTCCATTACGAAGCCGTCAGCAGAAGTTCATACGGGGTGCACCCGAGGCAGATACGGTGTCAGAGAACAAGATGATTTGGCGCGGCTCGACGTACAGGACCACCACGCAAAACACGCCGACAAGCTACACACCACTGAGCACCTCACAGAGCAAACCTAAAATGGCCGCGGTCTCCGGCAGGCCCGTTCTCGAACATCGTCGGGCGGGCTCCGACAATACGTCCCATACAGGCAAACTGTACGCAAAGCTCCCGCGCGGCTTCATCCATAACTCATAGCCTTAAGTTCTCGTTTGTACAACAGCAGCATTTGGCCCAAGCCTCGGAAATCCTTTAATGTTCTGTCTGCGAAAATAATGGGGTCCAATATCCATATTCCAACACGGGTAACGCGATAGCAGCCCAGCAGCAAGTGAAACGCACCGGAATGGAAAGGGCACATTCAGGAATTGCCATTAAGATAATCATGTAGGAAGGCCGAGCAAGTATTTATTCGATACAATGCGTTTCAACTATTTATTAATGAGAAAAATAATATTTCGGCACGTCATATGCTTCACTATTTCCAGCCATTATGAGAATAATCCGCGACAACGAAGCAGTTACATAGGGTTAGTTACAGGGCACTGACACCCATCGGTTGCGCCGGGATCACGTGGTCTCTGGTCACGGATAAAGCCCTGAGCACTCTGAGAACTCCCGCACCTTCACGCCACGTTTCGCGAGTCCCACGCATACTTAGTGTTACTGTCAAGGCTAGAAAGCAGAGACATCTGGCGGGCATCCAGCGAAAACTCCAGTTCGAAGTTCTGCCGAATGTGGTCCGGGTTCGTTGACTTAGGTATCACGCCTGGAAGGAGAATTTCGGTTTGAGAACAAAATACATGAACCACAATCAGGCAGAGCGACTGTTAAAACCCTACAAATAAAATGCGCACTTTTTAAACGGGGCCACTTCAAGAACGTCTACGAACATTGCCTTGTAAGACGTCTAAAGAGTGCGCAACAAAGACGTGACTAAATCAGGGAAAACTTACTAAGAGACTCCTGCAGGGCCCATTTCAGAAGCACTTGTGCCGGTGACTTCTTCACTTCCTTGGCCACGTCCCGTACCGCCGGATCACTTAGAAGTGGGTTCACTTTCACCGTTGTTCCTAAAATTAGACAATAATTACACTAGCGGCACACCCCGCATGTACTTGTCTTAACAAGCAAGTCAGTAGTCATGCAAGCCAGTATCCACGACTAGTGACTCGCAACTCTGATATATTCATTTTTTGGCGTCGCATGGCGTTCAGTCGTAGTGCGGGCGCTAAAATGCAAACCAACATACCCAGAGACGAGTACGCCTGAATGTGGATGTTGTTCTCCTCGCAGAACTGCCTCAGCTCCTTCTGCTGATAGTGTGGGTGGCACTCCACCTGTACAGAGTGCGAGTCATCGTGACACCACGTCGCAGGACCTTCATCAACAGGGTGCCCGGCCCAGGCGGAGTACAACTCCCAGATGCGAGCAGAACAAACAAGCTGATAGGCGGCGGTGACCCCGCTGGCGGCCGAGGGCAGCAGCAGCTAATGACGGACTCGCCAGCGGCCGATGTCAGAGGCGACTGGTTGGAGTTCAGTCGGCGCAAACACTGGCGAAATCAAAGACGACCGGTAATCTGACGGCGCGGGGAGCCGATTCGTCGGCCACCTGACAAAGCGTACATTATCTCCTGCGTTTCTCCACGTCGTAACTTTGGATGGGTAAAGGCTAATTCAAATCTGAGGTAGGAAACAATATGTTTAAGCGACGGACGCATATTGCAGTCAAACTACAGCACGAAGTGACGAACCATTCAGCTGCGACTTTGGGTTTCAACTATATTATAAAGAATCCCAGAAAATCCTAGGTTATAGGTCCCAGGTCACTTGTGCATTTAATTCTACTTTAGCCAGTTTAATTAATTTTATGATTTTTTAACATATTTCGCCTCAAAATGCTGCATAATACGCAAAGATGCCAGTAGAACGACCAAGTCACCAGAACCCGACCCGCTCCCCATCCCTACACCACCGGCGCAATTCCCCAGCTTCTGGGGAACTTATTATGACATACGTTGCCATACTCTGTCATACGGTGAGGTGTGAGACCATTTGCTGATATGGTGCATGGCCCAAAATGCAATTTTATGGACGCTTACATTCTCCTTCTCCTTTTAAAATACAGATTACGGGTTCATATAACTGTGCTTCTTCTAAAACCATACGCATAATGCCATAAAAGACGCAACAACAGAACCTCCCAAAACTCAATGCTGAATACGATAGTTCCAGAAACCACGACAAACTTGAATTACAGATAGTTCGGAGGCATGGCCCATACAGCATGAAAAAACCTGGAAGTCACCACCTGACTATGGGCATCGATGACGTGTGTTAGTGGTGATGGGTTTCATGACCGCAGTACCTGGAAATCTCTGGTGCCTCTTAAAGCCCGTTCTCGGGCTTTAACCCTATTCCCGGCAGGGGGGGGGCGGAATCCGCCCCCCCTCGGGTTTTTTGCTTGCCAATTCCAGGGTTTTTAACGCAGCTTCACGAAACTCGGTCACTTTTCCTAGCTATTCTTTCTACGTGCCGTGACAAAATTTCAAAATTCTACTTTGCTCAGGGGCGGAGTCAGGCAACGTTTTTGGGAGGCACCTCAGGTCATTTTTGGCCATGTTAAGGGTAAAAGGAAAATGTCTGCCAAAAACAGAGTTTTTAAGATAGAACTTAAACCTTTATATGGATGTATAGCTCAATAGTTGGGCCATGTACAGATAAAATTTTGTTCACCTGAGGTCATTTTACAAGGTCAGGTCAAGGTCAAAAGTCAAAATTTGTTTTTTCGCAAGTAATTTCGGCGCCGTTTTTTCAAATGCCAAACCCGGAATATCTATGACGTAGAAGGGTGCCTTCTACTTGTGTACCAACTTTCAGCTTGATATCAGGTCGGGTCACGGAGCTATGACCTAAAATGTCAGTGCGCGTACCCTATATCGCAATAGCCATAAAATGAAATTTTTGAAATAGAGTGAATTCAAACGATTGAAAACGTTTAAAGATAATATTAAATGCATAGGAGATCATTCCAAGTGACCCCAAGGTCACTGGAGGTCATTTAAGGTCAAAGGTCACAAGTTGATCTGAGAAACGTGTGACCATGACAGTTCCCCCTTTTTCATGTCCCTGGCACCGCCTATGCTAACATTATACAAACATTGCAATGCGATTTGTACTTCTTTATTATAACATGACTAGCAGAAGCCAAAAAAGTGTTTTTGCCTCTTTTGTTCATCCAGTTGTTAGAAAACTAATCCTCCTATTTTTGAAACCCTGTGAACGCCCATGAATTTTCTCAAAATTTCAGATTTGTGGACCCATGGTAAAAGCCCTATCCATAATCTCTCGATTCATGCCAGTTTCATCGAAATTGGTCGGTAAACAACGGAGTTATAAGAAGTCCAAAAGTACCCCCCATTTTGACATTTTTACCCCCCTGTATCCACAAATTTCAAAATTTTGAAAATTTCTTTTTATAAAAATGTAGTTCACGTGACGGCAAATCGATTGCCGGTTTGTTGCGATGAAATGGGACGAGTAGTTCTCGAGATCTCAGGGGGGGGGGCCGAATCCGTCCCCCTGCCGGGAATCGGCCATACCGTCTAGCCCTCCGGGAATAGGGTTAAGATCCAGATCCAGACGTATCCCGATATCGCAATGTCCATCCAGCTCCTACGCCATCGGAACCTTTCCACTTATCATACCCGATGCCACGATACTGTGGCCTCCGCTGCTACCCATCACGTCTGCACCTCTGCTAACCATCGCCTCCCCCACCACAGCTTACTCACGGCACCGGACGCACGCCGGCGGCAGAGAAGACGGTCCGGCGACAGGCCGACGCCTACGCTCGCAGTCGACTGCCAAGACGAAACATCGCCTAACCGGCCATCCTCATGTGCCTCTTGCGGCGAAAGAGGGGTCTCTCACAGGAACCACCTGGCCAGTGAGCTCGCTCACCTGGTTCACGTGCGGAGAGACATCGCACGTCTCCAGCAGCTGGCGCAGGTGGTCGTTGCTGTAGTTGGAGACCCCGATGGCCCTCAGGGTGCCGTCAGCCAGCATCCGCTCCAGGGCGCGCCACGAACCGGCACGCAGCTCAGCGTTACGCGCGTCTGACGGCTCCAAACCCGCCGCCCCTGACGGAGGGGCCGACGGCCGTCAGGAGGCACGGCCGACCGTCAGGAGAGACGGGCAGCGGTCAGGAGGGGCGGAATGCCGTCAGCAGGGGTGGACAGCCGTAGGGAGGGACGGATTATCGTCAGGAAGGGAACACAGCCGTAGGGAGGGATGGTCAGCCGTCAGGAGGGACGCACAACCGTCAGGAGGGGCAGACAACCGTCAGGAGGGACGGTCAGCGGTCAGGATGAGCGGGCAGCCGTCAGGAGGGACGGTCAGCGGTCAGGATGAGCGGGCAGCCGTCAGGAGGGACGGTCAACGGTCAGGATGAGCGGACAGCCGTCAGGAGGGGCGAATAACCGCCAGGAGGGGCGGACAACAGTCAGGAGGGACGGTCAGCGGTCAGGAGGGACGACCAGCTGTCAGGTGTCGACTTCCGTCAGGGGGATGGACAACACTGAGGACGGATAAACAGCTGTCGAATGGATGGAGTGATGAGGGATGGACAGCCGTTAGTGGGGATGGCGAACCACCACGAGGAATGGATGGCCGTCAGAAATGACGGACGGTCATCAGGAGGGTGGACAGCCGCCAGTAAAAATTATAACCATCACAAGGGCTGTCTGACCATTCGTAGAGATGTGATAATGTCAGGAGGGACGGACTGGCATTAGGAAGGATGGAACGCCGTCAGAAAGGACAGACGACCGTCAAGGAGAGCTGACTAGGTACCAAAATGGATTGGGCAACCGTCAGGAGGGGTGAACTGGCAGTCGTCATTAGGGATGAACAGCAGTCATCGGGAGGGGTGAACAGCAGTCGTCAGGAGGGGTGAACAGCAGTCGTCAGTAGGGGTGAACAGCAGTCGTCAGGAGGGGTGAACAGCAGTCGTCAGGAGGGGTGAACAGCAGTCGTCAGGAGGGGTGAACTGGCAGTCGTCAGGAGGGGTGAACAGCAGTCGTCTGGCGATTAGTTAAGTCTCACCTCCAACGCCCGTTTGCTTTCTGTCACGCGAGTCGGAATCTAAACTGATTTCTCCTAAACGTCTAGCATCCACGAGCTTCACTTTTCGCCGCGGCCCAACAGCATGGCAAAACCCGCCCTAACCCGCCCCGGCGCGCACTCCGGCGGTCGGCAGCAGAGCCCGCTGTCCGCGGCCGCTCGCCGCCGGCCCGGCCGGCAGGAGGGTCCACTCACCCGGCCAGTGGATCAGGTACATGTCGATGTAGCTGGTCTGCAGCGCTGCCAGCGAGCCGGCCACGGCCGCCAGACACTGCTCGTAGCCCTGGCTGCGGGGCGCTGCGGGCAGCGGGCACGTCAGTCCGGGCAGGTCCGCCGGTCGGCGCGGCACCAGGTGCGTTAAAGCAGCGCGGACCGCGTCACGCGTCACGTCCGCCGTCAGCGAGGGCGGCAAGTCCACGGTTTATTTCAGTGACGACAAGAGGGTTTACAACGCAGGAAACCTCACGAACTGGGGATGGCGGAGCTTATAAGTCCCGGGTGCTCCAGACCCAGGCTGGGGATGCTCAAAGCACAACCGGAGGACATTTCATTTTAAAACTGTCGTACAAGAAAGATCGAAGTCAGGTCTGTACCTAACTATACATACTTTCTGGAATATACACGTGTTTCTGTCGATTTCCCATTGGATGTTTGGCCGCCCGGTGAAAATTTAATCACTGGTTTGTGCGGCCGAAAGGCGCTGTCTTATTCCCAGACGGACGTTGCAGCAGGGATCAGTTCCTAGAGGGAAACGGCCACTCGACGCCATTTCGACGCGCGGCTGCCCTGCCATCTGACGAGGAGGAAGGTAAAGAAAGGAGTGGCCGGTGGCCGGCCTTTTTCAATGCAAGGGCACGTGGGAATCACGGCATTTGTTACGTGATTTGCAGTCGTGCTTCCATCGATTCTGAAGAGGACTAGTGTTCCCTTTTTGGCATCGAAAGGTGGAAACCGACAGGTCTGCATCAATGTTTTGAATTTGCGCTGGTTTTGCCATATTTAAGCGAAATTTAATGGGCGCAGCGTTTGTCTACTAGGTAACGAAAGAAAATGGTTCCTGGTAATGAATTACAAAACATGACTTGGATTGAGATAAATACTGCCTTGTGGATACTTAGGTGGGTAACTAGATAAATATCACTTGGTGGCCTGGTATGGAACCAAGCCAAAATACCTGAGTTCTTAACATGTCATTTACGTATCCAAACCTAGGGATGTCGATTTCTGTAAATGACTGGGGGTAGGGGCCGAGCCGAGGGCCCGACAACCTAACCTGTCCCCAAATGTGCGTTTCTCAACGGACTTATCCTACTGTATTTGGACCATCTGAAATTTGTGTATACAAACACACACACACACATATATATATATATATATATATATATATATATATATATATATATATATTTATATGTATATAGACCGATGGATTGATATATAGAAGATAGAAAGATAGATAGATGCATAGCTTTAGACTTCATTCTTTACTTTCTGCCTATGTCTTATCTATTGCGACCATTTTTTTCGTCATCATTACTCATTTCTCTTTAAAACCGGTAGAAAATATTGGAGGGGTCCAAACCAACATCGGTGGTCCAAATCAACATTGAGTAGACCAGGGCCCTCCCAAAAGAATACAAATCGAAACCGCTCCCAAAAAATCATTAGCACCCCAAACTAACACTGCAGCCTTTGTATCAGTGTATTCTAATAAGGTCCAATGACAGACTGTCATATCACATTCCTTTGTATGACATTTCCTCATATGCAAATATTTGCAAACAAATCTTTGTATCGCAGTCCTTTGAACGCAAACATTCGTATCGCAAATCCTATGCGCAATATTGGTAAATGCTAAACTTCGTATAGAGAATTCTTTGCGTCACAATTCTTTGACCACGATGAGTTGTATGCAAATCGTATGCAAATCGCCGTACCGCAAACCTTTGTACGGAATTTCTCCACATATGCATTCTCCACATAGGCCTGGTCGCCGATCGAAATCGCGTCAACCGCTACCACCCCTCTCCCGAGCCCTCACCGCCAGTCATCGGCTTCCTCCCCCTCCCGCGAACAAACAGTGGCTGGGTTCGTCCCTGATCGCACGCAAACATACATCCCTGTGATGCACTGCTGATCTGTTCATCGACCAGCCAGTCGTAACACGGCTTATTCTCCAGACTGTTTGGAGGCCTCGCCATAGAGCCCTGTGATGATCGCCGGTTGCGTGCGCCGCCCTCATATGACAATACTCTCGCTAGATGGCAGGAGGTCCGCGCGCTGTCGCCGAAAACGATGCAAAAGCTCGGGGGGTGGCCAGTCCCGTAGTAACTGATCCCTGGTCTGACCATGCCATTTATGGCTCCTCGCATTGCCACAGCAGATGCCTACCCTGCACAGGCGCCGTCACGCACGCCGATCGTCACGAGAGATCGTGACGCTTCTTTCAACGATCCTGAACACCATCGGCTGGGCTACGGTTCCTGCAGACGGCGACCAACGCACCGAGCCCTGCAGAGTGCGGCCAGCGTACCGAGCCTCCAAAGAGCGCGGCCAACGTACCGAGCCTCCGAAGAGCGCGGCCAACGTACCGAGCCTCCAAAGAGCGCGGCCAACGTACCGAGCCTCCGAAGAGCGCGGCCAACGGGCACCTGAAGTGCGCGGCCAACGTGCCGGGCACCTGAAGTGCGCGGCCAACGTACCGAGCTTGCTGGTGAGGAAGAGGTCCTGGCGCGTCAGCGAGTGGGCCGGCAAGAGCCGGGAGAGGGCCGACCCGATCGCAGCTTCATTTTTGTAGCCCTCGGCGGTGTCTGAGGAAGAGAACACTTGCGCGCAGGAAAGCGGGAATGGCTTTCAAGAGTCTGAAAACTCCCGGTATTTTGTATTCGCATAACACTTTTTATTTTGCTTGTCTCATCACAGCGAAAACGCGAAACATATGGTGGCGCTGCGCTTATAGGAAAGGAAACATTTTTGTTCCGGCCGACGTAAGTGAAGAGAAGCAATATCATGATAAAAATAATGAAACAGCACTGCTGATCGCAACCATGCAGTTAAAGTGGTGGCTTACCTATCGAGCGATATCCAGTTGTGAGGGCAACATCCAACAGCCTATCCATCTCCTTGCCAGGAACCTTGTAGGTGCCATCTGCAGAACATTACAGATGCATATAACAATATGAAATGGCACCCTGTCGGTCCCACTGGGTACAATGCTGTGCGACGCAGATGTCGCCCACTTGAAGTCTACGAAAGCTCACTACGAAGGCTCACCGAAATGACCCGTTGACGTTCACAAGGTGCCCCTGGCCGGTTGGCAAAAAGCTACCAGCCCGGCTAGTAGCCCGCAAGCCCACGATTTTGGCAAGCAATGAGGCACGGGTGGAGATTTCCGAAACTTGAAAGTCTAATCCTTTTTGTGCGGGTCAGGTACCTCGTTTTTCTTTTCACCATTACAATCCATATACGATGCTTTGTATACATTCTGGGTTCTAGGATCAGTCTTCAATTCTGAAAATCGAAAAGTGCTGTCTTCTCGTCCAGCCCTAGAATTCTACTCTTGGACGGCTGTTCTTTTGTCTCCACCCTGGAAGCACGGCACACAAACACGATCCCTCAAAAACTCCACAGGACTTCCGAGAAATACTCTGGAAGGACGACGATGAAAGTTTTCAGTTTGTTGTGTTCAACTTTAGGCACTAACAAAGCGGAGTCAAGGACGGAGAAAAATAATAGAGAGAAGGGCGAAAGGCAAGCGGATAGGCTCGCTCGCCAAGCCTTCGGAGTCTGTCCATACGGTGCCTCCGGTATGACTAAGTATGAAACAGCAAACGGTTTTCCTGCGGTTTCGCCGAGATGAGGTATCGTTCGTCGTTCAGCATAAGGAATACCGAAATTATGGAGTCGTGGAATGTGGAAGTGAGTTCTACCCCAAATAGAATCCCTACCACATCGAAGAAAGACAGGCCGCCCGCTAAATGAGGCGACGTGTTCTGTCCTTAGCCCTCGCCCGACTGGCGGTCGGCGCCGCTCACGCTTGACTGGGGGAAGAGGGCGGTTGACAGCCCACTCTAATTTACGAACGGTTGGCCGCACGATAAAAATAAGCACACCTTTGGGAAGCTCGTGACAAGCAGAGATCAAAACTGGTCTCATTTTTAGTTTTGGATTATATGTAAGCTATTTACGCCCTTTATATGTTTCCTCATAGCGGACTGCTTGAGACTGAGAAACGGCCTGAATCTCAACGGCTGTGACTAATAATGTCTAGGTGAGGGCAACAATGCACAGGTAAAGGTCCGCAGATGCCGATACACGTCTAATTTCCCCGACTTGTTTAATATACACGCCGAAACGTTGAGTTAAAGACACGACAATTACCGTCCCGGCTGCCGGCGAGCGCCGCAGCCGTCCGCAGTACGAAATTAACGGGAACGAATTTTAGCGTCCCTTTATTTTGGCGACATAAGCCTATTTAAGTTAACGTCATTGCTCCTAGTGGTTCTTGTGATGGTTTCTCATGCTTAAATTTCGCAAAAATTCAGTAGTTGCCAATCTACACCATTGGTGGAGCTTTAATCGCGAGAGTCTGTTTATTTCCAAAGTATGCAATTCTTTGAAACTTTTTGAGCTTCCTGGTATTACTTGCAACCGTGCGAGCCAATTCTGCCATTTTCTATCCGTTCTGAGTAGTTCATCATCGATTCTGACGGCGGTACATTTTGGCTCAAAACAGTTATTCGTAACCTGACCTCAGGTCAATGACTAGAAGTCATGTAACTAGATGTCTGCATCACCCCACGCTAAAAATGTTGTGAAAAATGTTGTCAATTTCCGAACAAAACGACTTCATGTCTTAAAAAATGTGCTTGACCTTAGGTCAGTGACCAGGAAAATGCCGAAAAATCGGAGGCAGCAGATCTGTTGCATCTATCGAGATATCTAAACCCTGGAAGTCTTGCTGTAATATCATATTTTCCGAAAAACTTACAGGGCGCTTGGCTTTTTTTAGACATAGGTCCACTTGACCTGATCTGGGTCAGACACCTGACTTGACCTGAGATCAAAACTTTGAAACAAGGTGTAAAAATGATCATGCAAAAGGTACACGAAGTTTCGTGGCGCTGCGTTTGTTCGTTCTTTCGCAATCCCGGAAAAACCTGAGGGGGCGGTTAACCGCTCCCCCCAGTCGGGGGTGGGCTAACAAAACACCTTCATCCCACATAATCACGCTTTCAAGGTCTCCAGTGCGCCGAGGTTTCCGAGCCTAAAGGGTGCAGGGTTCTCCAGCGACCGTGTTGAGTGACATGTCTCACTGCATAGATAGTGATCAAACGTCTCGGTTGCTGCGTATCAACCATGACACCGCGAGTGCCAAAGACGTAATCAAATATTGTTTTGAAACTCGGCTTTGAGGTCCTCGTGAATTACACCACCAAAATCCTGGATGTCGCCTAAAAGGAAAGCAATGTGCACTCCAGAAAAACTACCACGTATCAGCAGCGCAGAACCAGGGCAGTGTTGCGCAGTCGGGACACAGTTTGGCAGCTCTCTCTGCCGGGAGTGATCACGGCACGGCCGTGACGGCTGCGTGACGTTCCTGACCGGGGGCGATCCCTCGCTCTCGCTCTGCGCGTCCTGCACTGGCTCCGCCTGGCGGCGAACTGGACGTCCTCCGGGATCCGGTCGCGGGGAGCCGACGCCGGCCAACGCTGACTGCCGTCCACGGGGCGCTGAGAGCCGGCTCCGGATGCGGATTTCACGGACCCACGAGCCCAACTCACTCTACGCTCTATCGACATCCCTACGTTGAGCTGTTTTTACTTACGGTGATCGTAACCATCACTTCCTTGTCGGCAAGCCGTCTGAAAAACGACACTGAAAGCATGTAGTCTGTAAGTCCGAGAATGCCCATGGAAAACCTGGGTTCTGGCTCACTTTTCAGCGTCCTACTTGTGCTTCCTTCCCGGTGCCATGATGTGGTGTGCCCATGTTTCATTTGCTTTGTGGTTTTGGCTCACACAAATCGGTCCACGTCATTTTCAACATACGTCGGTTGCGCCTCCAGACGCTTCACCATGAGCGACATACTCATACGTCATCCACTTAGCAATGCGGAACAGCGTGGCGTAGGGGATAACGTTAGTTACACATGTCAATGGGGCGTTTTCACTGTCTGAAGAATGTAATCATTATTAAAGGGTCGATTCACCGACAGCTACCTCTGGGCAGATGCGCCGCTGCTACGTGGGCGTTGGGTCCCAGGTCGTCGACGGGGCAGCGGAGTAGTGACCAGGTCGCCAATCACCCATAACGGTTGCCCCGTGCCAGCGGAAACGTTTCTCGTTATCGCCCTCAGTTTCGTCAAGCAGCGGATTTTCGTAAAGGACGCGTAAGGGACAGTGTCTCAGTCCTCTACGAGTAACGCATCTCCATTGGGACTACATTTGGCGAGTTCAGAGACGCGCTCAGAAACTTTGTCACCTCTTCTCTCACTTTTGGAGACGCTCCACACTCCTGGATATAGGCAGCAATGCGTCCTTCTATATGATCTCAAGTCTACGAATGTTGTAACTGGATGCAAAGAGCATGGCGACGAGGCTGACCTGCTTGACAAACTACCGACCTGCTCATCTGTGCGCTCAAACCAATGCGCACTGTTTTTTGCGGCAGGCAAATGGTCCAGCTTGTTTCCGCACTTCCAACTTCCATCGATGCCCAACAGCAGTACACCAGTCACCCCCTCCCCCCCCCCCCCCACAGTAGCGCCACAAGCATCTTCCTAATGCGCGCGCCTAAGACAGGAGAAGACGTTTTGCGTGACGAGCAGCAAAACACTCCAAGCGTCCACAGCAGGGCGTCGATCGACGCTGTTCCGCGTCTTTTGCCTCCAGGCTAAGACAACTGCAGAACGTAAGCCTGATGCTGGGCTTGATGTTCTTCATTCTGGACTATTCAGATCACATGAAGGTGCACTTGCCCACTGACCTGGCTGGGATAGCAGCTGTGACTAACTGCAACTTAAGCAAAGATTCCTAAAAGAACACGAACCTTTAATCACAATGTATTCTACCTTCATTGGTACCTGACAGAGAAAAGAGAACAGACTGAGGGTAATGAGACCTGCAGATCATTCGTACATGATCTTTGTGATTGGCTAGACAGTAGATATATTCATACAGCAAATATAACAAATGTAAGTGTATCTTACCTCACTGGTACATGACAGAAAATTGAAAATATGCAAACTGAGTGTAAGGAGACCCTCAGATCATTTGTACTTCATGATTTCTGTGACTGGAAAGATAACAAATTTACTTCTGGGGAAATAGTACTGGTCATTGAATCTTATATTTCATAGGCTTCACTTCTGTAAGAGTATTTCTTATTTCATTTTATGATGGTCCTGGACTGACATTGTGAGAGAAGCAAGGGAAGCAGTGTGTTTGCTCTGAGGGCATACTGCAAACACATTAAGAGCCTAAAGATGTTTCCACACATTCTAGTAATCAGTGGAAGTACAGAACTTGAAACAATGACATCTTAAAGCATTTTCTGGCACACCAAAGGCAAAGGAGCAAGCCATTGGTGGTTGGTCCATTTTGTCATAGTTTGTGTGAAATAGAGATATTATCTGGAAATATTTTATCTAAAACATGGCATTTTGTGCCCAATCCGTCCTTCTAGCACTCCTAAATCCAGAATTATGATACACAGCACCTTGTTGGTCAGTGAGCTGGCTCATAATCGAGATGTCCCTGGACACTGGCATCAGGCTTACATTCTGGTGGATGCTTTGTGTTTTGCTGCTCATCATGCAAAGCTTTGGTGTGCCCATTAGGAAGATTGATTGGCATTAGATTAGATTTGCATGCAAACACAAGGAAAAGAGCACAGCAAAACCCTGGACTGATGGATAAGAAGCCAAACAACACAGTCCAGCATGTGGCAACAAAAGGCCAGAGTCCCATAACAGGGACCTGCATTTTGTCCAGGACCAAAAGGGCCAGCCATTCATGGGGTAGCCATAAGGTGCAGTTGTACAACTCAATCAAGATACTTCAATACCTGGGGTGAAATTACTTCACATCTGGAGACACCTGAGCACACAAGTCTGAGTCATGTCCAAATAACAGACTCCACTATGAGATGACCCTGATCCCAATGCTGCTGACTTCAACCTACTCAAGATAAGTTGCAAGAAAATTTAGTAGATGCAACATATAGTGCACAGGGAAAGTTTTTCACCAGATATCTGGGATATGCTCTTCTCAATGGCTTGTAGAACCAAAGTTCTATAACTAGAGTCTAAAGAAGGAATACAACTATGTGGTTCATGGAGACTGTGCTCTTTCCCTTGTGTTTGCATGCCAATCTAATACAACCACACATAATAATAAAATAATCAATTTGGGCACTGGATTATCACATCAATCATTTGCACACATACTACACTCCAAATGCATTTTGAGGGCTAAAAATCTGTCAATTAACAACTACAAAAGTTTCTGTTGCACTTAAGAACAATGCCTACAAGTATCCCATAACTAAAAACCATAAGCCATAAACCTCTTTTCGTACAACTTTTCACAAGGACCTAGTGTTATGCCATCCATGCGCACCTATGCTTGAGTACCACAGGAGCGAAGTACCTACCTTTCTTTCTTTTTCCTAGCTGGGAGTCAAAATGGATGGCAGAAAACACTGACTTGACAAAGCTAAGCAGGATTTAGATAAAAATATCATTCCCTTGGCAGTGTAATACCGTGACTGTGCAGAAGCATCAAACACAGTCCTTGAAAACAACGAACTTACATGATATTTTCGGAAGTCGAACAGCGTTGCTTAAGATCACTTCCATGGATGCTGTACAACCGATGCTATTCTGCATCAGGCCCAAGACTGCCAGTAGTTTCGTTTAAGCATATGGCAATGCTTTTGTGATAACAATGTACAATTTCAGGTCTGCTGTTTGTTTGTGAGTTGGGACACACAGTCTCTTGAGCTCAGGTGTCCAGAGTCTTGAGTTAACTCGTGTCTCGTCGGGCGTCAGTCAGTCGTCTTTCAGGCCTGCTGCAGGGGAGAAATTTATTCGAGAGTCGTAGCAAACGCGGCAGTTTGGCTACCAGTTTTACATTACACTAAAAAGCTGCAAAAAAATATGAGACATTCGAAGGCATACGTCATCCCACGTTTAGAGGATTTCAAGACAAACCAACCAGTCTGACATAGACTGATCTCATGGGGTTGTCTTGAAAGCCAAAGGAGGTGTCCAAACTATAGGCTTACTGTTTGTATCATGTGTGTCGATTGAGGGCTATGGAATATCAAATGCAGATGGCAGGACAACCATACTGCTGAAAAGAGAAAGATAGGGATAAAAAATCGTTAACACGACAGGCAATTCTCATTTTTGCTAAGAAGAAATGTTTTTAATATTCCCGTCTGGCTTCTGAGGGCTTCCAGCTAGCAAGAACATCGCGTAGCTTCAACCGGTACGGATGACATCGCGATTGATTCTATGATGTCGGAACAGCTGTACAAGTTTCTCAAGTTACTGCAGGGTAATGTCTGAGGTCAAGGAAGAAATGTGTACACTGCATTTTGCTCGGTATCTTTTAAACTGCAAGCCTTTGTTTCCCAACTCAGTTTCACAATGCCATCCAACATTTTCCGTTTTTTTTTTTGTGTGTGTGTGTGTGTAATCTCGCGTGAGGCCTTTGTAGGCCATCCAGTCTTATTCATTATTACTTCTGGCAGACGACTCGGTTTTGTCCCATCTTCTTGGCTGTGGTCGCCTGAGTTATTGCTACTCTTGCGAACTGGGTTCTGCTGTCGCGATGGTAATAGCGGTTATCCATTTTCATAAACATGAACATTCCATTATCCATTTCCATTTCCATTCCTTTCAATCATGTTGAGCTAGGACTTGCACAATCTTGTTCCGAAAAATACAAACACTGTTGGATGTGAAAAAAATAGCACAGTCTTCTCCCCGTCGTCTTTTGGTGAGCATCGGACAAGCGGTTCCATTGTGGAGAAGCTACTCTCCACACCACATGATAGACATCAGGTTCATGTATATATATATATATATATATATATATATATATATATATATATATATATATAAAGCATACTTTGAAAGAGACACACAAAGAGACGTCCAAGGGCAGATTAAGAATAGGCAATGGGGAGGGAATAATACTAATGACGTACCGTCGGCTCACACACACGGAGCCCGGACCGAGTACACAAAGAGCCAGGCCCACCACGCAGCCCGCGAAACAGCCTGAGTCTGCAAACGGAGTCTTAAAAGAGCCCGTGGCCCCTGGTCTCCAGTACGTGGAATGTATAGATCCGGTGGCCCTGGGCGCCTCAGGGGAAGAGTACGTTGTTCCACCGTCCCCGGTTTTTAGGTGGTGTCGCATGGCGGCCGGGCTTGCCCTTTCTGTGGCCACCATCTAAGGCGGCCTGAGCTTGGGCGCATCATACCCGCCCTTACACCATGTTTTGGATCAAGTATGTGATTTGACCCAGTGTGTGAATTACCTCTGCATGAGATTTGGTGGGAGGAGAGAGCTGGTACAAGAAAATTGGGTAAGACCAGCGGCGCACTCAGGATTTACCTTAAGAAGGAGCTCGGCTTAGGGTAAATGTAATCCCTGCTAAAAAATCTCCCCGGTTTCGGTCATTTTATTTTGAAGATGAGGTAATCAATTTCCTTGTCAAAAACAAAATGTTATATATTTCTTGTGTGGAGCATGCTAATTAATCATACTGTCAAATTATGACAATATAATTAATTAGCATGTCTGTATTAAAGATAACCCGTAATAAGATACAGAATATGGAACAATATCATAGAGAACTCCATTCATGTGGGGTGTACAGTGTGTACTATTTAGTTCGCTGTACTCTTCAATGTTGGTTTACAGCGCTGGGGTGTACACCTGTAACTGGCGGGAAAGAAAGGTTTTTTCGGAGTCGTTTTTACCAAAATCGGAAACGAAGTGGTTGAAATTCGGTGGGGAAATAATAGGGGGAGGGGAACTGAGTACACTGGATTGACCGGGCTGGCCTTTGCCACACCAACTTTTAACACAGTTCTTCATCCATGGATTTTAAGAAACAAAACGCTACTTCAAATGGATGCTTTTCAGCTTTCGCTGTTCTTCCCACGTTTTGCCTAAAGATTTGATTTTCTGTCTGTTGGTTCTGAGGACGTGAAACAAGGCAGACGGTTTGACCCTGGCGAGAAGGCCGCGGACGCCTGGCGCCATCGCATGCAACGCGATCGGCGCCGGAGCTGAACGTCTGGCGTCACCGCTCCGGCCGCCGACCTTGGCACGAGGTCGTACGGGCCGCCTCACACCGCACCCACCGCCTCCGACTCACGCACACGCACGCGTCGTCACGCCGACCCGGCGCGGGACGACGCGTGCCAAGCGCCGCCGGCAGGAAGCCGTGCGTGCGGACGACATCAACAACGTTGCACAGGTCCGAACGAAGCTGCAACCTGCAGCAAGCACTGCGCACACGGGCTGGCTGACACCGCTGTGTGCGGGCGCATGCTGGTGTACCGATCTCTACTGGGGTGGGGACTGAGACGACCACTTCCGCTGTATGATTGTAAATCTTGGCAGCCATGCCTAATGAGCAGTAACCGTTTGCCACACTGTTTGCCACTGTGACTTGATTTCTGACAGTCCATCAATGCTGAGCATAAGTTGCAAACAAAAGTCGTTTCGTTGCATTAAGGCATTATTCAGAGGCACATCTAAGAGGGGGCCCACCGCAAGCGCATACGAGGGGGACCCGTCGCTCCTAACAGACTACCTGGGTGTGCAAGTGATCAAGAATCGCGGAAAGAAAAGCCTAGTTCATATGGATAACTGCACTTGTAAAAGTGTCTAAGTTTTGCTTTTGGTGCTATAAACATTTTTTTTGGCTTGTGGGTGCAAAGGCCATGTTAGGAAAGCACAAATCGGCTTGGGGCCGCATGTGTACCGACAAAGGAATGTCAAGTTACAGCCCTGGCTAGTGCCTTCTATGAAAAAATGTGCAAGTTACCAAATACCTTTGACTATGACGAATCCCACGAGTACCCAGGATTTGCAAAAATTACTAACCCGCCGCCAGCGTCATTTGTGGAGAGAATGGCAACTTCGCACATCCCTTCGACGTCGACGAAAACTAAACTAAGAATAATGCGAGGAGTAAAGTGCTACAGAATTGTACCGCTCGCGACAGCTGATCCCTGCGAACCGTTCGGAGCTAGAGTTCCTCTGTTCAGTGGCCGACACCACACGATTCATACACGGCACGAACAAAGAATGCGTCAAAGGCAGGGCTGGAGAAAGTGGGGGGGGGGGGCGTCCGAGGTGTCCGGACAACGGACCCCTCGACCCTCCGACCCCCGGACCCCCATGATCAGACCGCCTTATCATGGGGGTCCGAGGGTCACGGCACTCTGAGGAGATGGTCCTTTTTACATTTGACGAGAAAAAAATTATTTCATTTACTAGGGCAGGTAGCAAACCGGGACGAGTCCGTAATAGCAACTAAGAGCTTTTGCGCGTTAAAAAGAAAAGAATCCTTCTGAGGATCCTACGTAGTTTGGAAACATTCAGGAACATGCAGACGACTATCAGTGGACCCTGAATTAAAAACTCCTGGATATAATCATGGTCACGTTGCAAAGGCACAGGGATCCTTAACACTAGCCTAACAAAGAAAAAGAAAAGTAAATGATATAGTAAACATACAATACAAAAATATAACAAATGAGGCCCTCATTAAAGATTCCTGACAATTCCAGGGACTTAACATACATTCAGGAGTCCGCAGAGAACTATTAAGGCCAATGAAGACTTCAGAGCCTCTGAAGATAATCTCGGAGTTCACAAGCAAGGCCGGGATGAGGCAAGGGTATTAGCGAGCATTCAGCGCCATCATAAAAAGATCTGCGTCCTGAGAATAGAGTTCTGAGCTAGGAAAACATTTTCCGTCTGTCTGCAAATCCGCGGTCAGGAGCAGGGGGATCCAGGATTTTGCCCATGGGGGAAGGGGCCAACGGGTCAGCGCGGGGCCCCTCCCGGCCGCCCCCCATTTTTCAATCTTCAGATATGAAAAAAACGTTGATCCGCGCGGGTCTAAGGGTAAATATTTTACTCAGTTTGACTTCTTACTATATAAAGCAGCCAAAAAAATTCAAGCACCTGACCTTATCCCAGAAAATTTTGCGTTTTCTTTACGTACAAAACGACCAAAATATGACAAAAACGGGGGGCTCTGGGCCACTGCGTCCCTCTCCTGCGTCTGGTCCAGGAGCCCCTCTGTCCCCTAGTAGTTCCTGGAGGCTTTTTTTGCCAGCTTAGGTTAGGTTTCCTCTTGCAATTAGAAAACATTTTGTCACGGCCGGAAGCGAGCTGCGGACAGCTCGGCCAGAGCTGAGAAGCCGCCCGAAGGCAGCGCCTCTGAGATGGCCGGCCGCCGGCGGCAGTGCGGCTGATGCCGGGCGGCACGCCCCGCCGCCGACGTCCGGCCACGCCCTGGGAGCCGCCTCGGCGCCGGAGAGCCGCCGCAGACCGGCGGCGCGGCCGGCGGCCCGTCGGCCGGCCGGCACGCCCGCAGACAGCAACAGCGGCGAGGGCCGGACGCATCAGATATGCCGCACCTGCCGCCGGGTCTGGGGCCGGTGCCGCGGCGTGCGCCAGATAACGGCGTCCCGCGCCGGCCCTCGACTCACACGACCGGCGCGCGGCTGCAGAAGGGACCGGTCGGTGACAGGGCCCTTCGCCCGGAGCCCCCAGTCACGTCAGGTCTTCCTGATGGCAAGTCTGACCGAGGTCTAGTCACGTGGGCCTGCCATTATCCAGTTTTTCGGTTTCTTGGGCGCCACATTCCCTTGGACTCGGGTGCGAGGGTTGAAAATCAGTTGAAAATCGATCGTTTTGAAACATCACTAGTTTCCCTGTGTCGCGCAGCCAGTCATTTAACTGTACGTGCTGCTCCGTCGACCGCGCACAGCTGAAAGCGTCACTGTTCCCTGTGCTCATCGGATTTAATGACGCTGTAGTCATTCGTCATGTTTATTTCATAGAACACCCATGTCTTAGAATACACGTCCTCGGGTCACGGAAACGACCCAGCAGTACCGTTCAAACCAGAGAACATGCGATTTGTCACGAATCACGACACAGATGTGGAGTTGTCACCAGGGGCGTCAACTTCCGTAAATGATTGGGTGGGCCGAGCCGTCGGCCCGACAACCAACCTCCCCCAAATGTGGGTTTCTGAACGAATTTAAGCCACTTTATCTTAATCAATGGAAATTTGTGCGTTTTCTGTTACTATTCTTCAAGTAAAAGTTCTGTATATCCCATGTGTATAGGCATATATATATATATATATATATATATATATATATATATGTATGATATAACGATAGAAACATCACTTCATGCCTCATTGTTCATTTTCTATCTTTTATCCCCTGTGGCCGTTTCTTTGGTTATTTTTGCCCAATTCCAATTAAAACTCGCAAAAAATATTGGAGGGGCCCAAACCAACATTGGAGGGGCCCAAATCAACACTGGGTGGGCCAGGGCCCCTCGAAAGAATACAGATCGACACCTCTGGTTGTCACCAAACTGGCCATTGCGTTCCCACTGCCACTGCTTTCTTATTCTGGGATTCTGGAATTCTAGAACATTATACTAGACTGGTTTCGTTTCCTTTCGCTGGCCACGAACAGTTCAACGCGTCACGATTTGTCGCGCCTGCGTTGTTATCGTCTCGTACGCAAGGTTGTGGTGGCCACGCAGGTTTGGCTGCGTGCAACGTCAGCGATGCAACGGAGTTTGCAACCATTCTGGTGTAGCCACCTTACTCGATCGCCAAGAATCAGGGCCGAATCAATTCACCATGACTCCAAATGGGCCCGACTGCGTCTGAAGGAGGTGCGGCCAGCCCGCCACAGCATCGGAGACCGTCGGCGACCGAGTCAAGCGGTTGCGCGGCTCCACCTTGAGGAAGGCGCCGTCCTTCGGCCGCGTCAGGAAGGCGCTCAGGTCGAGCGGCATGGGCGGCGGCGGTGTGCGCGGCCCCGGCTTCAGCGTGCTGTCCCGCAGCACGGCCACCAGCGCCACCTTCGCCTCGAACAGCGCGAACCGCATGGCGATGCAGTTGCGCGGCCCGCTGCCGAACGGGATGAAGGCGCACGGGTGACGCTTCTCCTTCTCTTCGGGTAGGAAGCGGTCCTGGGTCGAAGCGCAGCGGGTCCGGGTAGATGTCCGGGTCGCGGTGGATGGCCAGCACGGGCACTTGGATCAGCAAGCCGCGCGGGATGCGCACGCTCGTGCCCGGAAGCGTGTAGTCCTTGGAGCACTGTCGCTCCAAGCGTATGGCCGGCGAGTACAGGCGCAGCGTCTCGCTCAACACCCGGTCCACGTACGCCATCTCGGCGACGGCCTCGTAGGTCAGCTGGCCGCCGTGCTTCTCCAGGACGTCGTCGATCTCGCGCTGGGCAGCCTGCTGGCAGTCCGGGCTGGTGGCCAGCGAGTAGGCGGCGAACGTCAGCAGCGTGGCCGTCGTGTCGTATCCGGCGACGAAGAACAGCACGGCCTGGCTGACGATGCTGGAGTTGGTGAGAATGCGGTGGCCGTCCTTATCTCTGGAGTCCAGCAGGAGCTGCAGGTAGTCTTTCCGGGACGTTCCGCTCGATTCGCGGTGCCGAATCGTTCTGTTTACAGCACGTATGAAAAAGTCGCTCGAGGCCTCGTTTGGATCGGGCAGTTTGAGTGCGATCCATTCCGGGAGCAACAGGAGTGCTATGATTCGAAAGAGAGCATACCCCTTGAAGGGCTTAAGGAAATTTCCTGCATGTCTCGCAAATTCCGTGTTGGGATCAACAAAGGAGTTGCAGTTTACGCCAAACGCACATGACGCGATGTTGTCCATGGTGAAGCGGCCAAATGCATCCTTGAGTTCGACTTCACCATGTTCTTCCATCTCCTGGAGCAGATATTTGCCAAGATTGGAGGCGTTGTCCAGGCACAGCTGGTGCATGGCCTTCAGCTTGCTTGAGGAGAATGTCGGTGACATCACCGCTCTCGTTTCCTTCCACACCTTACCGTTTACAACGGAGAGCATCTCTCTGAAGATTTCGCTCGTGATAAGGTCTCGGCGATCTGTGAAATGCTCAAAGTCCTTGATGGTAATTGCGCGAATAAGATCCAGATCTCCTACAGTAAGTACAGGACGTGTCATCTCGATCCAGCCACAGTATCGCTTGCCACCACACTGGTTGTACAGCCAGCTATCCAACATTATAATCGATCCACTTTCAATCTTGTTCTTCTTATAATCCATTCCGAATGGAAGCTTAGGGGTAGGGCCCGGCACACCTCGAGAAGGCCAGAAGTCGTAGTACCTTGTGAGGTAGTGGTACACGCCACCGACAACCAGCACCAGAACGGCGACCACCAGCGGGTTCAGAAGCCATGACGTCGCCCACGACAGCAATGAAAGCAGCGTACTCAGCAGCCAGCACGCCGCAGACCACAGTGCGGAGAACAGCGCGGCGATCATTCCGTCTGACGCAGATTACAAGTATGTCGTCCGTCCGCGACTCTCTTGCGCGGGTGGCAGGATCACGTTGTCCTGAAATATCTCCAAAGAACGTCTCGTCGAAAACGTCGCCCGGTCTTGCTGTCACAACGCTTACCGGTCCGTCGTGTCCTTCCCGCGCGCGTCCTGACTCACGCTGACTGGACATCGATTCAGCAGCAGTACGGCCTTGGATGCACTCAGCCGCCAGGCCAGTGGCGTCGCCACGGCCACGACAGCGGGGGGAAACGACGTGTTCTGAGTCCTTTCTTTCCATGCATCATTACAGGAATACTGTTAAATTTTCCCGAGCGAAGTGTCAGTCCCTCCTCCCCTCACTGCACTCCCCCATCCTTTTCCACTTCCGTGGCGCCGTTACTGGCGACCGCCGAAAGTTGCCGAGTCAGGGACCTAACGTTAACTGTGTTTACCACTCGTTAGATGGCAGCACTGACGGACGACCGAGAAACACCTGGATGAATAGATCCACGCCGCATTTGAATGAGGCTAGCAAATAAATGCGGCCCTTGTCAGCGCAGTGGTTAGAGTATTGAACTCTTATAATCGCTCCATTTGGGTTCGATTCTCGACGCTGCTATTCTCGGCCTGTGGCATACATGTTTTCGATCCTGGATACTCCTGGATTCAGCCCAAATCGCTGCGCGACGCGGCACATACCTTTTCTGGTAGGGGAGGAGCTTCCTGCTTGCTCGGAGCGCCCTGTGCTCATGCTTTGGGCCTCATCGAACCTCTCGCCACGAGAGACCCCTTCGGGTCCCCTTTCGTGGGGTCTTTTCTTTGAGTCTGAGAGGAACCCTCTCTCGCATGGTGACTCGTAGGGAGCTTCATGGATCTATGTGAAAATCTGAGGGGTTCCTGATGCAGTCAGAGAGGCCCCTGAGGGGTTAGATAATCCCTGAAACGCACAGAGGGCTCCTTAAGCTCCTAAAGGACCCCTGAGTCCACAACAGGGCCCCAGCGAGGCAGAGTACCTTTGAGACTGCTAGAAGGGTCATAGGACCCCTGAGACGGCCACGATGATGACTGAGTCCCTTGGGCAGCAGAGTCCACTGGAATGTCATAGGGGCTCTGAATGGGTTTCACGGGCCTGTGCGCAAAACTGAAGGCTCCTGATGTAATCAGAGGATCTTGGGAAGTGTTCCCTGGAACCGCAAGAGGGGCTCCAACACAGCAAAGGGCCATAAGACCGCCACGCATACTATAGATGCCCCTGAGATGGCAAGAACTGAAGATGGTGCCAAGCGCGGCACGAGGAGATCCTGGCCAACCAGAGAACCCCCGGAACGGGGATTCATCGGTGACCTCAACCCCGAGAGGGCCCCAAATGGGCAACGTTGGTCTTTCCGAAAACTTTAGGTGCTCTTTGTGTTATTTATGAATCAATCAGTGTCAATATCAACATCAAAATCAATAATATGTGTGATCTTTATGCAGTTAGGGGTCCCTGGGATGGTCAGATGGGTCAGACAATACGCCAAAAGATACGTGTAACACTCTTATTTACACTTAAGCTAATCCGCGTTGCTCGAAACCTGATCTGCAAAAGATGGAAAAATGACACCATAGGTCAGTGACCTGATAAGACCTCGGTCCGACATCCTCACTCAAAGACGCCAAATGAATGGAAATTGTCCTATTCCACATTTTAACGTCCAAACACACACCCTTCTCCCATTTCGTTCGAAAACTCGCAAGGAATGGCCTGTACGGGCCGAGAAAGTGTTCAAAGTTGACCTTTTGAACCCCATTTGACCTTGAAGATATTGACCTACAGTACTGGACAAATTATTAGCAATTTCTGATCATATGTTAATTTTTGCCATTTTTGCGAAATCTGAGTCATAGAACTGGACTTCGGAGAACCAATTTAACTGGGATCCATTCCAGATTCACTTTCGTTTACTTTTCTTTCCATAAAACATCTTCGCTCGTCAAAAATTTGCAAAAAAATCGAAGTTTTTGCGATGAATCGGAGGCAAAATCGTGGAAAATGGAACGTGTCAGTGATTTGAGTCCCCGATAGAAAGGCCAAATACGTGTTTTACTGGAAACCGGTGCTCTTAAACAGGCTGAAATAACGAAGAAATTGGATGTTTCTACAACTGTAGTCAGTCATCTTGATAAAAAAAATTGATAGTGGGGAGGATATTGATGCCAAAAGAAAGGGTAAATGTGGTCGAAAGAGAATAACAACTCCAAGGCTGGACAGGCGCATTGTAAACATGGCCCTGTCTGACAGGAAAGGCTCCTGCAAGAAGATTTCCACACAGTTGACTGGTGAAGGTTTCTCTGTTCACCGTCGCACTGTAAATCGAAGACTCTGTGCTGCTGGGCTGAAGGCATACCGGCCGAGAAAGAAGCCGCGACTAACTGAACGAATGAAGAAGGCTAGGTATGGTTGGGCCATTCAACACAAAGACTGGACAGAGGCAGACTGGGCTCAGGTATGTCTGTTTTGCCTTATAATGTTTCTTAAGTGAAAAGAGAGCACTGTCATGTTTAATTTCTGTCTTTCCACTCCAATGAAAGGCCTAATTCAAATTTGTTACGAAGTAGATTCATTCATCCTATGTCAAGTAGCAATCTTTTATTTTAAACATTTACTTTTCTTTTCAGGTTATCTTCAGTGATGAGTCCACCTTTGAGGTTCTGGATGACAGAGTGCAAACAGAAGAAGGCCAGGAGAGGAATTGTCTTCCCGAATGTTTGCAAAAGACTGTGAAGTTCGGTCGGAAAATTGTGGTATGGGGTGCCATTTCTGTTCATGGTACCAGTCGACTCCATATCGTGGAAGGTGCCATGAATGCCCAGAAGTATGTGCAAATGATGGACTCTCGTTTGAAGCCACAAATCCAGGACTGGTATGGAGATGAACCATGCATATACCGACAGGACTCTGCCCCATGCCACACTGCCAAGTCTGTTTATGCATGGCTTGAGAAAAACAAGATTTCTGTGTTGCCATGGCCCGGAAATTCCCCAGATATGAACCCAATTGAAAGTCTGTGGGACATTCTAAAAGATGAGATCCACAGTGAACCAATAACGACCAAGACAAAACTGATAGAAAGACTGATTCATGTGTGGTTTCACTCGGAAAAAATTAAAGGTTTTTGTAAGACCCTCATTCGAGGCATGCCACGTCGAGTTGAGGCGCTGCGCCTGGCCAGAGGTGGTACTACCAAGTACTAAATAAACTGTTGGATTATTGACAATTCAGTTATGGTGAATATCTTGTCAGCTACGAATTATATGAAATGATTTTAATGAAAATTGACGTCATGTACAAAAATTGCTAAAAATTTGTCCAGTACTGTAGTCTCATGAAAATTGTACACAATGTCCTCACTCAAGACGCCAAATGAATGGAAATTGTCGTATTCCACATTTTAACTACCAAACAGCCACCCTTCTCCCGTTTCGTTTGAAAAATCGCAAGAAATGGCCTCTACGGTGCGAGAAAGTGTCCAAAGCTGACCTTTTCAACCCCATTTGACCTTGGAGATATCGACCCAGAGTCATAAAAATTGCACACAATGTAAATCGTTATAGCTTTACACTGTCCATAAAATTTCATGCCTCTAGCCCTTTCCGTTTTTGAGATCGGAGGGGGCACTTTTGTTCCCCCCTTCCAGAGCGCGTTAGCGCGAAACCCCCTTCCACTGCGTGGGTTAAACTGTAGTGCAGTGCCAATGTTCCATAATATGTATGTTTCCAATCGGCAATTTTTTATATATTGCACTTCATAATCTTCTTTTTTATGTTTATGGACTATTGTCACAGCACAGATAAAATAATAGACACCCAAATCTAATTCTTGCGAAAAAAAAACGCATTGAAGTGTAGATGGTGCGGATCGCTGGTGTGGCATGCCAAAACAGCTTTTGAAGTTGGTGTGGTGGAGGCCCCCCCCCCACCGCATTCCCCATCCATGAACGGATTCCACAACTGCAAACAGCCCGACATTGTAGAGTGATGAGAGTGTCCATACCGCACGGCACCGTTGTCTACCGAAGGTGTATACTTTTCAGGTATCCTGACGCTGAAGAGGCTGTGCAACTGCAACGACTTGTTGACATTTCACTGGACTAAGACGATGATGCCTGTGCAGTCTTCTCTGCTAGGGGCGGATTTCCAATTGAAACCACTGACAATGGATATTTATTTCATAGCAAGGTCCAGGCATCTAAAGACGTATTTAATTCCTTCATTTCATTACTTCTCGAACCGTATACTCATCGATTCAGTCAAATAGGTTGTATGACAGACAGCCGCACACGACGATACCCATACTGAATTCCGCACAAAGGCATAACAGTTAACGTTCGTTTTGCCCTTATCAGGATTTCGCGCAAGCGGACGAGCTATTCGCAGCCACAGTACTGAAGTGGAAGTCCTATAATGAATACAGCTAGGTGGCAGCCATGCAGACCTGTCCAGGTCCCTGGAAATGAGGAAAACCTTCGCGTAACCCTCGCAAACGTTTCATTTAGTCCACAGCTTTTTTATCCTGCACAAACGCATATTAATGACGCGCAGTCGAACGCCGCTTGCAATGACGACCGTGAATAATGTGACAGCATGGACCGCGCATGAGACAAAAGACGACGCGGAGAGACTCCTGCACTTACATGGTTCATCCTATCCCCCCGCAAAGTGACCCACTTTCTCTGCTTAGATGGTCCACACCTGTACCTTCTCAGCCACGATGCACCAGTTGGCGTGATCATAATAGGACGAAACGATGTGCAGATTGTCGACGTATTTCTCGATGAGTTGGTCCAGTTCGCCCTCCCTGAACACGTGATAGTAGCGATGGTGGCCGAACGCGTCGCTCGGCGCCGGCTCCCCGGAGGACGCCTGCCCACCGGCGGCCTGGTCGTCCTCGCCGGCGGCCGCCGCCGCGTCGAGCTCGGCCTCGGCCGGGTCGAGCGGATGTCCGGCCGACTGCGGCCGGGGCAGGCGTGTCGCCCGATCAACGGCCGGCGGGGAGCCGCCGGTCCGGCCCGCGGGGCTGTCCTCACTCTCACTCCGGCGTGACGCTGCCACGTTGGCAGGACACGAGCCGTCCGGCACTCGGCCGCACGAACTGGGCCTGGGCGTCGGCAGCGAAGGCCTACGGTCAGAACTCACGCTCAGGACCCGCGCCGAAGGGCTGGGGCCAGGCCTCAGTGAACGTCTAGGGCCTGAACAGAGTCTGGTTGCCAGCGCCGACGGGCTGGGGCCAGACCTCAGTGAAGGTCTGGGGTCTGGGCTGAGGCTGGGGATCAGCGGTGAAGGCCTAGGGTTTGACTTTACGCTTGGGGCCAGCGTTGGAGGGCTGGCACCAGACCTTAGTGACGGTCTAGGGTCCGAGCCAAATCTGGCGGCCAGCGGCAGAGGTCTGGGACCAGAGCGGCTCAGGCTAGGAGGCAGAGGCAAAGGTCTGACGACCAGCGGGGCATGTCCGCCAGCCAAACTCCGTCGCCCCGTCTCTGTCGCCGACTCGCTCCGAGTAGGGAGTGCTGCCGACTCGCTTCCGGGCAGGGAGTGTCACCTGCTCACTCCCGGCAGGGAGTATCATTTGCTCACTCTGGGCAGGGAGTGTCGCCAGCTCACTCTGGGCAGGGAGTGCCGCCAGCTCACTCCGGGCAAGGAGTGTCACCTGCTCACTCTGGGCAGGGAGTGTCGCCAATTCACTCTGGGCAGGGAGTGTCGCCAGCTCACTCCGGGCAGGGAGTGTCACCTGCTCACTCCCGGCAGGGAGCGTCACCTGTTCACTCTGGGCAGGGAGTGTCGCCTGCTCACTCCGGGCAGGGAATGTCACCTGCTCATTCTGGGCAGGGAGTGTCGCCTGCTCACTTCGGGCAGGGAGTGTCGCCTGTTCACTCCGGGCAGGGACTGGCGCTAGCTCACTCTGGGCAGGAACTGCCTGGGGCAGGAGCACCTCCTCCAAAGGGAGTTGGAGAGGAGATGCGTGCAGCCGCGCCAGTGTCATCCGGCGGCGCCTGTCCTTACTGACTGGCGCCACCATAGCCGACGTGGAATCGACCAAGCTCCAGTTCGTTCTTTCACAGCCAGTGGCTTGCCGAGGGTCGTCTATGACGCTGTCATGTTTTTCATTTGGTGCTTCCAATGGGCATGTTCCTTTCGAGTGATAAAACTCACGTGACATGGCTGCTGAAGTGCTGCCTTTGCTGGGAACACTATCGGATTTAGAAGTCTGTTTGGAGAACAATGTCTGGGGCTCTCCCGCTTCTCTGAGTCTCGATCTTGCGGTCCACATGGAGCTCTCTCGTCCTCTCAGTCTCGATCGCACGGTCCATATCTCTCCTCCTCTGAGTCTCGATCTCGCCGTCTGTACGCGGCTCTCCCGTCCCCAGAGCCTCCATCCCGCAGTCCGTGCGGGACTTCCCCGCCATCAGAGATTCGTCCGCACTTTTAGACTTGATCTGGCATTCAATATCAAGGTCCACCAGCGGCTCTAACGTTGCATGAAGCATCAGCACCTCCGACCGGGATGCCTGGCTCCGGCTCTATGTGAGCCTGGAGCTGCTGCAGCTCGATCTCGCGGTCCAGCTCCAGCAGCTCCTGCGGCGTCGGCCAGTCGGCGGCCAGGCTGATGACGCTGCAGGCGCTGCTCGGACTGCTGGCGTCGCTGCTGGCGCACGAGCTCTCGCTGCCCAGGTCGTCCGTCTCCGGGTGAAACACCTCAAACGGCGGGCGGGCAGCCGCCGGGCCACGGGCCATCGGCGCAGCGTGCGCTTCCTGCGAGCCCGGCCGGCCGGTCAAGTTCGCGCCTTGCCCCAGCTCATGCGGAGACGGCGTGCGGCTGCCGGCGGCCGGCAGCGCGCAGGCTCCGCTCACGCAGCGGCGGTCGACGCTCCCTGGCGCGGCCGGCGCGCCCACCGCCCCCAGCCGGACGTTGTTGTTGATGACGCTCTCTGACGGCGGCCGGCGCCGGCTGTGGCCGGCCGCCGCCTGGTCCGTGCCCGGAGCACGGCCGGCCGCGTTGTTGTTCGCCGGGCAGGTGTGACAGCCGCTGCACGGGCATGACGCCGTGTCTGGCCGCGGGCCGGCCGGCGGCGGCCTGGCGCCGGGACCGACGGCCGCTGCCGGCTCTGCCACGGGCAGACGACGCTGGCCTCCGTCCAGCAGCGGCGCCGGCGGCGACAGCGCTCGACGCAGGTCGAGCCGGTCCAGGACGCCGCAGCCGTGCGGGGGCGACGGCAGCGGCACCGGAGGGCGCGGCGAGCGCGGCGACGAGCTGTCTGATGAGCCGCTGGAGATGGACCGACCGCGGGGGCCGGTGACCCGCTCGGCCGGCTCTAGCCTGTGCATGAACACGACGGACACGCAGCTGTCCTCCGAGTCCAGGCTGGTGTCGCTCTGGAAGCTGTTCTCTTTGGAGCTGTCGGAGCCACTCTCGCGCGAGGCCCTGCGCTCCCTGGCGGTGCGCTGATACAAGTTACGCCGGTCTAGCCGAGAGCGTTGGGAGACATGAGGTCGGTTCTGGACCACGAGCCGTATGTTTGTGTGTCAAAGTGGACATTGAGCTCTGCCATGGACAAGATTCCATTGCTGCCATGATCAGCAACAAAGGTATGTCGTCTAGTATTCAGATCACGTCGATTTGAAGAGCACTCGAACACAAAGGCATCAGAGCACGTCCCATCATTCGCCAAGCTATAGCCATTTTGCACCTCATGCATCGTTTCAACTGTGCTTTTTCTACGCAATGGCGTTGGACCACGCAGGGTCACTTTCTCTAAATCCTGGTTCAATTTGTCTGGATATTCTCGAACCACTTCCAGCGACTTGTAAATGACAGGGGACTCTGACCTCTCCTGTGCATGCACCAGACTCCCGTGCAATGCATTGACATTCACGCTGCGTCGCTGTCGAATCTGCGCCTGAATCATGCGACCCTGTTTCTCGTTCTCCGATTGCCCCGGGCTCTCGTTCAGTGGCTTCTGATTGCCGCCGAGGCGCGGGGACTGGTCGGCCGGTGGGGTCACCTGGTGGCGCGTGACAGGCGCCTCCTGGCAGCGGCGCTGCCGGCCCAGCGCCGGCTCCTGGTTCGTCTGCGCCTCGGCTGCCCGCTCGCCGGCCTGGCGCGCCTCGTCCTCCAGCACTGTGGTGAGGGAAGTCCGGGCCGGCCCGCCGGACCGCTGTTCACTGTCGGCCGCCTGAGCGCTGCCGACGTCGGAGGACTGCTCGCCGGCGCGGCCCGGCTCGGCAGGCCCCGGCAGGCGGCGCACGGAGGCCGGCAGCACGCTCCACATGTCGCCCACACTCAGCGAACGGGGGGCGGCCAGCGAAGCGGCCGCCGGCGCCGGCCGGCGGCGAGCAATCGAGCGTGTTCCGCCGCCGCGGCGCCTCCTCCAGACCAGTGACGTCATCCTCCAGACGGATCTCAATCAGCTGGTCGTCGTCGGCCGCCGCGTCAGCCGCCTTGGTGTGGGTGGCGTCCGGCCACGAGCCTGAGGCGCTGCGTCCGGCCAGCTTCTGCAGCAAGGTCACAGCGGTCAAGGACGGCCAGCTGACTCACGCAGCACTCACTGAGAACGCACAAAATGTCGCATTGTTGCCATCGTGCGATGTCCCGCCGACACTGACTGGGATATTTTACCATCTTCCATTGACTGGGGGAAGGAAAATAACCCCTCCGCCTTTCCCTGTCTCTCTCGAGAACCAATCGCCCTGTTTGGCTGAATTAAACCGCCGTCCATAATGCTGAACTGTGCGGTCTTGTGATATATGCATTTTCTACTTTGGGATCCACGAGAAGGTCCCAGATCAGGCCAAACCATCAAAAGTGGCCCTTTTTACCAAAGTCAGCTGATCTCAATGAAAAGCATACCGGAACTAAAGTATGAATGATCATATATCTCGGGGTAGCTTTACTTCATATTCAGCATGCCAAATGATCCAAGGTCATCAAAGGTTTTAGCCGCAACCTGGGTCAAATTTGAAGCCCTTTCCAACGAATCATGAAATACATGTTTCCGAGCCCATTAGATTTGTATATTTCAAAAAGGGCACTTGCAAAAAGATTTACACACAAGTAAAGCCTTGGAATGGTCCCTATTACCATGCACATGCAACATTGCAACATTTTAGGGTTTAAAGCCCAGAGTATTGCGAGCACGCAGATGTCTCCGTCTGGCACTTTGATATGAATTGACAAGTCGATTTAGTCCTTGTCACACATTTTTGCAACATACTGTATGACGCTGCAAGGGCCAAAATCTCCACCACGCCGGTAATCTGGTGCGTCAAGCGGACGCCACCAGTTTGCTCATTAAGCTGAAATCTGCATGACATCGTCGAAGGTCAAACTGCAAGCTTTTTGTTCCAAGAACAAGCTGTGTAAGACGGACGTGAAATATGTCGCAAGAAAATCGTTTGTCTTCCAGAGTTAAGTAGGCCGTATCCAAAAATCAGCTTATTCAGCTTCATTGCTGAAATACTGGTAAAACAATGTGAGAGAAAAATTACTGGTCCCAGAAAGCGAAAAATATGCAGCTGACCGAGGATAACCAAGGACGAGTTCAGTAGCGCTCCATACTGAACTCTTAGGTCATGCTGATATGCTGGGTAGATCACAATCATCATGCGGTGTAAAAGCATCGACAATGCAGCGGCGAAGCGAAATTGACCGTCAAATCGCCAAGTATGGTCATTTTTATGGCGCTGTTTGGCCGCGACCTAAGATGACCTCGGTTCCAAATATCCACAAATATTCCCCCAAAAAAAAAAAGATTTCTCCAAATACATGATCGCCAAGTATACGCACAACTGATGTTAGAAAAGATAATGAAAGTTTCAAGACGCTACGTTCACTCGCTTGGGAAATATGCGCGAAATGCACCAGAAGGAGGAGGAACGTCAAACGCCCCCCTAGTCCGTGGCGGGCTAAGCTCATGATTAACATAAAGTGGCCGTATGACTGGAAACTGGCCGCTTTCCGTGCTGGAGGGATCCGGATTTTGGATCCTGCGCACGTGGTGTAACGGAGAATGGTCAGTGCTACCAGCAGCCACAAAATGATGAAAATGATGGACAGCCACTGGGATAACGCACGCGGGGTCAGCTTTCATAACAAATGGCGCTAAGATCAACTTTCTCCATGCAAAGCCAGATGGTTTAAGAATGCGAGAGCTCGCTTGCGTGTACGGATATACGTGCTCTTAGAAATGGTAGACGGTGCCTATAAATTTTGCTTTGTTTTACGCGACCATGCAGTGCACCTGACCTCGACGATGAATGGAATGTGTGGAACGACAAAATCTTTAGCAAAGGCGGCAAAGGGGAAATAAGTGAGGCACTGAAAATAACAAAACTAAACTTGAAGCATCAGGGGCACGAAACGGGACCAGGCATAACATCCACGAGATCCGGAACGGGCCTTGCGCGCCCGCGGCCGCTGCGGTTAGTAAATGGCTTCAGAAGGCGGTGGCCCCAGCCGGCGGAGAACTGAGGGCCCGCGAACGGTTCATCACCAGCAGGGCGCGGTGCACGAAACTGTAGCACGTCTGGCCGGAAGACGCCAGCTCCGCCGGCCTCTGGGACCCGCTGGTCACGGTCGGGTCGACGCTGTGAGCTCTCTGAATCGGCCGCCGGCCGGCCCGCCGACTCTCGAACCTGGCCGGAACACCGCAGTCTCAACCACCTCGGACGCGGCCACACCGCAGTCTCAACCACCTCGGACGCGGCCACACCGCATGGTCGCCCGGCAAGAGCTTCCTCAGTCATGTATTACGTCCAGTCAGTCGGCATAAGTATAACAAAGTGAGCCGCTTTCACGGTGCGTTGGAGCGTAACTTCGCGTGACGAGAATCCAACAATACAAGTATTGTCTGACAATACAAGTATTGTCAGACTGGTGCACCACTGTCTTCATCTGACAACGCCACTGCAAAGCGTCGCAGCCAGACACGGTGTCTACCGCACGTGAGCCATACGATCTGCGTATCTAACAGCTACTGGACCCGAGGCCTGTAACGAGAGGCGACGTTCTAACTGAGCTAGATCGAACACCCAGGTTTGAGCAATTAAAACACGAGGACCCCTGTTCCTGCTCAAGAAGTCACGCGCCTGGAGACGGCGGCCGACCACTGACCTGGCTGACTCGGCCGAGGCCGTGTCGCTGTTCCGCCCGGATGCGCTGCAGGCGACGGCGTCTTCGTTCAGTGCGGTCGAGACGGCCTCCGGCTCGTCCGCGGACGCCTTTTCGGTGCTGCTGAGCGAACGGGGCTGTTCCCACGGCACCAGCACGTCCTGAGACCCAAACTGCCAGCACAGACCAGCACGTCCTGAAACTCAACTGCCGGCACAGACCGGCACGTCCTGAGACTCAAACTGTTGGCACAGACCAGGGCGTCCTGAGACTCAAACTGTTGGCACAGACCAGGGCGTCCTGAGACTCAAACTGTTGGCACAGACCAGGGCGTCCTGAGACTCAAAGACCCAGAAATGAGAAAAATGACCTATATCCTCATCTATCGGGCAGATAATGCCACACATATTCTGCACTGAACAACCGTGTTTAACCACCGTGGCTTTCCTGGGCGCAGTTTTTAGCTCACTGTATTTTTAAAACTGCACAGGGAATTCGCGTATTCGCGTTCTGTGAATGTCATACATCACAAACTCACATTCGTGCTTCTCAACACATCGATTTATTAATAACTGCTCAATTATCGATGCCTACATATTTTCAGGTCAATTAAAATTATTTGTCTCCCAGCAAAAAATGAAAAGCTTCCGACATACCAGACCACCACAATTTCTCTAAAAGTGTTGCGTCTTAAGTTGTGAGTTTACAGCGAGCGTGAGATATTTCGGTAGATGAGGGCGGCGCCACGGTGGGGGGTGTCTGGTTTCCGATTGGTCGGCGGAGTCGCGGTCAGCGGACCATGGTGCGCCCACATCACAGCTGCCGGACGGCGTAGGTGTGTGTGTGTGCTCGCGGCACGCCGTTCTGTGGCACGCCCGGGTCCGGACGTTACGGTCTCCCTCCATTCGGCCACCAGGCGTTCATTTAGGTGTGGGCTGGGGTTTGATTTAGACAACAGTTGGCCAGGAGAAATTGTAATTGTGTGTTTGAGTGTAATGCAACTTGGAAAGTCAGCAAAAAAGAGCCCAAACCTCGGGATTTTCCCGCCCTTACGCACGGGGCTGACCGACTCTGCTGTGCGGTGAGCCAGTACTCTATCATTTACAGAAAACGCCACCGCCGGCTGCAGGTCCTGGTCCCGGCGGCGCGCGACGGCACGCTCGGGCAAGATGGCGTCGCACCGGCTGGGTTCGTAACCGTCGCGATCAGCGCGCGCGCGCGCAGGCGAGCGACAAAGCTATTACGGCTCTCACCCTCTTGGCGGGCCGTGTTGTGGAGCTGCGATCGCTCAAACGTGACGCTGGCTTGCGGCTCGAAATAGGCCTTCAGCTTGACAACAAGGACTGCGTACTCGTCAGTGCCTGCCGGGACCTCCGGCCAGGGACGTAGCCAAGAGGGGCATGGGGACCATGGCCCCCCTGACCCAAGCGGTCTACACTAGATCCATGGCGATTTCGCAAGAATACGTAATAGTGTTCATACATGTGCTGCAAAAACAAACATGATATGTTTTCCTGTGGCTGAAATATGAGAGAAATCGTCTAAAATTGCTGCCTTTCCTTATAAATTTCGTCATATGCCCATAACTTGACATTTGGTCCCCGAAGGAAAATCCTGGCCACGTGCCTGGCTCCGGCGCGGGCACCGTGCGCATCATGTCCTGGATGTGTCCAGTAGTCAGAACTGTGGCCGCCAATCGCGACGGGGCCGTAATATCACATGCCGTCATGCAACGTTCCACTGCCCTCGGCCAGCGGGGAAAATCCCCAGCTGCGTAGGCTGCGGGCACAGGAATGCTGAGGCTGCCCATTGTTGAACATAAAACTCACAAACCGGCCGCCGGACGGCAACATGGCGGCGCGGCCGCGTGGCGGCTGGCGAGCGGCGAGTCCAGTTTGACGAGCGGACGAGCGGCGAAAATGAAATGAGGACCATGAATCCCATCCTCGTGGCCATTTGTTGCATCCGAATCCACAAATGTATTGCCGAGCCTGACGCGGATGGACAAGCGACTGCCGGTCCCACAGCACGATCGTAACTCCTGCTTGCACCGTCCTGGTTGCCGGCCAAGTCCCGACCAGGGCGTCCCGACTAGTGCTGATTGTCGGAATCCAAATTCCGACTTTTCTTGGATTTTCCGATTTCCGAATCGAAATCAGTTGGGACATAGCACTTATTTCTCCGAGAAAAGTGGACATCTTATTGCAAGCCAACGGCCAAAAATGTGCTAATGCAAAATATTGCATAACATTTGAGGTATGCTTTCAATTCCAAGTATGGCAAACAACTATGTTTTGATACAGTCACTCCACACTATGGTTGGCTAAGTTTCTGCACGTTGCATATCCAATTCAGTTCCACACCTTTAAACGTTCATATCCACATTGCATGCATTTAGAGGAAGTGTCATTAAGATGTCTTAAAAAAATACGTCAGAACTTCGTTGGACAGACTTGGATCTTGGACAATCCTGGACACTCATATGGCATCCTTCTCGGAGCTTAGTTGGAAACTGGTTTGATTTAAAAATTTAATAGATAAATAAATAACAACACTAGTCCCGACTGACTTTGCAGGCGTGTCGGCAGCACCTTAGCGGCCGCCAGCGCAACTACCAACGGAAAGCGTACCGAATCGTTTTAAATGGCTGGCGGCAGCCAGCGCTGAATAGCCTATAGTACATTACCCTGTTTCTCCGTCTTCTTTACATTCTACGTGCCAGAGGCTGGCCGTCACATAGCTTCAGTGTGCCCCCACCCACCCTTCCATGTCCATCTGCCGATTGATGGTGGGATCTTTACACCCGGTTGTAAACAGCTTGCAGCACCTTCCGATTGCCTTTGTGAGCGCACTTGACCAGTATAGTGGTACTGTCTGCCAGTTCAGCTTGTGACAGCTGGGATCCATGAGTGGATCTCGTGAGGCGCTCTGGTGCCCCAGCCTGGTGGTGCATCGTCATCCGTCTCGATTTGAAGTCTATTTGTAATATACGGCCGATATATGACGAGTTTGGTCGGCGCGCAATCGCTACGTCTAGAACGACTTACGTCTTATAAGAGTTCATATGCCCCATTGACGACTGCGCGCGCCGACCAAACTCGTCATACATCGGCCATGCGGGATGATAGATGGCGCTGTTTTCGCAGCGACACTGAGCCCGAACGCTACGTTTTTTCGAGTGTTTCATGTGTTGCAGATCTGGAGGACTCTTCACTGTACCAGGATGAACACCATATGACAAGGTACGACTGAAGGTCATATTCTGACCTGTGTAAGCCTGATGTACCTGACTTTCTGGACTGCACTGGTTTCAAGTTGCGCGTCACCATCGTCGCGGCGGCCATTTCTGTTTACCTGCAAGCAGGGGCGTCAGTTTCTGTAAATGATTGGGTGGGCCGAGCCATCGGCCCGACAGCCTAACCTTCCCAAAATGTGGGTTTTTCAACGGACTTAGCTAACTTTATATTGATCAATGAAAATTTTTGTTTTTATTATTCTTCAAATAAAAAATTGTGTATATCCCGTGTATATAGGTATATACATAGATATAGATAGAAGATAGAAAGATGGATAGATACATCGCTTTACGCCTTATTCGATACTTTCTGCCTATCTTTTATCTATTGCGGCCGATTCTTTCTTTATTTCTGCTCCATTCCCTTTAAAGCTTGCAGAAAATATTGGAGGGGCCCAAACGAACATTGGAGGGGCCCAAATCAACAATGGGTGGGCCAGAGCCCCCTCGAAAGAATACAAATCGACACCCCTGCCTGCAAGATCTGCGACCACGGCCTCTCCGTGACGGCTGAGTCCAACTTCTACCGTCCAGAGGCAGGCACGTAGCCGGGATTTTCCGCAGGAGAGGCCAAAGCCAAATTTTGTCATGCCGCTGGCATATGACGAAATTTATAGGAGAAAGTAGCAATTTCATGCAATGTACTTCACGTTTAACGCACAGGAAAACATATAATGCTTGTTTTTGCAACATATATATGATCACGATTCCGTATTCGTGCGAAATCGCCATATATCTAGTGAGGACCGTTTGGCTCAGGGGGCCATGGCCCCATGGCCCCCCTTGGCTACGTCCCTGTCCAGAGGAGAGTAGACCATCAAATCGCGCCTCTCCAAGCACGTATACTATCTGGCGCACCCGATGGCGGTACGGGAGCGGATACGTGGGAGGGAGGCCCGACCAGTGACCGAGGTCATCCAGCGCGGTCTGCCCTCGCGCCTCCCGTTCCTAGTCTGCCGCAGGCGAGGAAGACGAGCCGGCGCCCACACCCCGGCCGATCCGGGCCGTCTGCTCTGCGGCCGTGCGACTCATCCCCACTGCTGTTGCAGTACATCGGCTGAGGACGCTCTGGTGCCGGTCAGACTGTCACAGCAGCGACCTCGGCGGCCACTGGCGGCTCCTGCCGGCACCGCCACAACAACACGTCGTCACTACAGCACTGGGCACGTCAACGCTCGCTCGTTAACTCCGCGACTGGATTAAGTTAACCAGCTTCTCCAGAAGCACGACCTCGACGTGCTATGCATGACCGAGACGTGGCTGTCACCAGATATACTGAGTAGAATGCTAGTTTTTCCCGGCTTTACCATTGCTCGGCGTGACCGCTCTGACTCTTGGACCACAGGCACACAACCTGCTCCCACACGTGGGGGCGGAGTCGCCGTATTCGTCGCTGACGGACTACGCACAGTGGTGCTCGACATTAAGAGTGTGAATCTTAAGGTGGAGTCCCTGTGGCTCCCTGTGGGCGCCACCGGTCGACGTACCGTGGTGGTCGGCGCCCTCTACCGGCCTCCCGGGGAATCAGTAGCCCGAGGACTGAAGAGCATCCGAACTCAAATGGAAGCCGCGCTCGCAATGGGAAAATCCGTCATCGCGCTGGGAGATCCCAACATCAACATCTTAAACAGAGAAAGTCCAGAAACGCGCAACTTTCATACCATGCTGGACGACCTGAGCCTGGAGCAGCTGGTGGACAAACCCACTCATCTTCATCCGACGCGTACCCTACTGGACCTGACTGTAACCAATGAAACCGGTCTCAGTAACTCGGCCAGGGTCCTAACTGAGCCCATCGCTGACCACTAGCCGGTCTTGCTACGTGATGCGGTCCCGAGAGAGCGGCAACGGCCATCCTCGTTTACCGGACGACCATGGAGACGTGTTGACTGGGCTGCCCTTTCGCTGGACCTGTTGGCAGCAGACTGGCAGCCAGTCCATTCCGCTAGCACCGTTGGTGAGAAGGTCTCTGCGTTCACAGAGATCTGGAAAGAGACTGTCGACAGACACTGTCCACTAATCACGGTGACTTCGTGAAGACCGAGCTAACCGTGGCTACGACACAGTCCAGAAGTGACAACTGCGATGGAAGAAAAAACTGAAGCCCGGAAGACCTGGGAGCGTCAGCGTACCCCCGAGTCGCGCCGCGCGTATCAGCAGTGCCGGAACCGCGTCAAAAGCCTGCTCGCGGCCGCGCGACGCTCGTTCCTGTGTGATGGCCTTCTGAGTGACGGGCGAGGATTCTGGGACCGCCTCAAGCGGTTCGGCCTACAGCTCGCCCAGAAACCAACCGAGGTTGACACAGCCGACAGAGCGGACGACTTGAACGCGAACTTCGCTGCTGTGGGCCCCCGTATCGCGGCCGAGGCAGCGGCAGTGCCTGTCGGAACGGCGGCGCCGCCTGCTGGGCCTCGACCCCACCGTGTCTGTGCGGCAGCACTCACCCTGCGTCCGGTGACGCTGCCGGAACTATCCGCGGCTGTCGCGCGCCTGGGACAGACCAAGGCTGTTGGCACTGACGGAATTCTTCCGTTTGCCTCGAAGAAATGTTTCTCTCTTATCGGGACACACATTCTGACCATAGGTAATTGCTCGATCAGAACTCGGAACTTTTCCTGGCGCCTGGAAAATTGCCCGCGTCGTACCAGTGTACAAGTCCGGCGACAGATCCGACCTAAACAACTTTCGACCCATCTTTATCTTACTAGTCATGCCAAAAATTACTGAAAAAGTCGTATGCACCCAACTGTCTGCATACTTACTTGGCCACCATGTATTGTCACCGTCTCAGTATGCGTACCGACTCAGTCACTCTACGGAGGACGCCGTGCTTGACGCGGTCGGGTGATCAGCAAAGATTATTGATGCCGGTCACGTGGTGCCTGTTATGACAATTGACCACAGCCAGGCCTTCGACAGCGTTGACCACGGCGTCCTTCTGAAGAAGCTCGGGTGGTACGGTGTTGAGTCGGACTGGTTCACCAGCTACCTGAGTGGCCGGAGGCAGGTGATCGCTGATGGCTTGGCTACCTTACCCTTGTCCCATGGAGTGGCCCAGGGATCCATCGTTGGCCCAGTGCTATTTCTAATCTTCATCAACGATCTATCCAGTTTCCTTCCTTATGGCCGACTCCTTTCCTATACCGATGACACCCAGCTTCTCGACCACGCCGCACCCGACACCCACAGTCTATCATGTCTCAAGAGCCGAATCGAAGATTCTTGAAGGCACATCTCGTGCCTTCAAGACTGGTTTCGGTCCAGCAGTATAAAAATGAACCCAGGAAAAACGGACTTCATGTTCATTGGCACAAGAATCTCCATAAAAAAGACGAAAAATATTCACATCGACACTTCGGGTCCTGTCATGATTCCCAAAACGTCCATGAAGGTATTTGGTGTAATCATCGACCATTTTACTTGGGAAGAGCACATATCCACCATTGTTCGGCGTTGTAATAGCATGTATTGTGTGTATATGTTGTAATAGCTTGCCTCACGGTTCGAAATTCGTTTCTACATCACTCCAGACGTCACGAAGCTCCTCGTCCACTCCCGCGTCTTCCCTCACATCCTTTACTGCATTACGCTTGGAGAGGAGCCGCCGGTTGCCAACTGAGCAGAGTGCAAAAGGTGATTAACTTTGCTGCGAGGTTTGTGACCGGGGTCGACGCGGGGATCACATTACCCCGGCTCTGGAAGCCTTGAGGTGGAGTCGTGTGGAGGACCTGGTCAGAACGCGTGACCTCCTGAAGGTCTGCAATACTTTGCGCTCCCCCACGTGACCGTCCGCCATACGTGCTCTATTCCCCATGCGTGCCCAGGTCTGCTGCCGCCGCCTCCGCGCGGTTGCTATTAGCACAGGTGCCATACATCTGCCTCGCGTGCGGCTGGCGGCGACTCAACGGCTCTTCTCCTACCGAGCCGCAGTGGCTTGGAACCGCCTGCCTCCGGCAGCCTCGAATGCCACTTCACGCGCATCGTTTTTAAAACATTTGAAACATCTGACACTGTGACTGCCGTTTGTGTTCATATGAGTGCGTATTAGTTCACCTGACAAGTGGTTGTGCATTATCGTTTTTGTAATTTTGACGAGAGGGCAGAATAGCCACTGCGTGGACGCTTTAAATATAAGCACGTACATACATACATACATACCACAACTTCACCATCGAGACGGATGACGATGCACCCATAGGATGGTGCACCAACGCAAAACATGAGGTCCACTCATGGGTCCCGCCTCTCACGAGCTGAACTGGTGCTCATTACCACTACACTGGCACGTGCGCTCACAAAGGCAAGCTGAAAGTGCTCGAAGCTGTTTACATCCGGAATAAAGATCTCACCATCAACCGACAGACGGACATGCGGGGTCACTAAGTCTATATGACGGCCAGACTCTGGCACCCATGAAAAAATATGGGATAATGACTATAACGGTGTTCGGGATTATCCGAGGCGCCCACAAATAAGTACTAAGCTAGACTGAAGGTATTTTCGTAAAATCAGATGACTTATTTGAGCCGAAAATCATAGAGATTTCGACGCGGTACGACCAGAATGTTTTGTATATTCTCGTTATGTACAATTGTGCATATGTTCTCTACTGATGATGACAGGACCAGCGAGGCGTTACAAAGTAGTATGGGCACCCTTCTAAACAGTTTTCCCGATGGTTGAAAGCGACTGATTTGGAGTACCGAATCACATCCAAGAAGCACGTCAGTGCCAAATATGCTGTCATTTTTAACTAAGTATATCTAAAAGTAAAATCTGCTCCATATATATATATATATATATATATATATATATATATATATATATACGTATGTATGTTTGTGTGTGTGTGTATACTACCCAGGGTTGGAAAAGAAATTGTTTTTTGGTGCCGAAGAACGCAAAAAGATGTGCTCAAAGTTTTGATCTTGTTCCCGTATCAAAACAGCTAAATTATAACCATGTTGGCAAATTTCTAACTCTGCAAGCAAATGACCCTGTCTCCGTTCAGTAAGAATCCGGTATGATGTCATAACAGACTTACACCAAGAATACCAGCTTAAACCAACATTAACCCTTGCAAAATTTTGCATTCAGGATAATGCACTCCAGCACCAAGACCAAAATCCAGGTTTCCAGCCCTGGTACTATCGCTCTGTATGAAATTTCCGATTCTTGGTTCTATGATTCCATTCCATTGCCCTTTCGCATGCAGCTGTGATTTAATTTTTTGGGCTGAAAATAAATTATTGGTAGAGCTTTGGCACTATTAGGCCTTATTGAAAACGGCACGCCTGATCACTGTGCCAGTTTCACCACAGAATCCTCGCTATTTCTTCTTTCAAGTTATTGTGCGCCGTATTATATACTTTCTGCCTATCTGTGATCTATTTAGATCATTCCTTTTGTGATTACTGGCTATGTTCCTTATTAAAACTGGCAGAAAACGTTTGGGGAGGTTAAAATCAGATTTGGCGGGGCCGACATTCACAATGGGGGGGAGGGGCGTGCCCCCCCCCCCCACAAAATAATGCAAATCGACACGCTCGGTACAGTGGCAGGCTTTTGGTTAAATCAGATGACATGTAAGTCTGAATAGTGCCGAAAGTGGCTCGAATTCCGGGACAGCTTGCCGTGTTTTTTTTTCAAACCCGATGGATTTATGGTACATTTATGTGACTTCAAATGGAGGGGGGAATGGCTCATCAACAATCACTAGGAGTCCGATACAGCACTTCCACTAGGATAAAACCGCAACAGAACCATTCGACTTCATCACCGTTATCTACAAATCGAAATACTTTTGCATAAAACAGGCTAGTTTACCCTCCGTACTTTCACACAGCATATTTATATATCATTATCCTTGAAATGCCCGTGCCGTTTTACACGCGCGCACTGCAACGCCATCTGGTGTGTGCCCGCCATCGGTAACAGGACCTGACAGCATGTACCGTTTTGTAATCATCTTTCAAGTACCGTTTTTTCTATGTACCGTTTCATTCGTAAATTTTACTTGACATCGGCACCCTCTGATCCCATCACTGTTTTATCACCTCGACGATGGGCTGTAACAGCTACAAGTGTTTTGTGGACTGTCCAAATATATGTTTATGCCTATATTTATGTCTTTGGCTATTTTCGTACGTTAAATTCTTGTTCCGCTTCACGAAACTGGGTCCGGGTATGTGTTGTATGGTTACCGTTCTGCTCCCTGGGCCCCACCACACGCTGGTCACGTACGCTACCTTCCTGGCGGTTTGCTCCATGGCCCACACGGTGACGATGAGTCGACCTCCGATGCGCAGCACCCTGGCCAGCTCGCGCAGGGCTCGCACCCGGCGCTCGGTGGTGGCCAGGTGATGGATGACGGCCACAGAGACAGCCGCGTCAACCGACTCATCACGGAACGGCAGGCCCAGCGCGTCACACACCACCACCTGACGCACACAGAGCACGATCAGGCGCCGCAGTGTAGACGCGAACGGGACGGTTAGTGCAGATATCTGCATTCTTGGACTGAGAAGATTTAACAACTGCCATCTCGTATCGCACAGCAAAGAAAGATTTGTCATTTTTCAGCCCCTTTCCACATACACCGCCACCACCTTGGGGAGTACCACCAGTGCGTTTCCGGTAGCAGTTCCAGGGCATCATATACTAGCATTTGGGAAGAATCATTAAGATGTTGTGGTCACGGGTGTGATCAGCATACTGCCTTGGTCTACAGCCAGCCTCTGCACGATCACCCGTCGTTCAACAGACATGCGTTACCTGCGCCACAAACATCAACAGCGTAGACTTTTTAACACAAGGAACGCCGGTGATATGGTCGGATGCCGCCTTTCGTCACGTGGTCTGCTTCCCTTCAGTGATGAGTAGACAAGCTGGTGAACTGGCCCGACGGACAAAGGGTCGGCTTAACATTTGCCCGACAGAAGCGATGTGGTTGCCATCTCCCTGACTTTTCCCATACTGCTGGTGAACGGTTCAACAATGAAATACTGTTTTCGCCGTCAAAATTAGAGGTCGCTTAGAGCTCATCAGGTTATATTAAAGGGCCAATCAGATATCACTCCAATGAAAAACAAACATGCTACACGGTTGTGTTTGTTTCGTTACTCTTTCTTAATTAATGAACGAGCAGGGGGTGAGTGGCGACCGCTCCCCGTCTGGCAAGTAAGTGAGGATTCTTACGTCCGGCGTGGTTTGTTAAACTTCGTAAACTGAACGCACTAATGCTCTTTGCTCTTGTTTTGATCCAGTTGTGAGTTAATCCATAACCCTCAGCGGACGAAGGATCTTTTCCTACGCACCTGATGAGAGTGGCCATCACTCCCCCCCCTCCCGCCATTTTCCTTTCAATGGGGAAAAAGCGACGAAGAAGTGTAAAGAAAAGTGTAACTAGTTTCTTTCTCATGCTAATGGTATCTGATTTGGCCCTTTCCTGTCACCTGGTGACCTCTCAGGCCAGTGAGAAGGAGAGCTTCAAACCCTATGCCGTCTTTGCCGCCATCGTGCTAATCTTATAGCAGAAAGGCCTGCGAGCCGTGCTTTTAGAGCGACTTGTTTCTTAAATTGATCAGCCTTTGTATTCAGTGATTGCTTTTGTTTCTCCGAGTGACAGTCAGGTCAACACGAGGCCAAATACCATTATTTTTTATGACGTGGTTAGTGCAAAAACTATGTAACTCCTACTATGTTAGTACTAACTATGCTGGCACTAAGTTAGGTTGTTTACTATGTGCCCTCACTTAAAGCCTTGGCAATATCACTGGCCTTTCAGGTCCCGATATACTGTCAAGCATATACTGAAACAACCTTGTATCTGATCCCATGTCTCGCCAAACTTCTGAGGAGGAAGGCAAAACGTAGCTCGGATTTAGAAAATCCTGCAAGGCCTACAAGGTCTGCAAGACCTCCCGAATGACGTAACACCTCGACGATTTGACATAACCTGGCGTTTTGGGATGTCATCTGTTTTTAATGTGGACTGTTCGCTGGCACTCTCAAGAAAAATCCTCATGGGGGGAAACCATCCTTTGTCTGGCGAGGCGTAATGAATAGGTCTAAACATAGCGAGAAAATTGTATCTTTCAGCAGTAGATTAATTGCACTGGACTAACCAAATAAATGTGTTGTAATCGAGAGAGTTAAGTCTAGAATCTTGGAGTTAAGACTTCATGAGGCATAGAAAAAGGACGCTAGACACGAGTGGGCGCATGTAATCTATGCGGCGTAACATAGCCTGTAAGATGTGAAAACATGACAAAGCTCCATCTGAACAGTCATTTATCTACGTAGAATAGATTTACCGACATTCTATACACTTCAGGTTCCACAACACGGTCATTAATAGTGCCAGCAAGAGCCAGTGTGTAACTCCGAGCGGTGCTCGTCTACACGTACATTTACCTGATGTGGTGCAAGTGTATATTGGAACACGCGTGACATTTTGGCAAAGAAACTCCATGAAGCGCCACCAAGGAGACACCATCAGGCTAAGATTATATCTTAATGACCCATTCCATTCTTCTGTGGGTCATTTTTCGGTTCTAAATTGTGTGGACGCCCTCAGAGAAATGCAGGTCCTCCCTGACCTGCGACAGCTGAACTTGGCTTCACCGGGGCTGAATGCTGCCAAAGAAACTCTACCCCACTAATTAACGTTTTGAACCCTTGCCGAACGAGGGGGGATGGTGACCACCCAATGTCATGAGGTTTCTCTTAGGCTGCAGGAGAACGGCCTGCGTCAAAAGCTCGAAATCTGCAACAGCTGACCTCAAATTTTTTCGACATCTTTCCCCAACAATAAAAACAAATATTACCAGGCCATATCAGAACCAAGCTACGGTGTCGTTACCCATAGCTTTCAAAACGCTTTTCTAGATCTAATTCACAGTTTGGCCTCATCCTCAGGGGCCTGATGAAATTCGCAGCGGGTTTTTTATACAAAGTTTTCTGGCCACATGTTTGACAACAGCCATGTTCAGGAACCATTAGTGACCATTCCAAGCTCATGTCAAGTCACTAACCTTGTATGACTTCAGAGCGGTTTTGGACTGGCAACATGGTAATTTATATCGCTGATTTTAGCGATGACAAGAGAAGAGCAACCACGAATTACATTGGTTCACTAGTCTTAGAACCAGGTTGCAACAAGAGCACGGTTCGACAGCCGAAAAGTTATAAAATTGGTCCGATGACAGCGCCGAGACAATAACTGATGAGGTACTCTTCTTCCCTGGCATGAGGGATCACCAGGAGGCGTGAAGGGATAAAATCAGTCCTCATCCGAACCAAAATGAAGCATTCTACACGTTTGTTTTTGTTTTGTTTGTTCGTTCTGTCTTGATCAGAAGAGAAATGGGATGGGGGTTAGCACTTACTCTCCACGTAAATGAAAATTTAAACATGCCGAGAGAAAGCACAAACTCAACACATACTACAAAAGCTGCAGTACATCGTATTATTTCATTTTTCTGCCGGATTCCACCGGTGACGCATTTCATTGCTTTTTTTTGTTTTTGTGTTAACCTCTATTCTCTTTTCAGATATTGAGTAAAAGATAAACATTACGCACAAAGAACATAAAAAAGAATGAAGCAGATACGAGCATCTCTCGTAAAAAAAAACAACAGGACAAATGAACCAGTCAGTAGGACAGTCTTACACCTTGATATCTCAGATTTTTATGTCAGCTGGTGCGAGGGGTTGCCTGGGGCGCCAAACAGGGCCGTTAAAATTTCGTGCTCATTAGTCTTGTGCGGCTTGAGAGCTATTGTCTCCGGTATTTTAGCTTATTGCATGTGGAACATGCACGTCCTTGGAAATAGTGTCGTTGATGGTAGTTAAACCGGACACATGAAGTCCAGGCATGATGACAAAATATATCGCTGGCGTAAAAAAAAAAACAGTCAACAGCTTTTCGGCGTTATTTTTCGTCCTTCAGTTAACTGTAAGTTCGTGACCTCGTGACCTTAGGTCACGTGGCCTAGCATGGCCTTGGGCTAAGCAAGTGGCAGTATATCATGTAATTGCCCAAGGTTGGTGTTTTTTTTTGTACATAATAAATAGTGTGGTGCGGATTCCAACCAACAGGTTCACACTAGATTATACGGCCTAGCAGACTAGTAAATTGATTCTGTGCCGCACACTGGCCCTGATTTCACTAACTGGATCGGGGTGGAATTTGGAAACACAGACTACAAACACCACCCTTAGAACAGAGGTGGACGAATCTTGAAAAAAGTAGCAGATCTCTGGCGCATTTTGGGGCAGTACTTTCAATGTATACAACGCCATATAAGGAAAAGATGCTGTTCAAGAATCTGTGAAAAGGAACTATGAAAAAGAAAAAGAACCAACTGCGAAGAATAATTTACACACATCACCAACAACGCCATTTTCAGGTGATCGCCCTCTCATGGAAGAAGCAGTGTGACCCAAAGGAGGCTGTTGATCCCTTCCGCCAATTACAGAAAACCAGGCAAAATCACCCTTTGGACCGAGCAATGAATAAACAAAACCCCTTGGGATTAAGCAACGTGCCTCAGTAGAAGGTCTGATTACTGAGTTCTGCGATCCCAGTGAGCCGAATCAGTTCAGATCTCTTGGACGATCCCATTCACCGTAACTGATTCCCCTTTTCATATTGCCTGACAGCTTCAAAGATATAGCCAGATAATCACATTGTTGTCGCTATAAAAGCCTTCAGTCGTTTAGCCATTATCTACTCGGTATCCACTGGTAAACAGAGCAGTTTGATTGCAGGTGTGGTTTTTTCCACCTAGGGCGACAGGAGGCCATGCGGTAGTCTTTTCAGCTTCTCCTTGGCAATATCAGAAGTAATATTATCGATACATATTTATGTAATAACTAACTATACTTCATGTAAATACACTGATATGAGCATGATTCAATTGACGCCGGCAAAACCGTGCCATGCGTGTGATGTGTGGCCAGGATCCAACAAAAAATCTGCATACATTCCACATTATCATGTGTTTTTTTCACGTGCCAAATGTAGCAAAATTTCCAAAGCCTTTATCAGCCTAAAAGTTAAGTTCTAAAGCTTTTCTGGTAAGGTAAGGTCACAAATGTAATTTTCTTTACGAAAGGGACGGGAAACATTCGATGAGGCCATAGATGTAAGAACGGGGGAACCGGACCAGTCACGACTTCCTCACATTTTTTTGTAAATTTAACACAAGCCTCTGGGAAAATTTATTTACCCCTGACTTTTTTGGATGTTCCGTGCACACCTCTCTCCATAAAGCGGAAACATGAATGCGTGCGGAGAGAAATTAACCAAGAGCGCTGTTTCACACATGCATCAAACCCTCTTATCAGCATTTGGTATAGTCCATTCCTTTTGTACCTTCTTTTCGTAGGTTAAGTGAGGAGAGCAAGTTTGCAGCATGTTTAGACAAATCTTTTATTGGTTCCAGAAAGACACCTGAACAACGCGTTATTAGCTATCGTGTACGTCATAATTTGGATCAAAACATGGAGTAGTTGCTGATTTATGAAGAAATAACAAATACCCCGAATTTTTGCTTTTTTGGCCACATTTTTCCAACATTTTTGTGCAGTTTTAAAAATGTTACCGGTTTTGAGCTCTAAGTACTTTCCAATGATGTATTTTTCATTTTCTCCCGATATATGGTTCACAAGTGAGAAGGTGTTCAAATACACACCCCGATGCAAGAGGGAGATCTGACCACTGGTACGGGACGGGTTTGCTTTTGCCGACGCCGACGATTCGATGACACCACTCCGGCTGGCAGCGTCGGCGGCAGCGGACAGCAGCTGTCCATAACCCACCTGCTGTTGCGTGCGCTGCGCGGCCGCCGCTGCCAGACACCGACACCGATCGCCGCCGACGAAGAAGGCGTTCGCGTTCAGCGTCAGGTACTTGCCGTCGCCGCAGCCTGGCAACCGAACACAAACGCGTCAATTCACGACGCAGCCCAGCAACCAGACACAAGCGTCGCCAGGTTACGACGCAGTCTGGTAACCGAACACAAGCGAGTCAGGTCACGACGCACCTGGCAAACGAATACAAGCGCCGTCAGGTGACGACAGAGGCCTCCGCACGTCAGGGGCAGCGGCCGCGGGATATGAGATCGGCAATGCGCCAAGGAGCTTATAACACGACGAACATGAGTCAGTCACTCACAACGATCAAACTCAGCTCAGGCCATGAGTAGAGTGTTCTTTTCGCTTGTGGGAGCCAAGACATCAACAGCGCTGTAATCGGCAGTTGCTTGATCGTTCCCAATTACACGTAGTTTTAACCTCATCTAGAAATTCTTGACAAACTTCAGCAATGAACAGCAAATACGTTCACGTTTCTACAGTAACGGCTTAATAGTTTAACGTTTAAGAAATGCGGTGTGACGGCGCCGTTGAGTTCCCAAAGGATCTGAATGGATCAAAAGTAAGGATTCCAAAATCCGGCTTTTGCATCGATTTTTCTGGGACCCGCCATACACCAGATTTCTTCCATACTTTACAGAAAACAGCTACCCTCTTGCCCCTTCACTTCTTCTTCAGTCCCTGCCTTCAGCATTACAAGGAGCTTAAGAACTGAGAGTGAGGTGCTGGGAATAGCGAGGATGACCTAAAATTTACTAAAACCGCAAATCCAGATATATGTAATCTAGAGACAGGGGCGTCGATCTGCATTCTTTTGGAGAGGCCACGACCCCTCTAATGTCGACCTTGTCCCCTCCATAGCTGATTTCGACGCGCCCCTCCGCCGGGGCTGCGGATCCAGAAATCACTTTCCTTCTATGGCGTAATGAGCTGGCTGCCCCATCTAAAGTGCAGCACGTTACTTAAAACTACAACTGTACTAAATTTTTAATTCGCTATGTTTCTTTCATAACGAAGGCTCAAGGATATCGTCTGTTTAAAATGAAATTTAGAGCGTGTTTGTTTCATGCCGGAGGCTCAAGGTATTTTTGCTGTAAACATTGCATTCATTGCACGGTGGGATTACGTCAAGACTATCTACAATGATGCTACGTCTTCTGAAACTGTCACAGTTCTGCCTCAACCTGAGTTACATTTTGTTATATTTCATTCAAGTTGTGACAAAAAGTGCAGCTTGACTAAAAACTGACAGAAGTATTAGCCGCATAGCAAATTTGCATCAATTACAGGAACATCCTATTAGCAGAGATGGGTAGCAATGAAACAGACTGCAGACTCTGGATTATAATCGGCATTTTTTAGAAACAGACATTTGCATATGTTTTTGAATATTTTGTATTGACATGAGCGACCTGAAAACCGCGACCTGGACACCAGTCACTACCCCCTGAGGCGTGGAAGTCGCCTGAAACTGTTTACTGAAGGCACTGTGCCACGGTGCCAACCACGTGCGGTCGTCTAGTGCCCGAGGTAAGCCTCATAACTGAGATGGTAAAGGCACCCAAGCACGTCGCAATACCACCAGTCGGGAACGTGAAATACCAATGGTTTTGAAACAGCCTTGGTGTTTAAATATATATATATATATATATATATATATATATATTCATAAAAGGCGACTTTGTATGTACCCAGGGCTGACCAGGGCCAACACAGTGAGTTGGTCCTCATTGCGGTCGAGGCACAGTATCATGGGCAGCACCTGAGCCAACATCGAGTCGGCCACTAGACGATCACAAATTACGAAACGATACTACGTTGGCGCTACGATACAACGATAGACGTTGGCGCTATTGTCACTGATACGCGTTGGCCGTATCGGCCCGAGCTGTGAGTGCCGGCGGAGCAGAATGCAGACGATCATCTGCAGCGGTGAGTTGAATGTTTATTATTATGATTGGTGATTGGCATTTACTGATGATCCACATCTGCCTTGTAAATCACACAAAATGGCTTTCCTTTACGAGTCATGGGACCTCAAATGCAGCGAGTCCGTCACAGACGTAGGCAGTAAGTTACATCAGTTTTATTTACGGTGAACAGATTATCACTGCTGGCATCAACACCACACACATCGTGACACATGGGACACAAGGACTGGCAGACGAGAGGACTGCGCTAGCACGTGCGGTCTCTTTGGACCGTAAGTGCTTTTTCCATCCCGACATCTCTAGCGCGGAGTAGCTTTGTTGGCAGGCGGGTGAACGTCGTGACGATTACGTCATTTGAACTGTACACATGGCCAGTCGTCACGTTCCGACGCATGGTCGGTGCCAGCCAGCTCTTCCGCTATTGCAGTTACAGCGGCACGTGACGTGGAGGCGCCGCCGCCGGAGCTGCACGTTGAGGCGCCACCGGCCAGGCAGCACTGCACGGGGAGTCACATCGCCAGTATCGGACGTGGGGGCACCGTGGTCGATACTTGACAGTATTGAAAAGAACTGATAAACTGCATGACGGGAATGGACCAGACTGAACCAGACCAGATTGGGCCACACTGGACCAGACCAGCACAGATCAGACCATTGAGCAGACTGGACGGGAGACAAAAGGAACCAGGATGGGGCAGGATGGGGTGTAATAGGATCAGGCAAACAAGAACATCCCAGAACAGAACAGACCGGACCAAACCAGCCTGTTCTAAATTGGCCGAACATTGGGATTTGCCGCATGTGCCGCATGTGCCTGCCTCATGCCGCTACATTCAAAGTCCGAAGGCTTAGTTTTCTAGAGCTTTTCATACGTTTTACAGATTGCGGAGCGCTGTGTTTAAGATGGAGCGGAATCAGAGTAAACATTGCTGACGTCTTGCAATAAAAGAAAACCGCAAGAAATGTTAGTGATGCGAACAGACAATACTTGCACCAGCTACGTAGCAGGGCTTCAGTGTCTCCGGAACTGCGCAGGTTACGGGTGCACTCTTAGGGGTGACTGGCGAACATGTGCGCTCCATTTTTCCGAAACATCCCATCTGTCCGCCCTAAATTTGGGGACCAACGCGGGGTTTTTGTCTGATGTGCCTCCGGTGGACCTGCACCCAGCGCTACGCTGCTGCTGCCGCCCGGCGCAGTGGACAGAGCGTGTTTCACGGATCTGCCGCTCGGCACAGTTCTCGTCTGTGGCCAAAAATCCGCTCTCCCGACACCGATCCATGACATGGAGACCAGCCTACCTTCGCTTGATGCGTTCTTTGCTCTTACGACCTGAAGGTGAACGAGACGAAATTTGAATTCCTCCCTCTCGGCACAAGACAAAACATGCGGAATCTACCCCCGTTCACCGTGGAATTCCGCGAGAAAATACTGGCCACCTGCACCGAAGTCAAAAATCTCGGCATCTTGTTCAGCCGATACCTCTCTCGGGATTCGCATGTCTCTCAGCTGTCTCGGGAGAGCGTCGGGGTCCTGTCTGCTGTCTCCTATCTCCGCCATTAGCTGCCACTTGCTCCGTGTCCACCACTGTGACTGCCGTGGTTTTCTCGCACGTCCGTTATTGTCTTCCGGTGTACGGTGACGGGTCTGCCAGGAACATAGCTGCCGTTCAAAAAATCATGAACTTTGCCGTCAGAATTATCTCTGGGAAGCAAAAATTCGCTCACATCTGTGGCGTTCGTGAAAGCGTGGGCTAGCTGGACTCTCATGGCACGTTCATCCATCAGACCCTCACATTTCTGCACAAACGGACTCTCATGGCACGTTCATCCATCAGACCCTCACATTTCTGCACAAAATCCGCACGACAGGTGAGCCCGAGTTACCAGCCATCAGGTTTCACACTGATCAAGAGCGTCCCAATGACGTGCAGAGCACGCGGCAGGATCACCTCCTCTATCCGACGCACCTCGGTCGAAAAAAGGCAGTTCGCCTACCCTGCGGTTAACCGATACAATGCGCTACTGCCTGAATTTGCCACTATCTCCGTGCCACAGTTCATGCGCGTCCTCAAGCGACGCTTGTCGTCGACATCGACTGGAAGCACGACCTCTATCACTAGCTATGATTACCTTTTTAATGGTGTAACATTTTTTGCTGACTCCGCCTGTTCCTAGGCTCCGCATGAAGTGTGTGTGTGTGTGTGTATGTGTGTTTTACCCATTGTGCATGCTCCAATTGTTCGACTTCGGGCCCAAGATTAGCCCTGTTGGTTTGGTCATGCATTGGGGATGAGCCCACGACCTAAAATAAATAAGTAAATAAATAGCATCTTGCCACTGATGTCCTAAGCCTTGCTTGCCCTAGATGGCGTTTGTGGCTTTGCAGCCCAACAAAATTTGGCACGTCCACCATCAACAAACGCCAAACCAAAGGCCTGAATGGCAAAGGGGCACACTTTTGCCACTCACCTTTGCCATACACACGTGCGTTACGCACACACCAGACTGACGCTTCCGACATACAAAACAGCCACATGTATTGACTGCCACGTATGACTTGCTCCTGGCCGCCATTTTTCGGCACTGCCCGTACGCCCTTCCAACCCATCGTCGCACTAAAGCTGCGTCGTTTCCTTCCCGACAATGGACCCATAGCAATCACGGGTGAAAAAAAAGGCGCACACGCGATGCACGTGACCCATTACACCCTGCCCATCATATGGGATACCGTTGGATAGCCCTAGTGCTGGTTGGTGTACCCGCCAAATTTCCGCCGCCTAGGTTACTGGTGACGACACTCGGAAGTCCCCGAAGCTAAATCGAAACGCGTGCCTTTGGACTGCCGCTTGGATCACATGTGGGCGCCGACAGCAAAAGCACACATCCTCAAATGGGGCACATGATGTCATCAAGGCTTGTGTTAAGGAATTTCAGTTAGGCTTGAGTTCAGGAATTTCATCATCCGCCATTTGGCCTGTACCCGTGATAAGTTGAATTCTGCAGAAGTCCGGCTCGCGCCTCGTGGCTAGTGCCACATGCCACGAATCGCTTCGAAGCCGACACCATAATTTGTCCACCGAGTCTGCGCACCCGACTGTGTCGCGAGCGGATGGCCCGTTCGGGCGCTAGACGCTCAGGAGCTCACACACAATGTCACACAAACAGTTCGATCTGCTTTTTTCGAACGACTGCCATGCATGGAATCTCCTATTTCGATTTTGAATCACTGCGTCCGCCAAATGTTTCAACCTGACACGCATTTCCAATCACATTATCGGTGCAACAAATCACGATGAATAGCCAAAGGCCGTCACAAGCCAGGGATAAAACGATGACCGCACAGTCCGTCATCATACGAATTAGGTTTAGAGCTGCTGCCAACCGGGGAAACGAGATTCGTGTGCTTTAGCTAGATGCATACCGGCGGCAAAGCGACCGTCTGGCGGGACGGCCGCGCTGTACAGTCGGCCGAGCGAAATCAGACGAATGAAGTCACCTGACGGTTAACAGCAGGTAGGTGCAGCTGAGCATTTCAGTCATGTTTAGCAACATAGCTGGGTGTGTCATGGCGTGGCCTTAAGAAATGGATAATGCGTTTGGCTTTTTCCGAGTTTCAACAAAGTTTTACGTCAGCAACCATCATTCTTAGCTTGTACTAGTTACATCTGACGTTCCCAAGAGAAGGCCACTTGACGTCGTTTTCAACAATGTGGATGCGCGTGGAAGAACATAACACTACCTTTCCTTTCATAACGTATCTGAAATTCCTGACTAAATTGTATTTCTCAAAAGAGTCGAGTTCTCTTCTCAAAAGAGTCGAGCGGCGGCCCGTCAGCGGTCGGCCGCCCGAGATCCCAGAGACAAACAGACAGACAAACAGACAAACAGGCCACAGACCATTTGATTGCTGGAAGTTGCGAGTTCAGCTTTAAGGGACGGTGGAAAACACAGCTTCATTTACCATGACATAGCTTTAAGCCAGTGATAATGTGATTCACGTCATAAGCTTTTAGTAAAGTTTTGCACCAAAAACGAGCATTTAGGCTTCCAGCGCATCATGCAGTGTCATGTGAAGGCCATTTCGCATTATTTTTTGAAGATATGGATAACTGCATATAAAAGAAAAGAGCGACACGTTTCGTTTCATACCCAATGCGATGTGTTTGGCTGAACTTTATTTGCTTCAAGAAAGAACCAAGTGCAGGCTGGCCCATACGCCGCCTGAACGGCAGCCGGCCGTCCGGGACTCAAGACACAAAACAGGTCACAGATAATTTAATTACGAGAAGTTACAGTTGAAACTTACAGGTCTGTTTAAAAACATCTGACCCATTATGGGATTGGTTTCTGTCGATGCTGATGAGTTTCCATTCTGTTTTTATAACCTTCGAGAACGTTTTATTTCCAAAATGAATATTGGTAAGTCCTGTATGTTGGCTGTACCACGTATAGGCCAAACGGAGCAATAGTTTCAAAAACGAGTGCATTAATACAAAAACTATCATCGTCATCTTTCGTTTGATACCCAGTTTCTTACCTTTCTTTTGTTTTTATGGGCGTTACGAAGCGTCCAAAGTAGTGCAACATTTCAGCGCTGCTTGAAGGCAAAGGCAAAAACACAACATTGTTCAACTTTCAACCTTCTTTCTTCACGTAAGACATCTTCTGTTTTGAATGTGTTAGCATATGCTACAGTGAATTTATGATCGATAGCAACCGAAAAATTGCGCACAGAAAAATGTCGTAAAATGCCTGTGTCCGCTTTTTACCCCAATTAAACTATAGTGGTACGGCTCGAAATACTTTTGGTTACGGAAACCTCAGATCAGGCACAACTTATCAATTGAGAACAGTACGAGGAAAGCCTCGCCCATCTGTGTCACTTCCTGCACTTCTGAGAAGACGTCACAAAAAACAGCTGATCCCAGGTGCAACCATGACATTCGTTCTGGTACCTGTTTTGCGGCGTGCGTATTCAAAGTGAACCACAAATGGTGATTTAAAGACCGTGTTTATTAACCATGATATCAGTCTCAAATCACTGAAGGATTGCCATTTTCCTATTCAAGCTCAAGATCAGACCAGTTTCTCTGTAAGAAGGACTGGGACATAAAGCACTGGTTCATCCCGTCGAATGTTGAAACTGAACGACACGCTTCATGTGCCGAAATGGAAAGCGTCGAGTGGCACTGGAGAACAATTCACTGCACAATGCCTATAGCATGAGGGTTTCTCAGCCAGCAGAGGTACTTCCGGCCCAATATGTCAGTCTCGATCGACCGCCCGGCCACGGCGCCGTCCACCGGTGTGACGTGCTGGCTCTATCCGTTACAGTACCATTTGGGACAGCACTCCGGGTACGGCTTTCCAACGTCCCGAGTGACGACGTTGCAGCCGGCCGGCACGGCACCGCAGAATTGGGTGGTCACCAGGCCTCCCTCGCAGTCGAAGCGCCGGCAGTTGGGACCCTGGACGGACTGACCGTTGGCAATGGTTCGGCCATTGTGCGTGCAGGTGGCCGAGCCGCCTCGCGGGACGCCAGGAATGACCCTCCTGCCGTCGCTGCCGACGTTGCTGCCCTTGCCGCATGACAACAGCGGGCAGCAGTCAGGATAGGGCCTACTGAGGTCCTCCTCGACCACGGTGCAGCGCGGCGGAACCCGGCGGCAATACTGGGTGGTGAGCAAGCCATTGTTGCATCTCAGCTTCTTGCAGTCGCTGGTCTGTTTCGTCTGGCCATGGGCGAGATCGCCCTCCTCGTGCGGGCAGGACGTCGGACCGGCGCCGACGCCGGTCAGCAGCAGCAGCAGCAGCCAGTGGCAGAGCGAAGTCATGGTGAGCAGCACAGCGTCAGTCCCGGGCGACCAGTGGACTGTCAGGCCGCGCGCCCGCTCTTATACAGCCGCCCGGCCGGCGGATGAGTCCGTCAACCGGTTTGATCGCCGGGCGGCTAAAAGAACACCAGACGAAAAGGTGATAAGCTGGTATGACCTTTGCATGGTGCTGGCATTAGTGGCGGGGCCAGCATTATCCACGAAAGGTAGACGGGTGCTCAGGCTCACAAGTACGGGTTGCTTCAAAAAAGTGTACCGATTTCACGTGAACGTCATTGGCATACCCTTTAACCTTCACATTTTTCTTTTCAAGTAATGATGATGGCATCCTGCCATTTGACATAAGTGGAGGACCGGTTTCGGGCTGAAATGGTTTTCACAGCAGAGCAAAAAACAGAAATCGTCGAATTCTGTTATGGATCCAAGTCCAGCGTCACGGTCATTCTTCGGTTCTGCCGTGAGTTTGATGTCCACACGCGTGATGCACTTAAAGGCAATATCATTCTAAGGTTTGTGAAGCACTTTGAGAGCAAGGGTACTGTCCACAGCACGCACGAGGACAAAAGTGGACGACAAGCAACAATCGCAAAGATTCAAGCCAACGATGATGCCGTGTGCGACTTAGCAATCGGTCCCATACGCAAAGCAACCCCACCGCCACCGCTCCCAGAACTGGGATTCTCCTCCTCAGGTGTACTGCCTATCTTGAACAAAAAGCCCAAATTGTCCCCTTACATCATATCTGTCAGGCATAAACTAACAGCTGAGGACATGCAAAAGAGGCAGGTTATGTGTGAATGGCTCGACGATAAAGTAGAGTACAATCCGGTGGATTGTATTCAATGGATGCAATACAATGGATTAACCATATCTGGTTCGCCGCCGAGGCACGCTTCCACCTCAGCGGAGCCATCAGCCAATCAGCAATCGCAAAAACGTCTTTTGGGGCTCTGAGACACCGGAGGAAATCGGAGAGAGGCAGATCAAGGGTCTAAAGGTCACCGCCTTCGTGACTCACAATGTCGGGCATGGGCTACTGGGCTTCTGTTGTTTTAAAGAAGGAGGTCCGATAGTCACCGTCAACGCCGAACGCTACCGCGAGGTCGTCGGGCAGTTCCACGTTGACTTAAGTGCAACTCTCGCTGTAGCCCAGCTCGGTATGGCCTTGTTGAAACATAATGGGGCCCCACCTCACACTGTGCAGAACAACATCGCCTATCTGCACCAGCTTTTCGACAACTGCCTCATCGCCCTCGGCACCACCCACGAGCGGTCGTCTCGCAGCCATGACTTCAACTCGCTGGACTTCTGGCTGTGGGGGCTGCCAAGAGCTCTGCGTACGCCAACAGTCCTACATTGGCCCAGATCAAGCTGAAAGTGGCCGACTTCTTTCAGGAAGTCACATCTGCGACCCTGAGGAAGGTGGACCAGGACTTCGTGGTCCGAGTCGAGGCGTGTGTCAACTGCAGAGGCGCACATGTCGAGAGCTTCAGCGACGCGAAATACGAGTAAATGACGATTTTGGGCAGTCCGATGCCATTTTGTTTTGAGTGAGTTACTGCATGCACAACTGCTGTTCTGACAATGGCATGATGTCTGCTCCTAGAAAACAATCAGTTGAACATCATACAGGTTGTCATGCTCCCATAATAAACATGTGAAATCCGTAAACTTTTGCGAAACATCCTGCAAACGAGAAAAAACGATCTCGCTGTCAGTTTCATACTTCTAAATTAGCTGTTACGTCGCTTGCTCCTGCTTCCTACGCGATGATTTCATGTTTCTAATTACGATAGCGACTGCACTTCAATGTCAACCTACCTTTTCTTGTCAATTATCCATTGTGTTTTTGCAATTTCTGGCTTGATATGATTTCCCACCTATTTATTCTTCCATCCTATTTGAAATCACTCATTTGTTTATTTATTTACTTATTGTCGTATCCATTCGCTGGTTAATGTTCTAACTACATCAGGCTAGCAAACAGTTCCATGAAAAATTTAAAAGGTCATGTACAGATTTAGCATTGTCAAACAGGCAATACAGTTGGAAAAAAATTCCAATGCAGCACCAGAATTGACGTCAATGTTTCATATTCACATTTGGCCTAGCTTGAGCACTGATGAACTAGCCCTTCACACACACTACATTTAAGACACTAACATCACAGTCTATAACAGGAACACGTAACACAACGCCGCAATACCCAATTTCCAACAAATGAAATGTATTACTCGATTTGGTTAAAAGCGCGACTGACATGGTCTTACCAAAAAGTCACAGGTCACGACCCATTGCATAGAAAAATCCAAAAATTGTACCCAAAGTATACAAATGCTGAAAATCCATCTTTAGAACAAATAAACATTCTATCTTCCATCACCAAAAAATTATTCAAGAAAAAACACAGGGGTCCTAAAACGCCCCCCCCCCCCCGCCGGGCGATGGATAAGATAAGCATTCCGGTATGGAAAAATGATGAAAAATATGGTTTTGGACCAACCTGTATCCAGTTGTCCTATACGTCTGATGTCACATGTATGACGTAAAAGAGGAGCATATTTGCCCTGCCTACGATCTTTAGTACTGAAATGCTTTGGGCTTCGCGGAGGGGTTTCTTTAAAACTAGATTCGACGACTTTCCGGTGATTTTGCGCAAAAATACCCGTGAGGTGCAATGAGTAGAATATTCCCGTGATTTAGCTGATTACAACTATAAGCAATTTTTAGGAAAAATTATTGGAGTCCGAAGCTTCTGATATTCGACAAGTAATGTTCCGTACCAATCTTGTGTATTAGCTGTCGCGAACATCGGATTCAAAAAGGAGGTAGGGAACTACGGGTCCCGTAAGTGGCCTTTGCTCATGGAAGTCGCCAGGTCATGGGTTCCAGGAGACCGATTTCGGGAGGTGGTGGCAGCTGGCAGCCAGTGGCTTGGAGCGCGAACTCGAAATGAGTCGGCATAAACCTGGTGATGATTGTTCACGTGCTGATGGAAATTCTCCATAAGTAAGAAGAAATTCTCATGAGAGATTTACCCGCGTTCAACTGGCGGTCGGCGCCAATCACATCCGACTGGTGAGAAGGGCGGTTGACCTCCCCCTGTAACTCACGAACAGCTGGTCGCGCTGAAAGTTGGAAAGTTCATGACAAGTAAGGCTCGAAACTGGTCTCATTTTTTAGTTTGGGACAGCCTGCAAACCATTTACGCCTATATATGCTTTCTCACAACCAAGTGCATAAAACCGAGAAGCGGCCTGGATCTCAAGGGCTGTGATTAATCAATGAACAGGTAGAAGTCCGCAGATGCCGATAAACGCCTAATTTCTCAGATTTGTTTAAGATATACGCCGAAACGTAGAGTTAAAGGCACGATGATTTTCGCGTCGACTGCCGGCGTGCGTCGTAGCCGAACGCGGTATGAAATTAGCGGGAACTAATTTTAGCGTTTCTTTCTTTTCGTGACAAAGGCCTTTCCAGGTAATATTTCGTTATCCTAATGGTTCTTGTGATGGCTTCTCATGCTTAAACTTTGGAAAGATTCAGTGGTCATCATGATACACAATTAGCGGAGCTTTATGCGCGAGGGTCTGCTTGTTTCCCAAAATATGCAACTTTTGGAACTTTTTGAGCTTCTTGGTATTACTCGCAGCTGTGCTAATCAGTTCTGCCATTTTCAACCCGCTCTGAGTAATTCATCGCCGATTTTGAGGGCAGTGCATTTTGGCTCATTAGAGTTATTCGTGACCTAGCCTCAGGTCAATGGCTGGAAGTCATTGTTCTTTTGTCCATTGACGGTAAATGGATATCTACATCACCCCACATTAGGAACGTTTTTAAAAATTTCGCAAATTTCCGAAAAAAAACGACGACATGTCTTAAAATGAGGTTAACTTTAGGTCAATGAACCGAAAAATTCCGGAAAACCTGAGACAGCAGACCTGTTGCATCCATGAAGATTTGTAATCCCTTGAAAGTCTTATTGTGATACCATGTTTTGCGACAAAGTTACAAGGCGCTGAAGTTTTTTAGACGTAGGTTCACTTGACCTGACCTAGGTCAGACATCTGGTCAGACCTGAGGTCAAAAATTCGTGGCGCTGCTTTTGTTCATTCTCTCGCAGGCTTGGAAAAAACCTCAGGTGGGCGGTCAACCTCCCAGTCGGGGGCGGATTTCTATCGTTTCTAAGCTTAACCCTCTGCCTTGAGCCTCTCCGGTGTGCACGATTCCGTGCTAGGAGAGAGGACAGATTCTGTCCCCCTCATCATCTCAGAAAGCTCGATGTCCTAGCGGAAAATGGCGTTAGACAGCGTGTAGCAAGATCTGCACTGAAAAATTTTGAAAAGTGGAATGGGGACAAAAATGCGGGTGGAAATAGGGCTCATTTTCCGTTTTTACGGCCCCAGTCCTCTTATTCTTGGAAGCCAATATCAAAAACCATCGACGTCGCCAAAATAACTTCGCGTCAAATAAGGGGCTATTACACTGCAGCCGCGCGCATCATCCGCTGCCTGTGTGAATGCCGTGAAAAAAAAAATTTGGACATGGGTTTCAAGATAGACAAGGAATACTGCATGAACCGATGTAGTAGGATTTAATGTTGTGTCGTGTCTGATCAATGGCAAAGCGGCAGATGATACGACAGACACCAGACACTCCCAAACTTATAAGTGTCAAAAATTTGACCTAAGGTGACCTTGTTTCACCTTAATATAATATTTAAAGACTTAGTATGCATTCTTAACACTTTTACGGCGTGATCTACACTAAACACAGTCTTTTAAGATGGGAGATGAGATGGGATGGGATGATGACATGGGAGATGGGAGATGGGATGCTTTCCTGCCTTTACAAAGAGACAACATTTTTCCTTCACTTTCAGGTTCGCATGAAATGACCAAATAGGTGCCTTTTTACTGCATCAAACAGGTAATTCTGGCATCCTTTTTACTTGTGACCTCTTTGGAGGCACGTAAGCGACTTCATTAATACAGTTTTCGGTGAAGAACGTTAACAGTTTTTTACCTAAGATGACCTCTGGTGACTTTAATAATGACCTGATTGGTATGACTGGCGATCCCGATGGGGACTGAGTCTGGACTCCCGTCATATTAAGACTATGGCACTGACTGGAGGGTAACGGTCTGAAATCCTGTCTGGACCCCCCAATAATATTTAGGAAGTTTACAGCCATGCTGATTAGATTAAATCTGAGTGCTCTTTTTTCTAAATTTGCGAAGGCCTTTCCAACAGTATTTTTACGGTTCCTGTGCAATTTACAGTTTTAGAGATTCTGAGGAGGTTCATAAGCCCTGAACAAATGTGGATCCGGCCGGCCCGGCGAGACGAGGCCGGCGGCGAGCCATTTTTACGACAAAAAAATACACAGACCTGGTAATCTCAGACCCTTTTTCCCCCGCGCGGTTTGCTTTACGTGCAGGCATGCAGCTGGCTGGAAAAGACGCAGTTCGGTAAATGTCAAGGTATTTCATCACCAAGCGCGCAGATTGCAGCTTGTAACTCTACACTCAGCACTTTGCTGTCGGAATGAACTGCATCCGGTTCAAGATGAGAAGAGCAGGGCTCATAGGAGCATGTGATGCTCACGGTAATCTTTTCGGAAAACTAGGAATATTTCGACTTCAGAAAAGATGTATCTTTCGTCTGTTTGTCGCTTTCACTTTGGTTTGACGACAACGTTAAGGCTCTACCTAAACGATTCATATGGCTCTGACCTATGACGAGGACAATGCCGGTTTAGTGTGCAGATGGTTCAGTCAAATAGCTTCTTATCAAACCTTTTTGCTATCAAGGAACTTTCCAAGGGCCAGAGGCAATCGTTTGCAGAAACACGAGTGCAGTGTCCGTATAAAGCGTCATTCAGTATTTTCCCATGCCATCTAAAACTCTGCACAGTAACCTGAATTTGAATTTAAGGAGGAGTATCTGTGTTAAAACGTACCAATATGTATTCTTATGTCAGCTCCTTTTCTGTTGCTATACCTTTCTTCCTCTTTCTCCTCCTTTTTCTTATTTCCTTCCTTCTTTATCTCTCTTCTCTCTCTCTCTCTCTCTCTCTCTCTCTCTCTCTCTCTCTCTCTCTCTCTCTCTCTCTCTCTCTCTCTCTCTCTCTCTCTCTCTCTCCTCTCTCTCTCTCTCTCTCTCTCTCTCCGTAACCGTATGACTTCGCTATGTATTCTTCGATTGCTGAAGATGATCAAAGGAAGCCGAAACGTTGATATGTATAGAAATAAAAATAATGTGCCGAATGACTTTTTATTAAAACTATTACTACATTAATGTGATTTTTCTTGTCTTCATGGTTAATTCTGTCGGCAAACTGCTTCATAATGTCTCGGCTGGACAGCGAATGGTCCTTAGAAAACTTGAAAATGTCTACAAAAAGACAGAATTCGAAAATGCTGTCGTGTTTAACGACTAGTACTCAGTTCTTAATTCCATGCCTAAAAATTTCATATTTTGGTATACCTACGTAAAATCGGACCTTCGAGGAGGCGCGTATCCCTCCAAAAAAACATAAAATTCTGCCTGTGTTAATTTTAGGACAGAATTTAATATCGTAGAAATTTGTCACAAAAAAGTTCATCAGACTAAAGCTCGTCGGACAAAAGTTCGTCGAGCAGAAGTTCGTCGAGCAGAACTTCGTCGAGTAAAAGTTCATCTAGGGCAAAAGTTCGTCTTGTTTAAAAGTCCGTTGTGCAAAAGTTCGCCGTGAAAAGGTTCGTCTAGGGCAAAAGTTCGTCTAGAATAAAAGTTCGTCGAAGACAAAAGTTCGTTTAGGACAAAGGTTCGACTCACAGAAGTTCGTCTCCCATAAGCTGGTCTCCCACAAGCAAGGCAAAAGCTGATCTTTGGCAAAAATTTGCCTAGAACAAAAGTCTGTCCTGCAGAAATTCGTCTAGAGCAAGAGTTAGTCTTGGGCAAAAGTTCGTAAGGGCAAGTTTCGTAAAGGCAAGTCTCACAGAGGCTCGTTGGGAACAAAAGTTCGCCCTTGAAAAGTTCCTGTACGATGAAGAACTGACACAATGAAATACGGATAGATCTTGAGAAGTAAATGTGCTCGTTGACGTCACGGACGGACCAGTTACCTACGATACCGACACACGCTTATCGAAAACCAACAATGGCCACGCGCTGAACGCAAGGAACGAATGCCCGGAGTGTTACAGAAGATGTGTGGTGTGGGCTTACATCTTCCGTGCCTTCCAACACCGTCCATTTTGGCAGATCGTGCACCAAGGCTCAAGAGAATCAAACGGATGAACAGGCATTAAAGCAACAGCACCATCCAACAAGAAATCCGACGCCAAATAAACAAACACGTTAAGATTCAAGACGAAAGAAGCGAGAACAAGTCCATCAAGCTCAACCACCAGGTGCAGATATCGACATTGCACAAGATGGCCGAAGCAGTCTTGCAAGAAATGTACGAATAAATTGTCGACCAGCGAATATTCAAGAGAAAATCCATTGAACCCTATATTCCGCGGGTGTCTGCGATTGTGGGCCCTCGTCATGAAGAACAACCTGTGCGCCAGCTCAAAAACGCTGAAGGCGTGTAATTTAATCTACAGATCTAATTTCCGTCTGGTGACTGCGAGCACGGTCTTCGGACATACGACAGTCACGCTCCGCCGATGGATCACGACACATTTACAGGGCGTGTATGCAGTATCACCAAACCATACATGGCACACGCCGCATCCGCGTGAAAATGACAAAAAAGACCACCATAACCATCGCACATTGCAAGGGCCGTAAAATGCTCCAGGTCTTGGAGGAAATTTTCATTCGCAACATTGATCCCATAATTAACCACCAGATGAATGAGGGGACCCCTAAACCCTGTATGATGGGATATCCCTGAGAGCTCTTATTTGACGCAGTGTGTGATTGAGATAAACGCATCTGTTGTTGTGCGTGAATATTCGCTTTATTTTATTACCGGGACACTATAGACAACACATTGGCCAGAAGTATTTTTATTGTTAGTCATGGTGATTAACCTGTCTAGCTGTTTTCGGTTATTCCGCTTTGTCTTCCCCAATATCGGTGACGCAGTGATTGTAATGTGTATTGTTCGGGTCAAACGGCACACCTGCTTGGCTTCGGCGCCTCTAACTGCATATTTTTTCACTCATTTGTTGCCTGAATCGAAGTCGCAGTTAATGACTCAAGTCTTTTGACGAACGTCAAGGCAGATGACGTACGCGGTGTGAATCGGCCTTTCTTAGCAACATTTCCAATTATGGTTACCTAGGGAAGAGTCCTGAGCGTGGATCTCTCTCCTCCCTTTCCAACGTCACTCCGACCACGGTCGACCTTGGTCGCCCTCGCCTGTGACTCGGGCAGGTCAATACGGTGCACAGAAACTAAAACAGGATATGCACATGCTGGAATGGCATCAGTTCTGGATCCGTCCATGGGGAATGAGCCTCATTCTCCAGCACGATTCCATTAGCTGTCGTCAGTTTGCAATTTTCCCTGACTACATACATGGCAAACAATCGCAAAACATTCCTGACATCTTGAGGATTTTCGTTCGAGATTCGTATGATACGGACAATCTTTTTTTCCTGGACGAACTTTTCCCTTCGCCAACTTTTCTTCTAGACGAACTTTTTTCTTCTGGACGAATTTCGGCAAAGCCAACTTTTGTACTGGACGAAATTTGTCCTAGGCGAATTTCTATCCTATACGAACTTTTGTTGGACGAGCTTTTGTCCTAGACAAACTTTTGTCCTTTACGGAATTTCGCGAGACGAACTTTTGACCTCCACGAACTTCTGTCCTAGACGAACTTTTCCAGACGAGCTATCGCGAGACGAACTTTTGCCCTAAACGAACTTTTGTCCTACGAACTTTTGTCCTCATGAACTATTGCCCAACGAACATTACCCTACGAACTTCTGTCCAACGAACTTCAGCCCGGGAACCGTCCCTAATTTAAACATACAAGCAACAGCAGATAAGTGTGGGATTTTAAGGAATGTCTATTCTGATGCACTTTTATATTCCGATTTTCCCTGGCTCGTAGTTCGAGTCGTAGCAAGGTTGTACCTCGGTTATGGAAATGCACACTGTCGTGTTACAGTCATCAATAAATCCTAAATCCATGTTTTGCGACTGACTGCCATTATGTTTGGTTAGTGTGCTTCATTTCAAACTTTTGCGCATTAAAAATTTGACTGGCGCTCGGTGCCGTTTAGCTTATTTCTTGATCGTCAAAAACCGCCTGGAATTCCTCCCAGCTGACGGCAAAATGGACAATAAATTCATGTCACACTCATGGTTAAATTTGTTTCCAACAGATTCCAACGTCGAAGAGAAAGATTCTGCTGAAGATGGTTCATTTTCTCATGCAACTCCACGTACCGGAATCCATGTTGCCGTCGTTGTGACGTCACCGGTTCCATCCTCCAACGGTGCGATTCGGTTTTTGATAATGCATGCACATTTCCTGCACGGACACTATTAATTTTTGTATGTGTCAATGTCAAGGTGTCTTTTTTTCTAAAGCTGTCCCTGAAAAAGGTGTAGAATTGTGGCATGACTTAGTTTCCGCCATTTTCGATTTGTACAGTGTAAGAAGAAAGCTATTGAAAAATTACCATTTTGTAATTGTGGATACATACATTGTAGCTGTAGCTGTAAAACATAAATGGCATCTAATTAAAACGTCTGGGATGGTTGCCATGGACAATACAACAACGCCGCGTGGAACGTCTCCCCTATGGGAACTGGAGTCCTTCCAGTCCCCCCAAAAAACACACATATACACACAAAACCCTCGTGGCGCCACTGGTCCGTGATGGCCTTAATTCGGTAGGATTTTTGCGACAAGAAGTACGTGACCTAATAGCGGTTGCATAGTTTTTTCCACTTTCTTCAAAATCACCGACACTGACAAGACGTTGTTTGTTTGTCGAAGTCACAGTCGCACGCGAACTGGAAACCCCCAAGTGAAGGTAGTCATCGTTGAGAACCAGGCTGCCGGCCGGCTGGGTCCTTAGCAGTGCCGCCCAATGTCTGGGACGCTCCGGCTGTACGTGACGTGGATCCGGCGGCGGTCCTCAGCGCGGCGCCCGTCAGACTGGGCAGCACGACGACGTGTCTCCACCGCCCGGCGGCGGCCGCAACCAACCCGAGACGTCCTCCAGTCCAGACTGCCGACTTCAGCCGCGCCCTCCTTCCCACCTACCGACGTCACAGACCAGCGAGCCCTCCCTCCCTCTCACCGACGTCACAGGCCAGCGAGTCCTCCCTCTCTCTCACCGACGTCACAGGCCAGCGAGCCCTCCCTCCCTCTCTCCGACGTCACAGACCGGCGAGCCCTCCCTCCCTCTAACCGACGTCACAGGCCAGCGGGCCCTCCCTCCCTCTCATCGATGTCACAGACCAGCGAGCCCTCCTTCTCACTTACCGACGTCACAGACCAACGAGCCCTCCCTCCCTCTCACCGACGTCACAGACCAATGAGCCCTCTCTCCCTCTCATCAACGTCACAGACCAACGAGCCCTCCCTCCCTCTCACCGACGTCACAGACCAATGAGCCCTCTCTCCCTCTCATCAACGTCACAGACCAACGAGCCCTCCCTCCCTCTCACTGACGTCACAGACCAAGGAGCCCTCCCTCCCTCTCACCGACGTCACAGACCAGCGAGCCCTCCCTCCCTCTCACTGACGTCACAGACCAAGGAGCCCTCCCTCCCTCTCACCGACGTCACAGACCAGCGAGCCCTCCCTCCCTCTCATCGACGTCGCAGACCAGCGAGCCCTCCCTCTCACTTACCGACGTCACAGACCAGCGAGCCGGGCTCCAGGTCTGCCAGAAACTGGCGCACTCGGGGCCACGGCCGATGGCGCGACTCGGCGAATTGGCGCGCCTTCTGCCGGTACACGTCGTGCACGTAGGTCTTCTCTAGCGCCAGGGAGCGCGCCTCGCGGTCACGGTGCGCCGCATCCTGCTGCTGCTGCTGCTGCTGTTGCTGCTGCTGCTGCTGTTGTACCAGCATAGCGGCCCGGCGCCACCGGCCGCAGAGCTGCGGCAAAGAGCAGGAGGAGAGTCAACAGCGGCGGCTCTGACACGGTTGCCAGAAGGTGCGTTTTACGCCCACAGAGCTGGGACACGGCCGCATCAGTGTTGCAAGAACACATGTCGGCTCTGCTGAGCTGCAGCAGATGTGCGGAGATCAATGAACACAAAACTAACAAACCCAGTCTGCAATAGGCCTTGAGTAGTCTGAACATGAAAAAAAATAGGCAGGGGCACGGGAACACTTCTATAATTGGGAGGGGACAAAGAGGCATTTTGGGTTAATTCTTTCCAGTCAATACCCATAGGGCCAATGTTAATTTCAAAAAAGTGAGGGGCCACGGCCCTCCTGCGTCCCCCCCCGACTTTCCGTGCCTTTGAAAAAGGCCAGCATGCGAGATCACGTCAGCTTCGAAAACGTATCGTAGTCGAAACCAAGTCCGTCCGACGCGGTATCAAGCGGACACCGTTACACGAAACGATAGGGCAATAAATGGTTTGTTACACGACAATGTCTTGTTCAGAGCGCCGTGTCGAAATCGTCAGCGGAGAGGACCTCGCGTTCTCCACAAAGCGCCGCGTGAAATAACGCGATCCGGTTTCGTATGTTCAACGTCACGGACGTGTTTCAGTGTCTCCTGAAGTACACGACATTTTGAAACAGCAGTAATTCATCGAGCTTTTTCGCTCTTGAGCAATCCAGTTTTGTTTGAGCTTTCTGGTAGTGACAACACTTCTTTAATTAATCGTAAGTTGAGGGTCAAAAACGGCCTTGAGTATATGTGAGCAAAAATCAAATGTTTTTTGCTCACAAATACTCACAAAAACAAAAAGTCTCTCGAGGGTACCATTCCTCAAACAAACACGACTATTTGAGACCAAATAGAAATGAACCAGACTAAGGGTGTCATTAAAAAAGAAAGTGGGCTGTTCATATTTTGATATCCTGTTTGACTTAAGCAGAATATCTTTGATATCTAAAAGTCATTCAAAGTTGCTGGGGTTTTTGACTCCAGGTGTTTTAACGCCGTATTTTAGTTGTGCTGTTTTCAGTTAACAGTGGATGTCAGTGTCACTAAATGACCCGGCCGCTTGACCCTACACAAGTGTGGCCAGGAAAGATCGATTTGTGGCAACGCCTATCCCCCCCCCCCCCTTGCTTTGTCAGAAGTCGACACAATTCTTCAACTTTCGCAAACCAAAACATCAGATTCAGTTTTCAGTCCCGTCCGGAAATTTGTATCTGACGACCTAACGACCCAAACAACGGTTTATGGTTTCCATAAAATGCTGATCATCTACATGACGGCGTGATTAAGGTCAAGACACAGGAGCGGGTCTAGGATTCGGTGGCGGCGGACCGGGGGGACAAACAATTTTTCAGGGGCCCCTCAAGCGGCGAGGGTCCCCTCTGATGACAATAATGTCCCCCCATCACCAGCACAATTAATAGTATGCAAGAAAGGCTTGAAATGAAGTGATGTATGGTATGAATGAAAAAATGCGTGTGCGTGTGTGCGTGCGCGCGTGCTTGCATGTGTGTGTGTGTACCAGCGTGTATGTGTGTGTGAGGGGGTGGCCTATTTGAGCATCTGTATGAACTACGCAGATATGCGTAGAGGCACACACATCGTGCATAATAACTAAGAAGGTTATGTCCGTTTCCGGATTATGTTTGTCTCACAATTTACGATCTCGGCACCTCCTGGACGGAATCTTGGATACGCCACTGCAGGCGCTCTAGTGCACCTTGGGTCAACTGGATGTCAGAGGCTCTTTGTCTGATGTTTAAGGCCCATTCGGCCCCCTGGCTTTCAAATGGCTATTGGATACATTAAGCGCCCTGGCCCTCTCAGGAATACTCTGTACATGTCTAGAGAGTCTTTGGACTTGACGAGGAGGTCTGGGTGTAACTGGGCATTTAAACGTGGTCAGGACCCCTGACCAGGCCTAGGGACTCTGTGTCTTTGGGTTATTGCTTAAATTTAGGAACCCGTGTGGCTCCTCGATTTCAGCTCTCCCACTAATTGGGAATCCACTGGGGCCACTGGCCTCCAGAGGGCCCTGGGCGCACCGTTTGCCGCCCACTGGGAGAATTTATTGGAGAAAATATTGGAGTCCGTGAGGCTGTTAAAGGTCCAGTGGGACCCCTGATTTCCGAAGAATCTGCAGATACACCAAAGGCCCCTGGCGCCCTCCAGAACACTCTCTGCAACCGTATATTTGGGGCCCATTGAAAGTGAGTTGCTCCTGTGGCCGTTAGGGGCCAACGTGGCCCCTGAGTTTCAAAAGACCCCCTGACACGCCACAGGCCCCTGAACCTCTTTGGAATGTCTTCTACATATATGGAGGGTCTATGGTCTTGACCAGAGGCCTCGGTGTGTTTGGAGGTCCTATGGAAGTCAAGACTTTTGGCCAGGCACAGAGGCCACTGGGAGTCAGAGGACCCTGTGACTGCCGTGACGTGGCGTTGGGGCCCATGACTTTCAAAGAGCCCTGAATATATAAAAGGTCTCTTAAAGGCACACGCCTTTTGGTCACACTTTTAAGCCTGCGTTTATGTAATTTATGTTCGCTAACCCATTTATTCCTATCCATTTTTGGGGGGAGGGGACCCCACAAGCTCGGTCCCCCTGATTTTTGGAAGGTCAAATCCACATGCTTCCCCCGCAGTTTTTCGGATGAGGGGCAGTTGCTCCTCCTGCCCTCCCCCCCCCCCACCCTTGCCAGGATTTTCCGAAGGGGAGAGCAATTTTTATGCTCGAGGGTCCCGTGAAGAGTGGCCTTCCAGAGCGGCTGAAAGCTGCTCCCTGAGAAAAGCTTCTTCGAGCTTTCCTGAGACCCCTTTGGGCGGCCGCGGAGACTCGAAGGCCCCTTTAAAAGTTCCGGAGCTTTGGGGGGCATGCCCCTCATCCCCTCTCCTTGGGTCCACCCCTGGGTCTGGCGCGGTGAGTATGGTATTACTCTGTGTCTTCAAAAGCTGAAGTCGGTTAGAGTGCAGATGTACAGCAAATCACATCTTGTTCATGTGAGACAAAGCGCCAAGAGTACTGGATCACAACAGGTCCTGAAAACGAATCACAGGTCACCTCCCATCTCGATGGCCTCCGGTGAACCGAGTGACAGGATTTTCGTAAAGTGGGCGACGGGATCAAGGCCAAAATAAAAAAGGCCTAATGTTACTCTTATCATTTTCTTACCAACATAGGGAAATTGGCTTTGTCAAATAGTGTACTTGGATATTTTGGGAAAGTATCTTACCTTTAATTTTCAAAGATTTCTGTCTCCGAAACAAACTATCTGTGGTGAAATCTTATCTTTTAACCTCTGAACATAAGCGGCGGGGGGTAAAGTAACCCCTCTGACCCTTCTCCCTCCCCCTGGCTACTCTGCTGCAGTTCATATGCGCGGCCGCGAATGAAACAGCTTGGCTGGGGAGCGGGCGACGGTCGGACGGTGTCAGAGTTTGGCGCGCCGGTCTGGCGGAGGTCTGGTCGGAGGCCAAGCGCTCGGCACCAGATGGAATTACATCGCCGCGCCGCTCTCTGGACGGTCCGCCGGCGGGCCGCACTGAGGCCGAGCCGCCCGCCCACATCCCGTCGGATCCGACGGCAGCTGGCCTGCTGTTCTGACGCAGCTGGCCGTCACGCGGCGACCCAGTGACGTCAGATAAACCTGAGCAATGGGCCTGCCAACAGTCCGCTTCAAATAGCTCAAGTCGCTATTGGTACCGTATCGGGTGGGGCAGATGGAATACGTCATGAAGGAACCATACCACATTTGTGGCAAGCGATCTCAACGGAGCAGCGCAGCCGGCCCTTTACTTGCGGTACATAGACAACGTGTTTGGCATCTGGACTCATGACTCAGAAAAACCTGGCGAATTTCTTTAATTTATAAACAGTTTCCGCCCGCCCGTAAAATCTATAATTGAACCTTCTGATCATTCCAAAAACAGGGGCGGGCACCTTTCTTGGATACATTGTTTAGAGTGCATGCTGGTGGTAAATATACCACCGAACGTGACAGAAAATCTATGGCGGCGCCAACAGTAAAGTCTTTTTCTTCAGCACATCCGTTTCAAACAAAAACGTCGATGCCCTTTTCACAGAAGTTAAGAGCAAAGCGCCTGGGCTCTGATCAACAAGCTCTGAATCTGAGCAAATGACTGCCCACGTCAACTTATCAAGTGTATAAGACACCAAATCACTCAAAAACTAGCAAAATCTCAATGTAATAAATGTTTCCTCAACACGACCCTTGTTTGTCTTTCGTTCATTGACGTGACTTTAGCCAGACGATTCGACGCGATCATCAGAGCTTCGAACTTAGGTGGCGTGGAGAACTCAGCAAACTCTCTTTCGCATATCAACATCTGCCCTTGATGCCCCTCCCTGCCCAGGGGGAAAGCGTCATTGTCACTGTTGCGAGGCGGGTTTGAGAGGAGATCCTGTGGCAAGAACGCCGTTTGCAAAATTATCTATGGCTTGTGTTCTTCTCATGTGGTGAACTATGCTGGGGAAACTAAACGTAGAATTAGGGAGCGGCACAATGAACATGTGATGGACGCCAACAACAAAACTAAGAACACGCCTCTGGGGGACTGGGTAACCATTTCCGAACATCTCACCCACATGTGAGCATTACATCTAAAACTCTACCTATTGAAATTATCCGGACTTTGAAGGACGTAGCAGAACTCAAAATCGCGGAATCGGTTGAAATTCGTGATGCAAGACCTCTTTCTGAAAGACTATCCCAGTGGAACACCCGTGGCAGAAATATAGGATTAATTTGTTTTCGTATTCCTTTTTGGATGTTATGAACTTAACGCTAATTCCATCTTACCTTACCACAACAATCATGTTCATTCACGCACAAAAGTATATTAAAACTGCAAAACTGGTCAATCTATTGCGCGTTGCTTATTTCTGACTGCAGAATGAATGCGAGAAAAGTGGATGAATGCAATCCTTCATTAAAGCAAAAATTGCCGCTTTTCCCAATTTTTGCGTAATTTCGTCATTTTTGAATGAAACGTTAGGAGTCATCTTTATTGCTGCGAATACGGGAACAGTATTGCTGCCTTCAGAATGCTACATTTTGTCTTGATTTGGGACATAAGAGATGCAGGAGACATAGTTGTTTGCCATCGAATCCAGGCCTCGGAATCGCCCATTTCTGGTATGTTTGACCTCACTTGACGTGTAAGCTCCTGACTTATGATTACCAAAGTTAACATACTAGAAGTTCTCTATATGTACTACCTCTGCAAAACCACAAGATTTCTTTGAAATCGGCCGGTAATTTTCAGTTAGTGGAGACGAAGCCCACCATTTCTCCGGCTCAAGGTATTCTTTCATTCTCTCTGGTGTGTACTACATGCATTAGCATTGATGTACCGGCTTGAATATATGCAAACAAATTCGTGTGTTTTTTGTTTTTTGTTTTGTTTTTCACCTTTTATTTTCCGATAAGAAAAGAAACGGGAAATGTCGCAGAAATTCAAGATTTTCTCTCAATAAGTACGGCGAACAGGGGTTAGGATAAAAAGGAAATTATACTGACTTTTTATAGGTCATTAATCTCAATTCATGATACAACCAATGTTTTGCATCTACATTAGTATTAACCCCATTTCGTGCTCCTGCCCCTTACGTACGATTTCGTGCTGGCGAAGGGGCAGATTCTGTTCCCCTTGCGATCTCGAAAACCATTGGTCCGATTTTCTGACGGAAAACGCCGTTCGATAGCCTGTAGCGAAATCTACATTTCAAAAAGGAAATGAGGAAAATTTTGAAAAGGGGTGGAAATGGGGGCATGATTTACTTATACGGTCTTTCAAGTAATTTTACGTAATCTTACTTTACGATTATTTCTGACCACATGTTATGATCTATTTTGTCTTCCTCTATGTCATCGTACTGGCAATTCCTAGGTCTATCACCAGGGGCGGCGCTATTCCATATATATCATATTGATATATTTCATAGGTCTATCACCAGGGCCACGGACATTTTTGTTGACTTTTTTGATTTTTGACTTTTGACTGTGGGATACTATAAGGGGCGCAGCCATTGAGATGAGCTATTCCAAGGACACTTCCCGCATCAAAAATGGGTATTTTCCCGGTGATAATTTTCTGATTTACGATTTTTGCTATAAAAACTTGTCGCTCATCTGTCCGAAATGACAGTAAAATTGGAAAATTGGTAATCTCCTTTCAGACAATTTTGCGTTTTACATTACAAACCTACATCAAAGCAAAGTTCGCTATGTGTTGATAGCGGTAATATACAGTACGTCCAAGTTAAATTTCACATGAAAAAACGACATCACAAAATTTGGCTATACTATGCATCAAATTTCAGATGTCTATCAAACTCGGGCTGATAATCGTCTCGTACCTGCCAGTTTCGTTAGAATGACTAAGTTCCCAAAGCACTTCCATATGCAAAAAAACTATAGTTTTCCTTTCATCCCAAAAATCTAAGAACCAATCATATGCTTTATCACAACATTTCACCTCACAAATTAAGATTATTGTGGGATACTGCGCTTAGGCAGCATCCCACAACCAAACGACTCTGAGATACTGGCACCCCACGTACCCCACGGTGGTGCCTCCCATGTCTATCACATATATTAGGAAGAGGTCGATTTTTAACATTTATAGGCACATCCGAGGCACAAAGAAAGTGGGACAAGGGACAAGTTTTGGGGAAATGTTAATTCATTCTACGACATACTTTGGGTCTAGCGAGCTTATCTGTGTTCGGAAAATAATTCCATATGTGTTACATTTTATGTTTTACACATACGACAAATGCACATATATGTATCTCGTTCCAGAAAAAGGGGTCACTTTCTTCCTGGTGAACCATTGGTAACAACCTGTTACATTCAAACATATTGTGAATACTATTTTGTATTGTACTTCAAGTTCGCCTTCTGAGACCATAAGCGGCCGCCGGTATTTTACATAACGCTTCGTGGCAAATGTTGCTCCTATAAGATGAAGACTCCGCGTACCGCCGATTATTATTTATTGTCTGCGACGTCAGTAGGCATTAACCAGCTGATCTGTTGTGTCACTGTCGGTAATAAGATATAGAGGTGGTGTACTGGAATTGGCCAAGTGAATGTTGTTTGCTATGTGATTACTGTTTTCCGCGATACTGGTATGTCCAATGCGAGAAAAACATTGGAAACAGGGGTTTTGGGTAAAGCTTGTTTTCTGCATCGGAACAGGGGACTTAAGGGAACTTTTTTCATATCGGGCCGGTGACTGCTAACAGTGTCATCGGTGGCCAGACGGTGGCCATGCTATCCGTGAATGCTGTGTTCGGCGATACTGGTATGTCCAATACGGGATAAACGTTGGGAACACGGGGGTTTGGGTGGGGTTAATTTTCTTTATCGGAACAGGCAGCTTCAGCGGGCTTTTCTATACCGGACCCGTAATTGCTACCGGTGCTATCGGTGGCCTGGTGGTGGCCGTGAAACTATAGGAGTTGTAGACTGGTTTGCTACAATAACCCAGCGGGATGGATGGACTGGGGTATTTCGCCACCTTCTATTAACTGGGGAGGGGGACATTTATGGGGCGTAAGGTTATCTTATACTGCGGCCGAAGGCGCGGTATAAGATACTAAAGGCCATAGGCCGACAAAGGGTGCGATCGGTCTTGGCTCTGTCCAACAGTTAGGATAGGTTAGGTTAGGTTGATAAGGCTAGGTTAGGTTAGGTTAGATTAGGTTGGTGAGGTTAGATTAGGTTATGTTGGGTTAGGTTAAGTTGGTAAGGTTGATTAGGTTAGCTTAGGTGAGGTTAGGTTGGGTTAGGTTGGGGTACGCTAGGTTGAGTTAGGTTAGTTTTCTTACCTTTAGTTGAAGGTGTACTGACGGCAAAGAGCACGGATGAAGGAAGGCCACAAGTTTTGGCGGTGACGTTCCATCCACATAAATTCGTCCAGATGGCTAGGGATCTTGCCCATCTTTTTCACGTTTCTTTTACGAAGGAACTTCTTGACACGGCTCAAGTAGCCCTCTACATAATTAGTGATTGACAGTTTTGTGTTCGTAGCCGAGTGTGCCGAGAGTCTGGTGGGTACGGTGCTCGTCAGTGAATACTGTTGACTGTTGCTCGACATTATTTCGCATGGTTGGTATTATTTCGCCCCGACTTCGGTTCTGGATGTGTTGGAGAATTCCGACCTTTTGTTCAACATCAGAAATCCCGAGGACCCACCACTGTTCAATAGACAGGGGCCGGCCACAATCGTATTTCCGTTTCGAGATAACTGTCTCGTCCACGACGACCAGTTTTCCTGGTCCCCCGATTTTTTGGCCTTGTCGGCTGTCGATGATGTCCTTTGACGTCACATCACGGACAAATTGGAGCCAGTCGGAAGCCGTAAGGTTGTGAGAAGGGTCCTTAAATTAGGTTTCATAAATTAGGTTTTCTTGCTTGTTGTTCAAAACCATCAGAGCTTGGTAAAATCAAGCCCTGGTGGTTTTCATCCCGGCTTGGTTTACTTGTTGATTGTTCAAAAATGCCGTTTTTAGAACCATGAAAGGGCTCACTTTTGATGTCTGGAAAAACTTCCTTGAAAGAGATGCTTTATTTTTCTACATTTCTTGCACCTCCACATTTTGCCGCACACCTTATCACGGGTGTATGCAGATTAGACCATGCTGCCGTCGCAGCAATTTAGCCCAGTTGCTCGTACCAAGTTGTCAAAGATATTCGATTATACCGTCCTGGTCTTCGAGTTCTTTGTGTAGTTTTAGAAGTGTCTCGAAGCTTGCCACTCTCTCGATGCACATTTTTTCCAGGGAAATCCACGAAGTGTCAAATGGTACCGGGATACAGCCAGATAACTTAATGCCTTCTCGCGAGACCGCAGTAACGAACAGACAACGTTTTCTCTGCATTTGATCTCCTTGAGATGTTTATTTTAATTCCCTTCTCTGTTTATTAATTGAGCACGTTTATTTTTGCCTTTTCCATATCAATTTTTATCAAAATTACATGTCGTCTTATCATTTCACTTGTTTTTCCGGTTCAGTCCATATTTATACCTCTGGACCATTTCACTGTCACAGTGGATTGCCATTTTAACCCTTTTCTTTATCGCATTTCCACTACCATAATGTATCTATTGCATTCTGTTCCCATATCTTGTTAATTATTCATTCAGTGCCATAAGGGAACATGTTCCTGTCTTATATATCGATATCACCCAGTGATCAGGGGTGAGATTACAGCCCATCTCTACTTTCGATGGGACAACAGCAAAAATGGCGTCTCAGACGGCAGTAGGGAGTGAGCGGCGCATTATTGAAATGCTTCGTTTTCATGAAATTACAGTCTATATAATCTATACATGTATAGGTTTTGGGAATGGCGCTTTTACGTAACAAGACTACGTATTCTGCGTTGTATGTTTTTTTCCTCAATATCGTAATCTGCACGCATCCGGTGCGATGTGGACCGGTGACCGCGGCCACCTCTGATTTTCGTTTCCACTGAAATATACGGCATGTGATCGTGATACATTTGGAGTAACAGAACCAAACACACCGATCCAAATATGTATTGGACCACTAAACATCTTACTGGACGGAATATGCACCTCAAAACCGATGGCTGGAGACGCCCCTGGTAATATATATATATATATATATATATATATATATATATATATATATATATATATATATATAGGCGAATTATATGCGTAAATTGGGATAACAATGTCTGCATCCCACGTTAGCTTTGTTTTATTCGTACAGTGGGTCCTAAATCCTGTGGAACAAGAAAATATAAGCGCCATTTTCACATACCCGTGGATCCGTCCTTGAGCAGCATTTTTTTAAAAAATACCTTAAAGGGTAATATCGATCATTTGAATTGCACGTGACGCTAAAAATGGCATCAAAATAGTACATGGCAATGTCGAAATGCGCAACCTCCGGAAAGCGTGGTATTCATCAAACATGCTTCCCAAAACGTGTCCTAGAAGCGCCTCTGGATGAGGTGAATTTTCGACATACTGTGACAACATGTCCCAAACATATTTATGACAAGCCGCCAAGTTTTGTGAGGCAGCTCCCAAAAGCCCGGGAATGGCGAGCGGAAACCGGAAGGGAGAGGGCAGTAAGGAATGCTGACAACGAGCGAGATGAGCAATATTCGTGAAAAGCTTTCAAATTTCACTCTGGGCGGTGTAATGGCCCTCTGGCAATACTGAAGGAAGAATTTGGGAACCTTCGCTTTCCGTAGACCGGGCGGCCATGTTTGGTGTCGAAGGGAGGGTACATTCTGCGCCACCCTAACCTAGCGCTGAACCGGCTCCCGCGGCGCCATTTGTTGGAAGTGATATAGGGTCATATATAATATGTCAAGTGGAAGACCCTGGCAACAGAAGTCACAGTGTATCCTCGAAAGATCTCTGGAAAAGAGAAAGGGAAATTTTTGTATACCCAGGACTCAAACCCTGTATACTCTCCAACGCGAAATGCCAGTATTTTTGCAGCAACACCAACAGGTCCGGTGGCGCAACCAGGATATGTCTGGTCGGCTCAGGTCAACAACCCCTTGAAACAACCGGAATATAATTTTAGCTAAATAGCAAAGACACTTGGTAAGTTATGTGTAAACCCTGGAAAGGTTTCACGATGTTCCTGCTGAGATGTCCAGTACAGTTTTCGGAAGAAGTCACCGTACCCGTGGGCACCGTATAACGCTGTTAGTTGTCTTGCAATTTTTTTGACTGAAATTTTTATCATTTGCGTTATTGATCCTTGTCCCGATATTTTGTCATCCAGTTATTCATCATTTGGTAAATAGCTGGTTGATTCCGATGCTACCTCGACATTTTTGTTGAACATTCTGCATTGGGTGTTTTTTTTATTCCATGTTTTGCCCGACTAAATAATTGGTACCCCGCATTAATCCCCAGATCGATATCTGGCATTTCACATTTTTCCGTTCAAGTTATACGCCCGTCGTTATTTATCTTGCTTGATGTTTTGTGTTCGTTCGCTTGCTTGCTTGCAGTATTTTTCCATTTGATACCATACGGTATTGTGTCTTGTAATCGAACAACACGTGTCAACGAATTTGGTTCCACCTCTAAGAAAATGGCTGATCTGAGATCATTAGAACTTAACTCGTCCCCGACTGAAGGGGCAGTTGACTGTCCCCTGAGGTTTTTCCGGGATTGCGAGAGAACGAACAAACACAGAGTCACGAAACTTTGTATACCTTTTGCTTCGTTAATTTTACATCTTGTGTCAAAATTTTGGCCGCGGGTCAGGTCAGATGCCTGACCTAGGTCAGGTTAAACAGACCTATGTCTAAAAAAGTTTAGCGCCCTCTAATTTTTTCGCAAAACAAGATATCTAATTAACACTTTCAGGGATAAGTGATCGTGATAGATGCAACAAATCTGCCATCTCAGATTCTTCGGAATTTTCCGGGTCATTGACCTAAGGTCAAGCCCATTTTTAAGACGTCGTTTTTTCGCAAATTGACGGAATATTTCATTACATTTTTAGTGTGGAGTCAAGCAGACATCCAGTTACCATCATTGGGCAAAGTATCAATGACTTCCAGACATTGACCTGAGGTCAGGTCACGAATAACTGTAGTGGGCCAAAATGTACCACCGTCAAAATTGGCGATGAATTACTCAGAATGAGTAGAAAATGGTAGAACTAGCTTGCACAGACGTAAGTAATACCAGGAACCTCAAAAAAGTTTGAAAAAGTAGCATATTTTGGAAATAAACAGGTTCTCGCGAATAAAGTTCCGCCTGTTTTGTAGATTGGTAACTAATGAATTTTTCCGAAATTTAAGCATGAAAAACCATCACAAGAACCTCTAAGATCAATAAAATATACATAGATCGTCTTTTTTCGCGGAAATAAAGGAACGCCAAAATTAGTTCCCGTCAATTTGGTACCGCATACGGCAGCAGCGCACACCGACAGCTAGCGGGAAAATTGCCGTGTCTTTAACTCAACGTTTCGGCGTATATATTGAACAAATCTGGGGAAATTAGACGTGTATCGGCATCCGCGGACCTTTACTTCTGCGCTGGTGCCTTTACCTATGCGTTATTAGTCACAACCCTTGAGATTCAGGCCATTTCTCGGTCTCATGCAATCGGCTATGAGAAAAGATATATAGGGCGTAAATTGCTTACATATTATGTAAAACTAAAAAATGAGACCAGTTTCGAGCTCTACTCGCTACAAGTTTTCCAACGGTGTGCTTATTTTTATCGTGCGACCAACCGTTCGTGAGTTAGAGGGGGCGCGGCCAACTGCCCCCCCCCCCAGTCGCCCATATTAGAAACGGACCGACGGTTATGCGCGGGTTAAAAATTGCACGAAGAGGCATTGTAGGCGATGTGGGGTCAAATATCAGTTCATTTTGCGTTTCAATAAGTTTTAAGTATATTGGATTGGCGAACTTCGATTGGCGTGGTTAAAACGAATTTGTACTTCACGCGAAGGCAAGCAGTCCCGAAAAACGGCCATTCTCAATGCAAAAATGTTGGGTTAAAAAATGAGCCCTTCGGAAGTATATCATTTAGAAACAGGGCATTTCTGGTTTCCGGGGTATGACTGCATAAAGATAAATGTGATTTTCTCTAGATCCCATTTCTCTGTACCTCTAACCTTCTTTCCATACCTCCCTTTTCTTCCTCATATTTCGACCACATTGTTTTGGGCTTTTTCTTTTCCGGCGTTATCGCAGAATGAAACATGTTATCAGCATATGTCGTTTGCATACATTACCGCTGATGATTCAAGTGTACTAAAAACTGACAGACGAAGCAGGGACAACACATTTGGAGAAATATTAAGTCTCCACAGAAAACCCTGCATTTATTGTGCTAGCATCCGTATTTATTTCACATCTCCATTGCATTCCCATGCATAATTCTGTGTTTGTAAACACCAACACTGGTGATGCAAGAGTCGCCGAAAAAAATGCATGGACAAGGCACTTTTGCAGTGACTTTACATTTGAAAAAACGTTACGTCTCCACAGAAAACCCTATATTAAATTTTATGACTTCGAGCATTCCAACTGACCCCCCCCCCCCAGTTGCCCAATTTTGCAATGACTGGGGGCGCTGGCGACTCCACTGCGGGGATTGAGCACTTAACATGTTAGCTCCAGTTAACATGTTAGACGCGGCCCTGATGGTTTGCATAGCTAACATTTCTCTGATCTTCAGCTTATTACTGATGTATAAATGATGACCTGGCGATATCGATTAACGGAAAATCACCAACAACACATCGTTCTGAAAACTCTGGATTCGCCTTTGCGAATTTCGGGTCAAACTCTCGAAGATTCATTTTCGTTAAGGAATTATTGTCGAAGGATGTGAGAGAATGATGCCTTTGGGTTTTCTAGCGATGAAAATATTTTTTCGTAAAATACCGTCTTTGTCAGTGAAAATATCTGCATTAAAGTTTTGACCAAAAATAGCCGCACCATCGATACATACCACGCAGTCTATGGGTTAGTCATTTTTACGCCGTATAGCCAGTGGTGGTACTAACTGCGGGCTGATCTCGGACACCTAACGTGGCCTACAATGGCTTGTAATCATGAGCACAGCGCCGTGGCTGTAATGGTGCCGGAGCTGTGCCAGCTCTAGACTGGCCTGTAATCCTGAGCACTGCGCCGGGGCTGTAATGGTGCCGGAGCTGTGCCAGCTCTAGACTGGCCTGTAATCCTGAGCACTGCGCTGTGGCTGTAATGGTGCCGGAGCTGTGCCAGCCCTAGACTGGCCTGTAATCCTGAGCACTGCGCCGGGGCTGTAATGGTGCCGGAGCTGTGCCAGCCCTAGACTGGCCTGTAATCCTGAGCACTGCGCCGTGGCTGTAATGGTGCCGGAGCTGTGCCAGCTCTAGACTGGCCTGTAATCCTGAGCACTGCGCCGTGGCTGTAATGGTGCCGGAGCTGCGCCAGCTCTAGACTGGCCTGTAATCCTGAGCACTGCGCCGTGGCTGTAATGGTGCCGGAGCTGTGCCAGCTCTAGACTGGCCTGTAATCCTGAGCACTGCGCCGTGGCTGTAATGGTGCCGGAGCTGTGCCAGCTCTAGACTGGCCTGTAATCCTGAGCACTGCGCCGTGGCTGTAATGGTGCCGGAGCTGTGCCAGTCTAGACTGGCCTGTAATCCTGAGCACTGCGCCGTGGCTGTAATGGTGCCGGAGCTGTGCCGCCTACAGGGTCCGGTCGGAGCAACGCCAGCCGCGGCTGCGGCCGGCGGTGGCGTAGGCCGAGTACGAGGGCCGAGTCCGGTTCCGCTGTCACGCCGGCCGGTTCCTTGACGAAACGCAGGCCTCGCTCCGTGACGAGCCGGCAGAGAGGCTCGGCCTCCCACAGCAGACTGTACCGCGAAACAGGGACAATCGAGACGGCAGAGAGGCTCTGCATCCTACAGCAGACTGTACCGCGAAACAGGGATCGCCGAGCCGGCAGACACGCTGCTGCATCCCACAGCACTGTACCGTGAAACGGGGACAGTCGAGACGGCAGCTTGGGCATTTTAACGAACTAGTCCATTGCCTGAATCGGGCCATACCGCAGCCCATGGCCGGCTCGGGCCCCGGCTAGTCCCGCAGTGTGCCCTGATTTCATGTCGTCTCTCAGACATCCATGGAAGAAAACGTGTTACGGTTGTGTTAAGTGCGGGGCTTGGGCATTCGGCCAAAAAACAGGCTGTTGTGGCAGGCCATCGCATTACACACACACAAAAAAAAAATCATTTTGAAGTTTCAACATGGGGTGATGCATACCCATCCAAGCAGGCTAGAAGACATGGTTTTTAAAAGTATCAACATCATAGAATGTCCCGGACATCCAGGGTAATACAAATACAGTAATAAACAACTCTGAGCTGACCATTGAGACCACAGACCTACAGCAACATATATCCTACAGCAATATATATATATATATATATATATATATATATATATATATATATATACTCATGCAGTTATCTCACTTATAAAATTCCGATTCTGGCTCTTAGATATTAATGCAGCACCAGCAGTACCCACGGACCCCTGACATAAATCATTCGTATTCAGCCTTGTAATCTATTTCAGTGGCATGCATCTTCAGTTATTTATTCATATTTGCCATTTGTTTACATTGATTTACCTCTAATTTAGTAACAGGATGACTCTTAAATGGTCGGCACACAACAAAATCGGATGGAAAATGAAAAAATGACAATGGCTGTTTGCCAGATATGACAAACTCATACGCTCATAAAAAATGCACACATGTAGCACATAAAAAGGAAATCAATTTACACTATGTATCGCAGTGTACTAGGAAACACTAACACCTAATAAACAATGGAATGTCTGAATAACAACAGTATGGTGGACGCTTCATGTAACTTATGACAAGAATGGCAAGTGAAGATTTACACAGCCATTAAACATTACGGCTGACTTGATGTGCGAGTTTCACAGCCTGTTCGTTGTTTGTTCGTGAGTTAAGGCACGCAGCCTTTTGTGCTCAGGTGTCTAGATTCCTAAGTCAGTCAGTCGTCTGCAGCTTCAGAACCTGTTTGCTTGTTTGTTCGTAAGGACACACAGCCTCTTGGGCGCAGGTGTCTTGAGACTTCTGTCGTCTTATTTCGTCAGGGGTTTACTTCGTCAGGCGTCAGTCAGTCGTCTGGAGGAGCTTCAGACGTTCGTCAGTCTAGGAGCAGATTGATATCAAACAGTCAGTTTGATGTTGCGGAGCGTCAGGATTTCCTCCAGATTTGGTGTGCAAAGCCTTCTCGACACGCTGATTCTGAATTTTTGTGTAATGCGATGACCTGCCACAGCAGCTTTTTTGCCGGACTGATTTAAACGTTGTACAACAAGCGGCTCAGCTGCCTGAATGCCCACGCCCCGCGCTTTGTAACACATTTTCTCCCATGGATGTGTGACAGCTGGTATGAAATCAGGGTGCACTGCGGTATAAGCCACGACAGGAAGCTGGGCCGTAGGGTGGCCCGATTCGGACAATGGACTTCTTCATTAAATGCCCAAAGTGCCGTGCACCGTGCCCACCGTTTATCAGATGTTCTGTCGTTTTTATCCCGCCGTTTTGTGTTTTACCTTCACAGATGTTTGTTTTTATCGGCTGCGGTTCACCTTGATGGTGGATCCTAGCCAGGGGCGGATCCAGGATTTCGCCCGGGGAGGTAGGCGAATGGTCAGCGCGGGGCCCCCTTCCGGGCCGGCATCCCCCTTATTTTCTGCTCTTTAGGTATGGAAAAACGTTGATCTGTTCGGGTCCAGAGGAAATATTTGATGCAGTTTTGCATTTTTCCATGTAAAGTACACAAAAAATGTCAAGCGTGTCACCTTATTTCAGGATATTTTGTACTCTGTTCCCTCTACAAAGTGGCCAAAATATGGCGACAACGGCGGGATTTTAGGCTGCTGCGTCCCTCCTTCTATTTCAAATGTGTCGGTATCTGGTCTAGGAGCCCGCTGCCCCTCCGTAGTTTCCGGGAACTTTTTTGCTAGCTTAGATTAAGTTCTCTCTTGCTCTAAAATGGTCACTTTCGGTGGCCTCGGACCGTTTGCCGTGTTAGGGCCCTCTAATGGTCTCAGGCTCATTTTACAGTTCCACATGTCTCTTGGGACGCCTCAGGCGCTCTTTTGGCAGTTTCAGGGGCACCTCGGCCAGTTTCATAGACCCATCTGGCAGTTCCAGGAGCATTCAAGCCATCTCGATTCTGTCATGTGCTCCCTGGGGAATTCCTGCCGTCTAAGGAGCCTCTCAGGCAGCAACAAGGGTCTTCTGTAAGTCTGCCGTGACAGAGGCGCCGCTCGCAATGCTCTAGGTCCTTTGGCCAGTTCAGGAATTTTCTGGATGTCCCAATGTTTAGTCGTTTCAGGGGCCCTTCTGGTCGTCTCAGGAGCCCCTATTGCAAGAGACTGCTAGTGAGCAGTCTCAAAGACTCCTCTCTAGCAGTCTCGGTAGACCCACTGTTGTCCTAGGCGTTCCTCTAGTCATCTCTGGGGAGCATTTCTGCCGCAGGGGGCCCTCTGGCGGTTACAGAAGATCTTTTCACGATTCCAGGGCCCCTGTGAAGTGCCACGGGCGCTTTGAACGTCTCTTGTGGTCTCCATGGCAGTATCAGGGGTCTTTTTCTGTTACATGGGGCATATCTGGTAGTCTAAGGGCTCCTATAGCCGTATCAGGGGCCTTGGGCATAAGTAATGGATGCCCGAATGAAGACCAAAGCCAGGGCCAGCAAGGATCGAGGTCATCAAAGGGCATGGTCAACCAGCTTGTGACCTGATCCAGATTTGCTTTGCAACATGTCCGTTTGTATGGCATATGAATTCAAAGATCCTAATAAAAACGCTTGAGCGCACATTAATACGCTTACATATACCAGGGTCAGTGAAGTTCAAAGTCATCAAAGATCAAGGTCAAATATGTCGTGACCTGTTCCAGATTTGTCTTGCAGCATGTCGCTATGTATGAAATATGCATTCAGAGACCCTAATAAAAATACGTGTACGCACACTGATGCGCTTGTATAGTCCAGGGTCAGTGCAGGTTCAGGTCATCAAGGGTCAAGGTTAGCTATTCTGTGACCTGGTCCAGATTTGCTTTGCAACATATGTATGGACAACTTGCGCGCAAACAGTTGACATAAAACTTACTTTGGATCAAAAACTTCATCCATGGTCATTGACCTCATTTCACTTCTTCCGACCTTGCGGAGGATAGTAAAGGCTAGAAATGATAAAATGTACCGGTGTTGGCTATTTTCACTGAAAATAAGCTAAAAGATGCCTTTAGCGCCCTTACGTACACAACAGCTGCACTAGTTCCCCGTTTTGCTCGAAATCTGGTCTCCAGAAAGGAAAAAATGGCGCCACAGGTCAATGACTTGGCATGATCCCGACCCGAAATCCTCAGTGAAGACGGCAACTGAATGGAGATTGTCGTATTCCACGTTTTATCGCTCAAACACGCATCCTTTCCCGTTTCGCTCGAAAAGCCGTACGAAGTGGCCTGTACGGACCGAGAAAGTGTCCAAAGTTGACCTTTGCGACCCCATCTGACCTTAGAGATACTGACCTAGGGTCATGAAAACTGCACACTCTGTAAGCCTTTATAGTCCTATCATATCTATCAAATTCCATATTTCTAGCTCTTTCCGTTTTTGAGATCGGAGGGGAGCACTTTTGTGTCCGCTTCCAGTGAGCGTTAGTCCGAAACCCCCTTCCATTGCGCCTGTTAAATTTCAAGTGCAGCGTCTGAAGATGAAATAATAGGTCAGGGTGTCCACCAAAATGCAGCAGAGTTATCGGAATGATTGCAGATAACACAGTTTCAAATCCAGATGCCGACAGGTAAGCAAATCCAAGCAGTGAGCGGACACTGATTCGCGACCTTTCGAGGCTTTTTGTATCGTTGAGGAAGACCTGCAGCATATTTGCGACACCTTGTAGATTGACTGTGACGTAACCAAAGATAATGCGAACGCCAACAAGAACTTTTTTTCTCTTTTCTGCTAGACTTATTATGGGTGCGTAGGAAAATAGACTGAATAATGTTTCACAATTAGGGTTTGCCCAGCTTAACCCTATTCCCGGCAGGGGGGCGGAATCCGCCCCCCCTCGGGTTTTTTGCTTGCCAATTCCAGGCTTTTTAACGCAGCTTCACGAAACTTGCTGACTTTTCCTGGCTATTCTTTCTACGTGCCGTGGAAAAATTTCAAAATTCTTCTTTGCTCAGGGGCGGAGCCAGGCAACGTTTTTGGGGAGGCACCTCATGCCATTTTTGGCCATGTTAAGGGTAAAAGAAAAATGTCTGCCAAAAACAGGGTTTTTAAGATAGAACTTAAAACTTTATATGGATGTATAGCTAAATAGTTGGGCCATGTGCAGATAAAATTTTGTTCACCTGAGGTCATTTTACAAGGTCAGGTCAAGGTCAAAAGTCAAAATTTGTTTTTTCGCAATAATTTCGGCGCCGTTTTTTCAAATGCCAAACCTGGAATATATATGACGTAGAAGGGTGCCTTCTACTTGTGTACCAAGTTTCAACTTGATATCAGGTCGGGTCACGGAGCTATGACCTGAAATGTCAGTGCGCGTACCCTATATCGCAATAGCCATAAAATGAAATTTTTGAAATAGAGTGAAGTCAAACGATTGAAAACGTTTAAAGATAATATTAAATGCATGGGAGATCATTCCAAGTGACCCCAAGGTCACTGGAGGTCATTTAAGGTCAAAGGTCACAAGTTGATCTGAGAAACGTGTGGCCATGACAGTTCCCCCTTTTTCATGTCCCTGGCACCGCCTATGCTAACATTATAAAAACATTGTAATGCGATTTGTACTTCTTTAGTATAACATGACTAGCAAAAGCCAAAAAAGGGTGTTTGCCTCTTTTGTTCATCCAGTTGTTAGAAAACTAATCCTCCTATTTTTGAAACCCTGTGAACGCCCATGAATTTTCTCAAAATTTCCGATTTGCGGACCCATGGCAAAAGCCCTATCCATAATCTCTCGATTCATGCCAGTTTCATCGAAATCGGTCGATAAACAACGGAGTTATAAGAAGTCCAAAAGTACCCCCATTTTGACGTTTTTGCCCCCCTGTATCCACAAATTTCAAAATTTTGGAAATTTCTTTTTATAAAAATGTACGTTCATTTCACGTCACGGCAAATCGATTGCCGTTTGTTGCGATGAAATCGGACAAGTAGTTCTCGAGATCTCGGGGGGGGGCCGAATCCGCCCCCCCCCCTGCCGGGAATCGGCCATACCGTCTAGCCCTCCGGGAATAGGGTTAAGGCTTAGGGCTTTGCCTAAGCCGATGCTTAGGCTAGACTTGCTCTGGGGCTTTCTTACAGAAAGCCCCAGGGCAAGTGTGACGGCAGTTCACACAACAACGATCCATAGGGAACTAGATAATGATGCACAGCAAATGACTGTCATGCAATGGTATTGCTCCCCTCCCCACAGGTGCACCCAGTATCTCGGCAGGAAAAACTAACTCCCCCCCAAAAAAAACAACTTTTCTAATTTCCGCCGATCTTTTCCAGCTCTGGGAAAGCTGCACTGGTTTTCAACTTTGGTAATAAAAGAAATAATTTCTCAACTCCACTGAGGTCATGGCCCCCTGCGTACGACTCTGCTCTCCCCCCTCCCCCATACAGCTACAAAATTTTTCATTTTTCGATATCTGTAATCAAACTGCCACGGTCGGAGGAAATAAATACTGAGAGGAAATAAAAGATAAAGTGGGCTGGCGCAGCTCTGCCTACAGCCTTTTATGAGCCAAACAACACACCGGCTATTTACTACTGTACTAAAATTTCATTACCACATAGCAAAATATTTCTCGATTTTTTTTCCGCCAGAGTAAGCGAATGTGTGCCAGGAAACAAGCATAACCTCGTAAACGCGCCTTTAACGGTGAATTGGTAGCCTGGAAACCCAGTGCGACAATAATGGCTTATTGTGTCACAAGACTTAACCATTTTGGAAACCTTGCTGGACTAGTAGAGGCTATTGAGAACTAAATACTTCAGCAGAGGACGGACTGGCAGCCTACTTGAGTTTCTAGTTGCCGAGGTAAACAAGGTGCAACGTTTTTCTATAATCATGTGGCTATGGAACCGTTAGTTCTCGATCAGACTCCGAAAGAAATTTCCTTCATGGTAAGACATCATTGTTTCCACTGACACTGCTTTAACAGTACAAAGACTCGACAAAATCCATGATTTTACAGTGGGTAAACACTGTTTACATCGCCGACCCTTAAAAGTCGCGACTGCACACGGGGCGGACGGACACGCCATTTCTTGTTTTACGCCGTCTTTCAACAGCAGAGGCTGTAAGCTGGCACCACCGCGCCGAGCCAGCTCTTCTCTTAAATGGCAGTCCGCCGACGGGGGATGGCTTCTCCTGCAGCAGCAGGCCGCCTGCAGCTGACGGTCAGCGGCGACAGAGGACTGCTGCAGCTTAATTTAGGTGCCGACTCGGTGACTCATCACCCGCCCGGCGGTACGCTACCGCTTTGCGAAGGAAATCATTACCGCAAGCCTTGGGATACTTGGAGGAAATTCAAATCTTTACATGGCAGGGATTACTATGGTAAGCTGAAGTGGTAGATCGGAGCAGGGGCCTTGGAATGGGGGGGGGGGCATGGGGCAGAACTCTTTCCCCAACTTTGGGCAACATTTAACATTAATCCTGTGGCGCTGCATGGAAAGAAATAACATAAAAATCGCGTTTGCCCACCAATCTCTGAGAGTTTCCACCGCTCCTGGATCAGACAGACTCCACCTCGGAGGCACGTAAGCTGGAGCGAAACAATGTTTGTGTCGATTAGCCCTGCTGTTTACTGAAGCGGAGTAACGGTAACAATATCGGGCACCAGTTAAATCCTTACATCACATTTACATCTTCATATCACTGCACGCTAAACATCCATTTCTGTGCAAGTTTCTATAACTGGCATACAAAGGTTTTTATAATGAGCCCCGCATGCGCCGGCCAATTCGCGAACCAATTCTGTGTCAGCCACAGAAAGCGTGAATGCGCTGTCACCGGCGCCATGTCGGGGGGAGGGAGCAAGTACATATTCGTTCTCCCAATTTTGGGAAGCCCTTTTACCTAAAATCAAATTTTTGCTGTTACACATATGATATCAAAATTCAGATCAAAGAGGCTCCAATAACTGAGCCAATTGATCCTCAGTCGGGTTCAGAAAACCCTTTTCTGCATCACGAAGCCCCGTTTCTGGACCAGGAGGCCCCTTTTATGAATAAGGTAGCCTCTGCTCGGGATCAGGAGGCCTTCTTTGTGTTGAGAAGTCCCCTTTGCTGGCTCGGGACCCCTTTATGAATAAGGAGGCCCCTGTTCCGGATCAGGAAGCACCCTCTACATATCAGGAGGACCCTGCTCTGGAACAGGAGGACCTGTTTGTATCAAGAGGCATCTGTTTCAAATCAGGAGGACTGTTTTGAGACAAGGAGGCCCTGAGCTGGATTGGAAGACCCCTGTGCTGGAAAGCGAGGTCCCCTCTGGGTATCAAGAGCCCTTGTCCTAGAACAGTAGGACCAATTCTGGGATAAGGAGGCCCTTCGCTGGGCCGGTAAGGCCCTGTATGAATCAGGAGGCCCCCTGCGAGGAGGCCCCGTTTTGCCTAAGAGATCCCCTTAAAAATTACCCCCCCCCACCCAACTCAAAATCCGTGGCGCCGCCCCTGCTCCAAGCCGGAGGGTCACGAGCCAATGGGGCTGGTTTTCTCGCCGCGCCGGACCGGGACAACAGCGCAGCCCGGGCTGGCCGCGGCCGGGACAACAGCGCAGCCCGGGCTGGCCGCGGCCGGGACAATAGCGCAGCCCGGGCTGGCCGCGGCCGGGACAATAGCGCAGCCCGGGCTGGCCGCGGCCGGGACAATAGCGCAGCCCGGGCTGGCCGCGGCCGGGACAATAGCGCAGCCCGGGCTGGCCGCGGCCGGGACAATAGCGCAGCGCTGCGCAGCCCGGGCTGGCCGCGGCCGGGACAATAGCGCAGCCCGGGCTGGCCGCGGCCGGGACAATAGCGCAGCCCGGGCTGGCCGCGGCCGGGACAATAGCGCAGCCCGGGCTGGCCGCGGCCGGGACAACAGCGCAGCCCGGGCTGGCCGCGGCCGGGACAATAGCGCAGCCCGGGCTGGCCGCGGCCGGGACAATAGCGCAGCCCGGGCTGGCCGCGGCCGGGACAATAGCGCAGCCCGGGCTGGCCGCGGCCGGGAAAAGAGCAGCCCGGGCTGGCCGCGGCCGGGAAAGCGCAGCCCGGGCTGGCCGCGGCCGGGACAACAGCGCAGCCCGGGCTGGCCGCGGCCGGGACAATAGCGCAGCCCGGGTGGCCGCGGCCGGGACAATAGCGCAGCCCGGGCTGGCCGCGGCCGGGACAATAGAGCAGCCCGGGTGGCCGCGGCCGGGACAATAGCGCAGCCCGGGCTGGCCGCGGCCGGGACAATAGCGCAGCCCGGGCTGGCCGCGGCCGGGACAATAGAGCAGCCCGGGTGGCCGCGGCCGGGACAATAGCGCAGCCCGGGCTGGCCGCGGCCGGGACAATAGAGCAGCCCGGGCTGGCCGCGGCCGGGACAATAGCGCAGCCCCGGCTGGCCGCGGCCGGGACAACAGCGCAGCCCGGGCTGGCCGCGGCCGGGACAACAGCGCAGCCCGGGCTGGCCGCGGCCGGGACAACAGCGCAGCCCGGGCTGGCCGCGGCCGGGACAACAGCGCAGCCCGGGCTGGCCGCGGCCGGGACAACAGCGCAGCCCGGGCTGGCCGCGGCCGGGACAATAGCGCAGCCCGGGCTGGCCGCGGCCGGGACAACAGCGCAGCCCGGGCTGGCCGCGGCCGGGACAACAGCGCAGCCCGGGCTGGCCGCGGCCGGGACAATAGCGCAGCCCGGGCTGGCCGCGGCCGGGACAATAGCGCAGCCCGGGTGGCCACGGCGTGACAGGATTTAGCGCAGCAGGCCCGTGCCGCAACAGGCCCGCCGTCAAAAGGTCATCCGACGCCGACACATCAATGTCCAGACGTCGCGGCGCGTAGTTGAATGCGGAGGCCGCCGGATGGCGTCCGTTTCTGGCGCCGGGGGCGGCGGTCCGATCAGCGCAGCTCGACGGGCGCCGTCCGTCAGCCGCGCCGCTGGTGGCGCGGCGGCCGGCGGACCGGCACTGCCTCCAGCCGCGGCCGGCACGGTCTGACGAGACGCGGCCACCCGCGCCTGGCAGCCGCAATGCCGTCCCGGTTATTGGGCGGGCGCCGAAACGCCGCGAGATTCGGCCGTTTCAGAACCCCGGACGGCATGCTAACGGGAAAAAGCGTGGCCGAAGTGCTCGCCCCTCGACTGGCGCACAGGACCCCTACTGCGGGCCGTGTGAGCGGTCTGCTCGGGTTGCGGAACAGTTCACTGCATTTGAATGGGACGACGCGCCACGCTGCAGCCTCAGCAGAGCCTCGCTCGGTGTAGACGTGACTGGGGTCGGGGACCGTTGGCTGTCCGGCCACGCTCCCGGCCCCGGGAGTCTGTAGCGCAGGTGTCCCCCGCGGAGAAGATGACGTCAGCAGACCGGCGACGGCGGCCCGTGATGACCGAACGGCGCCGCGGTCTCCGCTCGAAGACGCGCCGCGACGCGTGACGCGTGACGCGGTCCGTTCGTCCGTCCCAGGCCGGTCCGAGCCGGCGACCGACCGGGCCCGGCGACGCAGCCCACTTTGTCCCACAATTTTCCTTCCTCCAGCCCGTCGTTCTGGGACCGGCAAGTGGCAGCCGTGTCGGACTCCAGCTCCGGCAGCAACCGTGTCAGATTCCAGGTCCGACTGTGTCCGTGTCTGACTCCAGGTCCGGCTGTGTCCGTGTCAGACTCCGGGTCCAGCTGCGAGTAAAGAGCGGCCGTCGGCTTCAAAGACGTGAACAATTACGATCTCTATGACCAGCTGATGGTCGCGCCGCAGAGTGATTCACTGAGACACAGCGCGCGAGCTGCTCGGTCTCCTGAGGGGACGAGACAGCCGCTCGTCATCCCTTGAGGGCCTGAGGGTCGTGTCTCCAAGGAGGAGGGAACGGTCGTGTCTCTTGAGCGACGGCACGGTCGTGTCTCCTGAGGAGACGGGACGTCGTGTCTTCTGAGGGGACACGACGGTCGTGTTCCCTGAGGGAGGGGGCGGAACGGTCGTGTCTCCTGAGGAGACGGGCAGTCGTGTCTCCTGAGGGGACGGGACGCTTTTCCCTGAGGGACAGGACGGTCGTGTCTCCTGAGCGACGGCACGGTCGTGTCTCCTGAGCGACGGCACGGTCGTGTCCCCTGAGGGGACGGGACGCTTTTCCCTGAGGGACAGGACCGTCGTGTCTCCTGAGGGGACACGACGGTCGTGTTCCCTGAGGGAGGGGACGAAACGGCCGTATCTCATGAGGAGGCCGGACGGTGCTCGGTGCCGTGACGCCCAGCGGCCGGCTCACGGCTGATTCATAAAGGTCGAATCCGGCTGGCGGCTGTCACGGACGATTACGAGTCGGCCGACGCGACCTGTCAGCTGGGCTGATTCAGCGGCGCGGCACGGGACGGCTGAGCGCGGCACCGGGCGAACAGCCAGCCCGGCAGCTGCCCCGCGGCCGCCGGCTTCTGACACGGCGCCCGGGCCCAGCAGCCGGTGGTATCGCAGCTGCCTGGTTCACAGCGACGTTCTTGGTGGCCGTCCTGCCAGTGCGGCCCTCAAGGTGATCGATCGCCGATTGTTCGGTCGAGCGTCAACAGTGCCGTGATTACCGCGCTGGACGGGCGAGTTGTCTTATGACGCTCCCAGAGCCGTGATTACCGCGCTGGACGGGAGAGGTTTCTTATGACGTTCCCAGAGCTGGACCCGGAACCTTAGCTCCAGCGGCCGGAGCCAGCGTATCTGGAGGAATAATGGATAGGCTGGCAGGCGACGGACGGCGGGCAACGATTTATTTAGAACTGTTTTGGAACTGCATCATGGCGGCAAGGGACCATCAATTCAGCCACGGATTCAGTTCCAACCAGCCAGGTAACTGAAGAGTTTGGGTGATATTCGCAGTCGGTCCCTGCGCCACCTAGGGCAACCGGCAAAACAATCCATCGACAAACTGGTCTTAGTTTAACTTCGCAGTCAACAGAAAGGCCCCACAAGCTGGATTTCTTTCAGACGTTTCGAACAGTGAGGGAGGGGGCTGGAAGGACCGTTCAAAGGTCACGCTCGAGCCGCCTGAGCTCGAGCCATCCGCGCGGCACTGGTCGCCACGCTGTCAGAAACGGAGCAAGGTGAAAAACAATTAAAAATGACATTTCTTGTCCCGTGGCCGTCTTCTTAGATGCTAATTAGTTTACTGCTGTTTTCCCTATTTCCAAACTCAGTTAATGGAAAACAACCTAAAAATAACGTCCCGAGCTCACATCTACATCAGCGCCAACGTCGCCGAGAATCCCGTAAAACGCGATTGCGGGTGTCTCCTCAGTGTACCGCGCCTGAGATGTATTAAAGAAAGGCAGTGGTCTGTGCATGCTTCAGACTTTCTTTGACGGAAGAGGGAGACTCTTCAGATCCTCACGGGCCCGCTGATGCCAAAGGGCCTCTGCGAGCGCCGAGGCAGCAGCCGGACATCCGGCCTGGCAGGAGAAAGGGGCCCTCGTGACGGCCCGGCCCACCGCGTGACCGTCTGCGGCAAGAGGCCAGCACGAGCCGGCTTTGTCGCAGGTTTAGCCAACATAGCCGTACTCGTTTTGTGGCGAGAATCGCTGCTTACAGTTGCCGCTTTGTAAATATGTTTGAACATGAAACAATGAGCAGGAATTCCAACAGGTCAACTGCTGGGCACACGCATCTGCAGTGACGCGGAACGTTACCACAGAAGTGGAGATTTGCTCCTCCAGTAGAAACACTGTAGACGGTGATGTAATTTTTCATTGGCCTGGTAGTGCCCAGGGCCCTCCAATAATGATTTGAACCCTACCCTGATCCACAAATAGGTGTAAAAAGGCAAATGGGATAAAAACAGCAATCCGAATAACACCAATAGAATCATGAATTTTATGCAGTAGAATGATGAGACACATGTAATCAAACAGCTGTGTGCATATTTGGATTCATGTAGTTTATTTGATAAATGATAACAAAATACGAAAAACTGGTATAAGTCAAAATCAAGTCGGCTAAATCCGTTAATAAATCCAAATTTCGTGGAAGGTTTGGCTATCCGGTCCTCGGCTCGGCCCCTCCAATCACTTGCACAAAACGACCCCACTAGCTGCAGATGAACTGCTACATAAAGACAGTGGCCAAACAATGCCCTAAAGCAGTCGCGTGTGTCCCTTTTTAAACACCAGTTACCTCACTGGTGACTGCTGTAAGTTCTAACCTTCGTGTAACTGGGAACCGACATGCAATAAAAGACAGAAGCTGGCCAAAGACAACAGCCCTGAAATGAACCTATCAGCAGCTGAATCGAACCAATAGAACCCTTCCACATGTCCTGCTCAATGTATTAGCAGCATGATCGGCAAATATGACTGTTGGCATTGCATGCAAATAATTATTTTACATATGTCGTGTGCATCCCGTAAAAGTTTTGGTCACTTAACTTACCGACGGGAGAAAACGCTACATGGCATTGAACGTCAAAGAGTAAAACTTTTATTGCGCTGATATTTCATATGAGGCGCATTAACCAAACACATTGGTAAACATACGAATAACATGGCTCACGGATATATTTAGGACTACAATACGACTGGTACCCGACGAAAATATTCAATTTTTATCAATTTCATCGCGAATTTTTAAACCGCGAAGCATGCGATTTCTATAGCTGAGGTATATCCCTTCCTGGGACTTCAAAACCACGAGCTGGGCGAAATTTAAGTCCTGAAATGCATCAGACATCCTAAAAAACAATGAATTTTATCTGTTGCTGCTTCGGGGGACGTGTCGACGCCCCCCTGGACTTTTAGTGATCGTGGAAAACCAGCGTGCGCAGCGCGCTGAAATTTTGAGCGCCTTTGCTTACATTTATTTTCATATTTTGTCCAATTTCCAGCTTCCGGCCACGCCAGGTCACTGAGCTAGGTCACGTAAGAGAGGTCAACCTTCGATTTTTTTTCAAGTCTTCTACATACCACGCCGTGTGATCGATCGACCTAAATCTTTCAGCGACTGTAGTCGAGGACATTCCTAAGAATTGTGATACCTGAAAGTTGTTTGAAGGCCAAGGTCAATAGCCTAAGGTCGGCTTAATTTCTGCCCTATTTCCCATTTCTAATGGTTTTGAGTCGTTCCAAGACTTGATGTTGCCTGAAATGCATTCCTCAGCCACGGAAGTCACTAAACACGGCAAATAGTGTTGACCCACATCAAGGGTTAATAGGTCATGTCGGGTCACATTTGGGTGAGCTAGCAAAACGGAGTCTTAAATCCGATTTTGATGATCCCTGGAGACAAATGCGCACTGAAGTCGATTTTGCGGTCCAAACTCACATCAGGATGCCCCCAAGCAATGAAATAACCTTAGATCATCTGACCCCACTTGAGGTTATGCCAGGTCGCTATGGTAGAAGCTGGAATGCATTTCTGGTGCCTGCAATGCATTCCTAAGCCAAGAAAGACACTAAACACAACAAACGGTGTTGACCGACTTGAAGGGTCATGACGTCACATTTGGTGTAAACTAGAAAGAAAGAAGTTAAAAACCTCGTTTTAATGAATCCTGAGGTAAAAGAGGTACTGAAGTCTACTTTGCAGTTCAAAATTGCATCAAGACGCTTCCATGCTATGAAATGACCTTAGGTCACCTGAGGTAATGTGAGGTCACCGTAGTAGAAGCTGAAAGCATACCCAGATGTCCAGTTTTGTCTCTCTGGTTTATTTCATGAATTAATGGTAGATCTAAGCATAAAAAGATGAAACCCAAGAGTACTTCAAACCAGGTCATGACCCCAAGTCAGGTCCGGTCATGTCATCCACCTCATGTAGCACAATAGTGATCACGGTTGTGGAACCCAAGGAGTTTCAAACCAAAGGTACTCATTGCCCTTTTGTTTGTTTTGTTATTGGTCCTCAACAGAACACGAAATAAAGCAAACAGCTGAATGCTAGGGCAGGTCACAAAGTCATGCCAGGTCACGACGGGCCAGTCTGTCGATATTAAAAAAATGCTCGTATTAATTATTTCTAACGTTTTCAAAGCATACGTGGACAACAACTCGAAAACCCCAAATATATAAGGAAATGGAAAATTACATTTTATCAGACATTACCTGATGCGATATGTGATTATATGCATCTTAAAAATTATGAGTCACCGAAGCGTACAGTCTATTAACTTTCCATTGGCATGCTCAGAATTACTCTAGCCTTATTAGGGGCGAAGCTAGATCTTCTCCTAAAGATTCCTATTTCCAAATATGTAGGCCAAAAAGCTGCATTATTTTTCGAAACTTCCCGAGAAAATTATGTTTTGGAACGTGCTTTGCAAATGGCGAGCTTTCCGATGATATAGCTTACATTTTTCCCGACGTTCCGTAGGCGAGATAGAAGGGAGCGTCGAAACGTACCCCCCACTCCGCCCCCCCCCCATCGAGGAGCCGGTTGGGTGCGAGTTGCAAATGATTTGCCCCAGCGGCCAGTCGCCCTTGCCCACCATTCGCCTTGCATTTGCCACAAACGTCCATAAAATAACGACGTATCTGACATAGACCTACAGATACATCATATTTTGCAGTATGAAATAAAATCAGTCGGAGGACAGTTAAATCGACCCCTGGAAACACGCACAACCTGCCTTCGTTCCTTGGCAGGCCTACTGCTGCTACTGCATACGACATTCAACGAGTACCGGGAAAGGGCAGGGCGATAGGAATAGGGAAGCATCCTTCTGGCATTTACAAAATTTTACGTGAAGTCCATCAATGCTGCACATGAGAAATCGCAAACAAGGTAATTCCGTATCCCTTCGCCAGCCGCAAGAACTGGAGTGACGTCATACTGTCAGGATTATGGGAAAATGAGGTAGAAAAAGGCTGAATGGACGTATTTTTTGCTCAGCTCATTTTTTGTTTCTGATTTTCTCACTTGCAGACGAGCCAGTGGCATGCTGGAGAAGCTCGTCATGCTTCCCTGCTGATGCCAGTATTATACTGCTGGTCACATCTGGCTGACCTGTTCTAAGTCCAATCGGGGATGACCGGCCACCGCACGCTGCCGCTTTTCGTGAATAACTTCGTAACCGTTAGAGCTAATCCAACCAAATTTTAAGTGCCTTGTTCATCAGTCAATTTTACATATTTTGACATCAAAATCATTTCCACACTACATCAGGTCATGGAAATATGACGTCATAAACGAACTCTTTTATGCATGTTTTGCATCTTTGGGCGGAGGTGCGAACATGCTTTGTTTTTTTAATAATATTCGCGAATATAATGCATACATTATTTGGATTTACATGAGACACGGTCCTCAAAAAAGATATTCAGCCGTGACAGATCAGCATTAGAGGTCATGCCAGGCCACATGCATGAGGACACTGTGGCCTTATATGACCTAATTTAGTCTGGTCTTGACTGGATGAAAGGCAAAAAATGCAACAAATGGCATCACTTCAGTCCTTTTTGCGACGTGGATCAAAAAAGGCTGCAAATAAGCATCCCTCTTTGGCATGCAAAGCAAGACCAGTATTTCACCTGACCTAGGTTGTCCCTGACTCGACACTTTTCACATTTTGACATGTTTCTGATACAGAAGACCGAGACTTTTTGTTTGACACCAAGTTAAAGGCTCTATGACCAGTATTGCCCATGATATGATGCAAGAACCGGTGTTAAATTTTCTGATGCCGGGTTATGCGTTATTATTTATGACGTCATCAGTCACGTGACCAGGGCTAACATAGTAATTTCTGAATTTTAAGACTCAGGGCTATCGATTGGTGGTAGACTGTTTCAGATCCGACGGTTCGATCCTGCTCATACGGGAGTGCCTTTTTTGACACCCCAGATAATGCACGTGTCCCGTGTTCCAACGCACTTGTCAAGCGCAGCGATTGGCCGACACAACCGCCCCGCTTCTAACAAGAGTGGAAATTATTCGCGCCGACCACATTTGGCCAGCTTCATTAAGCGGCTGCCCACAGTGAGCGAGCTGATCCAGCGGGGTATGGTGACCGTCTTGAAGCGTAGCGGCTTCATCGCCACGAAGGCGGCCAGCTTTAGCTGGAAGTCGTCCAGGACGTCCTCCAGGCCGGCCGGTAACTTGCCTCCCATGGCCACGTTGACGTAGACGCGCCAGAAGTCGGCCAGCTGCTCGGCAGTGGCGCCGAAACAGTGGGGCGTGTTTCGGCCGATCAGGCGGGCGATGGCCGCCAGCCGTTCGAGCGGCAGGGGGCCCGGCACCGGCCGGAACGTCGCCTGCACCTCGGCCGCCAGCAGCTTCAGCAGCGCCTCCTGTGAGCCCAGCTCCGCGTCCGTGTGGCCGTCCACCAAACGCATGCCAAGCACGTACACCAAACGCCGCTGATCACGCGGCGACAGCGCCAGCACCGCCTTGGGCGCGCCGACCAACAGCTTCTTGAGCACACTGCCGTCGTCGCCCATGCCGCACAGAAACGGGGCGCGGTAGCAGAGGCGACGGAAGCGGAATAAGCGCCCGCCGGTCCGGCCGCCGAAACGCGGCCGCCGGTCGGACGCGCGGCTGCGGCTCGGCGCAGGCGGCCGCCATCAGCAGCAGGCCGCGCCTCATGTCGGCCCGCCGGGGGGCGGAGCAGAGCCGCCCAGTCGTCTGGTGGACACGAAATGACCGCGGCCACGCGCCGCCGGGGCCTTATAGCTGACAGCCGGCGCGTGGTTACCCATCGCCTCAAACGTCACGCGCTGTCATGCACATGGCCCGTGAATCATTTCTTTCCCTGTATGCATTCCGCAGTACAAAAGGATATTTAATGATCTATCATAAATACTACTCGCTGTCTTTACTGAGCGGTTCCAAAGCACGCATGAAAAAGCATGTTCATGTACGAAAACATCATTTACGGAATTGCTATGTGGAACAAAGACTCTGCAAGCTGACGCCTCCACAATGCGACTAAATAAAATAAGAAATTAAAGTTTATTCTGGTGGAACTGTCTCAGTTCGGTGCACAGTGGTTGCTAAGTTATTTTTATCTAGAAATCGTTGTGGGCGGACCGGGCCGGGCCGGGACGCGCGATTCGATTTCTTCTGCTGGTTGAAATAAGACTCACTCGGCCTTCGACCTCGCCAGGAAAAATCGCCCCCTCCCCCCCCCTGCGGGTCAGGCGCTCACACCCCGCACAGATTATTCTCATTCCAATCTCATTCCATGTAGATGGCGCCTCCCTTGCAGGTTAGCACACCCTGGACGAATGGTACCTCACTGCGTCGCATGGTATGGTAATGGTACACCACTGCTCAAAAGCACCTTATAGCCTATGCCCCATAGGATCCCATACGATCTAACAGACACCAAAATCCATTGACATTATCATTGAGGTCACCGGCAAGGTCACTGTGAGACTTAAAGGCGTCAGCTTGGATACTGTGGTGCAGTCGAGAGACCACGCCGCACGCTCGATGCCGCGTTATGGCTCCTTTATGACATGTTCGGACACGGCCGGTGGGGATGGGGGGCTGTCGTATTCTCCCTGTCGAAGGTGGCGAAATGACGAGTACTGGTGACAGCAAAGAAATCTGCCACTCGAGACACTTTTAACGCCTCATTACAAACTAGCATGCCACGCCATCGGCGATGCTACATTTTTCTGTAACAACGCTGCAAAAGTGTTCGATCCGTAAATGAAGGAAAAATATGCAGAAATTTTATCTGGCTCCCCGTGTCTGCTAAATGCAACCGACGGGGACTCGAGTCGTCTGATATATTAGCCCGGTTTAAATCGGTCCTACTAATGACCGATTGCGAAACCATCCTCACGGTGGCCTAAGAGCCGGACACTTTTGCAGCATTTGATTCTTGCGGTGCGAAACCGCAAAGCAATCACATATTATTTGTCATTTCTTTACATCGTCTTTTGATATCTTCGTGCCAAAAAAAGCCTCTAAAAGAAAGGTACCTTGACGTCAGAAATGCTCTAAACAGGTCACCTCTGGTGTGTTTTCGTACCCACCACCGCTTAGGGCTGCTAAGAAGGGTTATCTCAGGATCCAACCGTCGGATCTGAACCGGTACTACCACCAATCGACAGCCCTGAATCTTGCGATTCAGAAAACATTATGTCAGCTCTGGCCGCCACATCACTGATGACGCCACAGGTCACGTAAATACGACGTCGGAAAACTGACACCGGCTAGTACATCATATCATCGACAATACTGGTCTTAGAGCCTTCAACCAACAATCAAGGCAAGGCAGGCACATAACCAATGCGGGTCACGGCGGCCATGCCCTCCGCCTGAGGCAAGCAGTCTACACTAGATATTTAGTGATTTCGCAGGAATACGGAACATTCATCACATACGTGCTACAAAGGCAAACATGTTTTTTCGGTTCATTAAGTGAGGTTAATTGCGTAAAATTGTTGCTCTTTTCGGCAAATTTTGTCATACGTCAGTGGCATGCGACAAAATTTCGCATCTGCCCCCCCCCCCCGCAGAAAAATCCTGGCTACGTGCCTAACGGAAGGCCCAATCTTCTGCATCAGAAGCATGACTTAATCCTGCAATTTGGCACGCCGATAGAAGACGAAGTGGCCTTTCGATATGTTCCGATGTTTCGGCTGAGATGATAACAACAGAAAATCTATATCTGGAAATTCTTTGATCTTTGCCCTCGATCTGACCTTGTGGCCTGACTTCAGATCAATCAAACTATTTTCGCATTTTTCGGTTGGTTATTTGTGTACCTTTAAAAAGTTTGAAAATTTGTCTTTAAACTGTATTCGTGACGGAAATTTGAAGCTTACCCTAAAAATGACAATTTCTGGAAACCATGACCTGATTTTGACCCTCTCTATCTTGGTGATCCTGAAAGACATTGATATGTTTTAACAGCCCCCTCCAAAAAATATTATTCAATTTTATACAGCTGTGTTAAATTTGGTGCGGCTGCGCCGCACTGTTTGAAACCTATTGAGGAAAACCTCAGGGGGGTTCATACTGAGCCCCTATCCGGGCACTTGTTAAGCCTCGCCGGGCCGGCCTCTGGATTTACCTTTGCAAGACCGGGGAGGTGCATGAGCACCCCCCTACCCAATATTTCGAGAACCATAAGTCCCACAGAAAACGTAAACACAACGTTAGAAAGGTCTTTGCCAAATTACGAGAAAAACCTAGATTTAGCCTAATCATGTTAATACTGAGATCACCAGAAGTCATTTAAGGTCAGGTCGCCTATAGAAGTTCTCCTCAGAAAGGTGTAATAATCATGTTGCTCAGGTGGCTCTAAAAATGTCATAAAAAGGCCTTATTTGCTGACTTAGTGCAATAAAAGAGCACCTGAGGTCGTATTTGGTCATTTCTCGCAAAACTGAAAGTGAGGAAAAATATGGTGTTTTTGAAGAGGCGGGAATTTTTCTTTCCCTTTTTTTCATTGCAAGATTGTGTTTAAGCAAGCAAGCAAGGTCAACCTAGATCCAGTTTTTGACGCACGTAAGTCCGGAGCTTCTGGTCTGTATCGTATCATTTCCCGCAGTCACTGACCAGACACAAAAGAGCAAAACATCCTACAACATCGGTTCATACAACATACCTTCTACATCATGAAACCCATGCCTCAAATTATGTCATCCACATAAGTCATGCAGACAACGGGCAGTGGGCGCAGCTATTTAACATGAAGTCAAGTTGGCGATGGTCAGGGTTTTCATTTTGGCAACAAAAAAATGAGATGATTAGGGCAGTAAGAACCTTAAGTTTGAAATCCTTGAAAACAAGCAGCACTTTTTAATGTTAAACGAAGTCAGCCTGGGCTGAGTGGGATTAGGTTAATCTTGCAAAGTAAGGTCTTTCCATACATCAGTGCTTCTGAAGCACACCTGATTACCTTTCATTCCATAACATTCCAAGACTCTAAACCGATGAATAACATTCGGCCGCGGGTCTTAAAATTCGGTCTAAAGCGTGACTTGACCCCAGGTCGCAGGTCAAAGGGTATACTTATATGTGCTTAAGATGTGAGCAGCATCAGATAGTACATTGAAACTCCAAAACCACCTACCTGGACCAACAATCTCAACTGATAACCGAAAAACGTGGAATAATTACCTGACCTAAGTTATTACGTGTATATTACGATATATATTATATAAAATATTGTTGTTGTGTATATTAAAAATAAATAACTACTGACCTTGATATTTCCGACGAATTCGGGATGCTAGAATTGTTACACTTGTCATGTTCCATCAGTGCGGCAAGTTTTACGTTAATCGACACATTGGACAAAAAAAAACTGATACTTTACTTTTTGGAACATAGTCTTAGTGTGGTAATAAACAGTGGTAAACATAGTAACTTGGCTTATCCTGGGTTAGTGACTTGAGGTGATCTGAAGTTAAAAAACTGGTGAAATGCGTAAAAAGAATGTCCAGATAGTATCACAAGCTCCTTGTCTCTGATCCTTTTCGTTTTTTAGCTTTCATCGAAAAACCGAAGGGGGCACTCATCTGCAATCCTCCCCCCCCCCGGCCCGGCGGAGGCTAAATTTCACTTCAATGCTAAATTTTCACTCAGGCAAAAAAAAAATAATTTTACAAAACTAACAAAAACTCAACGTAGTAATGATGCAAAACTGTCAGTTCCCACCTTTCGATGCCAAAAGAGCGCTCTCTATAAGAACAGGCCGATCACTGACCGTTCCTTTCCTTACCATTCTCCTCGCTAGATGGCAGGGCAACCGCACTGTTGCTAAACAGCGTCGAGTGACCAGTTCCCTAGTAACTGATTCCTGGCTCAACCCCAAGGATCATTTGCACAAAAAGACACCACTGCCTGGTGCCGAGTAGGGTCGTGGAACACGCGCTGACTAGCCTGGTTTGTGACAAGACGTAAAACATCGGCCTATACTCCTTGGCTTTCCAATGAGACAAACCGAAAGGGAGATGCAAGAAACTTAATACTTTTTGCACTGGCATGACCTGTCCCCATATGAAAAATCAAATATTTTCTAAAGTAAGAGACCGATCGTGATAAAATTTTGTTTCCAGTATTAAAGGAGTTACTAAAGGACGTGAAATTTCAGTTCCCGTGTTACAAAAGGACGTGAAAATCACGAAAATTGTCTGATGGGAACCAGTGCCGATCAACCGCCAGGTTGTGTACGAAGTCTTGCAGTCTCCGTCAAACTTGGGCACTTATTACATCTATCCACAGGTTCCTGCAGCCACTCCGTCCTCTCTCTCTAGGAGGTCAAACAGCATGCGTGACCCTGGACCGACCAATTCAGTTACGTCTGTCACTTATTACATCTATCCACAGGTTCCTGCAGCCACTCCGTCCTCTCTCTCTAGGAGGTCAAACAACATGCATGACCCTGGACCGACCAGTTCAGTTATGTCTGTCTTCCAGGCCAGTCACGGTTTTTGGCGTATCATTTGGTAAGGCAGTCGGGGCTGGGGATAAAACAATCACAGCAATGGGCCATGGTCTGTCATTTTATGCCGGAGAGTTAACTCCTTAAACAGCGCGGACCTGTCGGCGGATGACTCCAGGCATGCAGGTGACTCGCTCAGTTAACTTCCGGACGGATTCAGCCACATCTCGAAATGTCGTCAGTGCTCTTATGTATTTAATATTCCTGGCGAAACCAAATTACCTGCTGGAGCAGAGGCAGCAAGAGGCCACCTGAAGAAGTTGGATCTTTTTCCCAGTGTCAGCACAGCTTAAGTTCAATTTGCGACTCAGAAACCACAAGGAGCTTAATACTCGAATGCCGTGTGTCTCGGTGAAGAAGTCCCTGGCGGTTTCACATTTTGCAAACCAGGGTCACTAAACATTTTTGGCTGGCGCTCCTATGCATTCTGAAGGTAAAGCAATCGTAAGGTAGCTGTAGTCGATTCCGCTTTGGAAAAAAACGTGTAGAAGATGACAGTTTTCATAGTGCTGTCCAATGGACCTAAACTCAGATGGGCAATGCTAAGTAGTCTGGTCATGTCAGCTGCTGGAGAATCTAAGTCACGGAAAATGAAGCGCTAAGAGAGCTGGAAATGTTCCGAGATGTAACCGAAGCCGTCTTGAAGTTAAATGAAAAACACACCTTGTTCCTGGAGTCATGTGCCGATGAGTTTGCGCTGCTTGATGAGGAATACTTCGGAATAAAAAGGCAGGCTATTGCGCAAACTTATTTTCTTTTACATTTGCCAAGGGTCTCACGTCTTTCCTGCATTTTTATCGAAGTAAAATATTACTGGGTCGTCAGAACACCGTCTAATGACGTCATTCTCGATGGCTGCAAACCATTTTTCTACGTCTGAACCAAGCTATTGCCTCTTTCTCAGGAGTCTAATAAGTTGTGAAAACATGTCGGGGTTTAAAAGGCTAGTGACCTCTGCAATATCATGTGAGGTCATTGATGTTATGTGATTTCAAAATGGCTTTGAAAGTGCTATAGGCTATTCTTTTTTTGCTGATGTATGCGGGAAATTATTCTTTCCCTCCTCAGTAATCAACTCCAGTGTGTGACAATCAAACATCATTTTCACCACTAGCAACTTAGCAAAGGCTGATAATGACATTTAACCTTTTCACTAGTCTGACAATGACCTCAGGAGAAAAACAGTCACTAATTACGACGATCGGCTGGCTTTACAACAACGTCATTGCGAAAGCATGGTTTTCCGTCGCCGAAATGCCATAAAATATACTACTCCGATGGCAGCGGAGACAGAAAATGATGGGGCACTCTCCTTCCCTGTAACTCGAGTAGTCACTAGATGAAGTAAAGGAACACATCAGGTCCCTTTCTAATCACAAGAACGCGCTACACCTTCGTTCTGTTTCGTCGCTCTAACTCTTCTGGGATAGAAATGGAATGGGGTGGGGCGACCACCTCCTCGTCCAGGCTGAAGGTCCCTACGTTCGGCGAAGCTTAAATATGTTCGGTACGTTGACTTTTCGTTCTCGCTTTTAGTAAAACTAAAATATTATTGATATGTTTTAGGACGTTGCACCAGACTCATTTAAATGTCCCGTACGCGTGATGGTGTTCGCTGCATTGCTGAACGACTGAAAAACGCTGTAGAAAACTTTGAAAAACAAAAACATCACTTCTGAACAGACAAGAAACAACAATTCTTACAAACATGTGTGTAACAGCCCATACGTCATGAAGCGCGACGGTCTCATCAGCTTGACGGTGTCCCTACCAACTGCGAAAACGTTCCTACACTGGTGCTTAGGAGCTGACATAACGTAATGTGGACAAAAATGAGATAAAGAAACCCTTTAGCACTCTTAAAGAATTTAGTTTTTCTGATGAAAACCGTCCAGTTAACAGACATTTACCCCTAAACATAAAGCCAACTGGATCAGATCTCAGCTTTGCCCGACACCCACTAGATGGCTTCCCTTTGTGTCTCATCGGACGGAAAAGTTGCGGAACGGCGCTGCCGTCAGTTCTGGCCTGAGAACAGCGTCCGTCGGAGCTCTTCATCCGAGACCAACTGCCCTGCGCATTCCAACAGCGTGGAACTCCGGTCAGCTACTTGGGCTACTTTTCAAACGGACAGGGCGGCTGAATTGCTTTAGGCGGAAGTAGGCCTGACTGCTAGACGGAAGCGCGAGTTTCTCCATCCAACGACGGCTCCAAGTTCAGGTTACAAACCATTTCATTTTTGGCGGTTATGGTTCCTGGTGGTTTCGGGCAAATGAGCTCACTGCGGCATCAGTTCGGCTATGTTCTAAGTGAAGCCTACAGCACGCGGATATCTATGATATCCTGCCCTATTTAAGTCATGCACATGAGCCACGCAGCAAGCCAGCTCAACCATTCGTTTTGACCACCCAGACCGTTCTGCCGTCCGTTCTGACTACCCAGACCGTTCAGCCGTTCGTCCGGCTTGGCGGTCCGTTCTGCAGCTCACTGGCCGGTCCGTCCTGTCTATGAAGCGGCTTTGGCTTTCTGTTCTGTGCGTCCAGCTGACTGAGAGCTCCGTTCTGCAGGACTGGGAAGTCTGTTTTGCGCGTCCGTTTAGCTCAGCCGACTGAACCGCCAAGCGAGACATCCGGCGGCAGATGGGCAGGTCGGTGGGCTCAGCGGCGGCCGCTCGTCGCCGACCTCCGGGCCGGACCCGGCGGCCCGGTCCGGCCGCCGGGTCCGGCTGGACGGCGGTTCCCCGGGCTCGCTGCCTCTGAGGCGCACAGGCCAGCCGGAGGCGGGAACAGCAGACAGGGGTCTGACGGACCTCGCCGACAGCCGGGTCATGAGAAGCACGGTTCGAAACTGGAACGTCGAACGGGGACCGTGACAGATTACGTCAGGACGCAGGCTCGTCGACGAACTGCATACGAAGGAAATTTAAGCTCTCCTGTTACCTCCTGGACGAATCTAGTTACCTACCCGGAAACGTGCCAACCTTCTGTGAGACGGATAAAGTGACAGATCCTCCCTGCAGCCTGTCAAAGATTTCTCACAACGAACCGACTACCGCCTGTCAGCGATCTCTCGCAAAAAATCCTCAAAAGTAAAAAAGGAATTTCTTACAAGCATACATCATTTCTTCGAAGGAATTCGGATAAAATGACGCGGCTATGAAACAGGCGCACGCACGCACACGCACGCGCACACACGCATGTACGCACACACACCCTTTCCCCTTCACACACAGGCAAACAATGGAAAGGAGGGCTCCTCATCCTCGCGCTGCTGTCAGTGGTTTTGAGAGGTAATTTACACATTACCTAAGCATACAGCAGTGTGCGAGAATTCGCACTGCATCAGAACTCAAACACAGTCGCGTTTTGCAGCGGTCAGCCGATGCCAGCCAACTCCTTTTGCTTCTCTCGGTGTTCTGCAGCCATCGTCAGCCAATGATAAATAAGTCAAGATGGCATATATTTAAGCTCGTTGTTAACTCGTCCGACGGCGGAGGGCGTTTCGACATTTGACAACGCCCCTCTCCCGAGAACTTTTGCCGATGGCAAAAAAGGAACGCGCAGCGCCCTGAATTTTTTCGTACCTTTTCTCACATCCTTCGCACAAGTTTTGTACAATTTTTAACTTCCGGTCATGTCAGGCCACTGATCTGGGTCACGTAAAAGAGATCAACCTCCGATTTCTTAGTACGAACCACGCCGTGAGATCGATCGGACTGAAACTTCCAGGGACAGTAGTCGAGAACATTCCTAAGAACTGTGGCATCTCGAACCTGTTGTCACGATCAAGATCAAAGGCCTGACGTCAGCTCAGAGAGATGTCGGACGGGAAAAGAGCTACCTTGAAGAGCCCTCCGGTCAATCAGTGCAGACAGCGATCAGCCGGCCCCGTCTCGACCCGTCCGCGTCACGTGGCGTGCGCGGCCGTGCGCTGACTGCGGGACGGCGGCCGGCGCAGCGCCGAGTGCGCCAGATTCGCCGCTCGGCCGGCTGTCGAAGTGCGACTGGGCGCCGTGTCAGTGCACGGTATCGATCGTCGGCCAGCGAGTAAACTCGGCAGGCTCGACAGGACGCCGCTGCTGCCGACCGAACGGCCCCGGGCACGCTCCCACCGACGGGAAACTCCTCCGCACCCAGCTGAACGCAGTCGGAGGCAGGACCACCTGTCCACGTCGCCGCGTTAAATTAGGCCATGGCCTTATCCTCAGCACTTCATACGTTTTTCAGACGTAAGATTTCACGAGACCAAAGTGATATTTGTTTCGTCTTACTTACATCATCAGTCCTTGGGGTACTTAACCCTATTCCCGGAGGGCTAGACGGTATGCCCGATTCCCGGCAGGGGGGGCGGATTCGGCCCCCCCCTGAGATCTCGAGAACTACTTGTCCGATTTCATTGCAATAAACAACAATCGATTCGACGTGACGTGAACTACATTTTTATAAAAACAAATTTTCAAAATTTCGAAATTTGTGGATACAGGGGGCAAAAATGTCAAAATGGGGGGTACTTTTGGACTTCTTATAACTCCGTTGTTTATCGACCGATTTCGATGAAACTGGCATGAATCGATAGAATATGAACAGGGCTTTTACCATAGGTCCGCAAATCTGAAATTTTGAGAAAATTCATGGGCGTTCACAGGGTTTCAAAAATAGGAGGATTAGTTTTCTAACAACTGAATGAACAAAAGAGGCCAAGACCCTTTTTTGGCTTCTGCTAGTCATGTTATACTAGAGAAGTACAAATCGCATTACAATGTTTTTATAATGTTAGCATAGGCGGTGCCAGGGACATGAAAAAGGGGAACTGTCATGGTCACACGTTTCTCAGATCAACTTGTGACCTTTGACCTTAAATGACCTCCAGTGACCTTGGGGTCACTTGGAATGATCTCGTGTGCATTTAATATTATCTGTGAACGTTTTCAATCATTTGAATTTACTCTATTTCAAAAATTTCGTTTTACGGCTATTGCGATATAGGGTACGCGCACTGACATTTTAGGTCATAGCTCCGTGACCCGACCTGATATCAACCTGAAACTTGGTACACAAGTAGAAGGCACCCTTGTACGTCATATATATTCCGGGTTTGGCATTTAAAAAAACGGCCCCGAAATTATAGCGAAAAAAAACAAATTTTGACTTTTGACCTTGACCTGACCTTGTAAAATGACCTCAGATAAACAAAATTACATCTGCACATTGCCCAACTATTTAGCTATACATCCATATAAAGTTTTCAAGTTCTAGCTTTAAAACTCTGTTTTTGGCAGACATTTTCCTTTTACCCTCAACATGGCCAAAAATGGCATGAGGTGCCTCCCAAAAACGTTGCCTGGCTCCGCCCCTGAGCAAAATAGAATTGTGAAATTTTGTCATAGCACGTATAAAGAATAGCTAGGAAAAGTCAGCAAGTTTCGTGAAGCTGTGTTAAAAAGCCTGGAATTGGCAAGCAAAAAACCCGAGGGGGGCGGATTCCGCCCCCCCTGCCGGGAATAGGGTTAAAGGCATTTCATGAATTTTTATGGCGTTAGTATGTTTTATGTCCCTATTAAGCTACTTAAAATTGGCGGGTACTTAACCCCTTAATAGCGCATGACCTAGGCTGACCAGTGTTCCTGTTTTCTCCAGACAGACGTGTATTGGCATACTGCGCATGTCTTCATATAGAGTCGGCTGCAGCCTCCCCCCCCCCCCAAGTGCCTGGTGGTCGACAAATGGCGGGGTGAAAGAACAGATGCCGAATCAGCACAATGAAATCTCAACAGACCGACGTTGCATGAGAGAATAGCCCCACACTCTCCGTCCAGCTTCCCGAGCCTCCGGATGAGCTGACTGCGCGCCGACCCGATCCATTTGCAGCGAAGCGGTGCCGCGTTTTCTCTTTGGCTTTGGCACTAGGTAATCACGCTAAAGAGCGTCGGCAGAATGCTAGGAGCAAGATCAAACCGACCAGAGCTCTTCGGACTAATCACCATTCCTCCGTTGAGCGGACCGCTCCCGTGATAACGGACCACGCCGCGGCAGAAACCAGCTGAGTTCGTGGAAATCCGGCGGGCCGCCCGGGGGCGGGGAGCGCAGCATGTGTTAACCCGGGCCGGACAGCTGTCGATGGCCGCCGAAATAGCCGGCCCGCACCGTGGCCCGGTGACAGGCCGCTGTCAACAGTCACGTCCCGGCCGTCCTGGTCTCTCAGGCGTCAGGAGAGCGCCAGCAGGCTCTGGCTGTCCTGGTCTGTCAGGAGTCAGGAGGGCACCGGCAGGCTCCGGCTGTCCTGGTCTGTCAGGCGTCAGGAGAGTGCCGGCAGGCTCCGGCTGTCCTGGTTGTCAGGAGTCAGGAGAGCGCCGGCAGGCTCCGCATCTCCTGGTTGTCAGGAGTCAGGAGAGCGCAAAACGTGACACAGCTGCAGCCACCTCCGAAAGGCTGTGTAGGGGTGCTTTACTAAAACGCTACTTGCTGGTGGTGGTGGGATAGTCAGACGCGCACGTTTTTTCGTACAGGTATGTTCTCTGTAACCAAACCGCGCAACGTCGTCAAACTCTCAGCGCCCCTCGGTACAACAGTTCTGCACATTTTGATGAAAACAAAACTGACGAGATCACTTCAGATCACACCAAAATGACGCCACAAGGACGATGATGATTCGTGACTTTGCAGGTGTTTCGACTTTGCTTGATATGCATCGATGCACTGGTGCAGCGAAATATCCGGCATCGTTAAGTACGTTATTTGATTTAACAATTCTACGTAGACCACCTGCAACCTCACACAAGATCATTATCGGCCAAATTTACATACCTGCATCACGGGCGGAGGAATGAGAACCACACCCCGCCACTTTCTGAGAAATTTAACGCGAATCCTTTAGGAAAAGCGTCTTTGCTGTCCTTTCCGCACCTTTTCTGAGTGTACCTATGTCCTCGCATTGCAGTATTTTGAACGTGGCGTCAGTTCACTCCATAAAACCGGTCGTGACAACCATGGGAAGTTTTGTGGTGCAGACACAAGTGTTCATAAGTATTTTATGGAATGACCACAGAGTTTTATGCGTCATATAAAGCATACTTAAAAAATCTCATCTTTATGATTCGTTAACATGGCATGAAAACTTCATCAGTGAACAACATCATCAATTCATCTATCTGTTTTCCTCAGACAGACGTGTTTTGACGTCTTTACGTCTTTAGGCCGCAATTTGGTTTCAGGTTACTGCAACTTCCGATTTGGATGCAAAAAGGCATTTCCCGCATCATTTAAATATTGATTTGGTTTAACTTCAGCTGTGATCTGATATAACCCTGAAGTCCATAAATAACAGATGCCCGGGGTCGCACCATGGACGTCAATCGATTGCTGTTTGCATCACCTATATCCCTCCCATAGTTGCGGAGTTATTGAGTGAGGGCGGCTGACATCTCATTTTAACGAATTACACCCCGGCTTTGCCCACAGCGGTTGCATCGTGATCACTAGCTTAGTTGGGAAAACGTTGGGCTTCAGCCATGGCCAGACGGGTTCGAGTCGCACCGGCGCTCGATATTTGGCCCACGGGTCAGCTGGCGACTGGTCAAAAAAGGATCAAGCTGACTTCCGCACGGTCATGTGGCACCCTTGGCAGCACGTCTTGAACTTTCACCACAAACTCAGCAGATATCTGGAATTGCTCGGTCTGGTGTGGGTGTCGGGAGTTCGTGCGACAAGTTATGCTTAGCACGTGCTCTGATTTCTAACACCTCGGCAACTACTGGGATCAAATTTATTTTAAAGAATAAAAGACCCTTCATGCTGGGGGGCGGTTCTCCCTCCCCCAGAGATTTTTCCGGTGCCAAAGCCAAATCGTTTGCATTACCGCGCTGAAATTTGGGGACTTTTCCCACGTATCCTTTCTGCATATCACATGAAAAATTAAACGTTTTCCATGAAACAGGAGCGACTCCAGGAGGCATTCCTGGGAGGCCTTCCAGGACTTTTTCCGGTAGTTTCGGGCGCGTTCTCGCTAGTTTAGATGTCGATGCTGGGTTGGGTAAAGTAACCAGAGGGGCTTATAAGGGCTAATTGACTGTCCCTACCCGGTTATGATAAGCGAACCAAAAACTGCCTATAACCACAAATGATTAGTTTCAAAAACGAAAATCTTTTAACTTAAAAAACTGATGTACCTAATTCCTTTTTAAAACCTCCAGGTGTGGTATTTGGTAGGGTCAATTTCACCACCCTGGTAAAATAGTGAGAATACTATCAAGTTTTTTTCGCCTTGACCCCTCCCCCCGCCTCACTATGCTGACTTTAATGAGTGACATTTACGATCATATTCCATTCACATAGTCTAAAAAATGTTAGGCACTACCAAGGACAGACACGGAACATCATAGAGACAATGCAGCGTCATGTGCAAGTGGGTTCTACATTCTGAAGAGAACGTATGGCTCGATAAATGAACGTTTTTAAATGCCATAACAATGATACAAAGGATACCTGTTCTAGTGGAAACATAAAGAAGGGTCAATGACAGAACCAGGTACAAAAATTTGGGAGGCTCAGACTTCAATCCGCACTAACCAATGGTTTACAGCACCGCTTTTAACCCGCTAGTGACATTTATGGACAACCCTTATACAACATTTTCTGGTATTTGCACTGGCAGGGTCGGATTCTGGAAAAGCAAAAAAGCAAAATAAGAAAACATGGACTTTGGCCTGGTCTTTCAACGTATCGTTGAAAGTTTGCATAGGTTACAATTACCCTGTATTATGGTTTCCTGTACTCGCCACTGATGTTTCTAAGGGACTATCCATCGCTTCACGTACAGGAACTGAAACTGGCACAGACAGTTAGGCATAAATGGGCGAAAAATAACTCACAGGTCTGTAGATAACTCCCCCTTCATGTTGCAGACCCTGAATCCACCACTGTTGCAAACATTACCTCGAGTGTGTTTTGAGACCGACGAGTTGGTATCAGAATCAAACTGAACGTTTGCCGTGTCGTGAGCTAGATGATGAAAATCGACCCTTTACCACCATTTTTTACTCTCCTGACTGTGCCACTGACTCTTTATGTTCCTTTTATGACGTATGAAAAAATATAGTTGAAATCACAAGCTTTAGTTTAGGCAGTGTTTCGTCGAAATCAGTAAGGTGTTGTAATAACACCCAGGTATCATTTTCCCCGAATTTGCAAAAGAATGGCGTCAACAGCGTTGCTTCGTCATCGCAGCCAGCAATCCAAGCCGAGCACAAAATCGCGAGTAAAGGCCTGCCTGGGACGACAGCCGGCCGTCGTCCGTCGCGGCCGTGTCAACAGTCCGGTCCGGCGCCGCCGGCCGACGACCACTCGGCTCCGGTGTCCGTGCACACAGCTTCCATCACCGCTGTGTAGAGATCAGACCGCCGGCGACGGTGGCACAAATGGACGACGTCAGCAGTCCTTGAACAGGCCGCACGGCCTCGCGCTGGCGCTTGTAAAGTGCAGCCATGGCATGCGGTGTTCCAGGTACTTACTTTGACAATGATGCCAGCTCTTCTGCCTTTAGATGACCTCAGGGCATGTTGGGGAGTATTTTTTGGAGACGTGGTGAATTCAGTGTTTATGATATACAGAACAAAACTTTTAGGATATGTTTCACTCACTTTACTCTTACTAACTGACGCAATGGTAAAACCCTTACCAATATACGGTCGCAATATACTTAGAAATATCGATGGCTGGTCCACGAAACAAAAACAAAGGGTGACTGCAGTGAATTGCAAGTGTCAGTGGTGTATTGGTAGGACCACACCATCATATTACATTTTTGTTTCTCCTCTTTATTCCGCCTAGGTCATTTGTTGCTAAGGCATATCTATTCCGTGCATGTGTTCTCCATAAATGCATTTTGTTGGAAATAGCGATGGAAGCCAGCGGTACATGTGGATCAAAATTCAACGCTCCCAGATTTTTCCTTCTGGCTCTGCTTTTTATTTTTATGCATGCTTCCTCTGAAAACATAAGTTCTTCGTATCAATGTTATAGCAAACAAAAAAGTGTATATATCGAGCCATACTATGCTTTAAGAACGCAGAGCTCATTCCGTTTATGATGGAATGCACCTCTTTATTGACAAACAAAACAATTTAACCGGAGTATATCGATATCATTGACTAAAAATGCAGCAGCAGGGGAAAGTGCTCAATGCTCTTTGACCTCAGGTCACTCATACGCCATACATTCACGACATATCTGAAGTAATGGTTGTACAAGAGCAATGGAGAATTCCGCTCATTGCAAGTAGACAAAAACTGCCATCCTTCCAAAACCGTAGCAGATATAGGAGGTTTGTTGAAAACGTAAAACCGTAGCATGTACAAGAGATCTGCAAGATAGGTAGACGATATGGGAACCTCTGTTGTGCAAAGCCTTGGAAGGTCCCAACTTCTGGGTATATATCTTCAAGATCAAAGAGGACTGGAAGCCCCAATTTCGCCAACGACGCATCGGCTTTTACAGAATCCCATTCTCCAAAAACACGGGGAAAGCACAGTTGCAAAACTGGAAGATGTTTACCAAGACACTTAAGAAGAATAGAAGACTTGACGTTCATCGTAGACCGTGCTAGGTTCTAAAGAAAATTGCCTCCGACTACGGCTTCACATGCTTTTTGTATGATCCCTAATATCTTGCTATGCACATAACGTAAACATATGGGACTTGGTCCGTAAGGTTTCCAGAGACGTTCTCAGACCGTGAAAGGTCATAAAAGGTCACGGTTCAATATGCAAAGCAGCTATTTCAGTGACCGCCTGGCACGCACACCCTCGGCCGGAGCACAGCTGTCACTCGGTCGGACATTTTAACAAAATGTTGAGTCTACGATCTATGCCTTGCGGGATTGCTGAGGACCGTCCCGTAAAACTACGTGGAAGAGTAATTACTGTAATAGTAAAGGTGCGTTTGAGTCCCAATATTCTGCCGTGAAATCGAGGCATTCCATCACAGATCGACCAATAAAATGGGAAATTAGCACCCTCATCTCTCGGATTCTGATGTTTACTTATCTATTGGGGTCTCTGTTGCTCAGAACTGACCTGTGCAATTTTCAGTTTGGTCTAACCTACGGTTCTTAAGATATAACCTCGGGCATTTTTAGAGATTATGGCAGCAAGCTATCTTTAACGATCTGTATGTCTTAAGTAATGGAAGACGTCGCATAACATTTCGTAAAACCTATCCGTCAATGGAGCCGTAGTAATAGCAGGATTACTTTCCTTTTTTCTTTTGCATAAATTGCGACGTTTTGATCTTGCGTCATCAGGTCGAGTGACATAACTTGAAATAAGCCACTGAGGAATTGAACATTTTTGCTGCCAAAACGAGCCTTGATAAATTGCCTGTAATCTGCAAATGTATGGGAGATAGATGTCTATGCATATTTTAAGTACATCTGTACTGTCATATGAGTCAGCCCGCAAAACGACACCTTTGGGAAGAAGCACTATTTTGTCGCAGTGCCCCTTTCGTTAAATCTGATGTGTTCCAGAATGATAACATAAGGCTAAGCTACAAATAATAACACATACGTAAAAATAAACCATACATACGTACAAACATACATAAGTATAGGCTTTTACTTCAGATATGAGGAGCTAACGCACCAGATGAGGACGGAGCTTGATCACGGCACCGACTATCGGCAGCCACTACAGATCTTGACACACACCGCTTCCGGTCGAGCGCACTGCCTCGTTCCGCGAAACAAGCATCTGCATGGCAAAGAACAGTCGTAAAATAGGAGGATCACCGGGATCCTTCCGCGTCAGATTAGAGTAAGAAGGATGAGTTGGGTTATGTTAGGTATGATTGCCTTATGAGTACCTACGCCATGCCATCTTCTGCAGATAACATTTTGCCATACGATCTTTTACCCCATACGATGTTTTCTTACGACATTTTGCGCACGAGTTTCTTCCATACGGTCTTTTGTCATACGATATTTTGTCTAGTTATCAGCAAAATCATCGGCAAATCTCTACAGGCCAATGCGGTTGGATGGTCAGCCGAAAAAAAAATGTTCACATGCTCTCAAGGAAGAGCAGGGCTCCGAAACGAATGCAAAAAGCAATGTTTTTTGCGTCAGGCTTACTTATTTCTATGAAGTTGTACAGTTTTTGACCTGCGAGATAGCAGTACACATAATGCTACCACCCTTTTCAAGTCCCTATATGTTCGCTGTTGAGGCTAAGTCCATAAAGCGACAGAGGACCTATAGGTCAAAGACACCCTCTAGCGTAGGAAATTGGGGGTGGCCCACAAATCAGGCTACCAGTCTCCCCCCTCCCCTCAGGTCCTTTCTCGTATTGCCTTAACCCTCGTCAGACGTGAGAGTCTTCACCCAGGCGACTGTCGAGAGGGGTGGATGCCACCCCTGCCTTTTTCACCCTTGTCAACATAAAACAGAGAAACAATGACGAAGGTGTAACATGTCTCATTCGTATTACACGCATACTCTCTTTGAACACTTCAGGTCAGACTGTGACTTCTCAAGTTGCTGGGAAATGGAGGGCTTCCTATTGCTTGCCCCATTCGTTGTCATCGCCGTACCTTTTCTTGCACTCCGGCTGGGAAATCATGTTCTGAAGCGTTAAATCATTTCCATCATTGAAATGAACACGTACTTTTGGAACTATTTAGGGTCAGTCCGAAATAATTTCAAGTCAGTTACCTCACGTGAACTCCAGGAGGTCACTGACTTTCAAAACACTAAAAATATTTCCAGTGGTACACACGATGAGTCTTACCTAAACACTGACTCCATATCTCGCCATGCTGTTAAGGAGAAAACACAAACGAAATTTTGATCTAGAAAAGGACTTACTAGCCCTTTAGTATGGCTTCAGAACCCAGAGACCTGACACGGCTTAGACAAAAGTTGTAGCAAAAAACGTGTAAAGAAGGTAAATTCGATATCGTAAATTTCGTTTTCCTGCCGTAAGCTGTTTACCAGCAGTCTGCGGGGCGCGACACACAACCCTTCCCGTCCGGATAACATTGACATCACTAGGCGGTCGTCACCGACTCGGGGTGCGGTTGGGCACTACAATCAAAATCAGCTAAAGTTGTTCATGTTAAGGACCAGCCTTCAAAGCCGATTTTCAGTGGGAAAGGGAAATTCCAAACCAAAGTCGGAGCATCGTCATCTACAGCTCTTGGCTTGGAAAGGCACCTGCGTGGAATCGCACAAACATATGGCAAGCTACATCACAGGGATCCAGGTTTTCGGCGTCACAGGAGTTATACATTGAAAAGGGACAAAGACGGGGCAGACAGATATTGCCAAAGGATACTGCATTCTACACATGTTTCGACTGACGCAGAAACGTAGCTCGAACTATGCCATATGTTGAGATGCTTAATTCGACTAACATTTTAATCGGTGTGTGATTATTCTATCTGATTTTTCTTGCACAGATTTAATTAAGCCGGCAACAGTATTTAAATACACTGAAATATTTTTAAAACATGTCTGAGTGAAAACCAAATTGGCATTTCAGGTTCTGAGAACTATTTTGAAGTAATTTTATTTCAACAGTGCCCGTCTCTGGTGACAACAACGAGCGTAAGTTCATCGGCGCCAGCGGAAGACACGAATGGTGCTTTGTCATCAATGGCTCGTAGTTTGTAATGAATTATTTATTATACTTCTCGATATTCCCCTGAAAAAATATGAATCGAAATCGTGAGAAAAATGCTTTCCGGTACGTAAACTGTGTGTGTTTGTTTTTCTGCTTCTTCAGGTTCAGATTCATATTCAGATATTTATCAACGTCGTCCACTACACAAGGTGGCTATTCAGACCTCTCGTCGGTAACTAAGGCGAAAACAGTCAAGAGCGGGTCAAGTCGGGTAAAAACAAAAGGAAACAGTCACACGGTCACGCACACTCGTACACACGCTGGCCAGTCAGTCGGGTGCACGACGGAGGTGATTCACCTGACGGCGGTTGAAAGATGGAACTGGCAGCCCCAACAGCACGGACGGCAATTCACTGTAAAGAGCCGCCGCCCAGAACCGTCTGTTACCCAGAAACCCAGAGCCGGCAGCAGAACCGCCTGTTACCCATCTCCATGCGAGACCGTTGAATTCGAAGCTGATTATCCTGTCTAGTGTGCCTGAAGCGCATCTCGGCCAGGGTCGTAAATGGAGACGCCAACACCTCGGGTTCGTCCAGGAGTATTTTGTACGTGAAACAAAGAATGTGGTAAATTACTACGTTCTCCGCGCTGAGCCAGCCCAGCCTCTCAAGCAGTTCCGAGACATGGTTGTATTTTTTCACGGCCCAAAACAACTTTAGCTGTACAGTTCATATTTTTGGGATCCGAGGCAGGTTATTTTGCGTTTCATTACTGCATGACGAAATTTAGTACGGGATCTGTGAGAATGGCAGGGCGTTGACCATCGCGGGTGGCAGGTAGGGTTAGGGTGGCAGGTAGTTCCTCAGATGAGACAGACCACTCAGGACTCCAAAGCAGCGCCTAGTAACGAAAAAGGCGTAAGAGTCCCAACTGACACAGCGATCCAACTAAATTCTAAATTTTTGGCCTCAGCAACTGGCAATAGGTCAAAACTAGGGATGCACCGGATATCCGGCCCGGCCGGATATCCGGCCGGATATTCGAGATTATCCGGTATCCGGTATCCGGCCGGATATTTCCATGATCCGGCCGGATATTGTCGGCCTTGCGGTGTACAATCGAGACGTTCTTACATCTGTCTATAAAACCGTTTCAGGAGCAACGTGCCTTGCTATATTAGACTGTCAATGTGTCTGACAGTTCCAGGGTCTGTCTGGAGCACTACTTTTTCATCTTAGTTCAAAAAGCTTGAGGCATTATTTGCAAGGATTGGACTCAAACTCATTGTGTAATAACAGCCAGCATATACTCAGCCGACCATTTCGTGACGCATCATCCTATTTTCCAAACATTTTTATTTGTCTCAGATACTCTTGTACAAATTCATGAACCCTCTTAGGGGTTTGGTGGTGAGGCGGGGGGAGGGGATGGTGCAACTCCACTGAGGTTTTCCGAGGGTCATGAGCTCATGTCGTGTGGTCATGAGGTACGACGAGAAACACGTTATTTTTCATCTTTAGGAATGCGATAGGACATAGGTTTTGCAAAACAACCTGTATATTCGGATTCCTGAAGTTGAAAGGAATCGAATGGAATAAATCTGGTGCAGTTTGTCCTTTATTTGATCTAAAGAGGGCGCAAAGCAACGGACGCCTGACTTTTGCTACGAAGGGCAGATCGGCGTCGGCCGCGGAATGATGAGTCTGCAGTACGAGGACATGCCTAAAATTTGACTTTGCTTTGGACCTCAACTAGAAACGCTTTTAAGGTATCTATGTTACGATTTTCAGTTAAATCGAGGTCACCCTAGGTCATTGGATTCAGATGACCTTGGGTAACCCAAGATGACCCTTATATGGTATTTGACAATAGTGTTTGTTAATTGAGATACTACATTTGACTTCAGCATCTATAACTGTATACAAAAAATGCTTCTACAGCTCCGAGAACGCATTAAAGCTGACGACCCCGCTTGACAAGGATTGGCCTAGCATGGCCTGGATCGGACTCCAGGGGTTAAATACAATCATGTGGTGTACATATAGACTCATAATTGATTGACCAACACTATGATATCTGTTCCGTTTCATTATCATTTATTCTTTGACGTTCTTTTGCATTTAACTCAGAAAGTACCACTTTCTGCCAATTTTTTGACATTTGACCCAATGTGGAAAATCATCCGTTAACCTGGGACCTTAAGAAGGGATGCCAGTCGTGAGATCTCGTCACGTGCAACACGCTGTTTTTTTTTCCGCGACGTTCTAGGACGCCAGGTGTTGAAATGGCTGGGAGGATCGTACCAACTTCCCTCTCCCCTATACGTCCGCCTTATGCAGAAGGCCCCATACCGGCAAGTGTTAAGGGCATTGGCGCAGCCAAAGGCGGGCCCGGGGGCCCGGGTTTCCTCCTTAGACCCACATTTTTTGTGAAAAACATTACACATCGTCTTCCCAGCAGGCGGTTTTCGTATGATTTCGGTTCACACTGAGCTCCGGGCCCCCTCCTCAAGAAATCCCTGGCTGCGCCCCTGGTTAAGAAACAATATACTTCAGTAGGCGCACCTTAGTATTTGTACAGAATGCTTATCAAGCCAGGTATCTGAGGTCTACCAAGGCACTGTAATGGCATTCTGCGCATTTTGGAGCCTTTGCCCTTTGCTTTCAGACAGAGATGGTGATCGGTGATCTACGCTATGATCGCTGTGTTCTTTAGTTGTTCTTTTTTTGGAATGAAACATGCGGAAACCTCGCAATAACTCTGAGGGATACAGAGTTATTGCGAGGTTATTTTTCAGTTTTTCAGACCTTTCTTTTCCAGCGCAGTCATTTTTCGTCTCATTTTCCAGCAACAAATATTAAATAAAAATAGTTATCCATAATATCCGGTATCCGGCCGGATATCCGGCCGGATATCCACCCGATCCGGCATATCCGATATCCGGCCGGATTACAAAAATCCCGATCCGGTGCATCCCTAGTCAAAACCACGAAATTTTACTGTAAAAGGTGGCATGTTGCGCAGATAATGTGGACTGTCCAGCACCATCAGTTGAATGATCTCGACATTCACTTTTAGTCCGTTAGCACGGAATAAAGGTCAAGTGATGCTAAAACACGTTCCATGTAGGTAACCACTTTCTTAATTTGGCTTTTTGCCAAATTAAGAAAGCGTGGCGTACGGCACGTTTGGCTTTTTGCCACTAAACAAAATTTGCGTGTCGTTGGCTCACTGCACCAAGACTGCGCCCCCTGCGACGGCGTTTGTCTGTCTGTCTGTCTGCCTGTCTCACCGTCTGTCTTTATCTTTCCGTGTGTTGTCGATTTTTTCCTGCGGTTTTGTGCCTAAAGCTGTTGATGAACTGACAAGCACCGCACCGTTCGAAACGTACCGCGCGCAACCGGAAGGGGAATTGTTAGTCAAACATGTGAGATGGGAAGCATGTTCAGCGTCAAGCGTCGTCTCAGTTACGATGAATTTACTCGGCAATCGGCAACCACGGGTCGGATCGACATGAGACGAACTTACTCACAACGAGAATTGAGCGGGCAATCGCATGGCTTACGGCACATTTCAATGCACGTGGTGTGCGCCGCGCGCAAACGATGACAAGATGCAAAAGTTGCTTCCGAACGTTTTCAAGGATTGGATGCAGCGCTGGTGATTGCAGCGATTAAGAAAAAGCATCATGGCGTAGTTCAACACACTACATTTCGTTTGCACCGGAAGCCAAATGCCTCACACCCACTTTCTGGGGGTCGCGTCGCGTGGACAGTGGTCATGCATATATTCTCGACACCTTTAATGATTCCACTAAGTCATCGTGTAGAAGCCGTGGACGTGTTGCTATTGGCAACAACACGAACATGTAGCCCGTTCTTAAGCCCGCCACAACAGACATGAAGATGCGCAAAATAGCGCAACTGTTTTTTATTCTCATTTTCTAACTTATTCCAACTTTAACACACACGTAGTGGTATTTCTGTGCCGCCAAAAAAAGTTTAATCCTCTTCCCAGCGGGCTGGAATATTTACGGTAACCTACGGGGGACAGGTTCTGTCCCCACCCCCAGGGATCTCGAGAATCGCTGGTCCAGTTTTGATGGGACTAACGCCGCCCAATTTGTCTCAACTAGATCGTCATTTTTGGGCCCTACAATTTAACAATTTCAAAAAAGGGGTCAGGGGCAAAAAAAATCACAATTTGGGTCACTTTTGAAAAAAACCGAGGTGTTTGTTCAGGTGCTTAGCAACCAGTTTTCATCGGATGAACGTGGTCCAACTTGCAATGTACAGGCCTCTCATATATCTAAAGCGGGAATTCGAAATGGAAAATCATAGACAGTTCGAGAGAGAGCAAAATGGGGCGATTTTTGAGATAAGAAATTTCTCCTTTTTTGTCTATTTCGGGTGATATAAACGTCAGACGCATATTTTGCGAGCTAATTTGTGAAGCATGAGACGTTGAGCAGGAGGGGATCTAGGTAAACCGCAAGGGAGGGGGCATCATTAGAGTCACTTTTATTCGTCAACCCGCCATCAACTAACATGCAAAGCACCAGCCTACTCCCCATCTCTGAGTAACTGAATGCTCTTTTGCCAAATGATGCTGAAGTCCATAAATAACAGATGCCCGGGGTCGCACCATGGACGTCAATCGATCACTGTTTGCATCAGCCAAAGCGCTCTCATAGTTGCAGAGTTACTGAATGAGGGCGGCTGACATCTCATTTTACCGTATTACACCCCAGCTTTGCCAACGGCGGCTCAATCGTGATCACTAGCTTAATTGGTAAAACGCTGGGCTCCCGCCATGGCCAGACGGGCTCCCGCGACGGCCAGACATCATCATCATTCGACGAGTCGAATGATGATGATGATGATGATGATGATGACTATGATGATGATGATGATGATGCATTTTCAGCGCAACATACGTATACATTGTATAAACAGATTTTCCATCTTTATTTTCTCCCTAAATAGAGCGGAAGCATAATGCACATCTTTGTTTTCATTTCGCCTTGCAGAACGCACATGGCTTCAGAAAAATGAACGTCTGGAGCCGCCTTTGGTTAATCTTTTTCTTTATTTGAAAATCTGACACAATACGCGCATAACTGAAATGATTACAATATATGGCGGAAGTAGCTACAAAAAAAATTGTCAAGTAATGCACCAGTGTGCTCCCGCATTTTTCAGTGTCTGCGTGCGACTCTGCCAAAACATTTGTGTACATACTTAGCTTTTATGATGCATATGAGTATATGAGCGAATCTGCGGCCTTCATTTTACCCCAGAATACGACGGAAGTGTGACACGCAACGTTGCGTTTATTAACCTCCACTTACAGCACACTGCCTCCCAAAAAGGAGGGCCCGGAACCGTCTTTGCACGACCGATTTGTCTGAAATTTTGACACAACACGTCTATATCAATTCTATACAGAGTCAAAAAATTTCGTGGCGCTGCTACTAGTGGTTTAGAAGCGACAAGCAAAAAATTACTGGGAAGGTCAGGATATCTGCCCCCGTATGAAATATGGTTTAAATGTAATCATTTGGGAGGTAATTTATACGACTTCACGTGTAGCTTTGCAGGCGAAGAACTGTGAATAAGAAAACCCGCGTTGTTTTTATTCTGATGAACTCATTTACAGCAAACAACTTACAACACTCAAAAGGCAACTTGACTCGAAGTTGGTATCGTTGCGAACTATGGAATGCGAGGGGCTTTAAAAACCTTTCTTAACGAAGTAACTGGCCAGCCACAGTCTGTCTGTATGCTGCTTCAGTAAAGCGTGTCTGCCTTTTTGTCTGTCAGCCTTTCTGTTCGTCGACAAATATTTTTTCCGTCCTACAACGATCGGATCAACGGATCGGTACCTGATGCTCGCCGTCCGAAAGGTCTCGCGAGCGATCAGTGACGAGTCGGTGGTGTGTGCAAAGTGACGAAGGCGGATTTTTAGTCCATAGGAGTAACATAAAACAGGAAACACGAACGGCATCAAACGTGGTATCGGTGCCGGCGAGTTTGCTCGGCAGCCAAGGGTTGAATCGGGTCGGTCGAGACACAACAACAGGACGAGCAATGAACGGGCAATCGCGTGAAGTCTATCACGACTTCAGTTTCGAGATCTGTGCTTTCATTTTGTAAGCGTCCGATATTGCATAAGGAAAAAATACTTGACACGACAGGAAATGCAAATGCAGAGTTGAATTTCTATGTCGCGAAAAACAGATTTTAGATGCAGTGGGGTGCAGTACTGAACAATGTCTGAAACGTCCACGAAAGTGTAACATTTTCTTTAACCTGCGAGTTCCTGAGGCATTTTTCGCCCCCCCCCCTGTAGTTTTTTCCGGTATGATTTCGAAATTACAAACGCCGGAGGCCCCAGATTTTCAATGCCCCCAACTGAACAGCACAGCCTTCTCCTGGCACAAAATGACTTGCCAGGTCACCACAATTCAGGCCATATGACGTCATAAACCAAATCGTAGACGCAATTTTCTGGAATTGCTAGGATTCCGATGTCTGTGTTTAGTATTGGCATGTTTTTCAAAAAGTTTATGAGTGATCTGAACTAAGGTCAACGACGGTTAGCTTTGCACGCCTCATGTAAATCTAACGCTAGCGACCAAAATATGGTTTGCATACACGGAAAAACACGTGACATTGGCGATGGCGGGAACCCAGCGTTCTGGTGTGTTTTTTTCCTTCTTACAATTCCATTTTTTATGGGCCGATTTTCATGTAACTGACAGTCATCGAGCGCCAATGGATGGGGCTCTTCTCCCTTTGGCCCATACGTCGATGATTTGGAGAAAATTCATAGGCGTTCAAGAGGCTTGAAAAATGGGACAAAATATTTCTGAAGACTTGATTAGCATAAATCCTTTTAAGCCTTTGCTGGTCATTTTACACTTATGCAGTACCAATCGTTTTGCACTGTTTGTATAATTTTGGCATAGGCGGCGTCAGGGGCATAAAAAAAAACGAGAACTGTCATGTTCGCATGTTCATCAGATCAACTAGCGATCTATGACCTCAAATGACCCTAAATGGCCTGTCACATGAAATGGCCTATGGTGCATTTGATAGCGTTTAAAACTGATTCCAATCATATGATCTGAACATATTTATAAAAGTTCTATTTATGACCTTTGTGATATACGGTAAGCGAGCGGACATTCTAGGTCATAATTCCGTGACCCGACTTGATATCAACCTGAAACTTAACCATCGCCCGGCGGGGGAGATCCTTTTAATACTAATCTGATCCCCCGCAGTTTTTCTTGGATGGCTTTAGAGAAGGAAGGAACAGCACTGATTTTCACTGCATCTGTGTTCTCATTATTTGCACACTTTGAATATAATTTTCAGAATTTTTTATGCAACAGGTCGCGACCTGCGACTTTTTGGTCAAGACCATGACAGTCGTGTTTTCAACCAAATCGAACAACACATTTCATTTGCTGGAAGTTGGTTGTTGCATTGTTGTGTTAAATGTTTATTTTATAATTGCTGGTGTCAACGACCTGATTTTAGCAGATGGGAAGGGTCGGGTTATCTAATGCTTTCAAACATCATTGTAGTTTCGCATGCAGAATAAGCCTTATTTACACTTGCAAGAATGCTTGATAACGATCCACCAGGTAAACATTAAATTCATTAACACCATTTGAAGTCATGTCAAGCCACGAAATTCGATTGCACCCCTACCGGTGACCCTGAGAAACTATCACGGCCGCCACAGTGATATGCCTGGATAAACCGTGGGCCCGCCTTCCTCCACATCAAACTTGGTGGCTCTTGCTCGAGTAGTTTTCGACAAGAAGCGATTTCCGATAAAGGCCATGAGCGTCCATGACCGTGACCTTTGGAACTAAGGTGGCCGCGACTCCCAAAAGTCGACTCCCTCCCAGCCTGTAGAGAACTGGTGTACCAAGTCCTGCACGCCTGTCGTCGCTCGTTTGACCTGTGACCCGACCAAAATGTACTGGTGTTGTCATACTTCCCTTTGAAAATTTTCAGCTATGGTGGCATTTTCGTGACCTGGGAGGTCACCATTGGCCTAGACCCAAAAACTCATGTATTTTCTGGTAGCTAAGACAACGGTAAATACGCTGGTGCCTACAGAATCCATTTCTTTTCAAAAGTTTGGAAGCTATATTGCTAAGAAAACTTCGATATACGTTGACATGGCAACTTTCAGGTCAATACCATGACCTGGGAGGACCCATTTAGACCTGAAACCAAAAACTGGATATTGCTGAGTTGCTTACGTGACGAGCAACACAGTGCTTCTTTTACCGGGTTGCTCTATCTCTCTTGGTTCAAAAGTAGGTAGGGGGTCATTTTAGGACCCCCGCCAGGCGAGGGTGTAAAATGGTCCCGCCAAGCGAGAGTTAAAACGCAAATAAAACGCATTATGAGACTGTTCCTAAACTTCCTCCGACCTCCTCTAATCTCCTAAAAGCTTCTCAGAGTCTGTTCCATTGACACTTCAATTTCATCCAAGTTCCTCCAAACTCCTCCAGACTCCTCCAAATCAAAAGCAGGTTTAAGTCTGAGTCACCGAAGTTTAAGTATAAGACGCCACCGAAAGCGGCGCACCAGTTACATTTCATTCATCGGCACACGGCTGACTGCTGTTCTGAAGTACTCCAGCCGTTCCATTGGCCAAAGTAATCAAACCTTCTCCAAGCTCCTCAGTCCTGCCTTACTCCAAACTCCTCCAAAGAACAATGGAACAGGTCCGATGTTGGGTCACACTTGCTCTGGAACTTTCATTTTGGAAAACAACGTTAAAATGTCAGCCTAAAACCAACCTTTGGCCTTTGACCTTGACCTAACCTTGCGAAGTGACGTCGTCAATAGATATACTCGTATATGTGTGTGTTTGTCCAGTTTTTTGCCTACACATTAATCAAGGTTTTTTGTCTTATAAACTCTATTTTAGGCACCATTTCCCCTTACCTTCAACACCGCCACAAATACCCTGAGATGCGTCCCAATAACTTGGCCTGGCGGCTCCGCCCTTGTTCAAAAAACAATGTATGTTCCGCCCTGGTCGATATTTTATAAATTGACTTGCTTGGTCCGAAAAACGTCGCCGATACGGTGCTCTGCACTAGCTTTGCAAAATACCATAAAGAGCTTTAGAAATGCGATTAATTACAAACTGTATTCTCCATTCGTTCGCCAATATGACCTAATACGGACCTACGCAGTTCAATAAACGCAAGCATTCGGTGTGTCAGTTCGTGACGCCACGCAACGGCTTTAAATAGGACAGGACCGAAAAAGGCACCAAAAAGACATGGCAAATCGGTATGAACCTCCGTAAGCGCAGAGTTTTTAGCCATAATATATATTACAGATTGACTTCTAAGACAACTGGCTAACATTTCCCCACCTCAGTCCAAGCGCGTGGTGAGAGTCCGTATACGTTGAAAGAATGCATCAGAAAACTGACAAAGTTTCGTGACACTGCTAAAAAAACACTGGATACGACGAGCAAAAAACCAAAGGGGGCTTCTCAAGCCCCTTCCCCAGGAACAGGGTTACCACGCGCTAAGAACTGAGGTGGGGAAATGTTAAACAGCTGTCTTAGAAGTCAGTCTGTAATATATATTACGTCTAAAAACTCTGCGCTTACGGAGGTTCAAACCGATTTGCCATGTCTTTTTTTGGCGCCTTTTTCGGTCCTGTCCTATTTAAAGCCGTTGCGTGGCGTCACGAACGGACACAGGCCACCGAATGCTTGCGTTTATTGAACTGCGTAGGTCCGTATTAGGTTATATTGGCGGACGAATGGAGAATACAGTTTGTAATTAATCGCATTTCTAAAGCTCTTTATCGTATTTTGGGGAAGCTAGTGCAGAGCACCGTATCGGCGACGTTTTTCGGATCAAGCAAGTCAATTTATAAAATATCGACCAACGCGGAACATACATTCGTGTCGATCACTGCAGTATCACTCGTTTTTTACGCTGTTTATCGTCAATCACCAGGCAGGAATATACCTCGTTGGTTTCGTGGTTGCTCGCCAATACATGCGACGCTGCCGGAGCCGCAGCCTCACCTGGTGGCGCGCTCGGGCCTGGAGCTGTTCGGGGCCGCGCAGTCCCTGCAGGAGGCCGGACACACCGCGCCGTGCGTGCCGCCGACCGCTCGACGCGCGACTCCAGCCCAGCTGCGGACGCAGCGGCCCGAGGGCTGGAGCGCGATCGAAGTCGGGTGACGTCACCGCGCCGCGGTCGACTCTGAAGTCCTGCGACGTCACCGGGCCGCGGCCGACTCTGAAGTTCTGTGACGTCGGCGGACCGCGGCCGACTCTGAAGTCCTGTGACGTCACAGGACCGCGGCCGACTCTGAAGTCCTGTGACGTCAGCGGACCGCGCCCGATTCTGAAGTCGACAGGGCTCAGGTTAGGGTGTCCCCTGGCGGTGAAGCGGTATCCACCTGGTATGATGAAATTCATTGTGCCCGGGCACGCTATGAGCATGTTGTGGGCTACAGCCATGGCTGCTATTTGGATTACAAGATCGTTTCTGTCCTTTGTCGACACAAAAGGGAAAACGTTTGCACGAAGGAATTGTGATTCTGATCATGCTTGTATTTTTGTTGCATGTATTTTGTATTTTGCTTGCTTGCTTGTATTTTGCTTGTATTTTTCGGCGTAAGTAATAGTAACAAGGCTACAAGGGCGAATTTTCACGGCGAGAAAGCCCAATGGTGGTGCGAGATTCTGATAAATGCACACGATGCAATTCTGCTGTCGAAACCATAGCTCACATATTCTGAAATTGCTCGGTTCTGCGTCACTTCTGGCGAAGACTTTACAGATGCACACTGTTGGTGCAAATGAGTGCAAAACGAATGAATGAACCTTTCACAGAAGTACAAATATTGCTTGGCTTATGCAGCGGCGCATTAGTTAATCATGCCTTGATCGCCGCCAAATACATCATTAGAAAAGGCGGTACACTGTGCCCTGGTTGCCTGTCACATGTGCTCCTTGCGGATAAGAGATCTGGGGAGTTGATGGCTAGCTGACATAACACCATTTAATGTACTGGGCGAGCCGATCGTGATGTGGGATAATATGTTCGTGTTTTTGTGTGAACTTTGGGGTGAAATAAACGGAAAAGTGAAAAAGTCCATTGGTTCTTGAAAAAAACTCTCGAAAGATCTTAAAATTCTGAAGCAGAATCCGCGGATAATGGGGGGAGTGGGAGGGCAGCACCCGATCTCCTCTCCCCGCTCCTAGGCCAAAATGCGGACGGAAAAAACGGGGGTAAAGTGCCGGATTAAGTTGGGGGAGTTGGCCCCACGCACCCCAATTTTGGCCTGGAGCCCCACAACCTGAGGTCGTTCTTTTGGGACCAAAAGTTGACACGGATGGATGGACAAACATAGAAACCAAAAGGAATGGTAAAGGGGAATGAGCGAGACTTTATGGAGCACAGACTTTATCTTAAACAGGCACATTATGCTGGAAAAAATTAGCCATGCATCCATTACAAATGCTGTGATATGTAGTTACCTCGAACCCGCTTAGGTTGGTTTGCCTGAGTGCGGTAAGGCCCATCATGTAAGCGGTGCAGAGGAGTGAGCAGACGGTCGCAGCAAACCTGTCCAATCCATGGTGGTTTCATCGTGGTCCATCTTGTAGATGCAGAGGAGAAAGTTTGGAAGTACGTGGGAGGCATTGGGGAGACCCTCGTGCAGCTGGGGGCGGGCGAGGCGCAGGTCAGGAGTCAAGCACGTCCACCACGTTCTCTAAATCATGGCAGTGTCCCGTCCCAAAGAGAAAAGAAAAGGACATACACCGCCACCTCTACTTCGCCGTTACGGCCCGCCTGCCGCAGCACTTCAACAGCCATCTGATGGGGGCAACGCGGTGCTCGCTGACGCTGAGCGTGCGCTGACCATCGGCAACAGGGAGGCGGCAGACAAAAGCTTTCAAACAGACGGTTGCGCCACCGGTCTCCGGAGCAGAGGTGCCTTACGCAAGGTCATTCATGACTCCGTCTCGCTAGCTCAGTAAAATAACTTGATAGACTTCACGTGGGGCTTTTGAAGTACCTTTTCGACGCAGAATTAAGCCACGAAGGAGATTTCTAACAGAAGCCTGGGCAAATGTTTCATGCAGAACTAATAGGCCTTTCAAAGATACAGACAAACTGCAGATTTAACGAACATATTTCTGTATGAGTTAAACGCAGAATGTCTTCCCGCGATCGAAACGCTACGTCCGTCACTGTGTGGAGAAAATGTAGCCGAAACGGATTCATGGATCAGAGAAAATGGATTCACGCCGAAACGTTGGTGCAACATGCACGTGAAGCGCGAGGTGCTTGAGCGGTTAACATCCCTCCTTCATTTGCCGCAAAATGCTGCCGCCGGAATGCTGAAAATTGGCGGACAGGAGGATGTGATACGTGACAGTCAATAGATGTGGCTGCTCGCACGTCAGCAACTTCAGCCTGATGTGTACGAGACGCATGTGCAGAGATGCACCGGTTTGCCATTCAGGCTTTTGGTTTTCGTGCCGTTGATGCCGGTGGCACCAAACTTTGTAGTGGGCTGCAAAGTGAAATTTCATTCAGAACAAGCAAGGTTTAGGGCAAACACGTAGCCAGGATTTTCCTCGGGGAAGGGGGCAAATGTCAAAGTTTGTCGTATGCCACTGGTATATGACGAAGTTTATGAAAAAGCAGCAGTTTTATAGAATTTACTTCATATCTAACGCACAGGAAATATAACGTTTGCTTTTGCAACATATATATGTTCACTATTACGTATTCCTGCGAAAACGCTACACATCTCGTGTAGACCGCTGGGCTCAGGCGGAGGGAGGTCATGGCCCCCATGACCCTCCTTGGCTACGTCCCTGATTTAAGACACCAGTGGCCAGATGCCATCCATGGGAACGTGCAACTCGAATGACTTCGGATCCTCCGCTTGCGGGAAGTTTGTGATACCTACCCTAGTACCTTTATTTAGATAAAAGTACTACGCGGGTGCACAGGTCCGTGTGCAGTACGAAGCTTCGATTTTGACCCCAAACCATCCGTGTAACGCTTTGGTTTGCCTCTAGCTTACAAACAGGCAAGACATTCTTAATGGTTCATGTTAAGATGGAAAAGAAGTGCATGCGATGACTGCAGCCACTATGTGATTCATGTTTTGAGACAATGCGATGTGTTATGCAGTCATTCGTATACGAAGACATGTTTAGAGATGCTGGGCCTGTTCCTTTTCATGTGACATAGTGTCTGGTTTAGACGTCAATAAGGCGCCGCCATCGTTTAGATCATCGACCAACCTAGCTGCATGAGGGCCCACTACGGCATTTTGCACATGTTTGGTGTATAAATAAAAAAGCTGCTTAGAAACTATTTTGTCACTAAAAATGCTTCTTTAACCCACTTGCTGAGCATACCATTTGATGCCCTTTCAACGATTCAGAAACGTTGTGTTCTTGCCTTAGGTTTAACGACGACATCGAGGGGTCAGCCTTGAAACGTGCTTAGTCTGTGATTGGGTGTTGGTGCAGTCTGTAAAAAATCGTTGTGGATTCTATAAAAACCCAATCGGTATTCCAGACTTTTGCATGTTAGCTGTAGGAAATACAGGGTGATATGATGTGATGTGACCCTGGGCCAAACTATTTCGTGTCATGGGCAAATCGCGGACTGTGACGTAAGATTTTTCTGCTACGAGTTCGTAACGTTTGCAATGTTTCTTTAACCACACTCCCGTTCTTAAAACGCCAGGACGTATTTATGGGCCGGGAGGCTTACTCGGTCCTTCCCGTCCCCACTGAGATCTCGAGAACTACGCGTCCGGTTTGATCGTGATAAAACAGCAATCGATTCGCCATGATGTAAACCACATTTCTATCACAAGAAGTTCTGGAAATGTTGGAAGGGGTGGTTACAGGGGACATAAATCATAAAGAAGATGTTTTTGGCTAAATCCGATATTTGCGGCCCGGTTTTGATGCAGTTCGCATGAATCGGGAGCTAATCGGTGAGACTTTTTCCTTTGGCCTACATGTTAAAAATTTTGATAAAATCATAGGTTTCGCAGTGGCTAAAAATAGGAGGAATATTTAACATTATTTATATATATATATATAATGTTTAATATTCCTCCTATATATATATATATATATATATATATATATATATATATATATATATATATATGTATGGTTTCGCAGTGGCTAAAAATAGGAGGAATATTTAACATTATACATAGATATATAATGTTTAATATTCATCCTATATATATATATATAACTGAAATAACATGAAAGGTTAGTCTTTTTAGTTTCTACTAGTCATTCAGAAGTACAAATCGCATTGCACTGTTTCTATAATGTTGGCACTGTCGGCGGCAGGGGCATGAGGAAGGGATGAGCTGTCATGGTCTCATGTTCTCATGTTCATTACGTTAACCTACGACCTCTGACCTCAGAGCCTCAAAAGGCGTCGAAGTCATATGGAATTGCCTTGGGTTCACTTCATAGTGTCTGAAAACGATTCCAGTCATTTGAACTGACTACATTTCTAAAAGTTCGGTTTATCACCGTCGTAATGTAGGGTACGCGTGCGAACATTTAAGTTATAGCTCCGTCACCCGACCTGATATCGACCTGAGACTTGACACACAAGTAAAAGACACTATGTTGAATCATATCTATTCCGCGTGTTTCATTTTGGAGATGTGCGTCGAAAATATTGAATGAAACCAAATTTGGGATTTTGACCCTAACCTGACTCTGAGACGTGACAGTCAACAAAAACACTGCAGTATGATTGTGGAGCTATTTATGGATACATTCATATAACGTTTCAAGCTTGCTGTTAAAAACTAATTTTGGCGACCATTTTCATGTTACCTTCGACAGTGGCAAAAATGGCTTGAGATGCGCCACAAACGCTTAGCCTTTGGCTAAGCTGGCTCCGCCCCTAGTCAAAATAACATTGTAAACATTTGGGATCCTACGCAGAAACAATGGATAGAAAGTGACCAAATGTCGTGAAACCGCTTCCAAAATCCTGGACATGACGAAAAAAAACCAAAGGGAAGCTCCTGAGGTCCCCCTTCCCCATGCAGGAATGGGATTAACACACTTGATCAAGACATCATTTCGTACTCCGTAAACCCATTCACGAACGTTGTTTTCCTGCCTAGGGCAAGCTATGACCTCGAGGGGTCAGTTATGACATGTGCTCTATCTGTGATGAACTGGCGCCGCTAAGTCCCGGAATCATCACCTTGGAGGAAGACGTACTGGCTGCCTTGTTTTCTTGCCCGAGGGTAAACAAGGGCCTCCAGGGACCAACCCTTAAATGTTCTGTCTGTGTGACGAATGGGTATTGTTTCGGTCTTGGAATCACCGCTCTAGGTCAATTATAGGAAAAGTTATTCAGTACTCCAGATCTGGGCATGCTAACTATATACAATACTCCGTTCTCTTGCATGAGCGTAAACGATGAGCTCGAGAGGTCAACCCAGAAATGTGCTCTGTCTGCGATGAATGGACGTTCTTTCAGTCTTGCAATAATCCATACACGTGAATTCTACAAAATGTTATTCAGCTCACTAGATTTTACTCACCTTACTGATTTTGACCATTGTGGGTCAAACAGCTGCTTTCCATGATTAGCAGTCGTAGGGCCTGTTTTAGGGTTGCATGAGCATTGTATTATCGTTATTTTGTGTAACTCATGCGGGAATACATATTTGAATATGTTAACAGATATCCTGCTAAGACCATGGAAATCTTTTTGGCCACATCTCGGATCCAGACTTCTTGGCTTTCATGTTTTTAACGCCATACATTATGCGCAAAACCTTTGGTATGACAGCAAATGCAAAACAAACTAAATGCATGGCATAAGAGTCAGCGTATACTATCGTTGACTGTCAACCAACTCACATGAAAACAAACATTGGGTGTTTTCGTACCAATCTGTACATTCACAGACACGGCTGGTCGTTGAGTGTTGTTATCGATGCAGAGTACTTAGTGGTCTTGATGATATTTACCAATGGACCAAGCACAGATCCAGGCTATGTGCCAAGAGGGGCCAGATCTCCATCCCTGTAACCCAGCTCACCTCCAAATATTGATTTCTCCCCGGACGTCGGCCAATTTCTTTTATCATTTTTGAAAATTAACATGTATGTTTTTATAAAAAGTTTCTAAAACGAAAAATCAACTTTTTCGCCAGAAAGGGGTAAAGATATGTCGGACCCCTTTTCCAATGAAAGGGTCATGGCCGAAAAGACCCTATCCCCACCCCCACCAGGGGCGGAATTTGCTCCGGCAAGACGGGGAGGGGGCACCGGTTATTTGTCTTTGCTTTTTGTCATTTCTTTTCTTGCAACGAAATAGGGTTAATTTTACATTTCGCCAGTTAAGGGGGCACAGGGTGCCCTTCCCCCATTCAGTCACCTATGCCCGTAACAATTACACTAACAATGGACTGCAAGACGGTTCACAGGTCGGAACCAAAATATAGGTACCAGTTGCAATGATTGAGTACTGAAGACTTGAAAATTCAAAACTGATGACGTATCGAGTTCAAATAAAGCATTGCCGATACAGAATAAAAGTCAGGTATTGTGGTGACCGTGGCCTGGTTAACCCTACACCCGACAGGGGAGCTGATGAATGAATGAATCTGTCCTCCCTCGGATCCTTCGCTTGCCAATTCCAGGGTTTTTGACGCAACTTCACGAAACTTGGTCACTTCTCCTACTTATCCTTTCGACGTACCGTAACAAAATTTTGTAGCACTACTTCGCTTAGGGACGGAGCCAGGCGACGTTTTTGGGAGGCACCTCGGCTCATTTTTGGTCCTGTTGAGGTTAAAAGAAACAAAAGAAGCGTTTTTAAGATAGGACTTAAGACTTTACATGGGTGTATACGTAAATAGTTGGGCAAGCGTACAAACATAGTTCTGTAAGTCTGAGGTCATTTCATAGGGTCGGATCAAGGTCAAAAGCAAAAACTGGGTTTTATACTAATAATTTTGGTGATAGTTTTCAAATGCCACCTCCGGAATATATATGACGTAGAAGGGTGCCCTTTACTTGTGTGCCAAGTTTCAGGTTGATATCAGGCCGGGTCGCGAAGTTATGACCTAAAATACCAGTGCGCGTTTATATCTGTATCGTATGCACCTGTATCATATACACGTATATCACAACACCCGTAGAATGGAATTTCAGAAATAGAGTGGATTCAAATGACTGGAAACGTTTTCAAACAATTTCCCTCTTTTTCATGTCCCTGGCACCGCCTATGTTAATATTATACAATATACAAAAAAAATGCAATGCGAATTGTACTTCTGCAGCAGAACATTTCTAGTAAGAGCTAAAAATAAATTTTAGCTTTTTCGTTAATTCTGTTTTTAAAAAAACTATTTTCTCAGTTTTGGAACCCTGTGAATGCCGACGAATATTCTCAAAATTTCAAATTTATGGACCAATGGGAAAAGTCCCATTCGTAATCCCTCAATTCATGCCAATTTTATCAAAATTGGTCCATAAACAACAGTCATAACAAATCCAAAAAATACGCCGTTTTGACTTTTGCCCTCCTGTATCAATCCCTTTCAAGATTTTGGGAACTTCTTTGTATAAAATTTAGGTTACGTCATTGCGAATTGTTTGCTGTTTGTTGCAATGAAATCGAAAGTGTAGTTCACGAGACCTCAGAGGGGACGAATCCGTCCCCCTCCCCCGCCAGGAATCGGCCATACAGTCTAGTCTTCCCGGAATAGGGTTAAGGAGCTGGAGTCCGGTACATGGCAGGCAAAGGGTTCGAATCCCAGAATGGGCATCTGTATTTGGTCCGAGATCGAAAGCGTCACCCGGGCATGGGGCGGCAGTGACGTTGAGTTGCAAGTCAAGATAAAGTACCTCCGGCGTAATGTCGTCCGGCACCTGGGGCCAAATCACTCCGTGCATGGGAACATTTGGATGGCGGGTCACGGTCCGGCAGCAAGCTCGGCTTAGCATGGACGCGGATCCCAACTCCATCCACTTCAGCACGTTCGGGTTAAATTTATACAAAAACAGGGAGGGCGGATTGCATTTTCGGCTGGGGGGGGGCAAGCCAAGGGATCGACAGCCGACCTCATTTGGGTTACCTTCTTCCCCCATCCCGAAAAAAAACAACAACTGAACTTCGTTGTTTTTTGCTATCGCCCAGTTTTTCTTTAAATACGCAAACCTTTTTTTCCGGGTTTCGGCGATAGTGCATACTTGTGTTCTCCAACATGCGTTGATTTTTCTGTTCAGGTCTGTACCCATTGCCATTTTTCAGGTCTTTGACTTTGTGCACCCATCCTCAAAACGGAGAATGATGCAAAATTCTGCTTGTTATTATGTTTGCATTTACATCACGAATTCAACATTATTATGAAATGCATTTGTAAACTGTTGAAAGGCAGTTTCCTCCCACAACATTAAATTATAACTCGACGCTTAGTAACAAAGCTCTTACAGACTATCATACGAGAACGAAATCATTATCTCAAGTACGAGTACTTGCCAAAGCAGCTTTGCCTGTCCCCCACACACACATAATGTGACAATGCCTGCGCCAAACCTCTCACATAATGGATCAGGGGCGTAGCCAGGATTCTGCCCAGGGGGAAGGGCAAACGGATCAAGGGGGCCCTCGAAACCAATGGGAGCCCTCGCCAAGGGCGGATCCAGGATTTCGCTACGGCGGGGGTGGAGGCAAATGGTCAGCGCGGGGCCCCCATTTTTTGCCCCCCCAGATGTGGAAAAATGATGTAATACTGCTTTTTACGATGTAAGGTGACCAAAAAATTCGAACGCGTCATCTTATTTGAGAAAACTCTGCGTTTTATTTCCGAACACAGTGCCCGAAATATGACAAAAACGGCAAGATTTTAGGCGGCTTCGTCCCTCCCTTCATTTGAAATGTCATGTCTGTATCTGGTTCAGGAGCCCGTCTGTCCCCCCCCCCCAATCCCGTAGCTTCTGGATTTTTTTTGGTTTAGGTTAGTTTAGTTTAGTTTAGTTCAGTTTAGGTCAGCTTAGTTTAGGTTCCCTCTTGCAGTTACAGGGGCACTTTTGGTGGTCTCGGGGCGTCTGCCGTGCCAAGATCCTCTAGTGGTCTCAAGTTCCTTTTACAAATTCACGTGTCCCGCGGGACGTCTCAGGCGCTCCTTTGGAAGTTTCCCGTCTAGTAGTTTCAGGGACTCTTAAACCATCTCGGATTCCTTCCTGTTGTCCCTGAGACGTTTTTGCCGTCTAAGGAGCCCCTCAGACACTAAAAAGGGCTCTGTGTAAGCCTTCCTGTGTAAGCCTCTGTGACAGGGGCGCCTCTTGCAACCGTCTAAGTCCTTTGGCCGTTTCACGAGCAGTCTGGACGTCTCAAGGTCTAGTATTTTCAGGGGCCCCTCTGGTCGTCTCAGTGGCCCCTATTGCTAGAGACTTTTAGTTACCAGTCTCAAAGGTCCCTCTCTAGCAGTCTCAGTGGACCCTCTGCGGTCCTGGATACCCCTCTTATCGCCTCTGGGAAACATTTTTGCCATCTCAGGGGCCCTCTGGCAGTTACAAAACACCTTTTGGCAATTTCAGAGCCCCTGTGCAGTGTCATAGACCCTCTGAACGTGTCCGGTGGTCCCTATGGCTGTGTCAGGGGTCTTCGTCTGTTACATGAGGTATATCTGGCAGTCTTTTAGGACCCCTCTAGCCGTAACAACCCTAGCCGTTTTGTTGGCGCTTCATGGGCCTCGCTGGCAGTCTCAGAGGGATCTTGCCCGTGCCAGGAGCCTGCCTATTACATTCGGGGACCCTCTGTCCGCCCAGCGCCCCTATAAAGCCCAAATACCGTCTCAGAGGCACTCTTATAGTCATTGTCTTGCAGGGGTCCTGCGACCTTTTTGGCGTTCTCAGGGGTCATCTGCGGTGTACAGGCCCATCTTGCCGTCCCAGAAACCACCTGGCCTTCCCGGGGACCCCTGAGAGCACCAAGCACCCCAAAGGTTTCAAAAAGGCCAATGTACGAGGGGGTACCCAAAAGTAACCGGAATCGTTCTCTGCAGGACAATCCAGTTGTAGTTCGGTCTTCCACCGCTAGGAGCAACTCAATCCGACCCCCGGGCATCTGTTTGCAGCGCGGTGTCGCCGAGTGAAGAGGCACTGCCACGTGGTGCACCTGTATATTGAAGCCCTCTCGCCCATTCGTCGGTTTTTGCTATGGCTGAACTAAAGGAGCAACGTGCTTCTGTGAAATTTTGTTTTTTGCTGAGAAAAACTGCGGCTGAAACAGTCGCCATGCTTCAAACTGCATACAAGGACGCTGCCATGAGCAAGACGCAAGTTTATGAATGGTTTTCGCGCTTTAAAAGTGGTCAAATGTCACTTGAAGACCACCCTCGATCGGGGCGACCGTCAACCTCGCGAACGGACGAGAACATCGCAAGAATTCATGAACTCGTCATGGAAGACCGTCGCCGAACAATAGATGAACTTGTTCATCTGTCTGGTGTCTCCTGGAGCTCCTGCCAACGAATTTTGAGGGAAGAATTACAAATGAAACGAGTTGCGGCAAAATTTGTGCCCCGCTTGCTCACGGAAGATCAGAAGCAGTCACGAATGAACGCGTGTCAGGAACTGAAAGAACAGTTGCAAGTTGATCCGTATATTTTTTCGAAGGTGATCACTGGTGATGAAAGCTGGTGCTATGGCTACGACCCTGAAACAAAACAGCAATCAAGTCAGTGGAAGCACTCAAGCTCACCACGCCCCAAAAAAGCGCGTCAAGTGAAGTCCAATGTCAAGACGATGCTGATTTGTTTTTTCGATGCAAAAGGCATTGTCCACATGGAGTTTGTTCCTTCTGGTCAAACTGTCAATCAGACGTTTTACTTGGAAGTTTTGCGGCATGTGCGAGACGCGGTGAGACGGAAACGCCCCGACATGTGGCGAAGCGGAGAGTGGTGGTTTCATCACGACAATGCGCCTGCGCACACTGCCTTGAGTGTCAGACAGTTTTTGACAAAAAATGGCATGACACCGCTGACCCACCCTCCCTATTCACCGGATTTGGCACCCTGTGACTTTTTCTTGTTCCCCAGAATGAAAAAAGACCTCAAGGGAAAACGTTTCGAAGACGTAGATGAGGTGAAGGAAAAAACGACGAAGGCGCTGCAAGGCATCACCTTGCAAGAGTTCCAGAACTGCTTTCAACAGTGGAAAACACGTCTGGATAGGTGCATTGCTTCTGATGGAGAGTACTTTGAGGGTGACAGGAGTGACGATATGTAGAGATCATTGAATAAACATATACGGCGAAATTCCGGTTTCTTTTGGGTACCCCCTCGTAGCCCATTTGTGGCTCCTCTCGAGGCTAAGTAGGTTATCGACGAATCCCCGTTCAGTGGGCCCCTCTGGCTGGCCAGGCTCTCCTTATGCCGTGCCAGGCACCATCTGAAGTTCTTTCCGTCTCAAGTGCCTCTCTGGCAATGTTAGCGGTCTCATGGACCCTTTGCCGTGTTGGGGCCCCTTGCAGTCCCAGGGGCCCTCGAAGAGTTTCAAGGACCCTTCTTTCTATCTTAGGGGCCATCTTACCATGTCAGGGTCTCATTAACCTTCCCGGAGGCCCTCTGACTACATCAAGAACCTTCAGCTTTTCACTCACAGGGGTCCCCCCAGGGACTCAGTCCTCATATTGACCGTCTCAGGGGCCCTACGAGCCATCTGGCGGTCTCGGGAACAGTCTGCCGTACTGGGACCCTTTTGTGGTCTCAGAGGCCCTTTGGGAGCTTCAGGGACACTCAATGCGTCTCAGAGGTCATCTAGCCCTCCAGGAGCCCTCTCTGACTGCATCAAGAGCATGTCAGGTTTTTATAGAGACCCCGTGAAGCTCATACGAGGCCCCTTCCGGCCTCCTTTTCAGTCTGACAGGGGCCCCTTCTCAGTCCTCAGGGGGAGGGGGCGGCCACCCCAATTGCTCCCCCATTGGATCCGCGCCTGGCCCTCGTAATGAGTGGGACCCCATGTAGTTAAAATTACTGTCGGTTTGTAAAGGTACCTCGCTGACTGGCGGGTGCCTGTTGCAGGTCGGCAGGGCATCTGTACAGGAAAGCAGGGGCTCCTGAACGATCGTTTAGGGGCACCTGTTGGCCAGGGGGGCCACTGCCTATCTGTAGGGGGCATTCTATCTGTCTGTTAAGGGCTCATGTCGACCTCTGGAGGCAGGGGCAGGGCCCTATTTCCAGACCGAAAGGAAGTCCCTTCAGAGGCTGGCAGGGGTCCTTTATAGGTCTCCAAGGGGTCCTCCTGAAACAAGCTGTGAATTCCCCTACAAGCTAGCAGGGGCCTCTAAACGCTCATTCAGACCACGGGCCTCTCTTCATAGCACAAAACCTTCTTGTATATTCGGAGTACGTTTTCTTTGGGTTCGTACATCGATTTTTTCTTTTTTTTTAAACGTAAGGCTGATTTTTCACGATTTTGATTGGTGCAGTGACCGAAATTTCTGGGGGGGAAAAAACACAGTTTTGCCCCCCCAGCCTGACGGCTGGGGGGGCGGCCGCCCCTCCCGCCTTCCCCCCTTTTCCGCCGTCGCTGTACAAAAAACTTTCCCATGAGAAAACAGATACAATCGGTAGCTGGCCTGCACCTAACCTATCTTACGATAATGGGAAATGAGAGGGTCACTGGGCCTTAGCATCATTACCTGCCCAGTCTGCAAAATGTGGCAGATTTCAACAAGGCTTTGTTTGGACGGATGCTGTGTGCGTTTCTATTTTTTAGTATCTTACCTGACAGCTGCTCTTCTGGATATGGAGTAAAGGTTCCATATTTTAATTGTTTAACAAGAAGGGATCTTCGACTGACTGACTGTTTTCCTGACTGGTGCTGACTGATTATTTTCCTCAGGCATTAACAGTGCGTCGAAGAACTGGTGGACTTCTCACTGTAAAAGCGTTTTAAAAAACCCATGAGGGTCTGTATGATTTGGACAATTATTGAACAGTTCTCATTCTGGTAAGTCAAGACATGTTTCATCCCGACCCATTGGCCCGTTCGTCCAGTCAGTGGAAAAGCCTGTCTATAATATAACCCGGGTGCTGGTAAATTATGGTGTAAGCCATCCTCAATGGGCCAATTTCCTCTCCATCAGGGCCAGGACCGAGACTCAGTCGGCCCTGCTCTTCCGCTCGGCCCACTCCTCCCAGTCGGCCACATCCGCTCGTGTTCGGCGGAATGTAGTCGGCGGAAAATCAACCTCGATGTGGCACACGACTGGCTGACTGGGCCGCATAATCGGTGACTTCGGTTGACCTGGCTTGGTCACTTGTGCTCTGGGACAAGTACATTCACCTTGTAGACTGACTCTCTGCAAAGTGCGGCCCAGATCGGATGAATAGGTTTGCAGGAATAGCACAAAATGCTTCATGCTCGTCATTTCATTCCTGTTGACCTCGATTAGCCCGACACAGGCTAAACGTGCCTTCAGATAGCAAATCTGTCACATAAGCTAACTCCCCGCGATGTTCTGTAGCTGGCTGTCCGGCGGAACGTTTTCCATATACAACATGGTGCCCGCCACACGGCCCGACAGGCGTGCCACCGTACGACGCCGACAATGGAACGGCCGCGCGACCGGCCCCTCGACTTCGCCGGCCTGTAATAAAGCACGTTACGGACCAATTTCGAAACTGTGAACGGCAGAAAATGCGCTGGGAGTTCATCAGAAGCTATACAAAGCAGCACTGCTCTAGCGTTATTATCTCCAAAGCTATGAGCAAAAAACATCAGTGGCCAATTGCTCCACCAAACCAGTCCAGGTGTGAAACACAATACACCCATCTTGCCCTATGAGCAGTGCTCGTTTTAGAGGGAGGAAGAACATTCATCATCTGCGCGGGCTCAGGCCGTAACGTGTTGGCGTCCGGTAGTTTTTATCGTTACTCTTTGGCAACGCTCATAAGGGCATGGGTGTAGCCAGGATTTCGCCAAGGAGAGAGCCAGGACAAACTTACGACCCCTCAAAATATTTTTCAGTCCCGGAAATGTGTTTTTATCTTGCTTTTGGGGTGCAAACAAACGTCACATCACCAACCCCAAGGGGAGGATACGGCCCTCTTGGCTTCCCCTGGCTACAGCCCTACCTCAGGGTGATCTTACTCGTGACGGCGTTACGGTTTCTGTCTTGGTCATGAACACACATAAACTCTCGTCTTCATTATAAGCGTATTGCTGTTCCGGACTGCTTACATCTCGTTTATTCTATCCCTGCTACTCAAGAATATGTTGCCTTAGACATCTGAAGCTCGTCTGTCGATCTGGAAATCTTCGTATATTCACACTTCTCTCTGAAGACAACGTACCGTGACAACTTTCAACAGTCAACTCAGCAGATCCAGTATGCAGCTCGGCACGCGCTATGCGATCACCCAGGGGGACCTGAACTTAATAAACGAAGACAATTTGCTAATTTTCCCCAAAGCCCCAATGTGTTTTAACACGCCATTGACTAGCGGGGAGACTTTAAATGCCGACACCCCCACCCACCCTGACGCATTTCTTAGATATCTCCAAAACGAATAAACGCAGCACCCTGAAACTTACAGAACCTTTTCTTACATCAATGTGCACATAATGATAAGAGTCTGGAACATCTTATGCCACGTCCTAATGACGTCACAAAACGCATTGCGAATCTATGTCCAATTTTACTTCGCCGCCATATTTTCCGTGCTTGTACATCGTATAGAGACTATGGCTTGCATTGCATATCACCATGGCCTAAGAGTTCGATATGGAGCCCCGGCGACCTCATGCTAGGCCATCCCGGTCACATACCCATTTTGCGCTGTCCGGGTCCAGTAACAGTACATTTAGCACGTAGAAAATGAACAAAGGACGCCGATTTTTGGATACGACCAAACAGGCAATGGAATTTTCTTGTGACATACTGCACGTACAACTTACAGAGCAGTTTCTTGCGACAGTGAAACATTTTTTTGCAGTTTGACCTTTGGCGGTTTGAAACAAATTTCAGTTTAGTCAGTAAACCGGTGGCAACCGTTTGAGGTTCTGCGCGGCGTCGTGGATTTCGTTTATTCGGTCTAGAAACAGCTTCAGACGATTGCAGGACAAAGTCGTATGGCGGAATATCGAATGGAAGAACACCAATATGGAACACAAAATATCAAACAACATAAAGATCAGCTGACGTTAACACTGTACAGGTGAAATATCGGAGGGCAAGATATCGAGTACGGATAATGTCGAATAAGGATATTTATCGCACTGCCAAAATACCGTGGGGCAAAGTATAGAAACGAAAAATAAGAAAAGGAAAATATCGAACAGCACAAATACTGACCAGGATTAAGAAAGGAATGGCGAAGTATCGAATGACAAACATCGCCAAAAGATCGGAAGTCGTGGTACAGGAATGGGCGTCACAGGCCAACTTCCTTTATTTGCCGTAGCTGTAGTAATCGGTTCGTCGTAGACGAAGTAGTCGGTTTGTCGCATGCGTAGTAATCGGTTTCCTGTAGGGATTAGGTTAGGTCAGATTAGGCTACGTTAATTTAAGTTAGGCTTGGACTGCTGACCTTTATCTCGGATAAGAAGCACGCCGCACGACCTTGGCTACTCTGTCAAAATTGCATTTGCCTGCGGCTTTTTACTCTGCAATAATACCCCGGTTCTGAGGTATAAGTCTTCGTATAACAACGAAACAACAACGAGTATTGCAAACGTGAATGAAGAAGTAAATGTTTTTTTTTTAACGAAAATAAGTACGCCAATCCCGCTGACGAATGGCTGCCACGTTGTGCCGGAATATTGGTGCTTTTCAAAACATCAACCCCATTTTACTCACGTGCCCTCTGAAAAACATTATCAACAGCGAGCAATAATGTAACAGCGAAATCGGAATATGAATTCAGCAAAAGAGTTCGTTTAAAACTACACATCATGAATTCCGATCACTTTTGCTCCGTTGTCATGAACAGATTGATAAATGCTAAACTGGTGCCTTGGCCAGACCTGGTGAGGTCATCGATCACCTTGAGGTAAAGAAACGAAAGCATCCAGGGCCTCGGGTTGGCGGGGTATCGATTGCCGCTGGCATCATTGAAATTCAACTAGCGGTTTTCGAGACAGGCAGAGGCACCAAAAATACGTCCCCGTAACTGGAAGGTGGCGAAATACCGCCAGCGAGTGCTGGGTTAAATCTGTGCATGATTCCAGCCGGAGGCTGGAGCCCATATAGGAGGGTCCAACAGATATCCTTTTGGCAGTTCTCGGGGAGGTCTTTTATCGGTCTCTTGGTGCGAACTGCAAACTGACCGTCATCCTGAGTGCACCCTGCAAACTGGTGCTCAATGTGGACCGACACGACAACTTGCTCAACGCTGATCACCATACTGCGGGTAAAGCTAGTCATTTTCAAGAACGTTCTAAACACTGGAATACTGCTGAGTATGTATTGGCATGCCGGCAACAACAAGCATATGGTGGAGGAAGGCCTGAAAACAGTCATAATAATGCCGCGATGATGAGCGGCTAATTTCAAGACGACCACCAGCGCGTGAATACGTTCACGGCGTGCTAAAATCGCAAGTGCACCGCGCTCGAGTCTTCACACATCGGTTGCACTTTGCAGCAGGCAAGACGCAAAGGAAATGGCTACTGGAATGTCCGGCGGGCCGGTCGCCTGTCCAGCTTCAGAGTGCTTCTTGAAGCCGCGATCACTGCGTTCTTCTACGGCCGACAACACGAGGCGGCGCGCTGTGCGTTCAGCGCTTACGGCCAGGTGCCTCTCGGGCCGTCGCCACGCCAAACGTTCCGGTCAATCTCAGCGAAACAACGGCATCCCAGCCAGCCTCCACCCACCAGCTCCCAGCCGGCACAACACAACTTAATCACATCCGTCCAGCTCCCGGCCGGTGCAGTACAAACCAACCACAACGCCACCACGAAATTAAATCACAGGGTCACAAATCACCAGGCCAGTCCCCAGCGGAGAAGCTCTGCGTCACGGGGGACTCCCATCGCACTGAGTTTTTCCCTGGAACAGATCTCACGATGCCGCACAATCAGGCCTCCTAATTTCCCTTCCGAGAAATACAATCGCGGGCCCAACACCACCACCAATCGCGTTCTCCGTCCAGCCGGCCCCGCACCTAACCCGCAAGCGGCCACACACCGTGACGGCCAGTGCGGCAGCCCGGCCCGGCCTGGCTGCAGCTCGGCTACAGCTCGGCTACAGCTCGTCGTGGTACAGCTGTTCGGCGTCGGCGGACGGCTTCTGGCAGACGGCCGGCGTCTGGACGGTAAAGCGGTACTCACACTTGGCCGGCTCAGTCACGTCCAGGATCCGCGTGTCCTCGCCGCACGACAGCGTCACCTGCCGGACAACGTCACGTCGCGTCACGGCCGGACATCACGCCACGTCGCGGCTCCACAGCGTCACGCCACGTCACGGCAGGACGACGTCACGCGGTCGCCCGACCGATAACGTCACGTCACGTCACGGTCGGACGTCACGTCATGCCGCCTTTCGGACGTCACGTCACGCCACCTACCAGACGACATCACGTCACGTCATCTGCCGAACAGTCTGGCCCCACGTCACGGCCGAAGAATGCCTCCTGCCCACCGTCGCGTCCCAGTCGGCCGGCACTCCTGGAGCCGGGTTTTTTGCTACCGCTGGAATCGAGCCACCTCCGGATCGCGGTGGTCGGCCCCGGAGCGCAAACAAAAGGGTGCCATCCCGACTGCGGTAAAGTTACACAGGTCATCACAAGGATATCAAGTCGTGGGGACGGCTCGTCCTGCTCCCCGTCTGTCAGCAAACTCGAAGATCGGCTTATCAGCTCTCTTGACATTCAGCCTCAATGCCAACGGAAGTTTTATCTGTGGCCAGCCAGTGCGTTATACGCTGGGTGGAAGTCAGTAGTTTGAGATAATGGTGCGATGCTGGCGACCTTGACATATGCCAAGTTCCAGTCACAGCACAAGTAGCCGATCAACTACAGCGCTGCCTTCTGTTCACCATTTAAGGGCCAGACGACCCGCAAACGGTGCCTTGCTGTGCCTGGCTGACGGCGGCCGGCACCCCACAACAGCGCGGCGCTGAGGCGGGATTTAGCACTGCCCCGGGCGCGGCTAGGTCAAGACCACCCAGGCCCTACGGCTCCCATACTTATAGAAATACCCAAACGGCAGCAGCAAATACAACATTCGATGACAACTTCCATTTAAAGTCAATTTCGCATACAAATAACACGACCCATTTCGACACATTTTCAAGACAATTCATTTAACTGTATATACCAAATCCGCAACAAAAAGGGATCTACCTTACAAAGATGCAGATAGATACAAAGAAAATGTGGACAGTTTCATCCTGAGGTCATCATTCATCACGAAGTCCCATGAGTGACAATGAACTGGCCGCTTCGAATCTGCGGCAGAATTGGTTTTTCTTTCACAGGTCTCAAGAGACACCTTTGCCTCGACCGCCCCGACCATATGTTGAAGACGCTACATTAGCGTGCGTCTAAAATTTAACTTCGGCGGGATGCAACACAGTACCTGTGTTTCTTCTGCGAGCGATGAGAAACAAACGTGGGCCAATTTTTGTTCCGATCCGCCGATATTTGGGACTCGCGACGGGAGCGCGAAGAATGGTGAGCCATATCACGCACGCGGGCTGAGGATCTGATACGACTGAGGGTCTCTGATAACTTATAGTTAACTCGATGATCGATAGATGGCACTGCCGATGGTACTAAAAGGTAATCTATAAGTGACCATGGAAGCATTTTTCTCTACGTGTAAAATGAGCCCTATATAAATCTATATAATGTATGTACATCGCAACTGGGATTTTAGTTTAAGTATTTTACATACATTTCACTGTGGTAATGCCAAATAAACGAACATGAAATGTGCCAACATATTAACATACTGGACTGCTCGGCAGCGTTGTTCTGCTTGGCGGCGTTCTTAGGAAACGGCTGCAAGACGGACAGCGCGTCACTTACCATGGTTTTATGGTCGTAAATGGTATGGTATTCCTCCTCATAATGTATCATAAACTCGCTCGTTCCTCTCTGTTCGCAATGTCTCGAGCAATGGCGCTGCGAACGTGCTCGGGGACAGATTTGACTGGTGGGGTCCCCCACCTCCACACTTCCTGGCCAGACTGCCACCAAAGGGGAGGCCTTGAAGCTGCTATTCCATCTGCACATCGAGAAAAAGCACAGCCTGGACGAGAGCTGTCAGACCACTGCATCGGCAGTGAAGTCCATTTGGAACGACGACAAAATGGCAACCAAGTACTTTCCCACCATTAGGAAGCACGTTGTTAAGCTGAATGCCGAGTGGACGGCACTGAACGAGAATGCGTCGCGGGCGTCCCCGGCGGTCTCGACTCAGAGGGAGCGGTTCAAGGAGAGCCTGGACGACCTCTGCAATGGCCCATCGGGATGCCCTGGAGCTGATCCAGATTCAGGAGGAGAGGGATTTTCTTCTGGCACGGCGGGAGCGTGGTCGGCGGGGGAAAATCGGGCCAGTGCATGCCAAAAAGGTCAAGAGGGATGTCCGACGAAGGCGACGTGTGGTCGCTAAAGCCAACCAACGCGAACAGAGCGAGACCGGGCTCAACGGATGGCGATTGTCCGACTGGAGGGGGCGGAGAGCGCGTCCTCCAGCGACAGCCAGGACCCCGCTGGGTACAATCGACCTCCAGCAGAACGAGCGACTCCCCCGCGAAGCGGAAATCCACGGAGTTGTCGGGGTTCAAACCTGATGAGACCGGAATTAGCGGCGGCGCTAGACCGCACGACAGGGCTGCTGCCACGATACGGACTCCATTTGAGGACAGAGTCGGAGGGCTCGCCAGCAGGAGGAGTTACACCCTGAGCGCTAACTCCATCCAACGGTCCCGAGAGAACTTCCAGGCGAAGAAGTCTGCAGAGATCAAGGTCATTTAAGGTCACCGGTATGCTCACCCTCGACTGGGACGGCACACTGATGGCAGGCCTCGTGGGAAGAGAAGCGGTGGATCGCCTGCCAGTCCTGCTTTCCCGCGACGCCGCGCGCAAACTTCTTGCCGTCCCCAAAACGGCGGACTCCAGGGCGGCAGGAATGGCCGCTACAACCCTGGCTGTGCCCGACGACTGGGAACTGCGAGGCAGAGCGGGGCGCTCGGCTTCGACACAATGGCAGTCAACACTGGGATTCGAGGACGAGTATGTGTCCGGATCGAACAAGCTCTGGACGGAACTCTTCTCTACCTCGCTTGCCGGCATCGCGTGGTGAAAGCCGTGCCCGAAACCGTGTCCACGGAATGCGCTCAGGAGGTGTCTCACGGCCCCAACATCATTATCTTCGAAACCATCACGCGATTCTGGCCCCGTGTCGTCCTGCAAGAAATCGAGACAGCCACGGACGACCCAGAGTCCGTCAGCCTTGTCCATCCGCGGGCTGCAGAAGCCATCTGTCTGTCTGTCGGAAGCTCCTGCTTACGGAACACCCTCGAGACGATTATGCGGAACTCCTTGAGCTCGTCATCGTTTTCCTGGGAGGAAAGCCGGGGGAGATCGCGACACAAGATTCCCGGCTCAAGGAGCCGATTACCACGCTCGGCGGATGACTCGAGCAATTTATGTTCCCGAGATTTGGCTGTTTCGCCTGCAGTTCTCGATCGCCGTGGCCCAGCTTTCACCGTCCTCCCAACCATCTTCCCGCTCAGACGCCCTGTGGAACGGACCCAGGAGCGCGTGCATCTTCGAGGCGAAAGACAGCGTCCCTGCCTGGTTCTCGGCCAGAGATCCAGCAGCAGCCCCACAACAGGATCTCAGACTCCTCCATAGCTTGGAGGCGGCAGGGACAGGGTACGCCGCAGGACTGAAGGCCTTGAATCGTCACATATGGTGCTTGTCGGAAACGAAGGTGGCCCTCGCTCTCTTCGATCCCGTGACGAGGAAGAAAAACGGAAGATGGTTGGCAACATGGAGTCGGTCGATGGTTCTGAAGAGCTGTCCTGTTGTGTGCGGCTATAACAAGCTGCCCGGAAGACAATGCCGACTTCTGCACATCTCGCTGGAAGGACTTCTCAATCCTCGGTCTTCCGTCTACGTTCCTGGACTCTTATCTGTCCGAACTGGAAGGAGATGGAGGACTTCCGGATCGCCGCTGCTGCTATCCGGTCCTTGTCATCGTGAACGACAACGCTAAGCGAGAAGTCGCTTTGGTTCAAGCGTTCACCAAAGCAAGGATAAAGAACGAGGAGCAGCTGCAGCTGGTGCTCCAGATTGTACAGAAACACAGGAAGATGTTTCCGCGCAACTATGTTCTTCGAATGGTAAAAATATTGCCACTTGAAGGTTTTTTTTTTTTTTGATGGAGCAGGATGGGAAAAATTGATCCACTTATTTTTACGGTGAGCATAGCGCTCCGGTCTAGCGTTACCATATCACGTGTCAGCTATGTATTGAGGCATTGTGTCGACGTCCGTCACGACCCCTAAATATTCACTGATCTGTACAAAAATTGGCACGTTAACTGTTTTTAAACGGCGTAACAGAAAGTCGGGTTCTGCATTACGAAAATAGAGACTGCGTTTCTCTGGAATGTTCCTGACGCACGTTAGGCTACATATCATCTTCATCCATAACGGTGATTACCAGCTTAACGGGCGACTCCGGCCAGCGACACAAATAAAAAACGCGAAAGGTGTGGACAGTTTTTAACGTGCACTTTATGAAAACCGGTCGTGCAAGTTGCAGCAGGTGACCTGTAGGTGTTTCTCGTTAATCACATAAAACCGTTCATTAATCGGGCCGCACCTGAGGCATCCCAAATCGCATCGTCACGCATCCGAAGACCACTGGAAATCAAGACTAGCGACTAAACCAACTGGTTTCGAAATGAACTGATCAACCAGTCCTTTTGAGAGTGCTCATATTTATACTCTGATATTGCTATCAGCACGAAACAGTCATGCATCTAATCCTCTATCATAAATCAGAAAGGGGACTTGTTTCCAGGTGTACGTTTGTCCGTTCAGTTGTCTGCATTTTTCTTGCCATGCCGCGAAACTTTGCACAAATCTCCGTCCACGTGACCCGGCTTTGACAAGTCGTTATGCTAATCTGTCGAGCCGTTATGTTGGGGTGACCCGATCTTTGCACTCATGTCATTTTTTCCCCATACCGTCCAATGATTTGACGGTGCCGATCGTCTAGCTGTCCAAATTTTTCTTTACAGCCGCTCGAAGTGGCCACACGAAATTTTTCAACCTCCTTCGTTCATATACATTGGGTTTTGAATTATTTCCGCAGAGATTTACTGCATCGTCGCTTCAAGGCGAGGTCATGTCTGAACCCTAGTCTGCGCAGATATCGCCGTCTTTCGGGCCGCGACCGGCCAGGACTTGAAAATCTCCGACGCATGCTACGCGCCTTTCATGTTGGGCGCCTCCGGCTGCCGAGATATTTTGTACGTGAGGCTGCTGCTGCAGCGTATGGGAGTGGGTTAATACAGATTTTGAGTTTTCATGTGGCCGTTACGTGGTTAAGACCATACCTCCAAAACTAATCAAGTCCTAATCAACGTAATTTATATTACATCCATATGTTACCGGCGCCGTACGGCAAAACTGTGGTATACATGGCGGAACGGAGCAAAAAGTGACCAGTAAAACAGGGTTTATGATGGACGAATGCGACTTCCAGCAATTCCAAAAATTTAAAACAGAAGGGCAACAGTGTTCATGAAATAAGGAAATCTTTACAACTATATCAATAAATCAAGGAAAAAAGCAAGAAACAAAAACGCCAAGGGTCAGAGGCCAATGAAGGCCCCTCCCTTGGCCCTGGCCACGGCCAAGGAAGGTCAAGGAACAAAAGGCCTAAAACAAACAGGCAAAACGAAAAGATAAAGAGATAAGTGCCATCAATGGCAATGGTAAAGAACAAAAATAGTACACTTTACGACCACTATTTTGCCGTTATGACTAATTTTACGCCAATTACTGTCAAAAGGCTGTAAGAAAGCATCGCCGAATCAGAACTTCATATGGAATGGCCTGATCGTTTCCCCTTTCTTCCCGAAGTGACCAGATTGAAAAGTGTTCGTGAACAAGCAACCTTGCGACCAAAAGGGAATTGAAGGTCATTCCCATTTATCTCAAACCAGGAAGACTTTCAAATAAAAATGTACACTGACGAACAAGTAAGAGAACTGGACATAGATGGCAATAAAACACCTTACGGGACAAAAGCTTCTTAATGTGGATTGTGGATTTAAAGGGATTAAGTTAAAAACTACAAGGCAACAACAGGGCTGAGACGTTTAAACCCGTTCTGGAAACTGAAGGACGTCGACTCAGGCTGGAATTCAGGGGTGTGAGATTACCTGTAACAGCGCGTCAACAAGACAAATCATGGACAAGCAGAAAAAAACCCGGAGAAAGGCATCCAGAAGAACTCTTCCATTCCTGCCTCTGTGGAAGGAAGCGTGGTTTGAAGAAAACCTTGGACCACTTCTGGAAATAAAGTGGAAGGGTCTCTTAGCATGGGGCCATGTGTCATTAGCATAGCATAGCCATAGCGAGACGAAAGCAAGCGGAAGACGAAAAGTAAACAGAAGAGGAGAACGAGGTTAGCTTCTGGTCGAGTCCTGATTTCAAACGTGCGTTCGCGCGCCCCCACCGTGGCTGCCACGAGCCGGAACAACAACAACCGAGATCGGCAAGAAGAGACGGAAGTGAACGCGGACGAACAGAGGCCAGCCAGCCGAATGCACATTTTTTAAATAACAGGAATGGTGACCCGCACTGGGACAGAGCGGGAAACGCGAGAACAGCGGGAGCAGCCGGCCAAACGCAGGCTGTTCCCGCAGGTAGGTCTACACAAGCGAGACATCATCAAACGAATTTCTCAAGCCGCGTCAGGATCCACATTCAGCAGTCTTTCTCGCGATGAACAAGATCAGTAAATTCATTGACATTCTTCTCTTTTCGCGATAGCGCAACACAACAGACCTCCACCTGTTCTATCAGTCCCAGCGGCAACACCTTTCAGTGTCACACGACGCTGCCTCATCTAACCAAATGCACGCACACGATCTGTTAACTAGCGTGCGACGAATGTGCGCAGTCCGAACTGTACTCAGCATAATCCACTGGAAGCATAAAGGCGCAGCCACGCTTTCGCACAACACAAGACACAGAAAAGGCGTTGATAACGGGACACACTACAGCTGCCCTCCAACCGTGGAGCGACATTGGCAGAACCAGGCCATGTCCCAGCCACGGTCAATCCAGCGCCACCCCAGGAAAGAACGATCAGCAGTCAATACCAGGCGAGAACGATTCGCAATCCGAATTAATCCCTGAGGTTTTCTTGCTGGAAATGACCGACAAAAACTGTGTCAAGGTGCCCAGATGACGAGTCAATGCCACTCGTCCGGTCTCATGCAGCGCCCTTCCGACGGCCGCGGATTAATCGGCACGCCGAAGTACCACCAGTCGATGATCCGGCCGTGAGGAACAAAGAACAGAGGACGATCAGCCCAGCTCCATTCCACGACGAGTCAGACCGGTATTTCCCTGGTGCGTCATTCGCCGTCCCGCACGCGCGCCGGCCACTCCTGAGCCGACCGCCGGGCCGGGCAAGCCGGCAGAACCTCCGTGACACTGTACCCCACTCGAATTCCAACCGAGATCATCTCCCACAGCCAGCGGTCAGAGGGGTCGAAGCGGAGCCGGTGGTCGGCCGTAAGTCGGACGAACGCCCCCACCGCCGCCAGCCGGCCACCTGCAGGAACCGTTTGCCACCGGCCGGGCCTGAGTCCATCATCAGAGTCCGCATCACCACAGGTCGCACAGGGTCCACCACGTCATCACAGGCTGCACAGAGTCCACCACATCACCACAGGCCGGACAGGGTCCACCACATCATCACAGGCTGAACAGAGTTCACCACGTCACCACAGGCCGCACAGGGTCCACCACGTCACCACAGGCCAGACAGGGTCCACCACGTCATCACAGGCCGCACAGGGTCCACCACGTCACCACAGGCCGGACAGGGTCCACCACGTCACCACAGGCCGCACAGGGTCCACCACGTCATCACAGGCCGGACAGGGTTCACCACATCACCACAGGCCGGACGGGGTTCACCACGTCACCACAGGCCGCACAGGGTCCACCACGTACCACAGGCCGGACAGGTGCTGTCTCGGCGTATCGCCGACAAAGCCTGTGACCGAGAGGTCCGGCTCGCGGCGAGAGCCATCTGCCCTGCACCCCGCACGTGCTGGATGTAACACTTGGCCAGGCACACCCCTCCGACCGTCATCGCCTGACATAAGTTTCCTGACCGCAGTCTGGGGAATTCAGCCACGTGTTGCGTCAATTTTTTCCAATTGTTTCGTCTCATCTCCGCAGTAAAACTGAAGCACGATAACTTAGACACTCCTCGGGCAAAATGGGACTGATAAAACGATCTGGGAGGACACACAACACAGCAAAGACATGACATGCGGGCCACGCACCGGGTGCAGAAGACGAGGAAAATGACTGAAAATCAAACAACGGTCGACTTTCTATCCGTATTCCGACGTAGCTGGGTAGCGCAGTGACACATCTCGACAAGGGATAACACCGTGGACAAACGCACTACAGAGAACGAGTCCCACTCGCAGTGCGAGTGGGACTGCGATTCGGCTGTCGACGTTCGACGACTGCCACCGCCAGAGCGCTCTCAGCGGCGCGCCCGGGAGGCAGACGCGGCTTCGGACCGCACGTTCAGCACTCGCCGTGTCGTGTGAGCGGGCCGCGCCAGCCGCCGGCGGCCGGACCGAGCGGAGACTTGGCGATCTGGCGGGCCGTGAAAATCCGGGACCGGTTCCGGACGGCGGCGCCGGCTCGGCCGACCCCGCTCAGTCGGCCACCATGCCCGCTGCAGGCAGGAGCGGACGGCTGGTGCTGCTGGCGGCGCTGCTGGCCGGGCCGGCGGCCGGCCGGCCGCAGCAGCCCGCGCCGGACGACGGCACCGGGGACACGTGCCACACGCCGCAGGGGCATCCGGGCCGCTGCGTGTCCACCGTGTCGGCCGTCGGTTGCGCCGCCTACCCCACACTGCAGGCACTGCTGGCGGCGCGACCCAGCCTCTGTCGCAAGAACGGGCCGTACGTGGTCTACTGTTGTCCAGACGTGCGACCGCAGAAGCCGCTGCTGACGCTGTCGCCGCCCCAGCTGACGGCGAAGCCGCCGCCAGCGGACGTCACCAGCCCGTCGGTGGCGGTGGTGACTGTGCGGCCCGTCAGCACCGTCACGCTCACCCATGTGGTGACGGTGGACGCCACCACAGTGGTGACCGTGGACGCCACGGCGGTGAAGGATACGAGGACCAGGGCCACCGCTCCGCCGTCCAAGCTGCTGCAGCCGCCGCTGCCGCCGCAGCCCACCACTGACAGGCCCCGACCAGCCGGTAAGTCCGTCCCGGCCACTAGCCGAGCAACGGCGTCCGCAGCGACCGAAACGACAACCACGCCGACGGTACCCACCACCACAACACGGCCCACCACCACGACCGAAACTGCACCGACCACGAAAAAAACGGAGCCGAAGACGACAGGAGCCGTGCCGACCACGAAGCGACCAGCCTCGACAACGAACAGATCAACCGCAACAACGCAGAAACCAGCCTCCACAAGCCCAAACCCATTCACGGTGAAGATACTCGTGCCGCCTGTGCGGACGTCGCCGGCCACCACGATCCGACCCGTGACACCGCCTCCCAGCGAACAGCAGCCGCCGCTGCCGTCGCCCGCTGTCCCGCCGGCACAGCTGGCCGGGCCCGACTGCGGCCGTGCCGACGCGCCCTGGGTGGCGCTGGTCGGCACGCGGCAACGCTGGCTGTGCGCCGGCGCGCTGGTCGGCCGCCGCCTGCTGCTGACGGCAGCGCGCTGCGTGGGCGGCCGCGGCGTCGGCTCGCTGACCGTGCGGCTGGGCGAGGCGACGCCGGCGGCCGTGCTGCGGGCCGTGCTGCACCCGCTGCACGACGGCGGCCGACACGACCTGGCGCTCCTGCTGCTCAACGGCGGGCCGCTGGACGCCGCCGTCTGCCTGCCGGGCGGCACCGGCAGGACGCGCGGCCTCTTCACGCTCGGCCGCGGCGTCAGTCCGTTCGGCGCGACGGCGCCGCCCGGCCCGCTGGTCACCACCCAGATGCAGGAGCTCAGCGCCACCGACTGCGACGCCGCCTACCGCGTGCTGCCCACGTACCGGCGCGAGTTCCCGCTGGGCGTGAGCGCCAACGAGGTGTGCGTGGCGGCGGCGGGCACCGACCGGCCGGGCCGGCGCTGCCCGCAGGACCGTGGCGGCCCGCTCGTCTCCGTGGACGCGCGAGGCCGCCACCACCTGGTGGGTCTGATGCGGGAGGCGGCCGGCTGCGGCACCTTCGTCTTCCCCAACCTGTACACGCGCGTCTCCCAGTACATGAGGTGGATAGAGCAAGTGGCCGCCCAGCTGGCCGGCGCCAATGCCTAGCTCCGCCCGCCGAGAGGCCGGTCCCGGGCAGGCGACCGTCGCTGGCGGCCGGCCGCTCCTGAGCCTCCACCGTCGGCCGCAGTTCCCGAACGACCAGCACACCCGGCTCGGCGTGCCGCGACTAGTTTCCTCCAGATGAACGCGACACGTGCGCCTGCTGCGGCACCGCGCCAACATTTGACGGAATAACACAATAATAAATAGTCTCTACTGCCTGCGCTGTGTATGACAAAGCTGGCGGAAATCTTCCCCCGTAACTCAGTCATTTCCTCCGCAACAGAGACGGATCAATTGAGAAACTGAGGCGTCCGATAACGCATGCTCCACACAAGGCGGCCGGTGATCAACACACCATAAACAAACGGGGATTCAGGAATATTTGCCACTGTCGCAACCTAACGGTGAAACAACACGTCACGAATATAAGTAGATAACCGCGGGGAAGCCCTCAGGTACAAGTTCCACGATAATCAGAGGCCGGAGAAGTCAGTCTGGGTCCGAACGCAACCCATGGACAGGCCAGTCACCTGACGACGAACTGGCGGGTGTTCCGCCGAGCCAGTTTTCCCAACAGAGAGCCGCAGCGGCGGCGGCCGGAGGCCCATTCAGCTGGTGCCGCCACGATCTGTCCGGTACGGCCAGGGGACGTGGGCAGAGTTCAGGCCGATTCACACTACAGACCGGTAGTCTGTCTCAGTTCGCATTTGCGAGTGGCCCCCGCATCCGTCCGCAGCTGATGTATCAGCTGACTGCGACAAGGCGACTGATTCCGTCAGGTACGGTTGGTCAGATACCAGGACGCAGCTTGCATTCAAGCTGTATGTAAAGAACAGTTGGCTTTCAGTTTAAATGCTACCCGATCCCCCCTCCCCCTCACGCTTTTTAAACAAGTTCCAGAACATCATTTGCTCCATTAATTCATCGCCGGTCAGCATGTGATATTTTTTGTAATGTCATGCGGAGCAACCAATGACAAGGTCATTGACAATATCCCAATCATTTCCGTCAGGCATGATGACATCACTCCGAGTTTCAGATACTTTATGTTGCGCCATGCCCGCATTCGTGTGCATCGTGGACGTCGAAAATTTCGACTTCAACCGTGACCGTCTGCAGGTGTGCTGTGCGTCCAGACCAATGGCAATTCGCGCACATGGGAGAGCCCATGCTTTTCGTGCGCGCAGACGTCTGCGTCCCTGCCTATTGTAAGCCGGTCTCCACCAGGGCGGCGCCTACAGGGGACGAATGCGTCCCTCCTATCTTCCGATAGAGCACTGTTCCCTTCTATCTCTCCGATCATTGTATACTGCTTTTCCCTGCCCCTTCTGGCGCTTGACAGAAAAGCCGCCAAAACTGTGACATAATGATAGTGTTCGCCTTCACGAACGTCAATCTCAGTTTTTCGTCACCTTTCTCGGGCTCGGAACACTTCTGACCGCCCGGTAATGTTTTAAATTCGCTCAATTTTAGTCCCCTACCTGGTACACCAAGTTTTCGAACGTTCGACGACGGGCTGGACTTGAGACACGGCAACATTTGTGAATGCCCCAGGGTGGAGTACCAGAAGACTCGACTGAACAGAATCGTTCCTTCTCTTTCGAAACCAAAAGACCGATTCATCCGACTTCAGTTTGCGACTCAAGGGGTTCGCGTGTAAGACGCATCACACGCCTCATATTTAAGGCACAGAATAACGCTGGTGAGACAAGACAACGGACGCCACGGCACTGCCTGAGGGCATATCCAGCATTCGTGTCTGTAAAGAATCGGGCTCAGTGCTCCTTTTTCCGTACCAGATCGGAGCTCGTGTTCCCCGTCTGTACCATATCGGGCCCAGTATTCCGAATCCGTACCAGATTGGACCCGGTCCCTGCACAAGGTTGAAAAAGCTTCGCATTTTCATACTTAGTAATAACAACAGAAAATCTCCGAAATTATGCCCCACAGCACACATCTTTCATAAAAAACTAAACAGTGCCAAAAGGCAGTTTCTGGGATGAAAAGATTAGGGTTGTTTTTATCTACGCATGATATCGAGTAGCATGACAAATTTTACGACAGTGCTGTTAAGGTCCAAAATGTAAAAAAAAACAGTTTAGAGCAATAGCGTTTTCTAATATCCTATCCGCCAGACCACAGTGAGACAGAACAATGCAGCTGGTGGATGTGGAACACAGACTTTTGAATGGTGAACATAAAACATAGAACAACATACAGAAGACGATTCACATCTCCGAAAAAAACAACCACGAATGGCACATTTTGGATATTAGCCCAAAGACATAGCATATGAAAACGACTACTATGAATCCTTCTTGTTCGCTGTTTCATAAATTACTATGATCCAAAATAAAAGTTATGCTCCTCCAACCACAAAAAACTTCCTACCTTCATCAAATGGGTGCAGTGTTCCCGTGTCCGTACCAGACCAAGCCGTGTCTCCACGTCCGTACCAGACCGGACTCAATGTTCCCGTCTGTACCACACAGAGCCCAATGCTCCCCTGTCTGTACCGGACCGACCTCAGTGTTCCCCGTCTGTGCTAGACCGAGCCCAGTGTTTCCGTGTTTGTACTACACCGAGCCCAGTGTCCCCTTGTCTGTACTAGACAGTGCCCAGTGTTTTGGTCTGTGCCACAGTCGGCCCCATGTTCCCTGGAGTTGGCATCAGGCTGCGCTCAGCACCACACGGCCAGGTTAAGTTCCGCAACGAGCATCCCTAAGGATCACAGCCCGGAACAGTGCACCTACAGCTCGCTCAAGGCCGACGGGAGCTTAAAAACCTCCAGCTCAGTATTGTGCGCGTTCGTGCGAGAAACAGCATATGTGTGCCTACGATTCCGTGTTTAAACTCGTACAACTTATGAAGGACACTGCCAAAGTTTGGGAAAGCACGTCTTCACATTTAGTTACAGTAGTACAATTTTCAACGGGCACTTGCACCATACGGCCCCAAATTCTTCTCTAATGATTTCTACGGGCTGGACGCTGCCGGCCAGCCCCGAGTGACGGGCGAGCGGACGGACCGAACTCCGGGGGCGCCGTACTCACGTGGGCGGAGCGTTTGGGGCCGTTCCAGCACTGCTGGCCGTTCTCGTACAGCTGCTGTGTGTAGCCGTTCTGTTCGGGCGACTCCCACGAGCCCCACTTGCCGAGCGAGGTCTCCACGCCGCCACTGCGCGGCTTCTGTGACGCCTGCGGAGCAGTCCGGCGTCCTAATGGCCGTACACAAATACCTCGGACAACACCACTTCTGACATACGATGTACGCAATACGCGATGTTATAAAAAACTCATTACCTAAGGCAGCATCACTTCATCAAAAGTTCGAGGATACCCTTTATACAACATGCGGACATGCTTCGGTTGGTTATTGGGGCTTAGGGGCGCCACGACTACAGGGTCTTTCGGCGCCCATGCGGACATGCTTCAGGCGGCAGAATATTTAAGCGAGCACCAGCGGAATTCAATACAGTATGCTATGAATCCGCCCCGGAAGAGCCTGTCGAACTACCGTGGGTTAGTAACGACTAATATGTGTTCCGGGGCGCATGTAGAGAGCGGCCTATTGCGTTTCTCTCCACATTTAGAAATTTACTGATGCATTATGACACACAAATGGACATGTGCCCATCTATTCCAGCGTTTTACATTAAAGCAATTCCGGGTTAAATTCCTTCGGTACCGAGCAACCCCTGGATAGTGTTCATTGTCATTACCAGGCGGTTTACAAAATGGCTATAACCGAAAAGTAAAAACCACCGGGGGCTTAAGCGGTCCCCCGCATGGAAACAGGGCTGACTGGAATCATTTAGCAGTTCCCATGTGACGGTGCACTAATGAATCGTACACGAGCAAAATATATCCAAAGTCTGCTCGTGACAAGCAACCAAGTTCAGTTCATTCTGAACCGTTTTGTGTCACCGACGACGACAGAATCCAATGTATAAGAGCGCACACCTGATACTGTTACATATATCCCACTAACATTGGACAAATGACCTTGGAAAAAAGCGCGCACGTCAGCTTGACTACAAGCCGACCGGCCGAGGCTGCGCCAGCAAATATGACACCGAACACCTCGACAGCGTGGAGTGAACACTGTGAGAGGTAACATCGACATTTTCAATGCGTTACGTTCAGAAAATTATCGTCTTTCAAACAGGAACACAATTTAGAACCGATGATTTCTTGGTAAATCAAATACCTCGTTCATAAGTCTGTAAATACGTGAAGGTCGCAAGAAAAAGCAAATGTGTCTATCCTTCATTAATCTTGAGGAAATTGTCATCCATCAAACACAGTTTTCTGGGCTTTGTATGTGTACGATACACGATATACAGGGAATTCAAGATCAGATGTCATGGGTCAGCGCGAAAATTTCATCTCACACTATCCCCAAACGTTAGTCGGACGCAGCTGAAACTCACGGCAATAAATACGGACGAGTTCACTTACTTAGTCAAAATGCCAACGAAATAAGGCGGCGGTGTGAAACTCAATGCCCAACTGGCATGGCCTGATCGTGTCAACCTTCTTGAGGGGCCGACCGAAACAAGTGTGTCGATCTCAGGACAAAAGAGCTCAAAAGACGGGACTTCAACAACAAACAACAACCAAAGGCACTCTGCGTGCCTGGCACTGTAGTCGTCACAAGTCGCGCGGCGAAACGAGATTGCCGCGTTCCGGTGCCCGATGCGGCGCCGACCTGGCCGCGACGGACGCCGGACGGCCGGCCCACTCACCTTGTCGAACATGCAGAGCTTGTACTCGTACTCCCGGTTCTCCAGCGTGTAGCACTCGTGGTAGAGGGCGGCGAACGCGTGGTCCGGCCCCAGGTCGAGGTCCGTGAAGGCCTCGATGGCGGCCAGCTGGCGGTCGATCTCGCGCAGCTGCTGTTCGGCCTCCTGCAGCTCGGAGCGCGCCTGCTTGGCAGCTGGAGGAGGTGGCCCGGTGACACCGTGAGATCGGGACATGCGACCGGCCTCACGCGCCCGGTACAAGGCGCACCGGAAACACGCAGCCGGGGTGACCGACAACAAACCGCCGTCCGCCCGGCCGATACACGGCTTCAGCTCCAGCGTTCAGGAATCCCACCAACCACTTCATCTGTCACCTGGGGTTGGCAGCACCATCTATCACGATCACGACTCCGGCCAGCCAAATGCACTGGACGTAACGGATATGACGGTCCAGACGGAAGCAAAAGACCGCAGATAGTTGGAAATTCCTTAGGATTACTGATGACAGTGTCAGCCGGCATGCCATGACAAACTCCTGCAACCCCGCCATCGCCCCCCTTCCCCGACGAAAGTTGATAACAACCGACAAAAAACAGCAATCAGTCCCCGGCCACAGCGGCCAGATATTCTTCACTACCTGGATTACTGTCATTCGCGTGAACTTCCATACACAACTTGTTGAGTTCATGGCTGAACACAGGGCTTTTGGAGACAGACATCCCACAACAGTCGCGTCTGGTACAGACTAGAGACCAAAGTTGGCAGAGGTGTTGTTTTCTGGTGTTCAAGAACATCAGAAAATATGTATTTCAAAATATTTCATACTCCAGAAGTTTGATGTTGTGGTCCCATCAAACATCTACATTACAACCATGCTGACAAATTCTTAACTCTGCACGCAAATGACTGTGTCTCCATTCAGTACGAAGCAGGTGAAACGTCATAACTGATTTACACCACAGATGCCAACTTGAACCACTATTACTCTTTGCAAAATTCTGTACTCCATAACAAAAATCACATTCCGACACCAAGAACAAAAAACCAAAGTCCCAACCCTCCTACAGACCGAGCGTCGCCCGGCGTGCGTGTCGGCGCCGTGTCACAGAGGGCGCCGCAGGTGGGGCCACGTACCGTCCACGGCCGCCTGCGTCTGCTCGTCGTACTCGGGCTGCGCGGCCGACTCGGCCGGCTGGCCGTCCCTCTTGGTGTAGCGCGACACGTCGAAATCGTCGTCGTCCTCGTCCGAGTCGTCGCCGTCCGGCGGCTCGTAGGCGTCCTCCGTCAGCTGTCGGCCAGCGCAGCCACAGCTCGACGGTGGCCACCACACGAGCGCCGGCCACCACCACGTGGCCGGCTCTTAATCGACTGTCTCATACCTACGCTGTCTACGGGACATGACGGCGGACCTCGCTGAACGACCACCGATGGGAACGCCAGCTGGGAATTTCCCCGACGGACAATCCCGCGTAATGAATGACGTAAACTTAGTTCCGAGTTCTTGTCACATTCCGTGACAGATCCTCTTCCAGATTATTAAATGAGAGTAACCAAGTACATACAGCATCTTGCAAACGTCTGTACTTTCAAGAGATGCCACAAAAACACAACATTCGTGTGCTTTCATCCCTCCCGCGCACGCTAAAACCAATCCACCGGGTGGCACTGCAGACCGGCAGCACGTTACCCGGATTCGTCCCGCACACAAATTCGCCGCGTACATCGCACTACAGAAGCGAATACGAACAAAAACAGAGAGCAGCGTGGCTGGGGCTCCATCGCCCTTCCGTTGAGGCACGAACAGCCGGCTCAGAGGCTTGTGACCTGGTCAGTGCCGCCATCTCAGCGCCGGCTCACAGGTCTGTGAAGGTGGCCTGGTCAGTGTCGCCATCTCAGCGCCGGCTCAGCGGTCTGTGAGGGTGGCCTGGTCAGTGCCGCCATCTCAGCGCCGGCTCACAGGTCTGTGAGGGTGGCCTGGTCAGTGTCGCCATCTCAGCGCCGGCTCAGCGGTCTGTGAGGGTGGCCTGGTCAGTGTCGCCATCTCAGCGCCGGCTCAGCGGTCTGTGAGGGTGGCCTGGTCAGTGTCGCCACCTCAGCGCCGGCTCAGCGGTCTGTGAGGGTGGCCTGGTCAGTGCCGCCATCTCAGCGCCGGCTCAGCGGTCTGTGAGGGTGGCCTGGTCAGTGTCGCCATCTCACCTCGTCGTCGTCGCGCTCGTGTTCCTGGGCCGGCGGCGGCGGCGGCTCCGCCACCACCTCGCCCTCCGGCAGGTGGAAGAACGGCTTCAGCAGCGGCCACGTGCTCACAACGAACTCCTCCATCTCCAGCTGACGGTGTGGCCAGAGCATATCACGTCAGGAGGTGCCGCACAACCTCACTGCGTCAGGAGGGCGGGCAGACCACGCAGCGTCCAGACAGCGGAAAAGGTGACGTCCCGCTGCTTTTTACTGGGTGCGGTTTTGACCTCCAACACACCTTACAGAGTCTACCTGAATAAATGACATGTTAGGAATGATAACAGGAAACATCATGTCGTCTGTATGGCATGACGAGACGACCCGACAGTGGGTTATAACTGATGCAACATTTCTCCTCACATTCAAGTCCGCTTCCGAGTGAAATAACAAAACCTGAAAACAAGAAATATGAGTGGAGGCAATGACAGTATTACTTTACTTTGCGTACAACCCAGTTTTGGCAGTCCGGCTCAAGTCGGCAGTTTTCGCACGTAAACAAACAATCGCACCTCGTCTTTGTTCAAGGTGATGACGTCCACCTCGTCCTTGCTGACGGTGCCGTCGCCGTCCTTGTCCAGCCTGCTCTCCTGCTGCAGCTCCTCGGTCGTCAGCCTGGCGGTGACGGCCGGGTGAATAACGGACGGCCGACAGGCGGCACTCGACGATAAAACACAGACAATCTCGCCACCAGCACGGCGCACGTCGCCAACGGGGCAACACTGAAAGACAAACGCAAAACTCAGGAGACAGTGAAACCGACAGTCAAACTCGCCAACAACACTAATGAAACCAAAACTACACAATATCAGTCGCCATCACGGCCAACAATAGTACAATAGGAGGACTTAGCCACCCAAGCCACCACGAGCCGCCCGGAGCCGACCTCGAGTCACCACGAGCCGCCCGGAGCCGACCTCGAGCCGACCTCGAGCCACCACGAGCCGACCTCGAGTCACCACGAGCCGACCTCGAGTCACCACGAGCCGCCCCGAGCCGACCTCGAGCCACCACGAGCCGCCCGGAGCCGACCTCGAGTCACCACGAGCCGCCCGGAGCCGACCTCGAGCCGACCTCGAGCCACCACGAGCCGACCTCGAGTCACCACGAGCCGCCCCGAGCCGACCTCGAGTCACCACGAGTTACCAGCAGCCGCAAGGAACCGCTACGAAGGCTTATATTGATTTATCCGATGTAATTGTTTCACTTCCTGAATGCATGATCCCGACCCGATTCTGACTACGATTCACGACAAAAATGACATCTTAATGGACTGATTCACGGTCGATTTCACTAACCCAGTATCGAACACGCGCATCCCATCACGATCCAAAATGACCGATCCCCAGTCACCAGGAGCTACTGGGAGCCGATCCAGAGGCAACTCCCCGTCACAAGCCCACAACCAGCCACCACGAGCCACAAGGAGCCATCACGAGCCGATCCAGAGCCAATTCCCAGTCATTACGAACCGACACGAAGCCAACACGAGTCCTGAAGACACGATGAAATCACCGCCGCGGCCAGGAGCCGCCGACGTCAGCCGTATCTCACTTACTTTCCGTCAGCGTCTGTGTCCAGCCGCGTAAACGTCTCCTCGGCCAGCTGCCTGGAGGCCGCATCCTGCTCCTCCTGCTCTTGGCGGCGGGCCTCCTGCCAGGCGTCCAGCAGCTGGCGCTCTTGCTCCTCGGCCGTCTCCTTGGCCGTCTGGCGCTGTGTCTGGATGCCGTCGGCCACCTCCTTCTCGCGCGACAGCTCAGTGGCACGCGTCTGTCGGCGGACGGTGCAGAGAGACAGGTGGTCAGTGACGGGACAGAGGCGGTCAGTGGCGGAACAGAGGCGGCCAGTGTCCGGACAGAGGCGGCAGAGGCGGTCAGTGGCGGAACAGAGGCGGTCAGTGGCGGAACAGAGGCGGTCAGTGGCGGGACAGAGGCGGTCAGTGGCGGAACAGAGGCGGTCAGTGGCGGGACAGAGGTGGTCAGAGCCGGGACAGAGGTGGTCAGTGGCGGGACAGAGGCGGTCAGTGGCGGGAAAAAGGCGGTCAGTGGCGGGACAGAGGTGGTCAGAGCCGGGACAGAGGTGGTCAGTGGCGGGACAGAGGCGGTCAGTGACGGGACAGAGGCAGTCAGTGGCGGGACAGAAGGGGTCAGTGCCGGGACAGGACGGTCAGTGGCGGGACAGGACGGTCAGTGGCGGGACAGAGGCGGTCAGTGGCGGGACAGAGGTGGTCAGTGGCGGGACAGGACGGTCAGTGGCGGGACAGAGGTGGCAGAGGCGGTCAGTGGCGGGACAGAGGTGGTCAGTGGCGGGACAGAGGCGGTCAGTGGCGGGACAGAAGGGGTCAGTGGCGGGACAGAAGGGGTCAGTGCCGGGACAGGACGGTCAGTGAGATCATTCGATGGTACTGTATTGCTGAGACTAACACTCACGCACAGCTCCATCTAGGCAGAGACCTTTGAGTACATGTGGCATCGTCTATACCGGCAGGCCGTGAACTTGATCAGTGGTGGCAGTTTCCAACTGAAGCCGCGCGTCATACTGTCCTCAGCTCGTGAATACGACCACACGACGACATGGGAAAACTGTGCTCACCTGCTTCTCAGTCAGTTTATCCTGTCCCTGTTGGATAAGCTTCAGTTTGACCTCGTATCCCCTGAGGCGCATCTCGTTGAGGTGCTCCTGTCTGGCACGAGTCTCGGCACCCAGCGCCTCACACGTGTTGGCGCAGGCGCCGCTGGCGTACTCGTCTGAGCCGTCACAGCAGTCTGACGACACACGACACACATACATTTACCCTATTCCAGGTGGGGAGGAGGGTTATCACCCCGCTGTTCAGGTTTTTGCCCACCCTTTTTGCACGACTTGAGATAAAGCCATGAAACTGGGCCATTTTTTAACATTCTTTCCCGCACGCACTAAAAAGAAATTGACTTTGTCACTCTATATGACGCGGGTCCATCGGGAGTTCCCCGAAGGCTTGTTCCGCCGTTTTAGATCACTTTCGATTAGGCGTTCTCCACGGTCGATTCGACGCTTTGAGATGCAGGTATTTTCTGCAATGTGCCTGTTTATTTCATGCCTTATGACATATCTGATGCATTTTATGAGAACAGCCATGAATGAATGCAGATACATCACAACCAAACCATCACAAGAACCCAGTTCAACTATATTGGTTCCCAGGATAAGCAATGCAAAACAAATATAGAAAAGAGTGGTATTCAACACATAGGATGTGACAAGAGCATTCACAAGTAGAGCAGCAGCAATACATAACCTACCCCAGCCGTCCCTGCTCAAGTACCACGGCAGCCGCTGCTGCCAACAGCAGGTCCACGGCGGCCGTCTGTCCGCCCCACCCCGCCACCGGGCCAGCGGCGACCGCACACTCACCGCACACGCCGTCGTTGACCCAGGCGGACGGCACCTCGGCGGCCGTGTGGCCGCGGTTCGGGCAGTAGAAGAGGCCGCCGGCGCAGGCGGCCGTGCCTGGCTCGTCGCTGCCGTCGGCGCAGTCGCAGTAGTCGTCGTTGATGTACTGGAACGGGATCGACTCGGTGCCGTCCAGGCAGGTGAACGTGTCGGCCGGGACGTACAGGCTCGCCTTGGCCATGGAGACGCCGCGGGGCAGGGCCAGGTCGGCCCGGGCGGCGGACGGCAGCCAGGCCACGGCGCACAGCACGGTCAACAGCATCCTGCCTGCCAGCAGACAGACTGACAGCCTCAGCTGATGACGTCCCACAGACCACAGATGTTAGAGATACCGACTCTCCATGCATCATCAACATCTACAAATTCTCCATCACCAAAAAATGGAAAATTTAAGCCAGGATTCACAGCCATGGTCATGTAGTCGGTGCGCCCCTAAGCCCCAATAACCAACCAACCAACCACAGCCATGGTCATGACCTTTCCTAATGATATAGTAACTCACCCAACAGAGTTTCCCCATTTTGCCTCCATTCCTACAGTTATGCATTTGTATGGCCTCCAGGTAAAAATACAACATAGGCTGAGCACAACAGAATCAGAACAATATCAATGGTCTTCCTTAATATGAAGCATTTGTGATTTCATGTATATTGTGTGATTCTACTTTCAGACTGCACCCTTTAGCTCATAACATCCAAAATTTGTTAGCCTTTGTATCATGAACTTTTTTATCTTTAGCATGACCTAGCTCCAAGATGTCAAAAAGAACTGATACTATGTTTTGTGTGGATTTTGATGCCAAACACGACCCCAGCAAAAAACATCTCATCAATGTTTCAAATGCATTTCAGTGGACAACAAATGGACCAAAAGCCAGCCCATATCCACAGTAAAAACTGATGCATACAATCATGATAAATTACAACCAATTGTTGAGTACCCAAGCAATATACCAAATATATATTACTTGAATATGCAATAAGTCTGATTTGCATTTTCATCTTTTCTTCACCTTGGAGGGGTCATGAAGTAATGCAAAGTACTGACTAACAGAGTAATGGCAGTCTCATTATCTATTTACTGCCAAGAGCCATTTTTGGTATTTTAGAATGTATGTTATCCCATAGCAGCCAAAAGACACCAGAATGCACTAGGATGACCTCTTCTGAGGTCCCCTCCATGGTTAGTGAGCTGTTTGCAAATGCCAACTTGGTATCACTGTACAGCCAAATGTTTGAGCTACATCCCCATTTTTGTTTGACTGCTAGATCATGTCAAGTGTGGCAATGGCAGGGGAGCGGGGGAACGGGCAATGGAAATGGCCTCACCAATTCTCCCCATATCAAGGTGGCCAAATGTCCATGCACTTTTGCTGAGTATCAGTTTAGCTTAAAATTATACATCACAACCAGAACATGCAACTAGCAGTTCTTGGCACCACTGTGTGCCATAAATGGATGTGATGACATTGGGGGCCAGTAAAGATGTAAGTCCCAGAAAACAATCAAAGATCAAAGAACTGAGTGGGGAAATAGGCCAATGCAAAAGGAAGTAAAGTGTAACCAGGAAGGTTTAGTGACTGACTATAAATATGCTACAAAAAAGCATTCATACAATGTACAATTCTGTACACATTCTGTTTCACTATCTTCACCCAGCTGTGCTGTGTTATTAGAACTGACTACACTAGATGATTTTCCCAGGGGTGGAAACAGAACTACCTGTACTCTTGGCAACATAACACATTTGCATCTTTTCACATGACACCCCTGATATATATATATATATATATATATATATATATATATATATATATATAATGATGTGGATGAGAACATCTTTTCTACAAAAGGGGACATTATACTACTAGTACTATTTCCAAAGAAAAACACATATTGCACAGTAAACACACACAAGTAAAACTTGTTGTGCAATCTTGTTTACAATGACTGCTCCAAAGATGCCTTTTGGAGTGTGCAAAAGTTCATATCATGATTTTCCTCAATTTTACTTTATTATTATTATTACTATTATCATATATTTTTATTGTTACTTATTCTATACTTAAACTGGGGTTTTGTTATGACCATATTTATTGCTACATTCTTCACTACTAAATTAAATAAAATATCAATGATATCATGAGTTCCCAAATATCTCAACTTTGGGAACTGCCCTCTTTGACAATGTTACCAGAGAACCCAAGAAGAAACCTGACAGACAAGTAACATGGCTATCACTGACACATAAAGTGATTACATCATTTGGTATTTTTCCACATTTTTTCACCCTGGAATGATATTATGCAGTCCTATATCCCAAGCATCTGTCTGCAAACTGCCTGTTGCACAATTTCCACACCATGCATACCATTTTGCACTGAAAAATATGTGCTTGGTACAAATACTTTGCAAAGCTGTACTTTTAGTGTTGCCAACAAAACAAAAATCATCCTGAAATTTCAAATTAGGCCTAGAAATTGTCAATCTGGGAAAAATGGTCCATAAATTGTTCCTCACAGCACCACAAATTTAGACAATGTTCTGCCCCCAACTAACCTGAACACAAAAGGTAATGAGCAAGCTGTGTATAGCAAGCCTGTAACTCCTACAATGAAAGCCTGAAAATGCATCAGATAACTGGGGATGGCCACATCTTTGTCTTGGCTCATTGCCTTCCTCCTTTGTGTGCAATTACCAATCTAGAACTGTTGCTGTATCTCAGCAACAACCAGTCACTGAAGCATGCTGGAGGTTTCTGGGTAGGTTCTGTATCTCCTATATGTTACAAGTATGGGTGTTCACTTATGCAGGTGGTTTAGAACTTCCAAATATTGGCAAGGCACCCACAAATGCTTGCCAATTTAACACGCGACCCTGTGAAGCGGGCATCCACAATGGCAGAGTCCAAACGAAAATACATGGGCGATATTGCATGGGTCCAAATCCATTTTACAAAGGTCCGGTCTGATTACCGGTAACCTTGCATCTTGATAAGGCCCTATCAATTATTCTTGTAATAGGTTGCTTTTATTTAAATATAGTCTAACAATGATCCTTCAGAACGAAAGCAACAAAACTTACTTGTCAATACCGGACAAGAGCGCCGTCAGACAGCCGGTTCGCGTTGGAAAGCAAGGCGCCGTGCGTCTCACGTCCGGAAGTGCGGCACGCAATGTCTCGTGGACTTCTTCGAATATGGCAGCGGAATTTGGTAGCGGAGGGTGTTAGGGAGATTTGGGATGTAGGGAGGAAGTTATTTTTCTCACGTTTTACCGAATTTACTCATCGTGCCACCGCTCTACCGATTTCAGTGTTTTCTCATAAGCTCACCAAACATGTCCATTCTTAATCTTTTTTAGTTGTATGGCCTCGATTAAATATATACGAACTATCTTAGGTCGAATTCCGTGGTGGATGAACTTTAGAAATTCATAACAGCAATTAGCTGACAAATCATAGATACGGACTCGGTAACATAACTCCAGGCTCCAGGTGGATGCTGCTGGACATACGTTGCGCATTGGCGTGAACCGTGTTACACAAATTAATTCTAACGCTTTGGTTCGATGGCTTCACGGGTACAAACTCTGTCCTAAATTGAACTTTCTACTTGAACCATGAACCCACCATTCAATCAAGCAATTCGAGATCAACGGAAAATTTTAGACCGGAAGCTCTAGATGAAAGGTTTGACTTTGTTCCTGAAAATCCTGAAAATCCGTCGATGCTAACGTTCCATTTACTAATGTTTTATCCATCCTGGCAAATTGCCAGCAGACACGGACCAAATCGCAGTGCCTGACGGGAACGGAACCCTCCTTGCGTATGATTTCAAGATAGCAGACCAGGCACGGATCCAAATGGGGAGGTCGAAGGGCAGGTGCTCCCCTTTCCTTCCCTTGGCATTTTAGCGCCTTTACCCGCCGTATCCGGATGCATAGCACGTATGGGTATTCGTGCCGCTGCCCGGTCGCTCTTGATGGTCCCATGGCGATGACGATGGGCCGCGCAATCAGGTCGTCCGATCGCCTGAAGTGGATTCAGCGCCAAAGTTCAGTGAGATTGACTGACTGTGAGTTTTCACGCGTGCCACGACCTACTAGCCATTATGCGCCGCCTGTCAAGTCTATGGGTGACCTGATGTAAGAGTTTATGTTACGTAAGTGTACGTGGCGAGTGTAAAGACACGAACCAATCAGCGGGCAGATAACACATACGCAGGTAAACCTTGGACGCACCCGAGGCTTACCCAACACGTGCCTTGCTGCACCAGACGCAGTTATAAATGGCAACGACTGTTTTGAAGAAAAAAAAACAGTACCAACGTATTTCGACCTGTTCACGTAATGCATAACTGCAGAGGAAATTCGTGGAACTGCAGCGGTACTTGCCTGAATACATGATGGCCGCCTTCATAGCTTCGATGTTCGTTATCTGCTTTCAGCTTCGACATTGCTGAGGCTAACGATATGTTAACACGTTTTATCGGTGCTTCCAGGGATGAAACGAAACTGGGTTAAATAGATAGAACTAGGGATGGCAGCCAACGTGCTTACCTCAGTAAAATATGGGTTAAGGAGAGCGAGTTGGCAAGAATGAATGGCACCTACGCTTCGATTTCATAAAAATGTCCTCTTCAACTGCATGCGCGCAATAAAAAATCACATGAGTACATACATCCCCGTTAATGGAGGACCTTGTTCCAGGACCCAGCTTGACAGTTTTACTTGGGCAGTGGTGGGGGAAAACCACTGGTGGGTGACAATGGAATAAGTAAGTTCCGATTATTGCTGATAAGGCTCACTCCAGGTGGTTGCCGTCTGAGAAATATAACTATATTTGAATATTTAAACATACTTTAAGTTGTGGGCGCCCACGTCGTATTGTGGGTGCCCATTTCCACTTTGTGGGTGCCGCGGCACTCACAAAGAGATAGGAAACCACACCCCTGCCTCCTCCCCCATTTATGAGCTTTGGGGGACTCGTAAGGAACTGAACAAACTCGAAGCTGGTGCAAGAGCAACGAACGCGCTAAAAACAAAATAAAAGAGAACATGCGGGCAAGGAAGCAGACATAGAGCTTGCGTGTTCTACCAAGTCTTACTTGGTTGAGCCTCACATTTCTTCCGGTAGGGGTCTTGAACAGGCTCCTCCCAAAAGTGACCAGAGACCGCCAACTTACAATTTTTAAAAGGCCCCGCGAAATGGACCCGGATGGCCTACCCTGAAACAGAGCTTGGAACACGCTAGGGGGTCCAGCTTCCATCCAATAGAGGGTCTCGTGTCGACCAATCTCAAAGGTGCTCCATGGACTCGGTATGACCAAGAAGTCGGTGCGTCCCTAAGCCCCAATAATCAATCAATAAATCAATCAATCAGAGTTGCTCCAGCGACCAAGACCTCACAAATGTCAGGGGGCCTAACACAGGTGACCTGCACTAAACCGAAGTTCGAACCCTGCTGTGGGCCCCCGGCTTAGGTCTGAAAGAGGGCCTGATAACGATCGCCTCACAGAATTTATGGACCCGGCTGGCCTACCATGACACAGAGTTCGGACTCTGTTAGGGGGCCTGGCTTCCCCTCCAATAGAGGGCCTCGCGTCGATCACTCTGAAAGGTGGTCACGCAACCAAGACATCACAGTTTTAAAGGACCTCACGGAATTAAATGGGTCTGGATGTCCTGTGTTAAACCAGGGTTCGAACCCTGCTAGGGAACCCCGACTAAGGTCCAAAGGATCGTATTGATTACACTCAAAGGCAAACCAGAGCTCGGGAACCTACAGTTTTCCGAGAGACCTCACGGCGCTAAACCAGAGTCCGAGTCTCGGGGTGCCCCAGCATCCGTTCGTGAGAGGTCCTCGTACCAGTCACACTCAAAAGTGACCCAGAGATCGGGAGCTTTCAATTTTTAGGGGACCTCGCGGAATGGACTCGGCAGGCCTGCCCTGACAAAGAGTTCGGACCATGTGAGGGGGCCGCAGCTTCCATCCGAGAGTGGGTCTCGTGTCGATTATATCCGGAAGTGGTCCAGAGACCAGGAACTGGCGACCTTTAGAGGGTCTCACAGAATGGACTTGGGTGGCCTGCGCTGATCCAAGGCTCGGATGTTACAGCTCCCTTCCATAAGAGGACCTCGTACCGATCACACTCAAAAGTGACCAAGAGGCTGGAGATTGAAATGTTTAGAGTGCCTCGCAGAATAAACCCGGGTGGCCTGCGCTGAACCAGCGTCAACTCCACCCTGCTAGAGGGCCCCGGCTTCGGTTTGTGAGAGGACCCCACGCCGTTTACACCTTAAAGCAGCCTAGAGACTGGGAATCTAGCATTTTTAGGGGCCTCACTGAATGGACACGGATGGCTTGGGTCCATTCTGCCGTAGTGCCGCCCCTGCCTCAGGGTCTCGACTTCCGCCCGGAAAAGGGTCGGGTTGGTTTTTGGGTTAGCTAACGGCAAGCTGGACAAAAAAGTGTCTCCCGCAGGAGCCGCAGTCCCCCTCCCCCATGGTTTGAGCTATAGCATACGCCGTTGGGTGATGCATGGAAAGAAATGCATTGAAAACACATTTAGTTCCGGGTCCTCCGTTTTTATGACTTACAAAAATGACCAGAAACGGATTTTCATTGTCAAAAAATAGTTTTCTTTTCTTCATGTCATGTCAGGTCAGGTCCACAAGCATTACAATGCATAATATTGCATTACAGTTATTTGTTTTATTATATATATTTGTGTATACTATTAGACATACTGGCCTCAGGTCATTGACCCTTCACGCACAGCGTTGCATGAGAAAACGTACCAGACGATTTGTTTATTTTGCGTACATATATATATATACATATATATGTATATATCTTAACCCGCATTGGTATTTGGAGAGCACTTGGTGTGACTCTGAAACCCAAGTTAAACATTTCATTACTGTTCTTTCAAAAAGCTTTTCTAAGCAGTTCGACAAGGAAATCGGACAATAACGAGCAGGGTTACCTGGGTCTTTGCCTGGCTTTGGTAACGGTATAAAAATTGCCTCTTTCCGGCTTTCCGGGAAGATATTTGCACACTATAAGTCAGTAAATTGTTAGGCAAAAATTGTCATGTCGTAGTAGGCAAATGTCGGAAAAAGCAGGAATGTGTAACCTGTCGGGCCTAACCGAAATGTTCCCAGGAGACGCAGTGGCGTCTGCCAGCTCACACTCGGTAAACAGGGCATTGTAAATCTCAGTGTTGTCAGAGTTAAAGACATCATTTGACAGAATAAAGGAAATTACATTGTGCAACAAAATCATATTCGTAGTGCGCTACAGAACTTCGATGGGTTGTGCTGTTCGCTTAAACATTGGTAATTGTCTTTGGCTTTGTGATTCGAACATTATGATTTTGCAAGGTCGGAAAAGAGAGGCTGACACGTTTACACGCTATGGAACGGACCAGTCGCCATATTTGGCTTAGCGGTGTTTCATGTGTAAATTGGGCAATGGAGTTACTCCATGTGTGTCGTTTGGCGCATCGAATGATGTGTTTGGTTTTGGCTCGTACTTGTTTCGAAAAATAAGATGAGGGATATTTGTGTTGTAAATAACTACGAAAGGCGCGTTTACGACGTGCCGTAGTGTGCGTCACTTCTAGTATCCACCAGGGAACTAGTGTGCGACGCTTTGGAGGGGATGCCAGTGGAACTGCAGAGGACACCGCTATTAGAAGTGTGCGAGTGGTAAAATCAATGCCCTGTTCCTGTGAACGAAGAAACAACAAGGTCATTTTCACACATTTTCCAGAATAGCGTCCAGATGGCTTCTTGTATATTCCAACGAGGAATCTGTGTGAAAACCATTGCCTTTATGTTCGTCTCTGTGTATATTTTAAATAGGTGATGGTCACTATAATATGTATCGGAATCGACACTCCATTTAAAAAAAGGCACTTATCTCTGGAGAGCTTTGCGACAAAGCAATGGCTAAAAGCGCGCCATTTGTTTGAGAGAAGTACGTGGGTTCACCACTGTTGAGCAGAACAAGATTGCCGAGGTCCATAAAATCCTCGATGATGGCTTCTCGTATTATTACCCCAGACGGAATTATGAGCATTAAAATCTCCCAAGATAATAATAGTTCGTTTTCTAACTGAGCTGTAGGGTCACGAATGTCAGTAAAAACTCTGCATTGTCAGTGCAGGCGGTAAATAAAGCCAGCAAACTTCGATATACTGTTCGTTTGAACGCACCGTAAACACGATCGCTTGAAGCCTTGTGTGCAGATGGATTTGCGTGCGAATGATGTCACTGTTGATGTATACTGCTACATCACCACATTCCCGTGCGCCTGTGGCATTGCCGTGGCCGTTAAGTGAAAAGTTGGGTAGTGAAAAATTGTAGGGGTCAGTGCGTAAGCACCAAGTTTCTTGAATGGCTGTCTCAATGGGAGAAAGAAATAAGAAGAGAGATTTAGTCTCAGCCCGGTCAGATAAAAGTCCTCTGCAATTCCACTCTAAAATCAAACCCATTCCGACTTATGTACAGGACTGGGCACTTCTTGACCCCGAACCCCTTCAATTTTGATGAAATTTGGTAGACTCGCAGTGCCTGTGGAAAGACAGACATCCACCAGTTTTGAACTCTGAGTGGCGTCTGAGATCAAAGTTGCAGGTCATGGAAGGTCACCGATTTTTGCAAACATTGCATGATTTAAATCCCCATAGCTCTGTGAAAGGTCGTCGCAGAAAAGTGCAGTTAGCGCGACTCGATGCAAAAGGTTCCATCTTTCATAAATGGAGGTTTTTTCTGTTAAACTTGCGTTGACCTCTGAGTATGCCAAATTAACCTCAGTATGCCAAATTAACCTTTGAGTATGCCAAATTAACCTTTGACCTCAGTGTGCCAAATTAAGCATTTTCGGACTTAACCATGGTTTGCTCCTCTGGTCTTTGCGAAAATGTAGCACAGTAGGAGCTTTGGTATCTGCAATAATCGTGGAAAAAACATGCCTGGGCAAGCAGTCTGTGGAGATATGAGTCGCTGCAATGGAAAGTCGGTCTTTGACGGCCAATTTCCTACCTCCTCCCAATTGGACCGCTGGCTCCGCCCCTGGTTTGTGTTGCCAAAAAAGGATACTCGCCATTGTTCAGAATCAAGGGAATGCATGCCACTGAGAAAATCATATTGGGGAAGTTTGTGATGTCTTAGCATTGCAGGCTATCTAGTCATTCCTATAAAACTCCACCCCTGCTGCAAGTTCTGAAGATGTTTTCTTCTTAACGCATGGACGTCATTTTCGATAGGCCTGATAGAGCCCGAAGCATGAAATCCAGATGGAATATAATATATGAAAACCGAGATTAGTTCTTATTATGTTCTTCCTTAAGCTTTCTCTCCTTCGTACAAGATTTCCTCCTTGTCCTCCAGGCAAAAAAGCAGTCCTCCAAAAGTAAACAACGTTTCGTTCATTTCCCATGAACATCACCAGGCAAACCAATGTTCCTCTGAGCCCTAAAATCGGACGTTTATTTTGCCTGCAGGAAAAGAAGAGAAAGCTTTTACGAACAACAGAGAGCTCGAGGAAGGTAATTAGAACTAACTTTGCTGTCATCTTCAAGCAGACTTGCATTAATGAGAATCTGCTCCCTTAACACACACACACCGATATATATACATATATATGTGTACAACAATACATAATAAATATGCTCATAAGTATACAATATATAGGTTATATTTTATCAATTTAGTAATAAATAATAGATAATATGTGTGTGTGTGAGCACGTATGTTTGCATATGTCTCCGCGTGCGTGCGAGCATGCGTGCGAGTGTGTGTGTGTATTGCTTGTTGTTTCATACATTTTAAAAATAATAGAAAGTTACAAAAATTTCCCTTGGTCAAAAACCAGTGGACTAACTTCGTTGAGAACCTTACCCGGGGGTTACAGTTAGGCTGTCCGGCCCTTGGTCTGGCATTGCCAATCAATCTTTTTTTCCGTTTCGTGCTACCCCAAGGTGTTGTACAAGAACCCTCTAACGGTCATAATCGAGTTTCACCTTCTGTAATTGCCACGAGATGTCGGCACAATCGTTTTTCCTGATCTCGTTTTCTTTGTTCGCGTCAGGCCGCAGGAATATCACTCCCATGACTCACGGCGTCGGCGCTGTCCGTGGTCGGCGGCGATCCATAGCCGAGCATGAGTCGGAGTGAGTCCTGCCAAGAATCTCTAGAAACGCAGAATCTCGTTTGTCTACAGGCACTAGTGACTGAAGTCCACACAAGACGGAGTAACAGGCGCATAATTGGTATCAAATAAGATAGTCATGCGATATACATCAAGACGAAATAAGAGCTCCTGAACAAGAGACAATGTCTTATGCATCACTGTCTCCGAACAAACAGGTCGTAATCAACGACTTTTGCGCATTTTTATTCGTGTACGATGTATTTTGGTTCTAGGTGTTTCATATGTCTGTCCACCTTAATCCCTCCATTCTCCATATGGTAGGTGCCCTTTGCGATCACCTGAGCCTTGCATTCAGCGCAGCGGCGGGACGGCTACAGCTCTCGGCAATGGGATCCTTTTGCCGTATCCACAGCCTTGCCTCCCATTCCGCACGTGTCTAACGGCGTCTAAGTCTGAAAGCAGCGCTCTACATGCAGCAGCGTTCAGCTGAGCGTTCGCTGTCGTATTCCAATACCCTTTATCCGAAACATTTTACAAACCGGTGTTTGGTGGCCGGCTGTTACACCAACGGAAAAAGCCGACACTTGTCACCAGTCCCGCATTGGTTGCCCAGGGTACCCGCAGGCATGATTTCTGCTCGTCTGTCGCATATCCTTGACCCCTCTCCGCGGTTCGAAGGTTGTGCGACGTCTTCCGACCGCGCGGGCTCCAAACGAGCCGGGGCGACGTCGCCGCCTGCTGACGGGGGAGTCTGGCCGAGCGGGCTGCAGACCGTGAGCGAGGTTTCGCCAGGTGCCTGGCGTCGGTCGAGCGCCCCAGCCCTGGTCCGAACGCCCACACCCGACCTGTCTCGTTCTGTGTTGTTTGTTTTTGTGTTTGTTTTTTTGTAATGACGATTGGTCGGAAAGCCGCAGACCATTGCGGAAACCTTGAGATGTGCTAATAATACACAACGTTTGTGCCTGTCCTCACAATTCATCTCTTTCGTAATTCGGCACGGCGGCGTCCGCGCTCCGCAGGCCTCGGCCGGACGTTTCGTCACCGGGCAGGCGGCAATGGAGATCACTCAGGCCGGGCGCAGGGTAACCGTCCGCCCGTTGCTCCCGGCACGCCGCGCACGGACATTCGGCAGCCGCGCGGGCTTCAAATGACGGCCGCCGCTCGTCTGTTGGGGACGCTGGAGCAGTGACCGTCCCGTCCGAACACGGCGGGCTGCATGAACCCGAGCTCCGGCTTTGGTTTTAGGTGTGCAACAAAGTGGTGTTGTTTAGCGTGGCGCTGCACTTCTCCCACCCCCTGGTTTTATCGGAATATGACGCCCGACAGCCATTCCATCTGCCCGGCCGTGCTGCATCCGTCCCTGTGCCGGGGCGGATACAGCACGGATGCAGCGGAGCGCAGGTGCCCGCGGCCGGGTGTGGCCCGGCCGCGTGCTGCGGCCGGCGGGGACCGGTCCGGCGCCAGCGTCGCTTTCGCCACGCTGCGGCATCCCATGGCGCGGCGCCTTTCGCCGTCCGCGCGAGGTTTCACCATGTCCGGGGTCTCTGAAGGTCTGGACAGGGAGCAGCTCACCTGACCAGGCGGCTCTCACCGTCGAGCTCTTGCAGATCCATCGTCCTGCGTCCCTCCCCCTCTCTCTCTCTCTCTCTCACACACACACACACACACACACACACACACACACACGAGAACCTAATACGCAAACAAAGAACTGTTTTCGGCTTCAGGCAACCCCATGCTCTGAACCTACGGGACCGATCGCCAGCAACCTTTCACCGATCAACGCACCGTAAACCATTCACGTTTCCTTGGAGATCTCAGGTCAAGTCCATGACCTGGAGCCGAAAAAGGTCTCTGAGGTTTTGTTTAAAGTTTTGTTTCAAGGTTTTGTTTCAAGGCTCGTAGATTCTGTTTCTTTTGGTCATGAGATTGGTCTCAGGTCATCGAGTCCCAGCAAGGAAGCTAAGCTACGTACAGCGTGTCGACTGGTGGAGGTTCGGAGGTGATCCATCCCATAGGCTCAGAGCATGGAATCAATCACAGCCGATAACGGAGGTTGTTGTTTATTTTAGAGGCTATGGGCTTGACCAGAGGTTACAAAGTTCTGGTAAGAAAATTAAATCGTATATGTGGCATCCAGCGTTGAACTGGTAGTGACAGGTCCCAAAGACTCAGGTGATGGGATTTCCTGCAGACGAAAACGAAGGTTTTCGTTGATTTTAGAGGCCACGGAATCGACCTGAGGTGACCAGGTTCTGAAAAAGGGGACCAAATCACACATGGCTCGTCCACTGGCGAGTGTTTGGCGGTTATCGATCCGAAACGCACGGAACATACGATAGCCTGGCCGAAAACATATACTGTCGTTTTTAGAAGCCATTGACCTGTCCTGAGGCCATCAAGTTATCAAACGTAAAGGAAATCGTACTCGGCCCGTCAACTGGCAAGGGTTTGTGGCAAGGGTATGTGGTCTCAAAGGCTCGTAGGGTGAGATTGCCAGCAACTCGGATGTGGCAGCGCCGGAATTTTCTATGGGTTTTTGTTGGCCTTCAGCATGGCCTGGAGTGACCGTGTTTCGTAGATATGTGGAAATCAGATGCGCTGCGTTGATTGGTGAAGGTTTGAACCTAATCGATCTAATAAGCTCGGAGCTCGGGATTGCCTGCACAGAGGTGCAAGAAAATTTTAGGCTGTCACAAACCAAATCTGCCTCGGCGAAATCTGCCACAAAAGTTATGACACGGCCTGCCACAAACGTTGTCGCAGATATGACACCAGATGGCCGGTGGAAGCCAACTGCCCGTGTTGGAAGCATAGCAGCATCGGCAAAAAGGGAAGGTTTTTGCAGCAGGCTTTTCAGCGATGAGAACTAGATGAAGGGAGTGTTTTCTTTAGAAGGGATATGTAATATAAAATTCCGGTATGCCACTGACCGGAATTTTGCCACTGAAAGTCAAAAATGAGGCCCCGATTTCCAAGTTAATTTCGTATATCGATATCATCTGTAACTGTTGATAGCTGTACAATCCCGAAAAGCCTCAGCCTGTCAAAGCATTGTGCCACACAGGCCCCTACTCTGCCACACACTCTGGCAGGTGAGTTGGCTGTTTTTGTTTGCACCTCTGTGCCTGCAGTCAGTGCTGGTTGTATCGTCGTTACCGCGATTTCGGTCCTGCCTGGCGACGGGGGGGGGGGGCACTTCCGTCGGCGGCCGACGCTGCCGTGTATTGATCGCGGCTGTCCCGACCGGCGGCCGTCCACCGGCGACGACCGACGGCCGCCGGGCCGCTGCCGCCGCCGGCAGGAGGCGAATACGGCGGCGCACCGTACCACCGCCGCTGCCGAGACGAATACGGCGGTGAGTGGTGCCACCGCCGCTGCAGAGACGAATACGGCGGCGCACCGAGCCACCGCCGCTGCCGAGACGAATACGGCGGTGAGCGGTGCCACCGCCGCTGCAGAGACGAATACGGCGGCGCACCGAGCCACCGCCGCTGCAGAGATGAATACGGCGGCGCACCGAGCCACCGCCGCTGCCGAGACGAACACGGCGGCGCACCGTACCATCGCCGCCAAAAACAGATCAGTTTGTGAATTCAAGAAAAAAATGCAAAGACGCCTCCCTTTTTCGAATCATTGAGAATATCTATGATTTTTTAGTTTTTAATTTGCAAGTCTAAGGAGAGAAATCCATTCAGTTAGCCCTCGATGTATGCGCATAACGTCAAAATCAACCTAGAAAGGTCGGAGTTGTAACAAGTAAAAAAAATTGCCGTTCTTACTTTTGCCTCTGTATACATTTTCAAAATTTCTTCCTATGGAACGTAGTTCACTCCATGGCAAATATATATCCGTTCTGCGATCAAATCGAACAGGAAGTTCTTCAGATCTCGGGAGGAAGGGGGGAATAAACCTCCCCCCACACGGGAATGCGTTCTTGAGTGCTGGTTGCGGGTATAGGGTTAAGGCACAAAAGTTTCAGTTTTAAATTGGTGTTTAGCGAATGTGAGACGAATTTCGTTCAGCATTACGCTTTCAAAAAATCATCAGCGAGCTGAATCTGCCGCAGATGACACATTATCAATGAATCGTATTCACGGCAAATTGTTACTAGCATCGTGCTAGCACGTCAAATGATCCTCTACTTAAAAATGTTTGCATTCATATCTGAGCTTCTGGGCACGTCGGGCGTCCCCACTTCTCAAAACTCTTAGTGCTCTCTTGGTCCTGTTTGGTTTTTGCCCCCATTTCAACACACCTGTGGCCCTCTGAGTATTACGTGCACTGCTGCGCACATATGCTGCCGCCCGTTCTCTTGATCTATTCAACTCATTGCAATGATATTTTGTTGGCAGATAGCCGGCGCGGTGATCTTACGACCTAGGTAACGTCAGTCAAGGTCAGACGATTTAAGACGTGGATTAAGTATTACTCTTTCATTTCTTCAAATCTACTCAAGCGCTCGCAACCGAATTTTACGGTTATTTAATCCGTATGATTAATTCACGTACCGCAAGCCAAAATTGGCCTAGGCCAGGTCGTTTGAGGTCAGCTGAGGTCAACTGTATTTTAAAATGCTGATTGTGGCGAAACGGAGCATAAAAAGTGTAATGGGCTGTCAATAGGTCTGTTGCTATGTGTTTCGTGCTCAATTAAGACCTTGCACAGTATCTGAAATAGTTAGATTTGTACAGGTGTAAAGAACAGTTGGAACTTTCGTATTCTGATGTTGTGGAATGGAACAAGTATAAAAATTGAGCCCCTGTCAGGTACATCGCGACTTATCCAACAAAACTGAGGTGCCAAGACTGGAAAAGAAACGCTTATATCATCACTCCTTTTCTTAGATAAAGATAAAGCCATTCTGGTATCTTATTTGTGATTATTATCTTGCGATGTTTTCATCCATGTGACTTATGCATTTTCTTTACAATGTGCTCAGATTACCAATTTGTGCAAATACGTTCTGTTCTCTGCTACAGAAAGAAACCTAGTCATGAAACCCTGATCGCCTATTCTAGTTCTTCATGAAAATAGTTAGCAGTCCTATGGTATTTACCCGCCACCGCTTGGGGTATTCCCGTGCTTACGACCGCCTGGGGAGGATCAGATTCGACCCCCCACCACGTATATCTCCGGAACCAACAGTCGGGTCGGAAGAATTAAAACTGCGTTTTAAAAGGTCTCGTCCGTCTCATCTACAACGCTACCCTGTTTGATCCTAATTCAGTTACCTGTGGCACCACATGGAGGTGAAAATGGATCAAATCTGACCCATACTGATCCCCGTCTAATATCTCCGGAGTCAATTATCGAGTCAACGTGATTCGAATGCCATTCGATAGCTCTGGATTGCTCTGTCTTACAGCCAATCAGACCATAGTTTGATCAATAATGACGTCACAGTAAGGTTTAGATCGGTCGCACACAACCTGCCTCCTGATATCTTTATAACGAATGGTCGAATCGACATGATTCAGACCCCTTGCGATAGCTCTGCTCCAGTTCATTCCAAACCACTCATATGACCTTAATTCAGTCAATTTTGACCCCAAACGTAGGTCAAAATAAGTCGAAATTGACATCATTCCCATACCTCCGGAGCCAATGATCAAATCAACGTCATTCAGACTCCACTGGATAGTTCTGCTCCGAGTGATTTCAAAATGCACCAGTTGACTCTTGCTTCTCTTCCTCGTTCCTTCTTCGTGTCGCACAACTAAATACCAATAGATTATAAGACGATCACAGACAGACTTGTGCTCGACATCTTTTCGGTGATCCAGATCCGGGTCGTCACAGTCACTTAATACGGATCAGCATTTGAATCACGGTTACTTTTCAAATCCGATCTGAATCAAATGTGGTCCAGGCGCGGATCCAAGTGCGCGATGTGGGCTATCAATCCCCCTGAGATCTGAGAAGGAGCCCTCTCAGATTCAAAAGCGGCCCCGAAGAGGCCCGTATGAACTTCGCGGGGTCTCTGTAAAAACATGACGAGTTCTTGATGCAGTCAGGAAGGCCTGTGGGAAAGTTAGATGATCCCCTAGATGCATGGAGGGGCCCCTGAAGCTCCCAAAGTCCCCTGAGACCACAACAGGGCCCTAACACGGCACATTGTCAGACCGTCAGATTGCCTCTGACACCGCCAGAAGCTTCACAGGGTCCCTGAGACGGCCAAAATGAGGACTGAGCTCCTAGGACGGCATAGGGGCCCCTGGAACGGCACAGGGATCCCGAATGGGTTTTACGGACCAGTGTGAAAAGCTGAAGTTTGATGAGGTTGATGGTTGGTTGATGGTTCCTAAGTTCCGGGAGGGTTGATGAGACCCTAAGACGGCAAGGTGGCCCCTAAGATAGGTGGGACTAAAACCCCTGAAATTCTGCACGGGTCTGTGGAACCGCAAGAGGGGTTCCAAGACGGCAAAGGGTCCATGAAACCGCTTAAAGAGACCCAAGCCCATAGGGGGCTCTTATCGGCCTGTAGGGCACCCCTGCCGGTCTGTAGTGGCCAATGCCAGCCTGTGAGGGCTCCTGCCAGCCTGTAAGGGCCCCTTGCCGGCCTGCAGGGACTCCTGCCGGCTTGTAGGGCCCCCTGCCAGCCTGCAGGGCTCCTGCTTGCCTGTAATGGCTCCCTGCTGGCCTACAGGGGGCGCCATGCCGGCCTGCATGGGCCCCCTGCCGTTCTGTAAGGAGCCTCCTGTCGGTCTTTGGGATCCTGCCGGCCTGTGGGGACCACCTGCCGGTCTGCAGGGCTCCCTGCCGGCCTGTGGGCCCCTGTTGGCCTGTGGAGGGACTCCTTGTTGTTCTATGGTGCCCTGCCGGCCTGTAAGGGCCCCCTGTCGGTCGGAAGGGGCCGCTGCTTGCTTGTAGCTGCCCCCTGTCGGCATGAAGGGACCCCTGTTGACATGCAGGAGCCCTCGCCGCTGCCTGTAGGGCTCCCTGCCGGTCTGTGGGGGGAGGCTTGCTTACGGCATGTAGAGAGGCCCCCTGGCGTGCAGAGGAGCCCCCTGACGGTGTGCAGAGGGACCCCCTGACAGCCATGGAAGCCTCCAGTAAAAAAATATATTTTTGGCGCGATCATTGACAGTCAGAGAAGAGCCAGCTGGTTGTAACCAGTAACGTTTCGGAACGGTAAACGTACACTGTCGTAAAATTTTCACCGGCCGTCTACTCATAGGATACGGGTTCGACATTGGTCACGAACCCCCCACTTCCAAAATGATGGGCCGATTGTACCCCTCTGCGAGCCTCTTGTGAACCGTTATGTTGATATTTTTGTCCTGGAAGCCCACATAACGTGAGGGGGTCAGCCGCTGGGCGAGGATCCCCCGAAATTTTTGGCTGTCTGCGCCCCTGTCCCCAAGTGTGTTGGGCGGGCTTCTGGCTCAGAAAAGGTCCCCCTGAGACCGCTAGTGAAACCCCTGAAGCGCCAGATATATCCCATGAAACAGAGGAAGACCCCTGATACAGCCATGGAGACTACCAGAGACGATCAGAAGGCCCATGACATTCCACTGGGGCCCTGAAATCGCCAAAAGGTCTTTTGTTTTTGCCAGAGGGCCACAGAGACGGCGAAAATTCTCCCCAGAGACGAGAAAAGGGGCATCAGGACCACAGGGGTCCACTGAGAAAGCTAGAGAGAGCGTTTGAGACTGCTAATTAGAAATCTCTAGCAAAAGGGTCCCCTGAGACGACCAGAGGGGTTCCTGAAACTACTAAACCTTGAGACGTCCAGACTGCTCCTGAAACGGCCAAAGGACCTAGAGCATTACCTGAGGCGCCTCTGTCACGGCAGAGAGAGGCTCATAAGAGGGCCCTTGTTACTGCCTGAGGGGCCTCTTAGACGGCGAAAATTTCCAAGGGACGACAAGAGGGAACCCCAGATGGCCTAAATGTCCCTTAAGATGCTAGATGGTTCCATGACACCGCCTCAGGTGTGCCTGAAACTGTCAAAGGAGCGCCTGAGACGTTCCAAGGGACACGTGAAATTGTAAAAGGATCCTGAGACCACTAGAGGGCCCTGACACGGCAGACGGCACGAGGTCACCAAAAAGCTAGCAAAAAAGTATCCAGAGGGTATGAGGGGCAGAGGGACTCCTGGACCAAATACAGACATGACATTCCAGGTACGGGTAGGGACGCAACTGTCTAAAATCTGGCCGTTGTTGTCATATTTCGGGCACTTTGTACGGGAACAAAACGAAAATTTTCTGAAATGAGCTGACGGGCTTGATTCTTTTTCCTCTTACTTTATAAAGAAAAAACGCAAAATTACATGACATATTTAATCCTAAACCCGAGCAGATCAACATTTTTTCGTATCTGAAGAGTAAAAAAATGGGGGGCAGGCCGGGAGGGGGCCCCGCGCTGACCATTCGCTACCCCCTTCTTCTCGCCTTAGCGAAATCCTGGATCCGCCCCTGATGTAGTGCACACCAATTTTTACAAAACCTATCCAGATCAAACATTGATTCAAGAGCTCTTCGTTGATTCGGATCAATCATTGCTTCAAAATATTAACTGCATATCAACGTAGTCACATATACATATACACATACACACACACACACACACACATATATATATATATATATATATATACAATGTACGTAAAATGACAACGCTTGTATATATATATATATATATATATATATATAACGTAAGTAAAATGGCAACGCTTGTGTTACACCATATATGCATATGGAAGATGCCTACATACATACAATGTACACGTATACAAATATACTCCATGGAAAATTGCTTATAGTTAGCTAGGCTCTTCTTTCTGGGTATTTCACTGACATAACAGGCAGAAATGTAGCATAGTATCAGTATGCACTCAAAATTAGAACATAACCACGCAGTCATAGCTTCGGGTGTTCGTACATAGCAGCTTTGGCTACTGACTACTAGATTTTGACGCTAATTGTTCCTTGATATATCCATCGCTATTTTTCCAATTACAGCGCACTAGTGACAGTAACGTCCCATATTTTCAGACTGATGGTGCAGTTGATCCGGATCAAAATCAGGATCACAAAGCCTGGATTCGAATCAGCATTTGAATCACGACTGTTTTTCTAAAATTTGGAGCCGAATCAAATGTAATTAATTGCTGCAATTCAAAATTGATCCGGATCTTATGCGATTCGCCCAAAAATCATGTGATTCTTGATCTGGCTCAGAATCATACACGAGTCTGGCCACAGAACTACCTACCGCGGCGCGGCACACAACTGCCGACGGCGGCGCGGCCGACGCAACGCTGCGTGGTATGTGCTGGGTCACTCTAGCGCATCCTAATTTACTTTGAGAGAACAGGGACTCAAAAAGGGAAGCAGATGGCTTGGACCCATATTTCAACTCCTGGAAATCAGACACGTCCTTCTCATGAGGTCGTGGCAAGGTCAAGGCTGGTCATGTCAGGTCGTTCAGCTACCGTCTATTTTTTTCTGACGGTTGCTAAACACGTACTAAACGAATCTTCATGTTTTACGCGTCTTAAGAGTGGTTACATACTGTTGTTTGGAATAGACCAAGATAAAATCAGTCAGTGATCTACAGGTCAAAAAGACCAAGCACCCGCCACACGTGGAACTCAGTTGTCTGGACTCTGTTTTCTTATCCACCCGACATCAATCACATGAATTATTATATCATATTATATTACCCTCAGCTATCTACTGTTAGGTAAGTGCCCGTGCAACAGTACTGTACCAAGTATCTAACGATACTGTGCCATTCCAGTGAATACCTGCTGGGCGCTGTCGAATGGTTGGCTGGGACCATTGACAACGGCCGCGTCGCGTCGCTAACGACGATCGATTTCACCATAACCTTCGACAGTGTCGACCATGGCGTCCTTCTGAACAGACTGGAGTGGTGTGGTGTATCCTCCTAATGGCTCCGGAACTGCCTTAGCGGCCGGAGGCAGGTGATCGGCAGTGGCTCGGAGACCCTTCCGCTGTCACTTGGAGTGCCGCAAGGATCCCTGGTCGCCCCAATCTTCTTCCTCATCTTTGTCAGAGATCTGTCCAGTTTCCTTCTCCTGGTCGCCTACTGTCCTATGTCGACGACATCCAGCTCCTTGATTCCATCGCTTCCGATGACGTCGGCCTGTCCAGTCTGAAATCCCGCATCGAGGAGTCCATGCAGTGCCTTCAAATGATAACGCCCCCCCCCCCATTCGTCAGCACCAATAGGAATGACCTGACGCGGCCAGTCCGTCTCATGTAGTGGGCGGAGCCTAACGTTGATTAAACGACGTTATTAAACGACGTTAGGATGTCTTAATCTCGGGTATTGTACCCAAATTTTCCACATTTCCAGTTTAAGGAACGTAATCATTTTTTATGTTCGACTGAACCTTTTCCGGAAATCGGCGCTTTAGCTGAAATGGAGAAATGCAGAAGTTCATCAACGTCATTGTCAGTTATTAAAAAAAAAATAGTACACGCAGCGTTTAACACCGACAGCGTTATGGGACACATAATCGCGCTGGCACGCCACCAACACCGGCAGGGCCGCGAGAGACCGGGCAGCGTGCACGGCACGGAAATCCCGTCTCAGTGACGTGGCCGCTGTGCCCGATAAGGCCGCTACTGGCGCGCGCATATGGCGCCCTGTCCGGCGCTGGTTTTAATACGACGGTCATGCGGGCAGCACGGCGCCGCCGAGGGCATTTACCGCAGTCTCAGAACAGCCGCCAGCGAGCTGCGGGCTGTCCAACAGCTACAGACGCAGCAACGGGAAGCACCCGCGCGTATCCACGTCGGCACCCTCGCGTCCAAACGGAGGCCCGGAACACATGCTGTGTTGTGCATTTACGTTTTACGCATTTGCATTTTATGTTAAGCTTATGATACGTTTCCAACCTATTGTGAATTTTGAACTGGTGTTGCGTTCTTTGTTGCTTCAGACCCTGATTGCTGGTCGTTATCAAATCATTGCCACGGATCCTGCACATGTTCGAACCCTTTGCGGGGCTTCTGTTTATTGGGTTAGAAAAAATATTTTTCACCACTTGCTCGCTCGTGGTGAATTCACAACGTAACGCACAACTGCGCGAACGTTTCGGAGCGTTTGACCAAATCAAGGTAGTCCGATAACTCGTGGCGGCCGAGGCCTGCGGACGACAAAAAAAGCACCTGAGGTGTTGTAACGTGGCCGAGCGGGCGTAAGGGTGCATGGCCTCATAGCGCCCACTCCCGCCTTTCTCTTTTCCAGGGCGGGTATTCAGCGGCCGATAGTATCCCGCCGCGGCCCGTCAGACGACCCGGCTCCGACAGACAGAACTGCCATTGTCGTCCGGACCCGGTTGGGTAAGAACTTTCCCCGGTGGTTGGCGAGGTATTGCGCCCACCGTCCTGTGCGCTCTCCGGTCTCGGGTGGGGTGCGCTTCTGACGTCCGACTCGGGTGCTTCGGCTCAGTGCAATCAAATTAACGCGTGGGCGCGATCTGAAAGCAATTCAAAAGCGCTTTTGAAAAGGTTCTGGTCGGCTGCAGCAGGTCGGCTGCATTAACTGCAACGGACGTTGAACTAGTTAGTGAAACCATTCGGCCTTGCTTCTAGCTAGCACTGGGCGCCGAATGACCCTGCAGTCGGTGCGCCCCTAAGCCCCAATAACCAACCAACCAACTTCTAGCTAGCACGAGTTTCTTTTCAGTGGGTGGGCTGAAATAGACGGAAGTCTCTGATCGGCATGTGAACATACCGATGATAGGTGCCTAATGAGAGCAACGTCCAGAATTGTCGACAGTAAAGCAAGTACAATGGTATTTTTCTTTGAGAGGATTTTCAACCCGGAGTTTTGGAGTTCTCAGAATGAAGCACATGCATGGTAACGTCTCCATCGGCCGGGTTTGCTCGTCTTTCTCACCAGGGAGCCTAGCCCCCTCTGGAATGCTTCCCAGCACGTGATCGCCTAACCGGCTCTGCCGCCCGGCGTCCAGCTCCCGGCCACAGACCCTTGGCAGAGTGTTGAGGAATGTGGAGCCTGGCGGCCGACCGGATCGCGGCACCCCAGCGGGCCCCATCCCAAAACGGTCCGGCACGCGGCACCGCCGGCCGGGCCGGATCGGTGCCGGACGGCCTCGCCGGCGCGCAGCTCTCGCCACCATGACGCCAGCTCGACCGCAGCTCGGCGGCCGGTTCGTGGAACAGCGCAGGCCCCACGCGGCTGCCAGCAGTGAATTCCGTTCCGGCTGACGGCAGCGGCCGACCGCTATCTTCTCCGGGGCCAGAGAGAGAGAGAGAGAGAGAGAGAGAGGCCCACGGCCAGCAATGGAGCAGAGACCGGTCCTTCAGAGACACGACGACGGCCGGGCTGCGGGGGGAGACAGGCAGAGGTGGCGGAAAAGCCAGGCAGAGGCAGATGAAGCGGTGCAAGGAAGAGCGATGGGCAGAGATGAGGGAAGCGCCAGGCGGAGGGGTGGACGGTCAGAGCCAGCCCGCCTGTCCGGTGCGGACCGGTCCAAAGACAGTGGCAGAGGCGCAGAGGCTGGCCGAGCTCTGTTGCCGGGTCCGCTGTGACGGTGGTGTTCCCCGGCCGGTACCCGGCAAACAGGGCGGACAGGCGGCCGGCCAGACGGCTCCGTCCGGCCGGTGTCGGCAGTCGACCCGGGAAACCGCCTCGAGGTAACCAAAAGCAACCAGGCCTGCGGCTGGCCGGTCTGACACAGGCACAAAGGGCGCCGGCAAACCGACTGCTGCCTGAATATGGCCGGAGGGCGGAGAGCCGAGTCAGCGGCCGGCCTGGCAGAGGCCCAGGCGACGTCATCACACCGCGCTCAGCCGCACTGACGGCACCCACCACCGACCGGGCACGTGGTGCAAATATATGTTAGGTGAAATTCTTTGTTCGCAAATATCTCAGAGCAACCAGCCAACGCTTGGGGTAACGGGGCACCACCAAAAGCCAGCCAAGACATAAAAAAGCTACACACGTGATTCCTCTTTTGTCGTGCTTCTGCGTTCATGAGTCGACATAAGGAAAATGGCTTGCCTTAAGTTGATTACACCCGATGGTGTGGTAACACGAGCTCGACGCTCTTTTTGAGGAGCTGTGCTGAGTTGTTTAGCCTCCGTCAGCGGAACAACTATCCCGTGGTTAAGCTACGTCCTTCCACTCGAATTCGTCTCAACAACTATATAAGTTCACGTGTATGTTTGTCGTGGTGACTTGTTCCAAGCTCTAACGGTAATTTTCCGAGGCCATCGGCAACCGATACCACGGAATCCGAAACGCAAAGCTGGTTCCGTCCGCCATCTTCGGCGTGGAGTGGGGGGGGGGAGCGGGAAACGTTCGGTCCGGAGGCACCGCCGCTCCAGTAGCCGGGGCCCGTTTCCTGGCTGTCAGGGTTAGGGGCCGGGCGACGGTGTAGCCGTGTACCTCATCAGTCGGAGTTAATCTGGGAGCGTTCGCCGCCAGACCAGGAAGAGAGGTGGACGCTCGGCTGCCTGGCCCTGTTGACCCTGACGTGTATGGTGAACGCGCCCTCAGCGCAGGGCATGATCGCCAATTTCGAGATCTCCTTGCTGAATCTCCCGCCCCATTCTGCCCAGTCTGGTTCGCTTCGGCACAACAGAAGGCCGGAAAAAGTCGGTATCTGCCCGTCACTCGTTTGACGAGAGGAGATGGAAATGAGTCCGATACAGTTCCGCGGTTTCTTCTTAACCCTTTTCCCGGAGGGCTAGACGGTATGGCCGATTTCCGGCAGGGGACAGATTGGCTCCCCCCCCGAGATCTCGAGAAGTACACACCCAATTTCACTGCAACAAACGGCAATCGATTTGCCATGACGTAAACTACATTTTTACAAAAAAAAAGTTCCAAAATCTTCAAAGGGGTGAATACGGGGAAAGAAATCAAAATGAGGGATATTTTTGGATTTGTAATAACTTTGTTGTTTATGGGCCGATTTTGATGAAATTGGCATCCATCGAGAATTTATGCATGGGGCCTTCACCAGTGGTCCTCATGTTTGGAACTTTGGGGAAATTCATATGCTTTCACAGGGTCACGAAAATGAAAGAACTGGTTTTGCAAAGACGGGATAAACAAAAAAGTCAAAAACGCTTTTTTGCCTTTTACTAGTCATGTTATGCTGAAGAACTACAAATCGCGTTACATTTATTGTATAATGTTAGGATAGGCGGCGCCAGGGCATGAAAGAGGGGGAACTATCATGGTCACATGTTCATCAGGCCAACTTACGACCTTTGACCTTAAATGACCTCCAGTGACCTTAGAGTCACGTGGAGTGATTTTGAGTGCAATCTGTATTCTTTGAAACCCTTTCAAATCATTTGAATCTACTCTATTTCTAACATCCCATTTTGCGGCTGTCGTGATAAAGGGCACGCGCACAAACATTTTAGGTCATAGCTCCGTGACCCAACCTGATATCAATCTGGAACTTAGTACACAAGTAGATGGCACCCTTCTACGTCACATATATTCTGGGTCTACTGTTTGGAACAATAAAGGCGAAATTATTACTATGAAATCAAAATTTGGCTTTTGCTTTGACCTGGTCGTGTGAAATAACCTCAAATTAACAAAATGGTATTTCTATGCTTGCTTAGTTATTTGCCCATGCATCCATATAAAGTTTTAATTTCCGTCTTAAAAACACTATTATCAGCAGCCATTTTCCTTTTACCTCCAAGAGGACCAAAATGGCTTGAGGTGCCTCCAAAAAATGTTCCCTGACTCCGCCCTATGAGTAGAATTGAATTACGAAATTTCGTTATTGTACGAAGAAAGAATAGATAGAAAACTGACCAAGGTTCGTAAAGCCACGTCAGAAACCCTGGCATTGGCAAGCAAAAAATCCGAGGGGAGCGGATTCCGCTCCCCTGCCGGGAATGGGGTTAATGCCAGTTTATACCACTCCCTCGCCTGCTTCCTCCCGTGACGGGGCGAAGGGATCAGAACGATCGCTCCCGTCCCTGCTCACTTGTTCCACCCCCAGACGGTGTGTGTGTGACCGGCGCCGTTTGCCAGGTCTGACGACGTCCCGGAGACGGCCGCGGGGTGACCGGAGGTCGGCTCGGCGCCTGCTCGGCAGCGCCGGCCGCCGACCTCGGCCGGCTCGGTTTCGGGTCAGGCGGCCGCCGCCGGCCCAGCACGCCTGGCCCCGATTCGGCGGTGTGCCGGCTCGGCCTTGGACGCCGGCTCGGCGCGGAGAACCAGCCGGCCCGGCGGAGGCCGACATAAACACGGCGGACGGTGGCGCGGCTCCGCTCCGGCCGCCCTGAGACCGGCCGGCCGATCGGGCGCCGGTTGGCCGCCGTCCGCCAGCGCGCGGCGGCCGCCGCCGCTTGGCGTGACAGGAGCCACTCCCTCGGTCGCCTCTGGCCTCCACAACACGCGTGAGCAGACGGAATTCTGCCGGCCCGAGATGGCGGACTCTGCTCCGACCGTCATCGGCCGACGTCAGAGACGTCACTGCTCCACTGAAGCCCGACAGGCTGGATACGATTTTGAATTTGTTTGGCTGCGTAGCGTTCTGGCCGGGCGCGGGCTGCAGCAGCCTTCATCTGGGGATTAGGGACTGAGGCAATCATAAACACTCTGGCGCGCTCCTAATATCAGCCACCAGAATGCTGCAACGTTCCTCTTCTTGAAGACAATCAGTTTTCACTCCAACCACTGCGCATCAAGGTTTCAACATATCACGGGGTGTCGTTTTGCCTAAGTGATCGGGGGCCGGGGTGGGGGTTCGACAGCCTCCCTTCATGTACGTTTCTCAGCGGGTTTAGCCCACTCTGTTTTGACCAAGGGCAGTTTTTACTTTTTATTTTAGTATCATTGATCAAATAGCCTACTATATAGGCAATGTCATTGAGTCATGTTAAACTTTGTTTCATACTCTGCTTAACTGTTATCTCTGGTGGCCATTATTTTCGTAATTATTGTCCATTTATCTTGTTAAAACAGGCAGAAAACATTTGGGGGGCTTAACCAACACTGGGGCCCAAATCAACGCGTGGGGGGTGAGCGGCCCCCAGAAAAGAATGCAAATCGACACCCCTGGCACATCATAAAACATACCACCAAAATTTCATCTGGTCCGTCCGGCTCGGCAGTTTTCCTCCATCTTACAGGAGGTGCCTGGACACGAAACCGGACTCCGTCATGCAGGCCCGGTTTTCGGCACTGCTGAAGCTGGTGGCGGCGAGCGGCGGCCGGCGCGGCGGCGGCGGCGGCCCTGTGACCCGGTTCCGGCGGCGCCTGCGGCTGTGGTCGTGCTGTGCGCCACGCACGGAGCCGCCTCGGCCGACCGGCGCCCCAGTCCGCGGCCCGGTCCGCCTACTTTAGTGTTCCAGTCTGGCCCCGTATCCTTCACCATGGCAGCTCGATATCTGAGGCCGAATCCAGCAACCGGAGCCGCTGATGGCTATTGATTAAATAGCGTCTAAGACCGCTGCACTTCTTTTGTTTTTGGACTGGCCACTGTTATATATCGGGGTTTGGCTGGTGGTTTATTGGGTTATTTAACGACGTTTTCCAGGGCCATTACCAGGGCCATTTCGCGCCGCAACTTCTCACGCCAGTTGTCGCAGAGGACGGCGAAACGTCGCTATTACCCGGACTCGAACCGGGGACCTCTCGGCCACAAGGCGAGCACGGTAACTACTACACTGCACCGTCCCCTACCGGAGGTTTTGAATAGACACTTCGTTGTATAGTGCTTGGTTAGTGATTATCTGAGCGTTGATCATTTTAAGCTACCAAAAATCCTGGCAAGTAAAAAGAACGGTGTAGCGGTTCCTAACAGAAAACACCAACAAGTAGCAATTGGCTGCCCAGACACGTGATCTGTTTTTAAGGGCATTTTTCCTTGGTAAGCGATAAAAATATGCACAAATCACCAGTCCACGACACGAGCGGACGTAGCCTACACGCAACTGAATGCAGACAGGAAGGCGCTCGCGGATAAATTCAGTCCTATGGTCGCAGTCCGGCAGGCGCATTAAAGCCAGCGTTTCCTATCTCGGCCAACCCGGATCCCAAACGGATAGCACAGATGACTTTTGGGGTACCACTGAGGGCTACATGAGGGCCGTAGTTTCTCATCAGCATCCACGGCATGAAACACGTTTTCTAACAGAAAATGAAGGTCTCGGAAAAACGTTTTGTTTTAAAACTCGTACATAGAGACACTGGCTGAGTCGGCGTGCGATTAGAGATGGTCAGCTTCGTTCCGTCGAACACGGAACGAACACGTGGCCGGCTGGATGGACCAGGCCGGCTGGGTGGACTAGGCCGACTGAGAGCACGTGGCCGACTGGGAGGACGTGGGGCCGACTGGGAGGACGTGGGGCCGACTGGGAGGACGTGGGGCCGACTGGACGGACGTGGGGCCGACTGGGAGGACGTGGGGCCGACTGGACGGACGTGGGGCCGACTGGACGGACGTGGGGCCGACTGGACGGACATGGGGCCGACTGGACGGACGTGGGGCCGACTGGACGGACGTGGGGCCGACTGGACGGACGTGGGGCCGACTGGACGGACGTGGGGCCGACTGGACGGACGTGGGGCCGACTGGACGGACGTGGGGCCGACTGGACGGACGTGGGGCCGACTGAGAGCACGTGGCCGACTGGACGGACGTGGGGCCGACTGGACGGACGTGGGGCCGACTGAGAGCACGTGGCCGACTGGACGGACGTGGGGCCGACTGGACGGACGTGGGGCCGACTGGACGGACGTGGGGCCGACTGGACGGACGTGGGGCCGACTGGGAGGACGTGGGACTGACGGAGAGAACGTGGAGCCGACTGGACGGCCGACTGGGAGGACGTGGAGCCGACTGGACGGCCGACTGGGAGGACGTGGGGCCGACTGGACGGCAGACTGGGAGGATGTGGGGCCGACCTGAAGCATGTGTCGGCAGGGGCCGACTGGGCGGAGGTCGCTGGCTGGACGAAGGAGGCCGACTGGGACAGTGGAGCCGACTGGGTCGACAGTCATCGCCACGATGAGGAACGATATTTTTCTATTTAGGTTGCGGCCCTTTTATTTAAACAACCGAAGAGTTTTGGGGTTTCTCAAGGTAACAAAATGCTCAAAACTATCCAAATCATGCATAACCTTGCTGGTTTTTTTTAAAATTGTTTTTACTCGGAGAAGTCCACACATTCTTCGATAAGCCACTGATGTGCTGATTTCGTTTTTCGTATGCAAAGGCGTTATTTTGAACCTTCGATATCCTATCAGATTGGGAAAAAGTCGTGGAGAATGAATGAACATAGGGAAAATCTTCGAAATGTAAGCAGTTGGGTGAAATTCATGTCTACAGCATCTTTCTGCATGGGGGAGGCAAAAAGGGGGTTTACCCATCTTTTGGCCTGGGAGCAAGTGCCCCTTGCCTCCCCCCCCCCCGTCCGCCGTTGTGTGGTTTTACACATCATCTGGATTGTAAGCAGGCTTATGCTCGACTCAGAGTTGACTCAGAATCAACTAGTGAGTCAACTCAGGTTTCATGAGTGGTGAGTTGAATCGATCCTTTGGGAAATGCTTGAGTCGAGTCATTAGTTGTCACTTGCATCCATTTCAGTCAAAAATCATTCGACTCAATTGTAATTCGAAATTGTCAAATAACAAGATTCAGCTAGTCAGTCCAACAAGACTAGTCCTGGATTAGACAAGTCTAGTAATAGTACTAGAAAGTCTAGTCCAGGTTCTTTTGGGAATCTTTGAATGTCGTTTTAAAGGGCACTCCAGTCGAGCTCATTGTCTGATCACATGCGTTATAAGTTAGGTCTTCCATAAATTTGATATAACACTACTTAAGATTATTTAGGTTTTAGACCGTGTCCCTAACATTTTCATCATAGTGCTTTATTGGTGGAAAACATCTCTATTGTTTTCACGTGTCGACGTAAAACATTCTCCGTGAAGTTCTGGGTTTGCTTGAAAGCATTGTTTGTGCTTCGCGTTTTTTTTTTTTGCCACGTTCTGAACATAGATGGAACCTGTTTGCGCTTTTAAGTGTCAAATGGCATGCATGAACGAACCGCATATCTTGACCAGCTTGCGTACTGGTCAGTACCTGCGACAGTTGTACATGATAACCATGCACACACCTTGAACACCGCTCCACTATTTCTACATATTGTGGTTCGTTCATTGCCGCTTGAAAAATGGACGGCGTGGCGCGTGGATTACCAAGTGCTGGTGCCAGCGTAAATCTTGCCGGGTAAAAATACCTTTTATGTGCCATTTCGAATCCATTACTGACAGTAGTGGTTTGAGGTCCCGAACACGTGTTTTGGAGGCATGCCTCTTAAAGCACGTTTGTCGCCTGCGACGCCATTAAAACGGACCAGTTTAAATCGGCATGTATTTATAATTATATGCATTTATTATTTTGCATATTTGCATGATTCGATAATGATTCAAAGGCTAAGAGAAGGCGATTATGATTTTGATCCGGCTCACATTGAAAAACGGTGAATCGGTTGGATTCCGATTCAAAGACAATTTTAACTGCGAGGGATCGATTCGATTTCCGAGGTTCACATTTGAATTTTATGCGAAAGCCCAACAGCTGTGTTATTTGCGATTAATGCAACAGCCAAGTCTGGGGTATTGTGTTCTCATGAGGTCTGCTTAAGACTGTGGGACATTATTAGGCAAAATAATGAGATGTATCATACTGTATGGCATTTTTATGCATGGATATAGAGCACTGTATCCAAATTCATTTTTCATTGGCTGCCAAGATGTAAAGAATGCCAAGATGTAACTATTTTCGTGTCTAAGTCAAACATGAGGATAAAATGTTCAGCTGCAATCACCAGCCAGAAATAACGCATTTTACATTTCGTTCTATCAAGAAGTAAATATTACATTACATTAAGTCGCAAACACAAACTAATGAGCAACATCTTTCTGGGCTGCTCAGAAGAAGCGGCACCGAGTCCTTGAAAATGGATTAAAGAAGTAAAAAACCTTCCGAGGTTCCATTCATCTCCTCAAAAGCGATCTTATTCGTTGCCTTCATTCTTTCAAGACGTTTCGCGAGACTGCCTTTTTGTCGGTAATGCTTCAATCGTTTTGTTCGTGCCATTGTTCACAGCACATTCTCTCGGGTTTCTGTCAACTTACCCAACTTTTTTGCACTTCACCAAGCGTGACCTATTTGGTGCAAACGCAAATGCACCGACTGTGATAAAACTGTAACCAAACAGCCAACTTTGCAGCGTGCTTCCATGAACGGGAGAGGCTCTGTCTGCATCGCGCAGAATTTTACTAAACCGCGTGACTGTCTTATCCTTGGTCTTGCCCTCTTCCAAGACTTCCATGCTCACTTTGCCTCAGGCTTGAATTCTTTGTAAGTAGCAAAGAACTCTTGCTAACTAAGTAGCAACAAACTCTTGTAGTCCGTTGATATGTTTATCAAAGCATAACCAACGACGGTTGCAAAAGTAGACGCCTGTTTACATGAGTCATCTTTGTGCTTGTTGATTTGTCCGATTCGCCTGGGCCTGTTTGTTCCAACCAAGTGTTTTTGGTTGATTTTGATAGCCTATGCGCAAATGAAGAATGTTTAATTAATTAAATCAACCAATCTATGCAAAGGCTTACTCTCCATATAGTCATTTATTCATAATTCGTTACAACATTTATAACGGAAAACAATGTAAAAGGTGTAGTATGCAATTTGTTGCAAACTTAACATCATTCATCATGGGCGGACTTGTAACCTAACTGTTTTTGTAGTTGCCGAGGAAAACAGAGTGCCACATTGTTTTTGCTCATATGGCTACTAAACCGAAAAAGTAGTGCATAAGGAGAAACTTGCAAGATTTGCTTGAAGATTCTTCACCATGTGAATTCTTTATCATGTGAAAAATAATGATGGTTAAAGAAATGTGTTTAGTAACGTCGTTTTTATAGTGTAGAGGCTCAGCAAAATCCATGATCTTTCAGTGGGTAAACAGTATTTCCATTGTCTACCCTACCCCACTATTCTTCAGCTCATTTCCTAATCTCATTTGGTTCTACACCCAACGCTGACAGGCATCATGGTCATGCTTATAAACACCGATGGTAAATGATCCCATTTATGACGTAAATAAAACATTCTTTTAAATGTTTGGGGAACTGATTCCGGGAATCGATCCCTTCCGACTTCCGACTTTTGGAGTAATTCGATTCTGATTCCTGGCCAGGGGTGTCAATTTTTCTGTAAATGATTGGGAGCCAAGCCGAGGGCCCGACAACCTAACCTCCCTCCCATTCCAAATGCGGGGTTTTCAACGAATTTAGCCCACTTTGTTTTGACGAACGAAAATTTGCAAATTTTTTTGCTACTATTTATGAAATAAAAATTACATTTATCACCATGTATATAGGTTTATATATATAGAAGATAGAAGGATAGATACTTCGCGTTAGGCTATATTCTTTACTTTCTGCCTATCTCTTATAAATTGCGGCCGTTCCTTTCCTTATTTCACATTTCCCTTTAAAATTGGCGGAAAATACTGGGGGGTGGGACCGAAGCAACATGGGTGGGAGGCCCAAGTCAACAATGGGGTGGGCCACGGCCCTCTCAAAACAATACAAATACATAATACAAAAGAATGCAAAAGTAAAAAAGGTATCAAATTCCCTTGTTCCTGGCCCAAAACGCAGTTCTGGTTCTGATTCTGATTCTCGAAGAGCTGGAAAATCAACATCGATTCTGGATCACTTGCAAATCTGGCTGTCATTTACATTTGCTGCTCGAATCACTGCTTTCTTGTGTGAAATGTATTTCTTCCCCTGAGAAGTCAGTACATCACGGCTGCCTAAGGTTATGTCATCAACTCTTGTTCAGATGTGTTTGCGGTCTGATGCGCTAACCGTCCAACAGATTAAATTTAGGCATCGTACGATGAGCCACCGCTGAGGTATTTGCCACCAGCGTAGCCAAAGGGGGATCCTGGACCCTAGGCCCTCATTTCTTAGTGAAACCCATTGCACATCGTCTCCCCAGCAGACGGTTTTCGTATGATTTCAGTTCTCACTGAGCTCTGCGCGTCCCCCTTAAGAAAATCCTGACAACGCCCCTGACACTTGCACAGCATAGAAAGCATAGAATACCGGCTGCCCTGAGCACGCCTGGTGCGAGTTTACCTTTGAGTGACGCTGTTGGCAGCACCAGTTAACTGAGAACAGCTACATTCCCGATGGCACAGCTTTCTTTAAATGACCAATTCTGGTGGCATTTACTTATCCTACCTTGCACAAAAACTGTGCTGTTTTCTGCTTATTGAGATACATAACAAGAAGATAAAGATCTGCAATTTCTAGTGTGCTCTGATTATTTCTGTGTCACTTGTGATAATGGCAAATGTTTTTGTTTGAATTGCTTTTGTCTTTGTGCCAGAAACACTCTCTAAAGCACTTCAAGTCAAATTTAACGAGTTGGAGTTGAATGGACTCATATTTCTGTCAGGTTTGAGCCGACTCATTTCGCAAAAAAAGTGCTTTGAATCTGAGTCGATTGAGTTGGCATTCTGTGAGTCAGAGTTCGGTACACTCAAAAACTTTCATTTGAGGATAATTTGTTTTTGTAATACACACTCTAGTATTTATCATAAAAAGTAAATGTCGATCATCCTTAATCACGTCAGGGCTAATTTAGTATTTAACTAGCCTTGTTCAGGTCCCTGGATCTGCCCCTGCCATCACCAGCAGCGCTCTGGATGTGGGACGCCCAGTCAGCTGTTGCTCGGTGGTTCTGGAATGACGCGCGCTTTGTGCGAGAGATCCCCGCTGCGGGACGAGTCAGACGCCAATGCCAGGGCTATGTACAGGATTTTATTTCTAGTCGCCTGCTAAATGAGCTGAAAATGGAAATCACTGTGGTCCTTCGTGTTCTTCAGCATGTTTTGACCAAATCTGTATTATCATGGCATGATCAGGAACCACCAATTATGCGAAGCGCTGATAGCCTCCGGAAACAAGAGCACCCTGCACAGTCCCCTGCCGGCCGTAAACGTGATACACAAAGGGAAGGGTACGTGGGGTGCGGGTCTTGCCCAGCTGTCTTTTTGTTGGCTCCCCGCAGTACGCCCTGGGCTTCCATGATCTCCTACGCCCAGGGACGTCCCGCAGGCACACGTCGTGATAAAAAGATTAGGGCGCAGGTGCGGTCGAGTGGTCGGAGCTCGCTGTTACCAAGTGCCGGCCGACCATATGGAGCTGTTCGCTTGCGCGCGGACACGGCTGGCTGCCTGTGGGTCCTTCATCGTACAGCCCCATCGGTTCGGTGATTCATTCCGAATCATGCATGGAGACTTCAGAAGATTACTGGGAGGTCTGGGTAGTATTTCAGGCCGTTTGTTTCCATTCGTTGTCACTAACCTGTTGTATCGACGACCTAGACCGTTCCCCAGGATCCCCAGGTATGCTCCGAATCACGGGTCAATGATGCCGGCGACCTCGCTCCGTTCTGCGAACAGCTTACCGAGTGTCGCTATCAGATTCGCCTCGTCTGACCCCAACGCAAACTGCGCAGTAAAACGCGGGCGGACGGCGTGCTGCGTAGTGGAAAAAAACAGGCGGGGAGGGGCGAGCGCGCTCTCGCCGGGGATCGATGCGGCGCTGAATCAGAGCCTGCTCCGAAATTGCCGCCGCCCAGCCGGCGATCCCGGCTGCAGCGTCGCGGCCGCCACCGGCGGACTCCGACCGTCTATCGACCGGCGGCGGCGACACGTGGGCGGCAGCGCTCCCGGAACTGGCGCCGAGCCCGGGGGCCTCTCCGGGGGCCGCTCCGGGGGCCGCTCCACGGCCGGGCGGCGGCCGCCGCCTGCTGCCGGCCTGGAGCCGTCAGACTCGGTGGCGTGACATCCTGCCGGCGGCCGGCCGCGTCCGGTCGGACGGAGCCGCCGCCGGAACCAGGGGCGATACGGTGGCCGGAGGCGACCCTGCCGCGTCCAACTGCGCAGTAGCGCGCCGTCCGTCGCCGGCTCGGCTTCCCACGGCGTCCGTCGGCCGGCCGGTCCGACCGGCCGCCGGTGGGACGGCCGACCGCACCAGCGCGCCGCTGCCGAGCTGGAAATCTGCTCAGAAAAAACGACAGCCAGTCCGACCCGGCGTCCGACACCGAATGACATCAGTTCTTGATGCGCACTTGACCAACCAACCCTGAAAATGTGGACTGGTTATCGAATGGTCACGGAACGACGACGGAGCTTCGTGCGCCAGTCGTCACCGCTGGCCCACCTGCGTGACAGCGGCGCCCTGTCACTCGCCGCGTTATTTTGCAAAAGTCAGGTGTCGCAGTTCACCACTGCGTTTCCCTGACAGCTGCTGGTACAAGGCCACATTTTATCCGTTGGCCATTTTACTGCTGGCTCTCTTGTTCGCAGTTAGCAAAGCCGTCGTCAGGGGCGCATGCACGAGGAAACGCGGAGTCGGCCTACTCTGCGCAGGTCTCCGGCCATAAACCAATCGATCCGCAGGGGCCGTGCGCTGACTCAGACCTGTCCGACGTCGGTGTCGCAAACCGTCGCCGCCCCCCGTTCCGTCCGCGATTGACACAGACGTGTCTCTCGGCCGATTCCGGCATTCAAAACGAACGGCCAGAGTTCGGTCATCAGAGAACACCAGCTAACTCCCTCATTAATCACGACGGTTCCCTCACCTCCAGCTCGTATGGAACCATACGTGCGCGACAGTGGGAAGGGATGGCTCACTGTATGAATTTTTAGCTCTTATGTTTCCTTAACTTTTCCGGACTTGCAGCGTTACCGTACCGCATCGCACCAACTGGCATTGGCAACGCGCAGGCTTTGGAGTCTGCGAACACTGTGCGGGTGCTTTTGTCGGAAGGTGTTCTCGAGCCGCAGCTGTTCTCGGCGAACAGCATGATCGGCAGATTTCTGCTACAGACCGTGTCCGGTGTCTGCCTGTCAGTGTCTGGTCTGACTCGCTCTGGGGGGCGTAACCCCGCTGCTCGTGGCTCCAGTCAGCCCGGCACGGGAGTGGCCGTTCGACCCGGACGATTCGCAGGTGGTCCGCATATGCTGGCTCTGCCGTTGGCCGACCATCCAGACCGGACCTCGGCACTAGTCCGTGCTCAGGGAGGCCTGCCGTTTTTGCAGAGGCGTATATCATCACACGCAGCCGCCACGTGCGCTTGACGCCTCCGCTGCACACGTGGCTCGTCTTGTTGTGCTCAGTTTTTAACACGCAACTGGTGACGGTTACACCCAGTGCCAATCGATCCCGAAACGGACACATCAGTCAGCTTGTCCAGATGTGCGTCGCCAGGTTCGTCACAATTAGTATCCCTTCGTTTTTCGATCATGTCCACGATGCAGCTTTCGAAACCCTTAGATCTACATTGATATCTCCGCGGTCTGTGCCGAAGGTCCAGGGAACCATCAGCAGGATACTGGAATAAGAGAAAAATCAAAGAACGGAAAGTACCTAGGGCATTAAGTTGTCAGTCGCACACAAGCATTGCTTATGGTCGCTACCAAGCAACGTGTATATGTGTAAAAATGGAACACGCGCATGGAAACATTCAGATGTAGACTGATGCAATATTGTACCACGATGAAGACCTGAACCCAGAAAGCATAATGACGTCACAGGGAAGTTTCGAAACGCACTTTGTTGGACAAGTTGCGAAAATGCTTCACTTTAATTCACCGTTGTTTGCCGAAGACAGATGCGAACTAACCCTGAATCTGTTCTTGAGAGTTCGGAAAAGGCGGTGCAAATATCTAAAGTATCCAGCCTCACGTTCGTACTACAGCTATGGAGATCTAGATCGGAAAAGATATCACGGAAAACCAAGATTATTGACAAAACTGAAAGATAATCTCTACGTGGAAACCTGGCCCGGACTATGGCCGAGTCGCTCACCGCCCCGGTGCCGCGTCTGGAGGCCGGTCGTCTTTAATGACCTTGGGAGCCGAGCTGAGGGTGGCTCGGCCCGCCCGCCGGCCGGCCGCTGCAGAACTGGTCAGGCAGGATACGGCGGCCAGACGGTCCGCCTGCAGACCGGCTAGATGCCTCGATTGGACGGTCGGCCTGCAGACGGGCCGAGGACGCGGCCAGGCCGCGCCGTCCTCCGTGTCGGCAGGTTTTCACCGGCGCCGGCCGGGGCCGAAGGGGCAGGGTGCTGGCCGCCCGGGAACGCAGGGTCCAGTCCGCCTCTTCGTTCCGAGGGCTGCGGCCGCATTGCGATCGCAATTTTCATCCGCGAGACGACAGGCGGCGAACTGGCTGAGACATAGCTGGTCATGGTGAAAGGAAGGCTGGGCAGCCGATGGACGCGCACAGGTGGAGAAGGTTAGCAGAGTGGTGGGAATCATTTAAGCATGCGAGCTTGGAAACAGAAATGACTTGTAATGTATGGTATCTTGTAGTGCATTTCGTCAGGTTATTGACAGTAAGCGCTGTCTTCGGTAAGCTAAATTCGTATGTGAGGCCATAACCATACGTGTGAAAGTTACATATTTATAGCACTTTGAAACTTTGGAGAGAGTTTGGCGTGGTTATGCCATAAGTCAAGTTGAAACGAATATCGTGACAACACAATGCAAACAAACAGCTTTTTCCATTTCGTGACGTCTGACTCCAGACTGGAGCCAGAATGCCGGTGCTGATCACGCCACGCCCCGGTTGTGGTCGGAGGTTTCTCTGTGCGCGGAGTGGCCAGACTCCTGTTGATAGATAGCGGGGGCTGTCTGTTGCTCTGAAGGCGCCCGCTGGTGTGCAGGCAGCGCTGTTGACGCGCACGGCGCTCTCGGGCCGCTGCCGCCGCCGGGCCGGGGGTCGTGTCGGCCTGCTGGGCACGAGCGGCCTTCTACGCCTCATAAAATGTGTCAGAACGACGCTGTCCGTGACGACGGCCGGCGCTGGCGGGGAGCTGGCTAAAGATGCAAACTCACGGGCGAGGCCGCCCACGGCTGCAAATGACCAGCAGTCAAGTCGCGGTCCTTTCCCGGTCATATTACTGAGGCGTGGTTCGGCGTGCAGAAAGCCGGGGAGGCTTGACCGCAAGGACGGCGAAAGATCGCTGCGCGGAGAAATGCTACTGTGGACCGCCAAACGAATTAGAGATGCAAAGCGCATTGTTATGAACCGACGGTGATGGAGCAGCGATCCGGAGATTCTCCGTGCATCGCAATATAACATGGGGCAACTTCTTATCCAGATTTGAAACTGGCGTGTAGCACGTGTCTTCCTGATTTGAATGGTAAATAACCCTTCAGTTCACCTACTGACTTCCCAAGTCTCAGGGAAGGAGTGCGTCATAGTTTCCGACTACGCGGTTATCGCAGTGGACGAAGTATTTCGGCCGGAAAACCATGTGTTTTGTCGCAGTCTGGCTTTAAGACTGGCCAACAGTCGTGTCAGCGACTGGTCTTCTCTGGAGTTTAAGGCCAGGTCAATGAGGGGTCAGATAGCATTATCAGTGTTTGTTATGCTGTTCACACCGACGTTGACAGGCGCCCCCGAAGGAGGGGCCCACAGAGCACAAGCCCCTCCCTTTGCCGTTTTAGCATTTGCTTTTTCCTCCTCACGAAAAACAGGGAAGAAATCGCAGGATCAGAAAATACCGTGGCTAAAATCACAGATTTTTTGGACGTTTCAAAAAAGAACATTTCTTACATCGAAGATGGTCATATTTTCACCACAGAATTAGTACCATGCTTCACGAACATCACTTTCCAATTTTCACGAACATATTAATTACCCTCACTTTGAGATGAAGTGGCCGAAACCCGGAGAGTTCTCTGGTGGGGTTCAACCTGAGTTGGGCCCCTCCGTCAGGAGTATTAGGCGCCCTGCTGTGCTCTTAAATGCACCAGTGGCGCCCTTAGGCGTCACTTAGGCGCCACTGGTGATGTTATGTTGTCACAGAATGGGATTTCTGTCATTCAGGGAGGTAAAAAATGCTGCGAATATTGAAATCAAATGTAAACATATGGCGGGTTCCAAGTCATGTTGAGATCACGTTAGGTCAGTGATATCACATGACTTTGGAAAAGTTATTGGCCTTTTAAACTCCGATGTGTTGCCAAGAATGTATCCCTACAATACTGTATCGAAAACTGGCTCCATATCTGGGTAGAGCTCTGAGTAAAAAGCAAGAATATGGCTCGGATCAGTTGCGGATCCAAAGGGGGCCGCTGGGGGACGATCGCCCCCCCCCCTCGAGTCCTGGCCAAGGCGCCTCTCACGTCCGTGAGAGGGACCCTGAAGGAACTTCTCTCAGTCTGAGTGAGTCTGAATCAGTGAGTAGGTCTGAGAGGGACATCTTATGAGATTCACGAGGACTCTGTGAAACATGACGGCTTCTTGATACAATCGGGGGACCTCTGGAGAGGTCAGACGTCCCCTGAGACGCATAGAAGGGCCCAAGAAGCTCCCAAGTGGCCCCTGAGACCACAACAGGACCCCAACATGGTAGAGTGCATCTGAGACATCCAGAAGGATCATGGGGCCACTGAGACCGCCAAGATGAGGACTGAGTCCCTAGGACAGCATAGGGGCCCCTAGGGTGTCATAGGGACTTCAAATGGTTTCACGAGCCTGTGTGGAAAGCTGAAGATTCCTGATGCGGACAGAGGGCCTCAGGGAGATAAAACCCTGTGGCGGCAACATGGCCCCTTAGATGAAATAGAAGGACCTCTTAAACTCTCCAAAGGTCCCTGGGACCGCAAGAAGGGCCCCAACACGGCGAAGGATCCATGGGACCGCTAAAAGTGTCAGAGAGGCCCCTGAGACGGCGGGAACTTAAGAACGTGCCTAGCACGGCCTAAGGTGCCCCTGGGCAGGGATTCATCGGTGACCTCAACCTCGGGAGGTGCCCCAAATGGGCTACATCACCGGCGCAGCCAAAGGGGAGTCCCCCGGCCTGTATTTTTTCTTGTTTAACAGCACGGACGCAGCAAGGAAGTGTCTTGTCTTACTCCATTTACGAAAATGCGCACCAGTGATCAATAGAAGTCTTCTTACTGAAACCATTGCACATCGTCCTTCCAGCAGGAGGTTTTCGTATGATTTCAGTTCCAACCCTGAGTCCCTAGGACGGCTTAGAGGCCCCTAGAATGTTATAGGAGCTTCAGGTGGGTTTCACGTGCCTGTGTGGAAAGCCGAAGGTTCCTGATGTGGGCCTGTGTGGGTCCTACAGAGGGACATCCCCATGATTTGGTGTCCCTTATATCGGATAAACCAAAGCCATTCCAGAAAGAAGTGAGGCTTCTACCTACAGACCAGTAAACATGCATGCGCTCTGCACAACAAAGATTACAATGATAACATGTTCAATGGCGTAAAAAATAAAACAAGAGACGCTACTGTCACCGACCATAGTTTATACCTGACTCCAAGGCCTATGTTCCAGCTAGTGTATGTATACATTTTGTGGCAAAACATCCATTCGACTTTGCCTCCATTGTCGGGGGTTGCACGAACGGCGCCGTGGCCAAAGATTGCCAGTTCCTCGATGCGACATATGACAAAAATGGAGTAGATTTTATTCGCAGAGAACACCACAGACACAACAAGAACAGGCCGAGCTTCATCGCGGAACCAGTCTTTCAGGGTAGCAACGGCGAAGATTTGCAGGAATCAAAGCCCTGATAACTTGTATTGTTCGATTATTTTGTTGAAGTGCTCGGCCAGTGATATGGAATGATATCGTTGTGAAAGGTGCCTTCAGATCAAACCACATGGCTTGGCGATTGCGCAAAGATATGCGAACAAAGACAATTTTTTGTCGGAAAATCGAGTGGTAAAAATTCACTATAAGGCGCAATAGGACAAATTAAATTTCTCCGTGAAAACCCCTATACATTTGTTTTTCCATACGAGCAACTTTGGTAGCTATCACGACACGGTATGGTGGAAATGTGTGCTTACCAGTTTCAGAATATGAGCAACTGTCAACACTTGAACTTGACGAAACGCAGTTTGTTTCAAAGCCTTTGAAACGTGCCCTGCTGTCAAGCAAAACGTATTTATTGACTCAGTTACGCCAGAATGGGTTTTTCCAAAGTTTTTGCTGTCCCAGGTGCCCTGTTGAAGCGAGGCAGACCCATCCTCCGAGGTGGATTTTGGTTAACCACGCAGCACGACCGTCTGTGAGAGCGCGACCGACTCCCCCTCTCCCCTCCTCCCGGCCGCGATCCAGTCATCCCTGCGGCACAGGACTGCCGGAGCACGATAGCGGCCGGGTGTCGCTTTCACGGCCGCCGCCCGGCCCGGCGTCGGCCGATTTCGCGGCGGCTGACGGCCGTCCGCCGCAGCTGCGGCCGCTGCCAGGGGACGACACGACGCGCCTGCGGCCCGGGCAGAGGCACAGGCAGGCGCCCGGCGGCCAGGCCACCCGGACGACCGACAGCCAAGCTCGCTTGTGACGCAGTCAAGCATACTGCAGACTTGAACGGTAAATGCTTAGCACGTCGGCTGTACACGGAACCGAGGATGGGGAGGGCTGCTGAGGGATGTCGGGTACCGTCCCGTTATTTCGCCGGAAGCCAAGGACAAAAATGGGCCCCGGCTCATGTTCCACTTAGCCTTTTATTGCTGGCTACGCATTACATATCAAGATCTTTTTGTGGCAGAGAGAAATTACAACAGACTCAATTCCTTTCGTTATTGGTGTTCCCGTGGATGAGAGGTACGAAAAGCATTTACAGCTCATAAAGTCAAAAATGGTATTTGTAGGCACCCGGGCTTTAAGAATGCTTCTAATCACAACCTTGTTTATGCCGGGAGAAACGCTGAAGATGGACTATGGTTGAAAACGCTGGGTCCAGATTTAAAATATATCTCTGGTGTCTACACCCAAGTTTCTCCCTGCATAAAGATGTTTGTTTATTTTCATAATGTATTTATAATTCATATCACAGAAAATAAAGAAAGTCGTGCCCTGAAAAACAGTTTTGACAAAGGTTTCGTTCGCTACAAGATTTTTTAGAAAACTGCGCCGTTCGCTTGTGTCGAGTTCTGTCGATCTAGGGTGATAATGGTTTTTAATCCTACATGTGCTTGATTTTTATTAAAAGAACGTTCTAATCCCATACAAGATTTTTTAACAGTGTGTCAGTAAAAGTATAGGTGTAAAGACTGCGTGGCGGATTGTACGTGACAAAATTGTGTATTTCTTTTACGTTGCTGATGACGGTATAATAGTAACACGCTGACTCCAATGAGTCAACTAGCTTAGCAAGGTTGAGTTCAGTGGCATCAGCTTGAGTCTGAGAGCATCGGGCGAGTGCCAGAGAGCCACCTTGGCCGGGGAGCTGGCTCAGCTGGCTAGATCAGCTGGGGAGCCAGCTGAGGTGGCTGGGCCGACCGTCTGAAACGTCTGAAATGGCCGGGTCGGCCGGAGAGCAGCCTGAAACGACCGGGTCGGCCGCAGAGCTTATTTGGAATGGCTGGACCGGCCGGAGAGGACTGGCTGAGGTGACTGGGTCGGCCGCGGAGCTGGCAGCCGGCTGAGGTGACGCGCCTGTGGCAGCGTGCCCGCTTAACGGCTGGAATCCCGAGTCGAGCCGCGGCCCAAATAGCCGGACAGGCGTCACTTTCGCGACCGTCGACGGCAGACCGCCCACCGAGGCCATGGCACTGACTTGCAGAGACGACGCGGCTCCGACCGGCTGGTGCCGACTGACTACCTCTGACAGAAACGCAGGGATCATGGCTGGCTGCCTTTGCTTCCGTTGTCAGAAACACTGGGATCATGACTGACTGCCTCTGCTACCGTCGACAGAAACGTCTGGATCCTGGCCGACTGCCTCTGCTGCCGCTGACAGAAACGCTACGATCATGACTGACTGCCTCTGGTACCGCTGACAGAAACGCCGGGACCCTGGCCGACTGCCTTTGCTGCCGCCGACAGAAACGCTACGATCATGACTGACTGCCTCTGGTACCGCTGACAGAAACGCCGGGACCCTGGCCGACTGCCTTTGCTGCCGCCGACAGAAACGCTACGATCATGACTGACTGCCTCTGGTACCGCTGACAAAAACGCTGGGACTATGACTGAATACCTCTGCTAATGTGGGCAGAAGCGCTAGGATCGTGGCTTACGCTGGGCTCGTGACCATGGCAGGCTCGCTGGCTGAGTCAGGTCTCTCACTCTTCTCGCTGTGATGATCGTTCCGACTTCTGATCATACCGGAAGATAAGTTTGAGTTCATGCACGCGTCTTTGTCTGTGCCTTTTGTGCCATTTTGAAATGTCGGCACCATTGACTGCATCTGATTTGCTGAGGTGACGTTATGTGGTGGGCATTCACGAGCTGGCAACTTTGTCTCGGCGACCCATCATCCCGTCCAGTCCTTGATCATCCACTAAACAGGAAATGAGGCATGGTCTCCCTCCAGCGCAGTAATGAACCGGATGAGCTGTTGCTTTATTCATATCCCGCAAAGCAGCACAGCATTTCAATGCCAAATTATGCGCCATTTTTTCCGCAACATTCATGTTATGACAACATGGATGAGCAGTGAGAGCGCTAGCCCTGCATATGCTGGAGCTGAGATTTGGCCTGATTCCGCTGTCTGCAGGGAAATGGGTCCTGATCTCAAAATAAACTGGATATCTTACCCACCAACATGTGGTGTAAAAATGTAAGTGACCTTGTAAAGTGGCCTTGGTTTATGACATACGCCTGAAACTGTCGGCAGCCACAAAGCTGTGAGCGCAATCCAGTGGTGCGGTCTCTGACTCTTTTGAATGTCGTAGTTTTGATCGGCGGCTTTAGTCAGCGACAGTCATTGGTGGGCCGGCGAAACTGCATGCAGTGTGAGCGCCGCGGGACGTTGTGCCCTGTGAAGTGGCAGGCTAAAACTTCTAGGTAAAACACACTCCCGCTGTTTCTGGGCGGAAGCGGACCAGACGCGGTTGCCTACGTGCTTGTCGGCTGTCGGGGTCGGCGAGATCCGGCCCAACTGTGGGGAAACAGCCACTCGGTCCCATTTGCCTGCACGGAGAGCTAGCGCCGACTAGGAAGAGAAAAGTTCGCCCCCTTCCCTTAGGGAATTTAAAGAGCAGAGAAGTTCCGGGTCGCCTGGCTATGGAGACTGAGGCCGGCCATCGATCGCGGCGCCGCCGCTCCAAACGGCCTGCAACCGGCCGCACGCGACGGCGCCCAGGGTCTGGCAGCTCGCATGCTTTCAGGTTCAGGGCCTGGAGGGAGACCGGTACGCTGAGCTGTCCGGACCCGGTGTCCGGACAAATTGGCGAAACGTAAGAATGGCGAATGCCTTTTTGGCGAATGCTGGGTAGCGAATGCTGAATGGAGACACGTAAAAATGGCGGCATGTAAAAATGGCGACTGGCCAAATGGCGAACGGCAAAATGGCGACATGTAAAAATAGCGACAGGTTAAATTGGCAACTGGCCAAATGGTGAACGGCAAAATGGCAACGTGTTTAAAAAGCAACATTCCAAGATGGCGAAAGGTAAAATAGCGACATATAGAAAAGGCGACGTGCCAAAATGGTGTGCGGCAAAGTGGCGACCCGTAAAAAAAGGCGATATGCCAAGACGGCGAATGGCTAAATGGCAAACACAAACACTATATATATATATATATATATATATATATATATATATATATATATATATATATAAGAGAGAGAGAGAGAGAGAGAGAGAGAGAGCACATTCCTGTTAATGCAAGCCTGATTTGCTATGACAGCGAAGTTAGTTGTTTTGTTTTCTTCCTTTAGCTTTCTGCTCCTCGTGCAAACTTTCTCTACTTCTTCTGTAGGCAAAAGTGTAGGCCTTTAAAATCATGCAGCTTTTCGTTGACTTCCCATGAACATCATCAGGGAAACGTGCAAGCACATTACACATCCAAATGACATGTCTAACTGACATAAGGCAGACGTAGTGCAATTTCTTCACCAAGTGGGCTGGAGACCAACCCGCCAACCAGTCCTTTGATCACACCGGGACCCGGCAAACTAGCCGACCATCTAATCCAGCCCCAACTCCGTGGCGTGACGAGCAAAAACGAGAGAGGGTGAGAGAGAAAGAGAGAAAGGAAGAGAGAGAGAGAGGGAGGCAGAAGGAAGGGAGGGGAGGGGAGGGGAGGGGGACGGACGGATATTGTTGAGGACTTTTCATGCCTCGCTTCGTATACGTCACGTTACCTAGGTCAACATCCATTGTTTTTTTGGGGGGAGGAGGGCTCACCCGCGGCCCCCGCTGCTGGCCAGCCGACGCCGCTCGCAGGCCACGGAGGTGCGGCCGGTCGGGCGAGACGTCGCTGCCAGATCTCCAAACAGGCCGCCCGGCGAACCCGCTGCCAGCCGGCCGACGGGGCATGCATGCGGCGCCCGATAACTAGGAGGCTGCATGTGATGTGGAGTCAGGGGGCGCACAGCGATGTAAAACACCCGCAGCTCGTCACGTGGCGTCGGTTAAATGAAGCGAAGCTGTGCAACTAGTTGTCAAAATTTGGGAAAGCAAGGGTGAGCATAGGCAGAATTTGATCTAGTTCAACTTGGCACCAGGACAGATAAGTGCACGTCAGTCATAGCAAAGGTAACGGAGCTTCATGAGATGATGCTTCACAGTGCCCCAATAATACATTTCCTGAAAAATGTGACGGCGGGATGAACAAACAAAACTAAAACAAAGAACAAAGGCACGCAAAAAGGCGAAAATACAGACTTGTAACACTAACAGACAGACATCACATGGAAGCACAACGATTCATGGGTCCAAGTAGGAGGGCAGGGCCATCAACGAAACGTGGGAGGTTAAAAACGTTTTTAACGTAGGATTACTATTAATTCGCCCCTAAAATTAGGAGGCATGGCCCCCCGCCCCCCCCTTTGTTCCTACACCCATGGGTACGCAATTTAACATGAGCCCTTAAAGGTGTTCATGTATGTCTTGAAGGGGCATGCCAGTGGTACTAGGTACAAAGTAGACCATAATTTTGTTCCGCACGGATGGAGCCCAACAGGAAAAGTTGGTAACTGACAGCTGATAATTGGAGGTTGAGGTTCCAAATTTTGAACAGGTAGATGATGATGTAGATGATGATCCCAGTGCTCTATATTTCCTCTTGGTATTCTTAAATTATAACCAGGAGCGGAGTTCCGTGTTAACTTGAGGGAGGGGCGCCGGGCACCCCGACTGTGGCCTAGAGACCTGCAACTTGGGCTCAGCCCCCTCAACTTGAGGCTGTCTCCCGGTGCCAAATAGGTCAGATGGATGGATACACAAAACTACTAACCAGACAGAATGCTAGACGAGAACGTGGGAGATTGTAACACACCATATAGCTTAGAAAGATAAGCAATGCAAGAAAAAGTTAACCATGCATGCGTTGCAGATCTCGCGCTGTATAACCATCTGGGGCTTTCTCAGACTGATTTGACTGAGGATGGAGGATGGAGCCTATCATAACAGTGGTACAGGGGAGTGGGCAGATGGGCACGTCTATGGCGCCCTCCCCGTCATCCGTCCTGAAGATGCAGAACGGAAATTTCGACGCTGCGTGGGAGGAGCTGGGCCGACTCTCGCGCCGCTCGGGCTGCACGAGGCGTAGGTCAGGAGGCGGACGAATCCACCGCGCTGTCTAGACAAAGGCAGTGTCCCGTACCACATCGAGACGGCAAGGAAATATGTGCCGCCACTTCTGTTGGGGAGTTACGGACCGCCTGCCGCGGCACCTTGACAGCCGTCTGAGGGGGGACATTGCGGTGCTCGCCGACGTGGAGCGAGCGCTGACCGTCGGCGGCAGGGTGGCGGCGGGCAGGGAGGCGGCGGGCAGGGTGGCGGCGACAGGGAGGCGGCGGGCAGGGTGGCGGCCGACGTGGAGCGAGCGCTGACCGTCGGCGACAGGGAGGCGGCGGGCAGGGTGGCGGCGTTCTGACGCCTCGACTTGGAGCGCGTCCGCCAGCACCTGTCCGTGTCGGTAGACGTGGTGTCTGCCAAGGGCGTCGGGCTTCGTGGCGCGTCGGCGATGTGGTGACCCTGCTGAGGGCGAAAAGCCTCGATCGCGGCCGCCGAACTAGTGAAGCTGCCGCCACCTGCACTGCAGAGCGCGGCTTCAGTTTGCTCCGCAGGCTGAAGACGTGGCCGCCCACAAACGTAGGCCTGTACCGCTTGAACCACGTGGTCATCTGTGCGGCGTAGGTAATTAGTAAGCGCGATCTCTAGCTGGAGAACGGAGACCCTCCTCTAATGATCCTGGACTGAGATGGTACATACGTCCAGTCTAGTGGCGCAGGAATCAGTGAAGGGACCAGTTTCCCACCATTCCTAAAACGACAAAAAATGCTTGCATTCTGTGTTAGAAGATATAAATCCAAACACGCCGCAATATTGCACGTTCCGTTTATTGGCAGGGCTCCTTCTCACTCGGAACTTCATCGTAGTAACTGCATAACTACAGTACTCTCGTCGATCACCACAGGTCACTCATATTTCCAAGGCTCACTTCAAACATAGTAAGCTATTACCGCAACCCGTTGTCAGCATCCTTCGAAGACACGCAAGCACCTTTGTTTGGAGAAAAAGGGATCTTTTCGGGCCAACAAACAAGACGTATGGCTGTCGTTGCATCCCGCTTTCCCACCCTTTCCAAGGCGCGGTAGGTCGGCGTCGCTGAGTTCGTCCCCCTCCCCGCCCCATTGTTGGCGATCGTGCCGGGCTGCAACGGCCGCCGCCGCTCTCTTCACCGGGGCGTCGCGCCCGCGTAATGCCCGCCATTTTTCCACCGGCGGCCGGGCGGCTGGTGCGGCGGACGCAATCTCGACGGGCCTACATAGCCTAATGGCGGCTCGGCGGCGGTCCCGAATCTGGCGCACGGCGGCTCTAATGACGCAGCGGGCGTCGGCCTCCGCGCGGGCCGGGAGGTCCGCGGGCCGCCGCGCGGAGCCCGCCATGCGGACCGCCGTACGGGACTCATCAGGAGCCGTCCGTCCTGACGAAACGTTTGACGCAATACAAGCACGTAGGCCACGAAAGATGCGACGGCTGACGTAGAGGAGTGACGGTCCTCCTGGTATAGCTAATGACTGATCATACAGACCAGGAGTGGTTTAGTGAGCCGTTCTGAGCCAGGCAGCGGCGATCACTGCTCGCCCGTGCATCACACATCACGCGGCTTCCCTCGCCAGAAACCAGAGCGACTTGGCCGCCGTCGAAGACGGGCCCAGCCGCCGCCCGCGCCGGCTGCGTCTCTCGACAGCCTGATTTTACAGTTCAGGCGGTAAAACACACTTACACGTCGTTTCTTCCCATGCAGCCCAATACGGCCTTTGTAAGTGTACGCAAACCAGACCGAATCGGACAGCTCCGCCTCCCCGACCTCCGGTATCTGTTGTCCGTGGCGGTGGCAGCGGTCGGCCCCAGCAGCCGTGCAGTGGGCCCTGGCGGCGGCCATCAGGAAGTGGTGCGCGCGCTGCCGGGCGGCGCGGCCATGTCGGCCGGTCGAACCCGGCGCCACCGTTCGAGCCGGTCGAACCAGCCGGAGCTGCGCGGTGCCCCTGCCCGCCGCCAGTTCCGGTCCGCGGCCACGCGCCGCCGGCGACGGCCACAGCAACGGGCCGTACGCTGGCAGGCCGACGGCGGCGGCTCGCGCCCTGGCCGGTCGGCCGCGCCGACACAGGCCGGACGGCTGCCCAAAGACAGCTGGAGAGGTGCCTGTTCGGCGCGAGAGTCTTGTCCGTTCACGCTCGGCGAGGTCAAACTGCCTGGGGCTTTCCCGTGCTTTCCCTGGGTAGCGCCGGAGCCGGGGGTCGGGGTTCATCGTGCGTTTCTCTCCCCCCCCCCTCCCAGTCGCCAGCGACAGCCTCAGTCACGCTCTACACATATAGCCTGGCAGCCGGGAGGCGTTAGCTTTCTCTCAGCCCACGTTTCGTCTCCCCATTCCGCAGATCTCTGGGCCCCACTTGGTCAGCGGCCTTCGTGTCGTGGTGAGCAGCATGGTGATCCAGGATGCTGCTCGGGGAGCGCGGGGGGAGGGGGAGGGAGCAGGATGGAGGCAGATCATCTGGGGTGGCGTTTAAGGGTAGGCAATATAGTGTCTGCCCTCTGGAAATTTTTTTATTACTTTTTATTATATTGTTACATCGGTACATTTTATTGCATTTCTTATTTTTATTACATTTTTATGCTCTTACACCACAAAGATGTTAGCGAAAACAGTGATGTGGAGCCATGAAGGAAATTACTAAACCTTCCCGGTATGCACTCGTTTTTTAGTCTAAAAATCATCTAATGGCAGGAAAACATTGCACATTGTTTACCTTCTTAATTTAACAAAGAACTGGGCTGCTAGGCTGCCCCATTTCGCCATTCGTCACGTGTTTACTTTGCAACAAGGGGTATAGTAGATTAAAATCAACCCAGTATGGTCGAAACTAACAGGCTGCAGCAAAATCAGCAAAATAACAACCTTCGGCAAAGAAGAAGCATTTAAACAGACGTCTGATGCTAGAATTCTTGTTGGTTGTTTTCATGAATTCATGGATTGTAGTGCTTTTCTTGAGACTTCTGACAATGCAGGCCTGGCATTAGTGTAACTTAAGATATCTTTATGGGTGTCCAGCCCCCCCCCCCCTCCAGTCCTGATCAGAGCATCGCCAGTCACGTTTTTAGCCCATTGTCTCATTTACCCTCATTGTCTTAAAATTACTTTTCTTAAAGAAAAGTATTTTTAGTCGCGTTTAGCGTCTTGAATGTAACAAAGAAGCAGAACAAAGTTTAAATAAACAAGGTCCAAAAACTGCTGAAACGAAGTTAAAGCAACTGATACACAAGACACACAACGCAAAACCGTACAATATTTAGCGAGACATGAGATGTGTGCGCAACGAAGGGAGGCTGAGCAGCTGTCATTTTAGTATACATCAGTGTCTGCCCAACACAACTAACGTTCACGGTGAGTAAAGCAATATGATCACGCTGTCGGCGCGCCCCTAAGCAAACGCTGGAAAAAGAAGACGAGCAGCTTTTCTAAAAACCATTGTGAGCTATTGCTCTGTAAACTGCGCTTCATATCCACCTGTCCTGTCTTGCTCTGGCTCCTGCCACTCGTGCAGCCGATGTTACAAACAGGTAGAGCAAAGTGCAATTTGTGTGCATCGGACCGCACACCGCATACGCAAACAGTCGCGAAGGGTCATTTGAACGTGGCGCAGTCAGTACGGGACGCTGTCCAGCAGGCAGCTGGAAAATCCATCTCTTCAGACACTAACCCAATCACCTCGGCAGCCCGATCCACGCCGGCACAGGGAGCTCTATGCGGCTGCTATGCCCCAAAACGCCGGACGAACAGAAAGTCTGCGTTGGACCCCGTCCTCCGCATCTGCGCCGCCGTTCTGGACGGCCCGAAAGCCATCACGGACAGCAAACCAGCCAGAGATAGTGAGCACAGCCAGTGGCTACGTCCACGGCTTGGACTTTTTTGGGACGGCCCAGGCCTTTCGACTGTTGCAGACAAGAACGCCGTTAATGAGGACTGAGTAGGACCAAACTCTGCCTGTCACATCTGTTCTGGTAAGCGACCCCGCCTCCTCAGTTTTGTGAAGATGACGACCATCGAGAGACAGGATGTCGGCATTAGCGAGCTGACGCTACGGTGCAGGCACGCTCGGCTTCCGGGCTAGGCGATTCGAGTGCTCGGCGTGCTTGGCAACTGATCGGGAATGCAACCCAGGAAACGTTCCAGGGCTTTATGGCCATTTAGCCTAAAGCACAGGCACATGGAGGCATCCGCAGTTCCAGATAATGTTTGTGCTTTCCAATTCTCTCAGCCACTTTTTATGCCTGCTCCGAGCCTTGCGACAGCGATTCCCGAGACGGCCGGGCCCGGAGAGGTGGCGAACTGAGAGAAAAGATGACGTGATAGGAATTTCCGAAATGACTTGAAAAATCTCTTTTGGGCCACATCATCCCTTCTAAAAAGGTGTTTACGTACATGCTTTCTTGGTAAATTCCATGCATCCCGTTCTAGCCATTCAGAACATTTAATGTGAAGGTTAGCTATTAGGTATCGAAGCTGTGATCTCCGTGCAGTTCCAATGTCACGTACTGTCGTGTTCACTTTGGTACAAAATGCAACCTTTCGGCCGTAATATTTGGAGCAGAGGGAAGGTGCAAGTCTCGGCCCATCTCCGGTTATGTACCCCTCCGCATCCAACGCACTGTTGTCATCGGACACACTAAATCATATTTGGAAAATCGCGCCCATAACGCCTAACGCAAAGTGGGTATCTGAGTTTCCTCGAATGGGATAAGTCGGCCACGAGGTACATTCAAATTCTTCATGATGCAACAAAACCCTTTGTTTTCATGGAGACGAGCTGCAAATAAATTGACAGGTAGGTTAGATTGTTACGATAGTCGGTGAATGTGCGAGTATGCCTTGTCATGATTTGTGAGTTCTGGATAAGTTCAATAAAATGAACTTCAAGCTGACTTAAATGTTTGCCGATGTCCCTGAAAAATGGGTCGTCAACAACGGCACGGACGAAATAGTCACAGTATTGGTGGCGGAAACGCCATGTAGGCTTTTGGAAAAATGCGGGAATGAAAAATGAAGAAAACGGCATTAACGGGAAACGATCGAAAAAAGTCCGTGATCTGTGTACTCATTTTCAACGGTCTGGCGCTGCCCCGTAAATCACCGGCCGAGGCTGCATGCCGAAACGTATCCGGACGGGAGTTAACAAGGGCTTTCCATGTTGAGAGGGGGCCGGAAATGGCAGGGCAAGCCAGGCTTCTGAAGAGCTCAGGAACTGACGCCCAAAACAAAACAAAACAGAAACAACAAGAACAAAGAGAAATCGGGGAGGGTAGCTCACTGGACCCGCAGGCGCGATCATCCCCATGCAATCGGCCGTGAGGTGTCCAAGACGGACGGCTGGGCCTCGCCCTGTCGCGGTCCAGGACCGGTTCAGAGCGGGCCCATCCCGGATGTTGGCGTCAACACAAAAGCACCAGGGCATGTTGTTGGCTGCTGGCCATCGATGATCAAATCACGTTTCGTTTAGTCCCGGTCGGCATGAATCATTCGCCCGCGGCCCGGGCTGGTGGCAGTCCATGTTCTCCGGACACTGGCAAACACCTCCGACAGCCACGTTGGCCCTGAGTGGTGCCAGTCCGCCACGCGGGGACTCAGAGACATCCAACAGCCGAGTCGACGGTTTTGAATATCTCAGCGAATATTTGAATATTCGGCGATTCAGCCGTTTTTGTAATTCTTTACCGTTATTATTTGTTAGCAATCCGTAAATTCCTGAACTTAGGTGCCAGCATACCAGACAATAACAAGCATTGAGTATTCATTGTCATTGCTAGGTTTTTCATAACGATTGTTCAGCCATCTTGAGTTCAACTAAAAAAACGCCCACTGTCAAGGTTTCTACCAGACAGGTAGCCAGGATCTTCCTCTGGGAGGTGGTCAAATGTCAAATTTTGTCATATGCCACTGGCATATGGCGAAATTCATAGGAAAAAGCGGCAATTTTATGCACATTAAATCATGCTTGACGTGCAGGAAAACATATGTTTGCTTTTGCAACACAGATACGATCACTATTATGTATTCCTGCGAAACTGCTATATATCTCATGTAGACCGCTTGGCTCAAGGGAATGCATGGCCTCCATGCCCCCCCCCCCCACCTTGGCTGTATCCCTAATTGATTCATTTTGTCTGTGCAGTATGCAGCTTGTACCACTCCATTCCGAGTCTGTTTTAGGAAATAGGTACCATGGTTTCTGTGTTTAGCCAGGCACCAGATTAACATATGTGTCAGCTGCATCTCCCTTCCCAGAAACGTGTGAAGTGTGTTATGCAAACTTTGTTACCATGTTTTTTTTGCTGCTCAAAACTCGGCTAGATTCTACTGAATCGGATTACGAAGAAACGATCCGTGTTATGCTCTTCTGGTGACCGAGGCCGATCTGATACGCCAGGGATGGATACGGCTCAACTGATCCCACTCTATCCCGCGCATATCCCGCTTAAGCAGCAACACACGTCACGGACAAGTGCTACCAAAGTCCGACGGCAGTGGTGGTGGGACGTAAGGAGAGGGTCCTGGTCCAGCATCCGTCCCTTAGTGACCAAAACAGTGTTTTTTCTATAGGAACTTCGCGACTAGAGGCTGTTTTACTCCGAATTCGATCCAGTTTGTTTACGGGCCCCGCTCCTGGTTGCAGCATTGGTCACGGGATGGTCCAGCCGGGCTGCCACGTCGCCAGCTATCAATGGTTCACGGCAGTGCTGGCTAATGTGGTACCACTGACGGAGTTTCCTTGGGGATCACCGGGTCCTTCGCACAAACGGTCTTTTTGCGTGGGAACAGTATGCACTGACCAGGGGCGTCAGTTTCTGTAAATGATTGGGTGGGCCGAGCCGTGGTCCCGACAACCTAACCTCCCCCCAAAAGTGGGTTTCTCAATGGATTTAGCCCACTTTATTTTGATCAATGAAAATTTTTGAGTTTTTTGTTACTATTTTTGAACAAAAAATCGCGTATATCCCATGTATATAAGTATATATATTTATATATATAGACGACAGAAAGATAGGTACATCACTTTATGCCTCATTGTATACTTTCTGCCTATTTTTACCTACTGCGGCCGTTTCTTTCGTTACTTCTGCTCAATCCCCTTTAAAACTGGCAAAAAATGTTGGAGGTGTCCAAACCAACATTGGAGGGGCCCAAATCAACATTGGGTGGGCCGGGTCCCCTTCGAAAGAATACAAATCGATACCTCTGGCACTGAGCATCTTAGTTAGTTCTGCGCCATAGTCCTAGAAGAACTGCTGCCCTAGATGAGCTTTTCTGCAGAACGAACTTTTGTACTAGCTAAATTTGCGTGAGACAAACTTTCGTCTTAAACAAATTACTTTGTTCTTTTCGAACTTTTGTTCTCGTACTTTTGCCCTAGACAAACCATTTAACGACGAAGTTCCGCACGACGAACTTTTATCCTTGACGAATTTTGCCCTAGATGAACTTCGGCATGATGAACTTCCACAAGACGAACTTCTGCCATTCGGACTTACGCCCTGAAATCGCACTGTTACATTCGTTTGTATTAGGTGTCCTTTCCGCGTCCCGTGCGGTGCGACGTCTACTGTGGAGCCAGGTACGTGACGTCAGATTCGTCCGGCCAATCAGCGATGAATAGACTCTGCATCAGACAGTGCGTGAGAGCTCGTCGCTCGGGGCAGGGAACCATCCAGAGACTGGCAGAATGCTGAAGAACCCGTGTTTTCCATGTAAGGCGGGAGCGGCCGGGATACTGACTTCAACTAAGCGGAGTGAAACATAAAATTTTCGTTAATCAGAAGTTTTTGGATGGCACCGGTCTGCCAGATGAGGGGATAGGGCATTTTCATCCTGTTGGTATGGTTTGAGTTAGGAACCCTGCTTCCACAAGGAATTTTACGCCTTGAGTCCACAGTCCCGTTCTCTTCGGGTCTGAATGCCAGACGTCCCGCGCCGTTGCCGTATCGGCCGCAGTTCCAGAACCTTTCGCCGTCCCGCGTCACAGTCTACAATCATGCTCCCGCTTACGGGCCCCCAGCCCTGCCAACCGTCTGCCGCCACGCTCTTCGAGACGATCGGCGTGCCTCTGCGGACGGGTTTCCCGACTCGGCGTGCCGTCAGCAATGTGCAGCGAGCTCTTATCCGGTCCCATGAGTCCGCCTCGCACGGTCGCGGAGACTGCAACGGTGGTTTTGCGGACCCACGTACTACTTGCTTCCTGAGGGCTTCCTGTCGACAAATCTCCGGAACACCAGCCGTGATGTGCCTGCCACCCAACCGTTTCACTGCACCTGGGGCCTTCCACCCAAGTCTCATATCGTGCCAGAGTCCATCGTGTGTGCCGGTCTCCACAGGTCTCCAGATACCAATATCCAGTATGTCTGATTTCATTCCCCGCGCGAACCGTCGAAATCCTGTCGGTTCGTTGTTCCATTCGCCATTTTCTCATTCTTGACCACGAATACGCACGTGTCAATTGCAGACTTAGCATGTATTTCTGTACAAAACGCCCTAGACACAGCGGATTCTCGGAGGAGAACAAAATACAATTTTCGAAAGCATGTAGCGGGCGCGCCCCACGCATCCGGTTCATGGTCGCCAAGGGATCACTCCACAGCCAACGAAAAGTACCACTATATACAGGGCTCTTTCACGGCGGTTAAAACACAGAACGACCCGAGCGCGCAGTGTGAACTGGGTAAAGCTAACACAATAGCCGAAACAGCGCGCGGCTGAGAGGGAGCAGAAAACTAGCGTGGCGAAACCAATCACAGGCTATGCTCGACTTATTTGTACCTTTTAACTTCGGATGGCTTACACTAGTTGTCGCACTAAGTACCTCTGTTTTATACATAAAATATGTGGGTTTATCTGCACCATCCTTCGAACCATAATGTATGATTGTGCAAAGAGCCGACCGAAGTCGTCTTGTACTTGCGGCTTTCTTTTTCAGCTTTACCGTAGGTCAGGAATAAATGGAAATGAGACGGCTGGTGAGAGGAATTACCATTGAGTGACGCCGATGAACAATCGCCGGCTGTCGCCGGCCTGCATGCGGGCCCCTAACGACCTGAGACGACCCGGCAGGTCAGGCCGACGCCAGCCGACTTTTCAGCCATGGAGAACAATGATGATGAGAAAAGCATCGATGACATCACCCCGCCGCGGAGCCCAACGGTCGAGAGGATTTTCATTCTATCACATTCTCCTTGCGTTTCTGCGCACACCTTTGGCCTCACATGTTCGCACAAAATAAATTATGTCAACAATAATTCAAATGCATTTGAACTCGGTTGGCATGAACCATTTTGGTCGCCAGCGACTGCGACTGGCCGCCAGCGGATGACTCGCCGCTCAGCGGCCGCGGCCCACCAGGGGCAGGCAAACGCCTGGGGCGAGAGGTCCTCAGATGCTGCACCCCAACACCCGGCCAGGGCCTGACTAGCGCGGAAACGTATCACTTAACAGGTGCACAAGGCTTTTTCAGCGTTTTACTATTTTTATGAGTTCCGCTTTCATCAAGCCCTGGCTTCGGTGGGCATTGGGGGGATGGGGGCGAGGTGACAGCTGCTTTGTTCACACGGAATGACCCAGAGGTACATTTTCTCACATGCCCTGGTGCTCCGGCATCACTAGCACCCATCAATAATAACCACTTTGCTTGAGATCATATCACACTATGGCTGGCAGGATGAGAGACGAGTTGCGATCTTTAGCTGAAGGCGCAGGCCGACATCGGCTCCGACGACCAGTGCTCGCCGAAGCCGCCGTACGAGGGCCGGACCAGGTCCTTGCAGCCGTCCGGTCGGGACCGCTCCACCACCTTCTCGTCGAGAAGGACACAGATGGAGCCGTTTTCGCCGATCCGGTACGACACCTCGCGCGGGTCGACCCACAGGGTCAGTTCGCTGGGGAACAGAGACCGCAGGAAGACCCGGTCGATACCGCAGCTGTCGCCGGCCGCCGACACCAGCGGATCCATCTGGCCGTTGATCCTGATGCACCGGTAGCCGGAACCCTTGAACGACTTCTCCGGGAACCAGTGGTTGTGGTAGTGGTTCCTCATCACCAGCACCAGCGTGTCCCGGAACCGGAGCAGGTCGTGTTCGGCCAGGCTTCCGGGGCTGTTCATCCGCAGCAGGTTCACGATGAAGTCGGACGCCGCGTACACCTCGGACTTCATGATCTCTTGCAATTTCTGACAGAGCGACGAATTTCAATACTCCTCTCTGAGCACTGCGGGAGGCTTCGGAACGTGCCAAACCTTGATATGATAAGAGGTTTGGTGATTGGACTAGCGGTGAGTGGCACTTGCAGAATCGGTCAACGATTAGAGTGCGAGTGCCTCGACCCAAATTATCTTCTTTCAAATCAGTTCTCCTTCCGGCATTCACACCAGTTCGCACAGCCTTTGTCAGGAGAACGGTGGGTCACGGGCACACCCCCACACAACCTCTCTGCGCGCCAGTCTCTCTTGCACTGTATCCGCTTTCTAGTCGCCAACAAGGTCATTCAGGGCGGCGCGTGACGTCAGAGGCGAGGAGCCGCGCGCCCAATCAGAGGCCGGGGAGCGCGGCTGGTGAGGTTTCACGTAGGCCGGCCCAATAATAACATCGGGCGATGGGTCGTCTCCGCAGCCGTTCCGCGGGCCCCGCGGCCTCGTCGGAACGAGTGCTGCTGAAGGCATGCATGGGTGTGCCGCGAGCGCCGCGTGATCAGCTTCAGCGCCACCGGGACGGAGCTGACCGCTGAACCTGCGGCTGTCGAGAACTTCAAAAGCAAGGGTTGGACATCCCCCACCCCCGAAAATAAAACACGTGGGCTTCGCCAGTATTTTGTTAAATACCAAATTTGGGGAGTGCTCATTACTAGAGCACATGCGGGCCGAAGCGAAACCAGGAGTTTCACAAGTTTCAGGTGGATGATGATTGAAAGATGACCGTCCATTCCAAGTCAGCCAATATCGCAGCGAGCGCGATTGAGTCAGTAATTGATCTGTCGTGCTTCGCCCAGCCAGAACAATCGGAAATAAGATAGCAATTCGGCCATGCGTCACCTTCCGAACGCCGGAGCATCCAGCAAGGCGCGGGACCAAAGGCCCTTTTCCCATAGGGCTAATGAGAGATAAAAAAATCGTGAGCAGTACCTCCCGTTCATACGCCTCTGGTTTCAGTCCCCCCTCAGGATACTCGTGCTCGATTCCACTTCGAGCGCGCTGATTCCGAATGCGACTCATGACTTGAATCCACTCTTATTGACTCAGCGCGGGTTTCACAAAAAAAACTGAACTGATTCGGGACCCGACTCAAAATAAGATGAGTCGATGCACGCGGCGGACAATTAACACAAACCGACAGCGGGCGGCCGTGGCTCTCCACGCCACAGAACTGCTGCAGCACTCACCGAGCTGGCCGCGCACTTAAAGAGGTTTCCAGGAGTCCCCTCCAGCTTCCCTCTTTCCCCTCCTCTGTATGAAAAGGGCCACAACTGAAGATATTCTCGTGACGCCCGCGAAAAGCTGACGCTAGCCTACACAGGAAAGTCCTATTTCAAAACAGGTAACACCAATGATCGGGATGAATGGAGGACAGCTGTTCGCCGTGTACCGAAACTGGAGTCCGGAATGCATCCAAAATAATTCAGTCGTTTGTTTCCTTTCTGGCCAGCATTCTCCATGTAAAGGAAGAAAAGAAAAGAAAGCCTCGCAAAAAGAGAGCATTAATCTACTCTTCTGCTGCCAGCTGTCTGTTTTATTCAAGATTTGCTCAAGTATCGAGAAGTATTCTGGCTGTTCGGCCGTGCATCTGATGGCACTTTCGCGGAAAAATGCAAGAAAGTTTTGCTAATCGCTTTATTTGGGATCCATAAGAACTGCAGTTACCGAGCTTTTGGCGACCTTGTGGTCCCAGTGGAAAGCTGAAGGGAAGACGAAACAAGAACACTGATATTGGCACTCCTTAGCGGCGCACAAAACACCACATGCGCTCGGCAAAGTGCTGATGCAATCCACTGTTTCGTTCCGGAACTAGTGCTCCGTGTTTTCCTCGACCACACGGTAGTTTCGCAAGATTCCTGCTGCAGTTCTGAGACGTTTACGACGCCACCGATGTCGACCAATACCGTCCTCGGCGACTGCGGATCGCCGCTGCGCACGCGCACAAGCACACGCAATACCTGCAGTGCGACGCAGGCCGGTGCTACCTTCCACCGGCGCGACGCAGATGCTTCCGCCGGGGGTGTTCCGCGCGCGTCGCCGCCGCCGTCATGCTGGGATTGGCATCAAGGAGCAGCAGCATTCGAAAATACAAACCATCGCAGAGAGTGGGAGGAAAAACGCAAGTCATCCCGAAAAGGCGATGAGAAAAGAAAGTTAAGAAAGAAAAAAAGGAAAACAACAACTGAGTCAGTGAACTTCATGCTTACATGCTCAGAATTTTACAAATAACGCAGTTTTCATACCTCCACTGTAAATGGAAGGTACAGGTAAAATGCGCACTAAATCCGGTACTACGCACACTCATAGGGCAAAATTCAACATTACGGAGTGCAGAAACACAGCATGAGGTGTAAAAAATAGAGTGGAAAATGAATTTTATTCAGGCGCCATTTTTTACCAAAACCCGGTGATTCGGAACGCCTGCACCAGCGTCGGACGGCCCGCTGGGTCCACTCCGGTCGGTGCCAGCCAAACTGCGCAGTAGCGGCAGCCGCGGTATGAGGGGCAACTCGGGCCGAGCCGGCGGCGGCGGCGCGACGGCAGCTGGCCGGCCGGGCGGCCATTCGGCGTCCCCGCGCCGCCGGCGTCGGCGCACAATGAGCCGCCGTCTGAAGCCCCGGCTGCGGGGCAGGATGTGATGGGGACGCACGCTGAGGGGACGCCAGCGTGCCGCCCGCGCCCCCATTACCGCCCGAACAAAGAGCACAGCACAAACAAACGCCAGCTGGCGGCGAGCGTTGTTGCTAAACGAGACCCGCTCCTCAGTGCGATTGGTAACTGCATACCCTTGCTATCCAATTGCACCTTACCGTTGGTACTGACTAGAGCTGCCACTTTCGGGAAATCTGAAAACGCGCCATGACCTCTGGGGCCGTGTCACCCAATGTCGAAGTGCAAACAAACTGTCCAATCCAGGAAAATAACAGCGTCCATGTTGGAATCATCTGAAAACATACGATAGCGGCACATTACTTCCATGACGGCGTCAAGGGGAGAGGGGTAGGACAGCGGGAACAACTGCCCCTTGTCTCTGGAAAATCTAACGTTATACCAAGGGCAATATCTGGAATGAAAGGGAACGAAAATCCCATTTGCCCGATGTCTTAAATACATGGCGTCGTCATTGCATCACATTACTTGCACGTAATGCAGAAACATTACTTTTCGAATTTCAAGAGCCACTAGCGCGTAATTCAGAAACTGAGCTCGAAGAAGTAAAATGTATCACACAGCAAGGTCTGTTAAATATCATACAATCAGGGTTGGCTTTTTGTGTCACAAATGTTTAGCAGTCTTTTTTCTATACCCGAAACGGCAAGTGCCAGAGACGCCATATTTTTGTGATTCTGCCACCTGTCACAATGAATGAAGACCTTGGTCTCAAGGTAATGTTTTTGTCACAACTCGCGCAACTGCTGACATTGCATGCAAATTATTCACATGATCCAATGCAACCGAACTGTGGAACTGGTGTTAATGATAGGTCACAGCCTTGCCACTGAGCGGCAGCCCGGCTAAAGATGCAGGCACTACTGCTGTGGCTCGGGCATTGGTAGCCGCACCGGCGGAAGTGGATTGCTAATCGCATAGAGATGTTATATTTCAAGCAGCTTAATGGTTCTTAATGTTCATTAACGATATGTGTTACGTTGTGTGCGAAACTCCGAGTAGTAAATTACCGTGAATACGGACAAGTCCGTGCTTCCTTCCGACAAGTGCACGACTCACGACAGAGTGCGACCACTATTTTCACCACTACCGTTCGTCAACCTTACCAGTAAGGTAAGGCACATTCCACCCTCTACCCGGGAGTGACATGGTTGGTCATGGAACGTTGCGCACGAACAAAAACTCTCCTCGGTGCAATCCAAAACGGGCTTTCCAAAAACTGTTTTGGCTTGCTGTGGTTGCCGGCGTCCCCAGTCAGCTTGCGCGCGTTCGTATTTTTTGTAACGACTGAACGGCTGATCGGCACGGACACGGCACCGATCACTGCCAGAGCGATGGGCACGACGTACCTAACATGACAGATCCAAATACTGGTCCAGTTCTGTATAACTTATATTCCGCTTCAATACTTTGCTCCTCTGAACTGAAGACTTACCTACGAGGTCCACTCCAGAAGTTTTGAGACTTTTTCAGTAGAGACAGTTATTTATTTTAGAGAAGCATGAAACTTCAGTCACCCTCGAAGTAGGACCCCCCGAGTTCAATGCACTTGTTGTAGCGTTCCAGCCACTTCTTGAAGGCCCGCTGGTAGTCCTCCAAAGTGAAGGTGTCCAGGGCCTCTGTCACAGCCTCCTTCATCTCCTCCACATCCTCAAAACGGCGGCCCCTGAGCTTCTCTTTCAGTCTGGGGAACATCCAGAAGTCACAGGGAGCCAGATCTGGACTGTAGGGAGGGTGAGGGACAGTTTTGATGCCCATCTCTGTCAGGTAGCTCGTCACCATGATGGACTTGTGAGTGGGTGCGTTGTCCTGGTGCAGGTGCCACTGGCCAGATTTGAAGAGTTCTGGCCTCTTGCGGCGAAATCTCTTCCTGAACTCCCTCAGAACCTCCACGTAGTATTCCTTGATGACCATCTGGCCGTGGGGGACCCAGTTGATGTAGATGATGCCTTTGCTGTCAAAGAACGGGATCATCATGAGCTTCCCAGTGGACCTGCTCTGTCTGGCCTTCTTGGGTCTGGGGGAGTCAGTGTGCTTCCATTGGGCACTCTGTCTCTTGGTCTCTGGATCGTAACAATAAATCCAGCTTTCGTCACAGGTCACCAGAGAGTCAATGACACTCGGATTAGAGGCAATGAGCTGAACCATCTCCTTGCTGTCACCAACACGCCTCTCCTTCTGTTCGCCACTGAGCAACCTGGGAACAAACTTCGCACAAACTTTACGCATGTTCAGATCTTCATGAACAACTCTGTGCACAGTCGCCTCACCAACTCCAAATTGTGCAGCAACTGTAAGAAGGGATACCCGACGGTCCTCATCCAAAAACTTGCGAATTTTGTCCACAAGATCCGGCGTCCTGACGTCCCTCTCCCTCCCACACCTCTCCTCATCCCTCACTTCCTCTCCAGGGTGATGCCCTAGCCGTCTGCTGCAACGTAGAAAAACAAAATTAGGCACGTGCGTTTATGTCAACTGTGGTAAGGACATATGAGAACGACAGTTATCTAGCACTGTTAATAGGGCTTCTACGAGGGCAGTCTCAAAACTTCTGGAGCGGACCTCGTACCTCCTGCGGCGCAAGAACATTCAGGCTTAGAGAGGTATGATATCTATGATGCTGGGGAACTGGCATAAAGCCAGATGTCCGGATACCGTAGATGGTCATAAGGGATAAGGATATAAGGATAAGGGATAAGGATATATATATATATATATATATATATTTATTTATTTATATCTATATACGTATGTATCAGGAACGAAGGACCAGGACGCAGGACCAGGCTGGGAGTAACGTTTTGCTTCCGCTGGTAGAACAGGCTGGACATGAGGCACCGTCCAAAGCCACGATGCGGTCGTCTTCTTCCATAAAATGGCTGACAGATAAGTGACAAGATTGTCAAGATGATCTGGTCAGCCACATTTCCTTCTGCGTAGTGCTGCAGAAACCCGCCTTTCTGTTTCCCCTGAAGTGTAAGCAACGTTTTGTTTTTCCATGCATTGCTGCTGTAACTGTGATTTTGGCAGTGACCGTAATTTCCATGAACATGTCACTGGCGGATCCAAGGGGAGTGGGGAACATATCTCGGCCATGTCTCCTCCCCGATCCACGATTAAGGGGGAAACAACCATTTTCCCCTTCTCCCCAAAAAAACACATGGCTTTTAATGCAAAACCAGGGTTTGAAGTCGCTGGACACTCTGAACCCATGGCCAGCGTCCTTAACCTCCCCTCCCCCCGATCGCTGTCGCTGACTCGCTGACGTACCATCCATACCCAGCAAATTCGACAGAGTTCAATGCTCTGCGAGTCGCCCGTCACGGCGTCGATCAGCTATGCCCCGTACCTTGGCCCGGCCGCCTGTGACGCCTCTCGACGTCGGCCAGGGTCAGGTGGTAGCCGCGGAGCGGGCGGGTCAGTTTCGACGTGCGGCGCCGTCTGGGCTGCCCTGCAGCGGTACACGCGCCACCACAGTGTCCCAAAACGACTTTTAACAACAATGAAGAACTCCACCGTGACCCCTCTGAGGTCAGTAAAAAGACGAAAAAGTCAGTGACCTTAATTCACCATTTTGGCCTAAGCCAACCTTGAAATAAGCAAGGAATACAGTGCATAATTCACAGGCACCATGGGTGACAACAGTATAAGATTCAGCAAGACCGAGTAGCGTAAAATGTCTGAAACATCTGCTATTCGACGAAAAAAGTCGCCGTAACGTGAAAACGCAGAAGGGGGGGGGGGCTCGCAAACCGAGGTGTTTGAAAAAAGCCGGGGGGCTTGGGAAATGCCCTTTGTATTGTCCGGATAAATAAAATGTATTTCTTTGGCGAGACCGCAAGCGCAGACTGTACAAAAAACACTTTCTTGTAGAGTACTTGCACAAACACTGACTTGTAGCTTGCAAGACCGTTGTAATCCGCTAGTCCATTTGCTTGCAATGTGCTTCGATGAGCGTAAATGGTTTTATCTCCGCCGTGTAGAATATGACGAAGCCAGCTACCGCATGACTGGCTTATCTCATTCAAGAACTCATTTGCTTTCTTTGCGTCTTTGTCAGTAGGCCTACTTTATCAACAGGCCTCCAACAACTGCAATTGATGAGCTTCACAAAATATAACCTACGACGATTTCCGAAGCAAAATGCTTTGTTGATATGTTTCATCTTTATCAAAGCCTTACCTGTTTCACTACTCTTTTCGATCCAACTACATGTTTTGGACTGATTTAAATTTACCACACCCAAACAGACTAGTTTCTTTTTAACAAGGCATCTTTAAGGCACTTAAGCCGACAGTCATCCAAAAAATGTTGGATTGCTATGCTCTTAATGGATTATGAAAGTTGATGACGCAGATCGCGAAAAAACTCCAGTGTGAAACTTCAGACAAACTTAACACGTGATCAACGCCACTCAACACAGAATAAAGAGGAGGCCTAGCTGTTTTTCTAATCGTGGACGTAAACAATGTGAAACAATGTGTTTCTCATATTATATGACTTCCAAACCGCAGAACTCCATGAAAGGAAATCTCACGAAAGTGTGTCATGTTTTTGTATCATTGCTGTTCTAACCGTCTGTATGACACTGCCTACCCTTGAAAGCCACCACTGCACGCCCTTGAATTACGTAGGCATGGGCGGTGAGGCATCCGAAGAATCGCCGTATGTTGCGTTCTGGTCTCAAAACATACGAGGTGCGTAAACTGCAACATCGATTTGATCGCGTCCACTACCCGCGCAGGCAATACCACTCAGGTTTTAAGAAACTGCGGAGAAGATTTCGGCCTTAAACAAAGATATGGTTTTGGACATTCAGGGCCAGGTAAGACTGGGCCACGCCAGCGACGGCTTCCAAGGCTGTGGAGGGATGGAAGGATTTGTTCAATGGCATAACGATGCGAGCTTTTGTCAGAGCGATACGCGCATTTGTCAGAGTCGCCTTTTTCGTGAACTTTGATCTGGTTATGGCTTAGCTAGGCTAAAACTGTGGGCGAAAGGTAATTTCCGGTACCTCCGGTGCGCGGTTTAACTAGGATCCGATCTTCGCACTGAGAAAGACAGCGTTTCATTGCAGTTCTCGAGCACACTAAAAACATGGATATCAAGGCTGGGTGTTAACCAATTTTCATTAACAAACGAACACGAACGAACTGTACGCGAACAGGGCGTGTTCACAAACAGCTAGCCGGCCGGCGGCCGAAGTCACGAACAAAAACAAATGGGCACAAACTGCTCACGAACAGTCTGCGATCACATAACCTTGTAGTAAACTGACGAAAATGTTCCGGGATAAATATCGGCATCCGTGACTGTCACGGTTTTGCATGGTTGCTGCATTGTTCTTACCGTCTGAACCGTTCACTATAGTCTTTTCTGCCGATATAGAGCGTGTCAGACTAGTGTTTGATTCTGATCTGGACATGATTTGGATCCAGCGTTACATGTCGTTTTGGGCGGATCGTATAAGATCCGGATCAGTTTCAAAAATGCACCCGTGGAAATGCTTATTCGGATCAAAATTTGAAAAGCAGTCGCGGTTCAAGTGCTGATCCGGATCCAAGCGTTGTGATTCCGATTTTGATCCGAATCAACTACACCATCAGCCGATTCAGTGTGATCGAATTATAAATGTAACGCAGACTGGTAAAACAACATGACAATATGTTTATGAGGAATACCTCCAGGTAGTCAACCACCAAATCAAATTACATTGAAGAGGATGCCAACTGAGCCACATAACCAACTCTCTTTCACAACCCCACAAGGTTCAGACTTCCCCAGCCCAACTCTTTGGAACATACCTACTAGTACCAAGCATACGCCTGAAAGGAAAGTTAATATTAGAAGCATTCATGAAGTATGCGATCGTTTTTGTATAATTAACACTGAAATCCTCTAGGTACTTCTGTTGATATTAAATCCACACCATCGTGGTAGGTAGGTAAATAGGCAGTAGGCTACCAGTATGTACCCATGTTTGGGGAAGTCGATAGGGACAGCTTCCCTCGGGGTACCTGCGTGATTCGTTAAATTATTACGTGACTTACTCGGTGTTATTCAATAGTCATCATGTTACTGGTTCCATTTACTTTTGGCCAAATATCCCTGGGCGCCTACCTGTATTGGTTCCTGTGTAAACATAAAGTATAGGAAGTTATTGTCACTAGTGCGCCGTAGTTGGGAAAACAGTGCTGCATAACGTCAGGGGGAAAACAGCGTTAAAATTTCGTAGCCAATAGCTAAAGCCGCTTCGTACAAAAACCCGATGCTGTGACTGCCGTAGTCATACCCTAATTTTAGGTACCTTCTAATACTATGCTACATTCTTGTTTGTTATGTCAGGAAGTACCCGGAAAGAATAGCCTACCTGATTGTGCGCAATATTCCAAACAGTACATATATATATATATATATATATATATATATATATACAAGCATATTGCATGTATGTAGCCATGCATATGTAGAATTACACAAATTTTGCCATCTTTTATGCATTTTGTATACTTAGGTTCTATATTATATAGTAATGAAATAAATGCACGTGTATATATATATATATATATATATATATATATATATATATATATATATATATATACATACATAGTACATATACATATAGACATATATACATACATATGTATATATATAATTTGTATATGAAGCGCGTTTATGCTGATATGTTATTGATAGTTTGGTTCAATGGCAGACAAGCTTGTGAATGTATGGTTGACCCGGATCAATTTTTTCGAAGATTGGTGTGAATGACATTTGGTTCGCATCAGTTCTGAAAAAGTTGCGTAAATCACATTTTATGCGGATCAAATAAAAATGACCGTGATCCAAATGCTGATCCGGATCAAGTCACTGTGATTCGGATCCGAGGAACTTCTTTTCGGTTGGGAAGGCCTGTTCTAGCCTCCAGGCAAGTAAGCAAAACATTGTTTATTTTGCCATGTACGTGACCGATCTGGCATGGCAAACCATTTTGCCATGCCTGTAACCAATCATTTTTCGCTTCATTCTGAACAAACAAAGAAGAAAGAAATAAACCAACCCGTTCAGAACCACACCAACCCATCTGATGGCGCAACTGATTCAATCGCTGTTCGCGTTCGTTAGCAGCTCGCGAACTGTTTGCGAACAGTGTATTCGCGAACAGCTGATCACCCGGAGGCAAAGTCGCATACGAACAGAAACGAACAGTGGTGCGTGAATTGTTCACGAACTGTTGGAGAACACCCAGCCTTGGTGGATATAATTTGTCCTTAAAACCCGTGGTGTCTTTTTTAGACAGACAGGGGGCCTTGTTTTGCATGCCCACACTTGAAACCTGTTTTCCTCGCCCCTTACGTCTGCTGTGGGCCGCCTCCGGCCATGGGTGAAGCCACGGTTCAGAAAATGGGAAGCGTACGAGCTGACCGCGATCCACCAACAATAGGTAGGGCGGGGTACAAATGATATTTTCGGGCGTTGCTGACAATGTACGGTTGAAATCCCTTTCGTTAGACTTCGAAGTTCCGGAAACTGTATCGCCAGTGGGAAATATCTATTTCATCCCTTTGATCCCGCAGAAATTAGGAGCGGCAAAACACCACTTGTGGCAAACTGCGAGGAACGTGTTCCCCGCAGCCCCTTCTCACATAGGACAGATCACCCCCATGTCCCTGGCAGCCAGGGTGCAGCATCGCGAACCGCAGCAACCTCCATTCGCCACCGAGACTGTACTGGCTGATGTCAGAGCTGAGGAGACGACCCCGCTCGACAACCGGCCAGCCGCTGGTGACGTCAATGCATGACGTCATACTCCCAATTTGGTCTGGCGCAGCGCGTTCTCAGTTATCAGGAACTCCCCACATTGACGTCAAGCAAATTGCGCAGCCATTCACGTGTTGCCGTTCGGTGTCTGCGGAAGTGCGTCAGCGTGTCACATCTCTCCGGATAACCCACCCGGAGCAACATTCGCCAGGAGGATGGTGGGGCTGTCCAGCATGCATCGACCACGGCCCAACACCCCTTATACGTCATACCCCATGCGTTTGACGGTCAAAATGGATATATCTATCGTCGAAATCCTTACGTCGCATAGAATCTTTTCCGGGCGTGTTCGCAGGATGTCAGTATTTTTGTTTACAGTCTTGTTAGGTTGACAATAATTTCGCATGCAAGACATCAGACACCAGAGAACGAGCATCGGGTATCAGCAGTGAACTGGTTAGGTTTTCGGGCACAAGTTCGCCGGACTAAAATTCGTAGAACAATGGTTCGTCGGGCAATAGTTCGTAAGGACAAAAGTTCGTCGGTCAAAAGTTTCTCTAGGGCAAAACTTCGTCTCGCGAAAGTTCGTACGGACAAAGTCCGTCTAGGACAAAACTTCTAGCACAAAAAATCGCCCAACAGTAGTTCATATAGGATATGAGTTCGTCCAGGACGACAGTTCGTCTGGCAGAAATTCGTTTAGGACAAGATTGTCAGGGCCAAAAGTTTGTCTAGGGCAAAAGTACGTCCAGGAAAAAGACTGTCCGTGCCATATTGTTCACGTACAAAAGTCCTTCAGGGCAATATATGTGCAGTCAAGAACCAAGGTTCTTAGTCAAGGGTTCGTTTGGGAAAAGGTTCGTAGCCAAAGGCTCGTATGCCCGAGGTTCATACGGTTAACAATTTGTGTAGTAAAAGGCGCTTATCGGAAAAGCTTCGTGACGCAAAGTTCGAACTGCAAAAAGTTCATATGGAAAAGGTTTGTAGGAAAAAGGTTCGTAAGGGAAAAGGTTCGTGAGACAAAATGTTCGTAGCCAAGGGGTCGTAAATAAAAGGTTCGTGTCCGAAAGTAGTCGTTCCGGGCTGCGCCAAAGGTGCGGTAAAGGATACCAGAGGCCCCAGGCCGATAAAGAATGCGATCGTCTTTGGTTCGGCCCAACAAAGAGCTTAGTTTAAGCTAGGTTAGGTTAGGCTAAGCTAGGCTAGCTTAAGTTAGACTAGGCTATGCCACTTTTTAGGTCCGTTTCCTTTTCGATGAAAAGCTTTTCCGATACGAAGTTTAATTTCATTAGCCTTTGTTAACCTTTTTCCCTACCAATCTTTTTCCTTTCGAGCCTTTTTCCTACGAACCTTTTCCATACGAACCTTTTGCAGTACAAACCTTTTCCATTAGCGAGACGACTTCGTCTTAGACGAACTTTTGCCACTGACGGACTCTAGCTCGAGACGAACGTCTGTGAGGATGACGGTGGTGATTTGAAATGACTGACTTTTGTTCTTGTCAAACTTCTGCCCCATGCAAGCTTTCGCCTTATACCAACTTTTGTCCTCCACCAAATTTTACCCTCGACGAAATTTTTCCCTAGACGAACCTTTTCACGACGAACTTTTGCACGAGGACCTTCGTCCTGGACGAACTTTTACACGACGAACTTCAGCACCGCAAACTTGCCTGACGAAATTCTGTGACAAGAACTTTTGCCCTAAAATCGCGCGCGCGCACGCGTGCGTGCGTGCGTGCGTGCTTCATTGAACTTCAAAGCACACAAGCAGCTAGTTAAGTTCTCGTGGAGGACTTCAGCAGCATTCACCGGTTTTCTTTGTTCCGGTTCAGACAGACGCAAAATGAAACGAAAACACTTCTGCAACGTTGCGTTATTTCCAATGACATCTTTAGGGATAAGTATACAATTAAAATAAAACCAAGTTCGAGTCGTTTCAATATTTTAAACAACATTCTGAATAGTTGACATGAAGATATGAGCACAATTTAGGAAGCAATGTCACAGCTAATGAAGCAGGATACTACCATTCAGGAAACACGTTTTAAGTCACTTAAAAGATTCGCATTCTTAAACACTCAAAACACAGGTTACAAGTCAAGGTCCACTCCTTACCGTCTCTGCACTTCACAGCCTCGCTCCCAGTGATGAGCTGTCATGTAGCGACAGAGACGAACACAGGTTCATTTGTCGGTTGACTGACGAGTCAATATCTCGGATATAAAGCGCTTCGAGCACAGGAAGCTTTCTTTTGTTCTGGCAGCGCGCTAGGAAGGTGGTGTTCTTTTCTGTCATCTTACGTGTAAGTTTCGTGTTGTGGAAGTGACGAAGATGCTTCTTAGAGGGGCTGTCCTGTATGTTCATGGCAAGTCTTTTTGAGAGCGTCGTTGTTGTGTGACCAACGTAGCAACAGAACGATGCTCGCAGTCGCCGGTAGTGCGACTGAACTCACTATATTACATTGGTAGATTCGAGCTTCGATGCGTCTTGCGACTAGCTATATTTCATGATCAGGACGGACACTTTCAGGCTCTTGTACTAGACGACCAGAGGAATATTGTCTTCAGGATGACGTGCTCTGCAGGTCTTGGTGACGATGTCCCGTAGCGCCCTCTCATCCTTAAGTGGGACGTCGACGTAGGGTTCTGGTAGAACAGCTTGTGCGTGTTGCCAGCAGGTTTGTTGTCAACTGTTGGTTGGCAGACTTTGCCCATCTGCCTTCGCATGTGGTCGTCGATGGCAGTGACACTGTAGTTGCTGTTGTCGAGGATTTCTTTGATTTTCCGGAGCTCTCGGTGCACCAGCTTCCATGAGGAGCAGTGCTTAAATGCTCGATGTATGTAGGCACGGATAACGCTTCCTCTGTAGCGACTCGAGCCTGATTTAATTTAAATTGTATAATTATGTCCGAAGATGTTATTGGAAATAATGAGACGTTGCAAACAGTTTGGTTTCATTTTACATGAATTTGAAACGGCACAAAGAAAACTGGTGAAAGCTTCTGAAGACCTTTAGAAGACGTTTACTACTTGTGTGCTATCAAGGTCAGTGAAGCATGTGTTCGGGAAAACCTGCTCCCCAAGTACAATAATATGCAAAGCGCATCCGAAATGCCGACATATATATATATATATATATATATATATATATATATATATATAACATATAATAACATATCACATATATATATATATATATATATATGTGTATATATATATATAACATATACATATATGTTGTATATATATATATATAACATACATATAACACACATATATATATATATAACATATAACATATAATAACATAACGGCATGTTCAGCATTGATCAGTTTCTTGTTTGTTTGTTACTTCTTCGTTTATTGGTTTATCGTGATCAGTACATTTATGTACATTCCCAAAACTGTCATTTATTCGTCGACGCATCGAACTAATCATTGCCATGAAGTACATTGCCAAGACAAAGCCGTAGAAATATTACAAGTATTGGATAAAAAAGCCGAACTTACCACATTTCGTTCACAAACCTGCACGGAAACTTTGCGCACCTACCTCACGTCTGTACCGCTGCCGGAGAGGACGAGGACAGGGTCACGGTGTGCCGAAGTTGATTTTTCCGAGTAGTACCGAGTCGATAGTCGTCAGTCGCTTAGTACGGCCTCCAGTGGCGCCGTCTTCATCGATCTCCTCCTCACTGGAGCAGTGAAGTGCGGCAGTTCGCGGTTGCCAACGGCCACTTCCGCTCTTGACTGTTCCACCCGCCTAATCGGAAACGGCGCCGAGTCGTGGTGTTCGCATGCAACATGGTCGGCACCGGCCCGTTCTTCGGCGGTCGGGCCGGCCTGTTGTGGATGTACGGCGATGCTGATGTACATGCAGCAACACCTCAGCGTTGTTTGTGGATTGTTGTGACCGCTGCTGCCCGCTTGTGCGTGGCAGATCGTGTGCCACCTTCCACTTTTGCCAGTTCGTTCGTTGTCGCTTCGTCGATCCAACTGGCTCTGAAGTGTCAAACATATGTGACCTTTGAAAAATGAGGAAAATACCAAATCTACAGCCATGACTTTTCTCACAAAAAATGCTGTTAATCTGGCAATCAGCTGTCTCAGTTACGAAACAACGCGTCGGCGCAGTTAGATAAGGTGGTCCCATCACGTTGTCTCATCGGAAACGGATCTATGATTTTAGCAAAGGGGAGGGTATTCTTTTGGGGTCGCCAGCTTTATGTAGTGGGGGCGCCAAAATCCCATCAAAAAGACGCAAAATCGCGCGGAAAGGCGCCAAACTTGACCAGTATAACGCTCATATCATGCCAAGCGTTCAGTTGTATGTGAAGGGCGCCATCGAATCGACTCACGAGGGCGTTTTGGTGCATGCGTGCTTGAGAGCGGAATTCCGATATCATATACGGGCATACTGTATTATGTTTATAGTCTACCATTGCCGCTTCCTCGATGTTACAAGCAGTAACGAAGCCAGAGGGGGTGGGAGGGGTCAACTGATCCTCGTTGCAGCCGAGGTTTCCAAACCCAGGGTATCATCACAAGTCATTTGTAAAAAGATTAACATGTTAAAATTAAAAAAGCAATTACTCGTATTTGCAGAATCTCCGGATGTGCTTTTGCACAGTGCCAGTTTCCCCGTGCTTGAAATAAAATGTTAAGAACAGTATCGAACCTCTCAATTTCCGCCTTAACCCCCTTACGGAAATCCTGGCAACGCTAATGGCTGCAAGAGCGCCATTTTAACAAAAGGGCGCTTACGCCCAATCACAAGAGCGTATCGACACGTGCGCTCTTTGACGATAGGGTGCCTTTGTAAGAACGGACAAAATTCGTCTGTGGAAAAAACTGGATTAAGTATCAGTCCAAACGTACGGTTCAACTCTGCGCCCCTGTGTCTTCTTCTCACCAGTGAGCCATTTTAACAAAAGGGCGTCCAAAAGTAAAACATTGGTGCCCATTCGATGTTATTAGGGCGTTATTGTGAAGAATAAGGTTTCATCGTCCTTCAGCGGGGTGTCTGTATGGTGTCAAGGCGGCGCCCTTTGAACGCCAGGGCGTCTCTGGTGTCACAGGGACATCTTTAGAACGATAACGCAGCCATACTCAACCACAGGGTCGGCCCGAGTGTCGCCGGGGCGCCTCTTGATCGACGAAATGGCCATAAACCATCACAGGGGCGCCCCTTGATATCACATGGACACTGGGAACGACAGGGAGACCATACTCTAAGGCAGCTTGTTTCCGGGCACTAATTGGACTTGAGCATCATTCAACCAAATCTCGGCTTTTTTCTCATGGTGCACGTCAGAGTGCCACCAGCTCCTCCTATATCAAGTTCTTTCCGCGATGCCGAAGGCGGCTGCAGTCAGTCCTTATAAATCCCGCCATCTAAGAACGCTCGGGAAATTACAAGACCGGTACTTCCAGCACGTGCGCCTGCACGCACCGGCCAGCCAATACGCGAACAGCGGCGACGTTCGCACTGCCCCTCCCCCCACCTTCGTGCGCCTTCTGGAAACTCGCATGGGAGCCGACCGTGCTCACGACCTGCATGCGGCGGCGACGGCGGCTGACGCGAGAGCGTCAGCCGCCGTCTTTTTTTTTTGCTAGCTCGGTTTAGGTTCCCTCTTGCAGTTACAGGGGCACTTTTGGTGGTCTCGGGCCGTCTGCCGTGCCAGGACCCTCTAGTGGTTTCGGGTTCCTTTTACAATTTCAAATGTCTCATGGGACGTCTCAGGCGCTCCTTTGGCAGTTTCAGGGGCACCTCGGACAGTCTCAGAGACCCGTCTGGAAGTTTCAGGGACGCTTAAGCCACCTCAAGTACCTCCTGTCGTCCCTGGGATGTTTTTGCCGTCTGAGGAGTCTCTCAGGTACTAAAAAGACCTATAAGTCTCTTCCTGAGGGAGAGAGACGCCTCTGGCAATCCTTTACGTCCTTGAGCCGTTTCAGGAGCAATCTGGACGTCTCAAGGTCTAGAAGTTTCAGGGGCCCCTCTGGTCGTCTCAGGGACCCCTTTTGCCCCCTAGAGACTTCTAGTTAGCAGTCTCAAAGGTCTCTTTCTAGCAGTGTCAGTGGACCTTCTGTGGTTCTGGGTAACCCACTTATCGTCTCTGGGAGACATTTTTGCCATCTCAGGGGTCTCTGGCAGTTACAAAAGACCTTTTGGCAATTTCAGGGCCCGCGTGCAGTGTCATAGGCCCTCTGAACGTCTCCCGTGGTCCCCATGGCTACATCAGGGGTCTTCCTCTGTTGCATGAGGTATATCTGGCAGCCTTTTAGGGCCCCTCTAGCCGTGGAAGGGGGCTTGAGCTGGCGCTTCAGGTGCCTCACTGGCAGTCTCAAAGGAACTCTGCCCGTGCCAGGAGCCCGCTTATTACACTCGGGGATCCTCTGGCCGTCCATCGCCCACCGTCTCAGAGGCCCTCTTATCGCCTTTGCATCGCAGGGGGCCCTGCGACCTTTTCGGCGGTCTCAGAGGTTATCTGCGCTGTACGGTCCCATCTTGCCGTCTGAGAACCACCTGACCTTCCCGGGGGCCCCTGATAACATCAAGGACCCCTCAATATTTCAAAAAGGCCCGTGTAGCCCATCTGTGGCTCGTCTCGAGATTGAGGTCAACGATGAATCCTAATTCAGGGGGCCCCTCTGGTTGACCAGGGTCTCCTTATGCCGTTCTTAAGTTCTTCCCGTCTCAGACGTTTCTCTGGCAATTTTAGCGGTCTCATGGACGTTTGCCTCTTGCGGTCCCAGGAGCCCTTGAAGAGTATTAAGGGCCCTTCTTTCCATCTTAGGGGTTATCTTACCATGTCAAGGTCTCATTAACCCTCCCGGAGGCCCTCTGACTACATCAAGAACTTTCAGCTTTTCATTCAGAGGTCCCCTAGGGACTCAGTCCTCATCTTGGCCGTCTCAGAGACACTGCCATGTTGGGGCCCCGTTGTGGTCTCAGGGGCTCTTTGGGAGCTTCAGGGGCCCTCTATGCGTCTCAGAGGTCATCTAACCCTCCCTGACTGCACCAAGAGCCCGTCAGGCTCTTATGTAGGCCTTGTGAAGCTCATACGGGACCCCTTCGGAGCTCCTTTTAAGTCTGACAGCCTCTTCTTAGGCCTCAGAATGAAGGGTCGATCGCCCGAACTGCTTCCCCTTGGGATCCGCGCCTGGCCCTCGTAAAAAGTCGGCCCCCAATTGGTTAAAATTACTGTCGGATTGTAAAGGGGCCCCGCTGAAGTGTAAAGAGGCCCATGGTCGCCTGTAAAGACGTTCCTGCCGACCTGGCGGGTGCCTCTTACAGGTCGGCAGGGACATCTTTACAGGAAAGCAGGGGCCCTGAATGATCGTTTAGGGGCCCCTGTTGGCCAGGGGGTCACTGCCTGTCTCTAGAGGGCACCCTACCCGCCTGTAAAGGGCCCCTGTCGACGTCTGGAGGCAGGGGCAGGGGCCTTCTTCCAGACCGAAAGGAGGTCCCTCCCCAGACAAGCAATGAACTGCCCTACAAGCTAGCACGGGCCCCTATACGCTCATTCAGACCACGGGCCTCTCTTCATAGCACACAAAGCCTCCTTGTATATTCGGAGTACGTTTTCTTTGGGTTCGTAAGTCTTCTTTTATGCTTAAAATATTATTTTGCCTCGACCATTTCGGACAATAAAAAACGTCCTGCGGACGCCTTAGGCTTTCCAAAGAACTGGGGCCTTCCGCCCAGGGGGACCCGCTCAGCCGCCAGGGGGCGCCGCTTGGCCTCCAGGGGGGCCATGGCCCCATTGCCCCCCTTGGCTACGCCACTGCTTGTCAGTCAACTCACTCAGGGAGTCATGTGACAGTGGTAAACGTTTATCAGTTCAGGAAATTTTGCGGAAATCGATTTTTTAAAACGCATGTACTAAAGATATGCAAAAGCACTTTTGAAAAGTTAAAAGTACCTTAGGTCCACCTTAAAAGACATACACCGTATACCATAAAAAGGCATCACATTTTCCCCTTAAAAGTCCTTTGCACAAAGCGTAACATGCATTTTATACATTAAGTGAAAGAAACCTCACAGATTTTATAGTTACTGACTCGGTATTCTGCATCATGCTCTGCATGAACACTGAGCAGAAACGCAAAACTGTCCAAATGTATCTCCAGACAACATCCTTACTCAGCAAATTCAAAGAGTACTTTTCAACTCGCGAGTTGCTCGAACTGGAAAACGGTACTCCAGTCAATGGAGAAGTTTCTGGCTCATGAGCCCGGCTAGCCGACGTTCCAGTCTGGCAGTTCAATCACCGTGTCGGGCCAGGAAGGGGTCGAAAAGGTCCCACGTGGCATCACCACTGAGCTCAAAACCTCGGTTGGTCACCTCGGACAACGCGTGGACATCTTTAAGCGGCAAGCCACAGAATCTTGAAAAAAATCCACCTGACCCCTTACAAGATGCAAACTCACCACACACTAAATTCATTTGACCAAGGAACAAGACTGAAGCTATACGTCTGGCTGATGGACTGCTGCCTCTGTCATGTTCACCGACCTTCTGTGGCTTCCCAAGGAACATTTCTATTTGCATTGAATGTTAAATTGCCAAAACCACCGGTGGTTGTGGCGATTAAATCATCCCCACTGGTGGCCAGTAACCACCAGCGGAGATACGCAAAACTTCCCCGCATTCAGCCAAAGTGACTGGTGCGCGATCAGCAGTCAGGGGGCCATAGGTCCCGTCCTCTTCCAGGGAAACACCACAACGGTCAATGCAAATCGCTAGGTGGTAGTGCTCAATGGGTTCTGGAAGGAGCTAAACCGGCAGTGTGTCGACACTATCCACCTCCAGTGACTGCAGCAAGACGGCGCCTCCCCACACGTTCGGTAACTCCGGGGTGGATCAGGACCACTTCGGGGTCGTGTTGTCTCCAAGATGCGACTCCCTGGTGGCCTGCGCACTCCTCGGATCCGGCATCCCGAGATTTTTTCGTTCTGGAGATACCGGAAGGACCAAGTCGAGTCGCCCACAGGTCTCCAAGAACCGAGGCTGAAAATCCGAGCGGTGTGCAAGATCCGGCCGGACATGTGCGCACCAGCCGTGAGACAGGTCCTGCGGCGGGCTGAGTTCTGGGAAGCGTGTGAAGAGGGACAGTTCAGCACGCAACGTAGTTCGATGTGTGTGCGCTGACCGTAGCCTTGTGTTATAGGGAAAATTTCCAATAAATACAATTTCGTTTGAACCCTGGCTCAGTGTTTGATGTCGATACTTACTGGAGTTATTGACTTTCGAGACGTGGCACTTTTCGTGAAACCCTGTACACACACACACACACACAAGATATATAAGAAAAACCATATACCGGAATATACATATATATATATATATATATATATATATATATATATATATATATATACAAAGAAAACTAAACGAAATATCGAAAACTTGGCCATAAATGTCATCAGCGCCTATCAAGTAATAAGAAGGCAATGTTTTTACTATATATATATATATATATATATATATATATATATATACAAAGAAAATTAAACGGATCTTTGTATTTTGTCGAGAATCCAAAGTCTTCGTCCCAACGGTGCATCGTCGAAAAGTTGCAGGGTGCCCAAGCACTGACTTGACTGTTGATGGTGGGGTCCAATTCACGTATGTAGATGGCTTCCAGTATTTGGAGTGGTATGTTTTGATCAGTAATTCCTGTATCACCCTTGAGTTGTTGGGTTGCTGGGAGCAGAGCGTTATTTCCTTAGGATACACAGTTTCTTTAGTTTTCGGACTGTTTGCTGTAAGTAAAACACTGTTCAGAACTGGTGAATTTTCATGAATATACACATTACCATATATCAAATTGTCTCACGCCATAGCATATGCATAAGATGGTCTTGCTGTTCGTCAGTTGTTGTAGTCTAGTCATGTTCTTGTCTCATATGTTGCAGTCGAGAATGCATAGTGTCGTCTTGCAAGCGCTGTTGTTTACATTTCCTGGTTGCGAAGCAAACGCAACGCATGCTGAGGAACGAGCAGGCCTTCTGCAGTCGGAGGCCCCCCGGCCGAAGGCATATATTTATACGTTTTACTGTACCTTCGCCCCCTCTTACGAAAATACGCCGCTGGTAGAGCGCGCAGTAGGGGGCCCGTTTAGAGGCTAGCAGGGGACAGTCTACCACGGGCCCTTTATAAGCCAACGAATCACCCCTTAGTTTTGGTATTTCTGAGTTATTTTTTATGCGTTCCTATTAACTTTTACACTCATTAAATTATTTTCAATTATTGGTGTTTCTGAGACCCTAGAACGGCTAGTTAATGCACGACCCAAGGAAACTACACTGCGAGGCTCGCCAAAATGCCTTCTTGGTTGCTGACGTCCAGTGGATCCCGCCATATGCGGTTTTTTCTGGGGTGATTATTTAAAAAACTCACAGGACAACTCCAGCACTTCTCGCAGCGGAAGACATTCTCAGGGTTCATAGTGCCTTTATTAAAAGTTCCCAGTGACCAGGGGCGGATCAAAGATTTCGCCAAGGGGGGGGGGGTCGAATGGTCAGCGCAGGCCTGCTCCGGGCCGGGCCCCATTTTTTGGCTCTTCAGATATGAAAAAAACGTTGATCTGCTCGGATCGAAGAGAAAACGTTTGACGTAATTCTGCGTTTTTTTACCATAAGAAGTAACCCGAACAAGCCTGTCACCTCATTTGAGGAAATTTTGCGTTCTTTCCCCCTACAAAGTGACTGCAACATGGCAATAGCTGGATTTCAGGCAGCTCCGTCCGTCCCTCTATTTGAAATGTTGGGTCTGTATCGGGTCAAGGAGCCACTCTGTCTCCTCGCAACTTCTTGAGACATTTTTGCTAGCTTTATGATGGTCTTGGGCCGTCTGTTGCATCAGGGCCATCTGATGGCCCCAGGCTCCTTTTGAAGCTTCACGCGTCCCCAGGGGCGTCTCAGGCGCTCCTCCGGCAGTTTTAGACACACCTCGAGCAATGTCATGGACCTATCTTGCAGTTTCGGGGACACGTAATCAATTTCTGGTCCCCTCCTGTCGTCCTTGGTACAAGAAACCCCTCAGGCAGTAAGCAGGGTCCTCTTATGTTTCTTTAAATGCGTCTCTAGCAAGGTTCTGGGTCCTTTGGTCGTTTCAGGAGCTGTCTGGACGTCTCAAGGCTTAGTAGTTTCAAAGGCCGCTTTGGTCGTCTCCGTGAACTACCTGTTGTCCTATGTTCCCTCTTGTCTCTGGGGAACATTTTTGCCACCTCAGGGGGCCTCTGGCATTTACAAAAGACCTAGTGATTTCAAGGCCCCTGTGCAGTGTCATGGGCCCTCTGAACGTCTCCGGTAGTCTCCGCGACTATATTAGTCTTCCTCTGTTTTATGGGGTATATCTGAGTTTTCAGGCCCCTCTAGTCGTATCAGGGGCCCTCTGGCCGTCCATGGCCGCCATACCGTACCAGAGGACCTCTTATTGTCTTTTCCTCGCAGGGTCCTCCCTTTTTAGCGGTATCAGGGGCCATCTGCTATGTAGGGGCCCGTCTTGCTGTCCCAGGACCCACCTAATATTCCTGAGACCCTTGGCTGCATGAAGAATCTCAGATGCTTCCAAAAAGACCAGTGCAGCCCATTTGTGGCCCATCTCGAGGTTAAGGTCACTGATGAATCCCTGTTCAGGAGGCCCCTCTGGCTGGCCAGGGTCTCCTTGTGCCGTGCTAGGCACCCTCTTGTTTTTGCCATCTCAGCGGCCTCTCTGGCACTTCAGGCGGTCTCATGGACCCTTTGCCGTGTTAGGACCCTCTTGCGGTCCCAGGGACCCGCGGGGAGTTTCAATGGGTTTTCTGTCCATCATATGGGCCATCTGGCAGTCTCAGGGCCTCATGAAACCTCCCGGAGGCCCTCTGAGTGCATCAGAAACCTTCAGCTTTTCCCAAAGGTACGTCAAAACGACTCGGGCCCCTTTGGCATTCCAGGGGCCCCTATGTCGTCCTAGGCGCTGTCTTCATCTTGGTCGTCTCAGGAGTCCTGTTGTGGTCCCAGGGGCCCCTGGGGAGCTTTGGGGGCCCTTTTATTCGTCTCAGGAGTCATCTAACTCTCCCAGAGTCCCCCCTCCCCGGCTGCACCAAGAACACGTCACGTTTTCACAGACCCCCTGAAGGTAATACCTTATCCCTTTTGAGTTTGAGGGGCCCCTTCGGGACCAGCCCGAAAGCGCCCCTTCTGGGACCGGCACGAGAGGCTCCTTCGGGCCCCTTTCCCAGATTCCCGCTCCCTGGACCCGAGCCTGCCGGCGACAAATACTGCTATATAAATGGTTATGCTGTGCAGTTACTACAGGTATGTACTGTGCGTTCAGCATGGATGTAACCTCTGCGGGGGCTGGGGGACATGCCCCCGATTTTGATCAAATGAACTTTTGCCCCCGCCCCAATTTTTGTCCGAAGGTAAACGTTTTTGCTGAAAAATAATGTTCTGGATCAGACTGTTCCCCAATTGATTTCCCCCCCCCCAGTTTCTAGGACGTGGCTATACCCATGGCGTTGATAACTGTACAATGAACCCAGTGAGGTTTGTTTAATAATGTATCTGTGTGTCTGTGAGATTTGTTCCGTATTACCGCAGAACTGTGCAATAAAACACATTTACTGGTCGCAGTGTCTGTAGGCAATGGGAACAACTTAAACAGTAAACATAGTGGTTTTGGGCAGTACGTTCGGTCCATTCCCAAGTACGGCCAATTCGCGGGGGGACGGGTTCTGGACATAACCCCCGCAATTAGCGAGGGCCCACTATATTTATATCGTCATTACCCATTTATATATTATAAATTCACGTGTCTGCAACTACCAGTGGATGCGAGACGACTTCCTGACGTTCATGACAGAGGCTGTCATGAACGCGACTTAGCCGGCAATGGCCGTGTTCCGACGGCCGTTAGATGCCCCGGCCGAGAAATCGAGCGATCGCACTAGGCGCCGCGTGTGACGAACGGTCAGGGGACAATGGACATGCAGTCTGAGCCGGTCGGTTGGCGTGGGAGAACGGAGCCGCTGCGGTCTGCGCACAGCCTGTCAGTGGTGGGAAACAGAGATGCGGCGGCCGGCGAATCTGTGTTGCGGCGGTCAACGGATAGCCGGTTTACGTTGGGGAACAGAGCTGCGATGGTCAGCGGACGACCGATCTGTGTTGGGGAACAGACCCGCAACGGTCAGTGCATGTGCGGTCGATGTTTGGAAGTGAGCTGCTGCTGTTAGCGTACGGCCGGTCAATGGACAGTCGGTCTGTGTTACGCAGAGCAGAGTTAAAACGGCCAGCGGACGGCCGGTCTATGGTAAGGGACAGAGTTACGGCTGTCGTTCGGCGGATAGCCTGGGCCTCAGTGTTTCATCAATCGGAATAGCTATTCTACCCGTCCTAAAAAATCTCGTGTCCTAACATGCGCTCGGGCGGGGGCGGGGGCGGGGTACGGGGGCCATGTGACCGCCGTTTTTCCGAAATAGGTTCCAAACGGTGCGTCGCTGCTGCACCAAACTCAGCACAGCTATATCAAATTGAACCGAGGATCTTTTGTTGTACAAGTTACAACTGTCAATCATGCCATGGTCCTGAGAAACAGTCATTTTAGGGTCAACTTCAAACTGCCACCACGAAAAAAGTTCTAAAGGCAGGTTCGGGCTTTTTATGGAAGCAAAGATAACCCAATGAAAATGACCAGAATGATTTGGTTGATGTGAAATCAGATCACAAGACCACGTTACGGTCAAGTCAAAAATTATTTCCGAAAAAGGAACTTCCCTTCTTATCATCTCAGCTAAAAAAAAAACGCGGACATATGTAAAAGGCTGCATCATTCTACCGGTATATCAAGTTTCAGGTCGATATAAAGCCAGGTCACGGAGAAATGACCAAAAGTGCTCGCACGTACCCGTTTTCTGTCCACGCCAAACAATGAAACGCCAGTTTCTTGCTCAACGCCTAGTTCAAGGCTGAAATAATGCAAAACAATGTCGGGAATGACCGAACATACATTCCGATGGTTTTAACCTCTTGTGCGTCATATGGCGCCACTATCTTGAGATTAACTCAATTGAACTTGGTACTTCTTTTTCCCGCAAAACTTGTTCCCTATGGAGTTTTTTAACACCACAAGGCTAAAAGAAAATCTGAATTCTTTTCGATTTTTTTTCTCGAAAATCCACTGAACTCGGATTTTGAATTCAGTGCACAAAATAGCCTAGGTATGTGCACGCCGGAGGTAAACAGGTGTGAAGAGGAAACGGATCCAATGGAGTTTTACCTTCCGCCTAGCATTCCACTTCCATGCCGGGGCACTATTGTGAGGACGCCGGATGACGTAATGGAGTTTTTTACTTACTAGTGTTAAATACACGATTAAGCGATAGAATTGCATGACGGTAGCTTGTCTTGTGGAGCACATTTTCGCCATTTTCACTTTTAAGGTCTCTTAACGCCAATGACCTAGGCTGACCTCAGATGACCTTTGTGGCAAGAATTTCGTCTGAGGCCTTTTTTGCCAAATTCAAAGTCAGCGCCACAATTTACCGTCAGTTCCCCCCAAAAAGATAAGGTATATGGCACTTCGTGAAACTATGGCCATACAGTTTATGTTCAGACGAAGCACCAATTTACGTGTCTGTACTGACCCAAACGTCCCAAATTACACACCATCTTATTGCAGTTTTGTGGGCTCTACAAAAAACTGCTCTATGCGTTTCAGCGCTGTAACCAACGGTGTGCACGGTACCAGTGAGTCTGACAATCCGCACCGAGTTTGGCACCTTTTCACCTTATTTGACCTTGAAGGGCACATTTAACAAACATCAAACTTTACACAACATGGTTACTTTCAGGCTGCATCCAACCTGCAAACTTAGTGCCTCTAACCCAATTAGTTTTCGAGGGGGGTCAAACGGACCCCATCCGAGCGCAAACTGACCGGCCGCGCGCGCGAGTGGTAATGGTTTCAAGCCGCCCCACGTTCCCCTCTGTCTGACAGTAACCCAAAATCCATCACATGTCAAAAACTTCTATTGGCGGGTTCACAATGCCTGAGTAAGCAGACCATCAAGAAAATAAAAACTGCGGTCGGCATTACGAACGCGTCTGCACAGAATCGGTATAAATCCAGGAACGCCCAGACGTACTACTTGCAGAACATACGTTTTGTGTTGTCAGCAATACTTTGTGCACTGCGTGGTCAGGCCTTAAGAGGAAGGTCAAGAAGAAAAAAAATCTAGTAATCTCATCAGATTATTAGATCGTATGCTATATCCGACGCACTTCTACCTGGCGTGCAAGTTTTTAGAGGGTGTACGTATGCCTAATGCTCTAGACTCTTACTCCACTTTACCGTTACGTACTTTCCTTTCATTCCACAAGGAAATGCATGAGGTGTGATCAAATGACTTCAGGCCACCAAACGCTAGGTCTGGATACGATTTGGCAGGTCGGTCCTCGCAATCGCACCTTTTCGGCCCCATTTCTAGTTCTATTCGGGGAACAAGGGCTTGTATCTGCTGAATAATGCCGACAGACAGAATACTAAAGAAGAAAGTAAACATTTGTTGTCATTTTGGCAGCTTTGTCCTCTTGGTGTTAACTGTGAAGAATCCAGCCAACAAACTTTTCTACGGCACATTGGCATAGACGACAGAAAACAGTAGTTCGTCGCCATTTTTATTCCGCTGACCAGTCACTGTGAGCTGAGTGCTGCAATGCTCCATAAATGAGGTAGCCAAAATTACCCGTGGTGTATGGAATACTAAGGTGGTCCTTATTATGTTACTTTCCGAATTTCTATAGGGATGCCCCGCAAACTGAGGTTAAGCATAACAAACTTTGCTAAGTTTGAGAGCGATTGTATATTTAGAACTGCCCCAGAGCAGCTGACATCGGGTGTTTTGCTGCGTTGACTTCTCCATGGGTTTGACTTAGAGTATCAAGCTAAATTTTCCTGTTTCCATGCCGTAGCAGAAAACGACGATACTCAGACTACAGTCTTAACTGAGCTAGCAAAGCACATAATGGCGGCGTAATGCGCGCCGCAAGGGACGTGCACGGCTTGCATTTCTGGCTGTGGTATGCCTGATTGCCGCTATGAAAGCCTGTTCCAATGGTCAGTGTAGGTCAATCGCAATGATGCATGACAGTCCTACAGACGCATTTTACTCTTCTTTCGCGTCGGCGACCTTGAGGGCGCTAGGCTGGCACGCCGTATGTGCCTTAGTTACGAGGCGCGACAGCACTAGTGTCTTCCGAGCCCTGAGCGACTCGCATGCTCCGGTGGCGGTCCGGTCCCTGTAAACTCGGCGTACCGCTGTGTTCCAGCATGCCACCCGGGCGTCGGCGGCCGGCGCCTTAGAGCCACCGACTTTCCGTCTGTCTGTGGCCACCAGGGCTTTTTCGTATCGCGCGGCCAAGTCCCGGAACCGCCTGCCGCCGGACATCACCGCCTCTCCAACTCGTGGAGAGCTTGTACGCAAACTTGACGATTTGACTATCTCCTATACCTTGAAGTGTCTGACTGCCTAGTTTTATCTGTATGACTACTGCACATGTGCTGCGCTGAAATGATTCGAATCAAACAGTAATCCACGCGTTGGAAGGATTCGTAAATAAAGTGAACTTAATTGAAATGTTCAACTCAGTTTCTGCCACATGCGTGGCGTGCTGACATCTCAGGTGATTTTTCTAATTTCACACTGGTTCCAATATCCCAGTCTCCAACAGCAATGACCGTATTATGAACGTTCCATGGGATATGAATTGTTTGCATTTCTGGCAGTCATATGTGCTATTTCTGTTGAAATCTTATTCACGTATTGATCCACGCGTCAACAGGAATACCACAGCAGCACAGCAGTTCGGAAGCGTTTTATGCATGTCCATGAGCTCATTTCGGGCCTTACTGGCTGTCTTGCCTCCGCCCTTTCAACCGTCCTCCCGCTGGGACCTCAGGAAAGCCTTATCCTCCCCAATGACTATATTCAGCACGTTTCTGTGGGCGATATCGAGTAAGTTAAGATGTCGAACCCCAGCGTTTCGCTTCGTCACGACGGAATGTAGTTTCTCTTTTTCTGCGCGCCAGGTTTCTTCATTCCGCGTATTTCTTGACAAACTTGTTGACGCACTACCGAATTTTGCGGATGGGGAGCCGGGCGACATCCCAACATTCGCCAACTTTTGTGACGACGGCATCACCTTCCTTAGAGATGGTCTGCTTTCTTATTTTACGGACATGCAAAGAGCGACTCAGGAATTGTCCAGTAGATCGCAACTTCGCACCGGTCAGACCCCCAATGGATGGCAGGCTAAGAACAAGTTAGTCGACTTCAGAGTCTTGCGCTGTTTTCATGGAAGACATCCTTTGGGACTTGGGAAAACGCGACAAAAATGGTTGTCAGAATGTGCGTGAAACGTCAAAAGTTGTAAGCGCCTAGTTATTCCAACCACCTACAAATATACAACTTGGTTCGATATCGTGGATTCATTGTTCATTACCATTTAACCTGCATCATTGTCGTGCACTTAATTAAATGGATATTGGGCAACCGGTAGGGGAGGGTTAGGTATGTTCAGTTGACCCCTTAATGGTCCCAGACACATGCCAGAAAAAATGAGCAATTGTCATAAGCAGACCTGTGTTTGATTCCGCTTGACTGAAATCGACTCCGACTCAATAACAAAGGAAATGACTCCGAAACCGAATCCAATTCCAAGCAACCAACTACAAGTCGAATCGATTCCGAATCCAATCCCAATGTGGCTAAAACTGTCTGCTTCCAATTCAAACAGATAACGTAAACAGAATATAATCTTAACATGATACAGATCAATGTTATCAATAACAATTACGTATATGAATATGTATATATATATATATATATATATATATATACATATATATATACATATATACGTATATATCCATGTATCATATACACATATATCGATATATTAATAATCAGGTAAGTAAACCTACTGCCACCAGGGGTCAATTTAAACTCTGGCAGCAGCCATGGCCTCCCAATGTGGATCTGCCCCCCCCCCGATATTAAGCAGGTCCCCTCCTACAATATTTTCTATCAGTGTTAACGAGGGAAAGAAAGCTTTTAAGATGGTAAATATCAAAAATGAAAAATGCCGATCAAAATAAAGCGGCTAAATCCGTCGAGAAACTCATTCGGGGAAACGTTTGGTAGTCTAGCTCTTGCTCTTCCTCCCCATTCCCCAATCATTTACACAAAACGTTGCCCCTGACTGGAGTTACATAAACCATAAATTTCCATCACGACCATTCAAGCTTCTCAGTTGTCATGCGCTTTGCTCGTTACTTGGCTCACCTCACGTAGGATGGATTAATCAAGGATAAACATTATCACATCTGGCATGTACTCGACAAGATTCAGCTCCGGCTAATTAACCTAGAGTCAGCAGCTCTGCCAGTCTCTCGCGGGTCGTCCTCATGCGCCACGTTATCTACCATTGCCTAGGGTCACTAAATTGCGAAGTAGTATTGGTTATGGTATCTGGCATTCAGCAACAGTAAACATTTCAGTACAAATTGTCATAAACATAAGGAAATTTCCATCTTTTGCATAATATTCACATTGTAAAACCTGAGCTAAGAAAGTAAGCATGACGTGATCAATGAATATTAGCACGTTTCCGCACTATTTATCATGTACAGTTCTGGCGCTCTTGCGACATCCCTCAAGTCAATATCAACATTCGTAACCAAACACTTGACTTCAGGCAGTAAGAGGAAGTATTTTTAATCTATTTACACACTATTTACGACGTACAGTTCTGGGGTTCTCGCGACACGCCTCAAGTCAATAACAATCAACATTCGTCACCAGGCAAATACCTATGAAGCGGTAAAAATAAGTTTAGGTGTAACACTACCCAGTACCCACTTGCTGTTTCCCAGGAAACTGGTGTACCAGTGACGTCTGTGTATCCTTTTCTTACTTTTTTGTCTTGCATTGAGTCGGAAATCCTTTGACCTTATGTTAATTGTTCTATATTATGGAGCACAACCTCATTCCCAATTTCCTGCCAGCCTACCTGACAGGCAATGTCCAGCTCATGCCACCATAAATAAACAGACCATTGACATGAAGCTGTCCAAAACTGCTCTTAACGTGAAGCCTTTATTGTATATACATGCATAGCTGTTCATTTTAACATATACATTTCTTTGAACACCAAAGTAGTAGTAAATTAAACTAATAAAATAAATAAAATGAAATAATAATAGAATACTAATAGAGATAATAAAATAAATGAAATTATAGAACCGGAATGACATTTTGCCTTTTTGATTCGCTTCCGATTCCAGTATTTCCACGGAGTAACCGAATCAATTCCGAATCCGACTCAACACATCTCCCAAGTGAATCGATTCCAAATCCAATTCCGGGCCAGTTTGAAGCGAATCCGGATCCGGCTTCGATTCCGCCGGAGTCGAACACAAATCTGGTTTGACTTGATCTGGTTTGATGATCTGGTTAGATCTGGTTTGATGCTGAGTTTGATGCTATTAAGTCATGATCGTCAAATCATGATTGCGCTCCCATGGTACCACCTTACCATCAGCAATGGACGAGTGATTGGACAGCTGTGGCATTCGACGTGGAATCCTCAGCTTACGGTCCACGTAGCTGCAGCACCTGAGATGTTGGTCTCGGATGCCTAGCAATGCGAATATGCCGTTGCGACACCACACGACGAAATAAAAATCATGTCCACGTAGTATGTAAAGTCGGGGTAACACGTGGGCAAAACACAGTGCTAACGGGTTCCGAACTCCGCAGGTTTTTAGAGCTTTACAAATAGTGCATGAGACAGTACAGCACAGAAACAGGGAAATCAATCCAAAAAATAAACGAAAAACAAACAAAAATCAAACAAAAACCAGCTATTTGCTGGACTCGCGACGGCAGCTTGATATTTCCCTTTGTTGCGGCACAGAGAATTCAACGCAGCGAAACACCGGACATGGCCGACTTAACTGCTCTGGGGCAGTTCTAAATATCAGTCAATCGCTCTCAAATTTTGCAGTTTGTTGTCGTGCTTCACCTAACAACTTGTACGAGCGTTCCAGCAGAAATTCGGAAAGCAACAAAATAAGGACCACCCTAGTAGTATACTAAAGTCCATGCTGTACAAGTACTTAAAAACGTTTTACTAACATAAAGCGACTTACCTAGTCTGGAATTTCATACGGATTTCGCAATGACATACTAATACGGTTTTCACATTTCCAGGGTCAAAACAAGTTTCATGTCTCGTAGAAAATGTTTGGGCTTTCAGACCAATGTGTTTCCAGGACCACTTCGTTCAGTTTTGCCGCCTAATGCATCAGATTGTGCAGAATTAACGTGACTTCTCCAGCATCCACCAATGAACAATGATCAAAGGTTTCGTAGACGCATTACAAAAATCGCCGCTTAGCCGGTAGAACGATACAGCATTGATCTTCACGTCTCATTTCCGAGACACGAATCTAGAGAGGGACTTCGTGTGCGTCGGACCAGTCATGTCGGAGGCCTTCATGCTGAGCTAGTAAACAACTATATCTCTGAGGAACTAAAAGTTCCACTGGGCTCGCCGACCCCACGCTCACGATCTCTGATGAGTTCAATGTAAAATGGACGCTAATCTAAACCACACTATACGTATCCTTCACAAACCACTACCCATTTGACAATATATTCGACCATGCCAACTGGCATTCCTCTGACATTTGCCAGTTATACTCCCTCCAAACTAAGATACACACCTCCGGAACAACTACTGCTCACGACCGGCTCTCACTAAAACGCCACCCATGACACGCCTGACAAATCCATACGCACGATGGATCTTAATTCCCTTTTTTACTCCTGCCAGCCAGCCAGTGGGCTCCCCTTCACATCAAACAATTGTGTGACCAGTGCCGTCTTGAAAAGGGCATCTACTTGGACCGAGAACAAAATCTGAAATAATATCTCATTACCATGAACCCGCGGGTCCGATGAAACATGGAGACACTTGTATTGCTTCAGAACCGGGACAGGTACCAACAATTTACTATCATTTGCACTCGTCCGTCACTATCACTGTTCCGCGCCTTCCTCCTCTTCCTCTTCGTCAAACTCGCCCTCCTCCTCTGCCGTTGCATCTTGATACTGCTGGTATTCAGACACCAGATCATTCATGTTGCTCTCGGCTTCAGTGAACTCCATCTCATCCATGCCCTCACCCGTATACCAGTGAAGGAAAGCTTTACGGCGGAACATTGCAGTGAACTGCTCCGAAACACGTTTGAACAACTCCTGAATGGCCGTGCTGTTGCCAATGAAGGTTGCGGACATCTTCAAGCCCTCTTGGCGGAATGTCACACACTGCAGTTTTCACGTTGTTTGGGATCCATTCAACGAAGTAGCTGCTGTTCTTGTTCTGGATGTTCAGCATCTGCTCATCAACTTCCTTCATTGACATCCTGCCACGGAAAATCGCAGCGACTGTCAGATATCTCCCATGGCGAGGATCGCACGCCGCCATCATGTTCTTAGCGTCGAACATCTGCTGTGTGAGCTCTGGAACCGTCAAAGCCCTGTATTGCTGACTTCCTCGAGATGTCAGCGGCGCGAAACCAGGCATGAAGAAGTGCAGCCGAGGAAACGGTACCATGTTCACTGCAAGCTTCCTTAAATCCGCGTTCAGCTGGCCAGGGAAACGAAGGCAGGTAGTTACACCGGACATCGTTGCAGATACCAGATGATTTAAGTCGCCATATGTTGGCGTTGTGAGCTTCAGCGTCCTGAAGCAGATGTCATATAACGCCTCATTGTCTATGCAGTAAGTTTCGTCTGTGTTTTCGACGAGCTGATGCACAGAAAGGGTAGCATTGTAGGGCTCCACCACGGTATCAGATACCTGAAATCAGACAAGTTATCAACGTCTCGAGTGCATTTTGCAATCCAAACCCGGTATCATAACCAATCCAAGCTATGCTGTTCCAAGAAAAAACGGCACTTCCACATATTGTTCGATAACGAATTCCACGATCGGCCGTGTGCAGTAAACCAAGCTTCCTTTGCCTCATATTAACATAAGTACCGGTAATGACATCACGTTTAATTACATGAAGATTTCAACACAAGACATCATTCAATCCAAACGAAAAAACGTACGAAATGTTTGAAAATGACTACGTCCTGATCAAAACAGAATATCATGCGTATTATTTTTTCTGATCAACTGCATATATCGTTTCTCTTTTTTATTATCAGCGCGCGACTGACGAATATGGTGCTTGAAGCACGACGCAAAAATGGAAAAGCTCAATCATTACGTCGACGGGACCTAAACAATCGGGCGTATCGTCAGACAAAATTTTCTTGGCGAAGGTGATAAAAACTGGCGCAAGCGACCAAAAACCCACGAAATGTCGAAAAATCCTCGAGAAAACAGCGTTTTCTAGTGCATCCGGGCCACGTCAGGGGTTCCCGACCATACCTCTCGGCGTTGCTATCTCCAGGCGCCACGCGTCCGCAGAACCAACACCAGACTGAGGGCGGCGGCCGCGCGGAGGCGGCCGTGCATCGGCGAGTAATGCTTGCGAGCGTTTTATTCAGCCTTTCTAGACCTCACTAAGGTAGTCTGAAATGTAGACTGCATGTATGTGGTTTTCAGGGGGTTCGCCTGATTCCATCAAAAGCTACGGTGCCACAAACGGCATTAGGCAAATGAAGCGAAAATCTGGAAATCGAGAACGGTTATGGTGTAGTAACGTAAAGTTCTTCTGACGATCACTCGGAAATTTAGGCTTTCGACAAAGCACGTGCATTTCCAACAGAGGGACTGACCACACTAGTCCTTCCTGCTACTGAATGACGGCATAACTTTGCGATGCTGAGAGCGGACGCAGATGAAGCCAAGGGGATTCTCTACCCGACGACGTCTGCTAAGGCTTCAGAGATCACATGCACGGCTCGCTCCCTTGCCTGCGTGTGCACCGCATAGTTCTGCGGTGCATGCAGGCATTTCATGCATCGGAAAGTGAAGGATGCCCACGATGTCCTCGCTGGAGCCACTTGCCAGCAGAGGCGGCTCCGTCCCGAGCTCAGACTCTCAGTCGATCAGACTCCCAGCGAGCCGCCGTGCATATAATCAATGAAGCCTCATCAGCCGTCGCCGAACAGACAATTTTCATGTTTTTTTTTCTGCGCCCGCCTTCTGCATCGATACATCAGCAAAGCTATGCCGTCGTTCTGTAACAATGACGTTCGCCTTTAAAGGTCAGTCCATTTGCTAAAAATGTACGTGCTTTGTCTAAAGCCCCATATACCATCTGCAACGCCTGGAAATCATTTACAATGTTACTGAGTAAGCTCATTTCGTAGACAACAGTACCGAGTGATCACCCGAAAAAACCAAGTTTCAATACCATGACGGTTCTCGACTTCCAGCTTTTCTACTCATTTACACAATGGCGTAGTCTCCAACGTTCATGGGGCCGTAGCTTTTGATAGGTTCAGACGAACTCCCTGAAAATTCCACACGTTCAATCTAAACCCCAGATTACAGAAGTCCCGTGAAAATGACTGAACAAGACGTTCGCAAGCATTACTTGCTGCAGCAGTTTTTTGCTTGGCGTGAAAGTTTGACTATTGGCGACCTCGTTTGTGCCAAAAATCCTCTTCTTCAGTACTTCTTTTCACTAGTTCTTCTTGCCAATTCTTCGTTTATTCGTCAGACACAGAGAGCTTCCACTTTCACTATTTATATTCTTGACGTCCAACACTGACCACTCACAGCATTAGCACCTCTCCGTCACGAGGTGCACCACATGTTGACCCAAAGATGGGTAGACAGACAGATCAATAGACACTGAGAGAAAACCAGCCCTGCTTATATACTACCTACGAACGGAAATGATTAAAGGGGATGGTGCAATGACGATATCATGAACAACCAATCAGGCATTTTGCAATCCGAATATTCTGGAACGACTAGGTTTTAGCCAATGAACGGGCGTGAGAACGCACGGAAATCAAAGAACTGGCTGATGTAAGGCGGATGCAAGAGCTTAAAACTTTCCGCGAGGGTAAGCTATTTAAAAATTAGAAAACGGAAGTATCCTTTAACATTACGCATATGATTCACCTTGCAGCACTGCGGCACGAATGATGTACTTGAGACGTTAATGCGTTCTCAGACGTTTTTGTCTGATTCCCTTCGGTGTCGACATTGGGAAATCGAGCTGAAGGCATCTGGTAACCTTAGTCTTCACAAACCAAATGCTTTTGAAAGATTTATAGAAATTTAGAAAGTACTGAAATCTGAAGTCTGATACGGGAGCTCTAAAGACATGACGTGGACTTTGTTACACTTGCCCCATGCACGGCCGCCGCCCGCAGTCTCATGTTAGCTCACTGGGCCCTCACCGCGCGGCGCATGGAGACTGCAACGTCGGGAGTTACGATCGGCATCCCATTCCTTTGAGTGACTGCACTAGTAAACGTTATTTTTTTCGTATTCCTTTCGCCGTTTTATTATGATCTGGGCACGTGTGCCACTTGTCATCGTTCTCCAAATATGCGGTTGTCTCCAGAAATGACAACAGATAATTTGGCCTAAGATGACTGCAATAACCTTAATATTAACCTATTTAAACAAATTAAGTGCGTTCTTCCAGTTTCGTCCACGCCTTTTGAACGGCGCTTTTTATTTTTTTGCCCGACTTAAGTGCTTCAGACGTCGGGGTTCTCGTGAATGTCCCGGTCCGGCGAATGCAGGTCCGGAGGCCGGTCCGGACAGGGTTAAGTAGAGGTTGGGTATTCTAGTGATTAAAATCCATCGGGTGCACGAACCAAGGATAAAGCCATACGTGCCGCCCATTTTCTGAGTGAGGGGTACAAAATCTGGCCAGAAACGAGGGCGGGATAACAGTTTTTTTGTTGTCAAAAATTAAATATGCTGAATGAATCGGGCATGGTGTAAGAAAAGGCTCTGAACAAGACTTATTTGGTTATTGATAAAAAGCGGCCGAAACTGTTTGCGTTCGTGTACGTGCGTACGTCAGTGCATGAGCATGGCGGAGGGTGCAAATATACCCATGCATCCTTCGGTAGCCACACCCATGGTTAGAACTAATGTACTGAAAAAGTGGTAAGCGCAAGGAATGAGTAACTGACTTATGACTGGTTAGTCGTAAGGAAGACAGGGGTTACTTGGTACAAAATTTCGCAAATGGCAAAATCTCGTTTGTCTGGAAACATGGAAATAACTTCACATCCAAATGAAGCCTGATCCTTGAAAAATGCCGGCAACAGTAATTACCTTTTGCGGAAATCTTTCCTCTCTTTTACTATAGCGAGCGAAATGTGACACCTCACTTAAATTACATTACCCCATGGCTGGGGTAGGTTGTTGCAGACAATTGGGTAAACTGATACACAACGGAACAGAACGAAATGCAACTGCAAACATTAGGTTGTTGTTCCATTGCCTACAAACCAGGTATTGTCGGCAACGAATATATCAGGACTTTTCATACACGCACACACGCACGCACGCACACACATTACAGTTTGCAGTTCCGGTATATAGACAGATTTCAGATGTGAAGCATCCCTCTCGTCACCCTAAATACAAAACCAAGGGAGGTGGAAAAACTACCAGTTAAAAACGAAAATATTACAGTCTATCCGATCTTTTATTACCTGAATTTTCTACATGCACTGAAAAGGCCCACTACAAGCCAAACCTGCAATTACTGACAATTCATAGGATGCCCGTACTAAAAGCACGACGGCGTATGTTATCGCCTGCACCCCATAATTTCGGGAGAAATTATATCGCGCCAAAATCCAGCAACAAAATACCTTGGGAGAGGGGACGACGCTGAATGTGTTCATGATCCTGTCCGGATATTCTTCACGGATCTTGGAGATCAGAAGAGTGCCCATGCCTGACCCCGTGCCGCCTCCCAGGGAATGGGTTAGCTGGAATCCTTGGAGGCAATCGCAGCTCTCTGCCTCCTTACGGACTACGTCCAGCACGGAATCAACAAGTTCCGCGCCCTCCGTGTAGTGACCCTTCGCCCAGTTGTTTCCTGAAAAGAGAGACTGGACGATGAACGGCTCACGTTTGATGTTATGTACAGGACACAAACTGAACATCGTGAACAGGTATGGCTACGCCGTCCTGTATAAATTCAAAACCCCGCAAGTCAAACGGACACCATATGAATCGGTATTTTTAATCATCTGTTAAGATATCAGAGAACATGTACGTTGTTAGACACCAGTTACAAAATACGATGATCAAACGAACGTACAGTCGTAATAACATTATCATATCTATACTAGTTATGCTTACATACATCAACAGCAGGCCAAGGAGAGATCTACCATCCAAAACATAAGAAGCGTACGTCGCATTTTAAAGTTTTCTTTTAGTTTCTGGTACCAATGGGTGTGAAGCTGCGACCCCCATTTTCCTTGAAATGTCCAAAACTCCAAAATCGTTTCCTCAAAATTTTGATTCTGAATATTACAAAAAGCGTACGTGTACATCCTGTTAACATATGCTAAATACAAAGAGTATAAGAGACATTACAAAAAAGCAAGTAGTCACTTCATCAAACTCGCCATGGTGCAATGCGAGGAAAGCATATGTCTGCAGAAACGTTTTTTTCCTGCTGGAGCCCTGGAAACTAATAGTTCAGGAACTCTTGCGTCCGCAATGAACTATCTGTTGTTCACTGAAGAAGCAAAGGGGCATATAGGGTGGCGGCAAGGGCAAAGCTGGAAGACTGTACTGCGAAGCGGACGCCAGAAAGAGGAATGCACCCCTGAAGGAGGCGACCAATACAGCTGGGATGTCACTCCGCCTCTTGGTATAGTTTTGGAGAAAAAAAGAAGGCGGAGGCAGGCACCAAATACCAGTAAAAAGGAAAAAAAAAAAAAAAAACATCAAGCAATAAAAAATGCACGTCGCCTGGCACGAACATCACTACCAGCATGAGAAAACATGAAGGTAATCATAAATGATTAGAATTATTCCACCCTTTCCGGTCACAACATGCCAGGACACAGAAGTTCCTACACTAGTCCGGTGGTGGCATACCGGAAGATGTAAGATATATGTCAACTGATAAATTTCAATAGAAAACGATGGTTTGGACCGCCATCTCCCCCTCTGGGGGAGATGGCGGTCCAGACCATCGTTTCATTTCATCATTTCGCCATCTCTCTCGTTTCACCTTTCGTTCGAAATGAATCCCAGACGTCAGGCCTGCAGCTCACTAAGATGGTTACCGCAACTACAAGACTGTTCCTGCCTGCTTTGGGGTACATCGCTCGGCTCCTACACCCAGACGTTCCGCTGGTAGAGGACGCTTTGGGGGACGTGGCTAAACTAACGAACCATGATCCTGATGTTTCATTAACGATGCACATGACCACAAGCACAGCATCAACGATGCACATGACCAAGAGGATCAGGAGGCTCATGCAGTACCTTCAACCAATGCAGTGTGTCATCAACGGGAGAAAAATCAAGCAGCAGCCAGAGCGAACAGTTTACCGTGATGCGTTCCGGTAATACAGAAGAGAAAACAGCGGTGTAAGCAGCGCCTACTAAAACCTTTGCAGAATGGCTGTCATGCACATGGCACGTGCCGAAACCTCTGCAGGTTTACGATGGCATGTACTCAGCAATGTCATAGCTGAATATATATATATATATATATATATATATAATAAATATATATTATACATATATATATACACACATCTACATTTGTGTCTGCATATGCAAGTGTCCATGTACACGTTGCTGAACGGACAGAATAGCCTGACGAACGCTACGATAGGGAAACTAGCGACGTTGGGTTAAACAACATCCACAACGTCTGGCTTACGAGACGTTCGACTTGTTACAGAGCCCAGCAAAACCGTTAACTAGGCGTCAATTAACCACACAACACAACCATACACCGCCGAAGATTTTGACAGATGTCTTCCAGAGCCCGAGATACGGCGGACCCTGGCTCATTACGATGTTCCCAAGGCCAGCTCTGTGCGCACTAACCTTGGGTAGCTCCAACCGGGGACCAGGGGTGTATGCCACCACGCTCGACTCAGAGCATGCGTCCATAAGCGGACTAGCGAACGCTCACACGTGGGCGTGGGAACCACATAATTTTCAGTATGGCCACCACAAATTATTCAGCTGCTGTGGCTGGACTGTATCTGAAATCTGGCTTGGTCCAGGCCACGTTACCCTACTGCTACAAAACAGCATAAGGGTTTCTTTTGCTAAACAGTATGGTTTAACGCAGATCACGAACGTTCACTTAAACACCAACTTCGATGTCGTGGGCAGTTGAACAGCACCACGCAACCCTGGCATTAAGGTGTCAGTAACAACGACCACGAGGTCTGACGTCTGGCATGCACAGAAAATGAGTACACTGGGAGCGCATCCCTGCATTTTTCTATGCGTCTGCATGCGCACTTCATGACAAAGGTGGAGTTATTTGAAAATCCATCTGCAATCACCACGTTCAGATACAATAACATACCCTCCAATTTTTCTGATGTTCCTACTCAAAAGTGTCCAATTATTCTGATGGCAGCCTGTGATGTGGCCCCTGGGCCACGAGCACGGGCCACACTCCCCATCCTTCACTCAACTGACAAAGACCCACATGCGGCTGTTTCGATACAGGTGATAGCGGAAGGGCAGAGCAGCAGCAGCTGCCTCCTTCCCAGCATTTGATAAAGCGTAACATTACTCCTATGCCGTTGAACGGACAGAATGACTACAATGTTCTTACCTCCACCCCACTCCAAAATCATGGAAACGTCCGCGGCATAATGATAAAGGTATTAGCAGTTAAGGAAAAAACAAGTGTGCCGACATTCACATGCATATTTCTCCGACTATCGTTATCTATGCCAAAGCCGTAATCCACGTTTCAAATCCCTCTCCATATTACCATAACACGGTCACGTTATGAAACGGAAAACGTTTTTGCGAGGCATATCAAAAAGTAAGAGACAGATACCAGTCTTAACAATCCCGTAAATCAGCATCTATCATTTAGCTCACGACGTCACGCAACTTCGGAAACATTTTTACTTTTTTCACACGGTCGCTGTGTTGCGTAGGTTGGGACACAAAATTTGGGTAGCTGGCTTTTGTCGTACAGAAGTTCTGCCCCCCCCCAAAAAAAAACTAAGAATGTAAAAGGCGACCTCCGCTGTAACTCGCTGGCTGGCCGCCAGGAATATGATTAACCTACCTGCACCACTCTGGCCGAACACAAAGTTGTCCGGGCGGAAAATCTGTCCGAACGGGCCCGCTCGCACTGAATCCATGGTACCAGGTTCCAGATCCACTAAGATTGCCCTGGGAACGTATTTGCCTCCTAGAAAAGAAAAACAGCACGCTGACAATACGTTACCGTACCAGTAAAATCAACACGTAACAGGCGCCACCGTACGTTCCACAATGGTCAACCATCAATGTCTTCTGATCCAGTTGACCATTTTAGTCGCCAGCGATGCCACTACTGCAATCAAAACGGACGTTTTCAATGGGAAAGCTGCCGTCAAAAGGCTTCTTCCCAGTTACTACCAAGGTACAGATTTGTCGAGTATGAATCAATCCACGGTAATGATGTTCCTCCTTATAACCTGTAAACTGAACAACTGGGATGAACGCGACACTCGCAAGTTCAGGCGTGGCAAAGATACGTGCGCACGAGCGGTGATAAAACGCTCACCACTTCCGCTCATTTTCGACATCGGTCCGAGCAATTCGTGCGGAGAAGTTATCGCACTACAGTGAGCGAAGCGTCACAAATGTAACCGTAGCTTTACCATAAACAAACGCATGGGAACCGGGCGCTTGCGCTTTTCACAAACGCGCAAGTTCTTAAGCAGAGGCTTGGCAGAACATCTGGTGAACAACTCTGAACAAGAAACAGTACTGGGCAGAATGGAAGGAGATTCCGCGGCACGGCAGCATTCAAGAAGTACGAACGACGTGCAACAGTTCATCCATACCACGCAAAAACCAGGAGACACAAACATGAAGTGCAGTAGTGACCCTACCGGACGCCTCGTTGTAGTACACATTGATTCTCTCCAGCTGAAGATCCGAATCACCATGGTAGGTTCCAGTTGGATCAACGCCATGTTCATCCGAGATGACTTCCCAGAACTGGAAAGAAATATTTCAACAAGTGGCTGATTCAGTGATTCACCTGAAATCAACATCTCTAAAACCACAAGTATAACTAACACATGCACGATACCGTCCGTGATATCACAGAACTATTCGAAAGTAAAAGGAAGAAGCACCACCTTGGTTCAAGCCTCCAAAGCTCCGCAACATTAATGGCAGAGTAATAGTACCTCGGGCTCCGCTGCACGCCAGGATCTACGTTATATCACGTTCAGAATTGTGTAAGCAATTTACTTAATTTACATAGGCACGAGAAGTAAATCTGAATGTGAAAGGGTTTCAGAAATGACATCAAAATCCTCTCCGTTCAGGCCGGTTACCTGCGCAATGCTACCCATAATTCGAAGAGACAACCCCAGCCAAAATTTGAATAACATTTAGTGCACATAAGGCGCCTACAGCGACAAATTCTGACGCGAGATGTCCACAAACATGCGCATGTTGTGCAAACCTCCTCAGACCAGACCTTCTGTTTCTCTCCTCTACCGCTTATCCCTAAAGGAGCAAGAGCGAGCCCAGCATCCCTATCTCCCCTTCGTTCCTAGCACGACTCACAACGCTAACGACATGCATCAAGTCTTCCGCACTTCCAAATGGCTAACAGTAGTTTTTTTCTTAGAACAAAAGTGGTAACAGCCTTTATCCCACTATTTTTTGTCATTTAAATGCAGCTATTGTTTCCAACTGTGAAATAAAAAAGATATATTAATTTTCATAACGAATAATACATTATTTCTTTTATGTGCCAGCCTGATCTGTTTAGCACCATCGTCCCTTCCTAAATTCCACGTTTGATCGCATGATCCTTCTTGGAAGAAGCTTCCTACCATTCTGCTCCATTCGAATCAACGGAGAGAACGCAGGCGATTACATGGTGCAGTCAACGCGATCATGCTTCGAATAGGCGGTACATTCGACGTTACGGGGCCCATGTAAACTAGGTATTCGATATGCCCATATAAACGCTCTTTTATCATTCGTCCAATTCGAATTTGATCCCGACGTAACACTGTTTCTGTGAAAGGATTTTGCAATCTAAACGGATATTGTTCAACCTGAGAAGTGGTCAAAAAACGTTCTCAAGTTGTTCCCACGTGTGTCAGCAACCAGTACACATCAACGTACTGGTTGATGTGTACTGGTTGCTGACACACGTGGACGCGTTTACTTCTTACAAATCCATCAGGGATGTAGCGGTTACAAGAAGTGGCGGCGCATGGGCTGAATGCGCAAATAAATAATATACGAATGTCTAATATTACGTCGGCTGAAACAGTTGCACGGCTCACGCCGAACGTGCCTCCACTGCTGTGAAAATTCGACGCCGTCTCCTCTCAACAGCCCTCGTGTCCAGTCTAGAGCGAAGATGGCTGCCTGATGCCAGGCAAACAAAGGCGCTAGTGAATGTCATTGATTACACTGGCATCATTAAGCTTATCAACGCGGCGCAAGCCGCAAGTCAGTCTGGATACATTCCCAGATGAGCTAGAGATGGCAAATGACATCACACACATCGTCACCGACTGTTGTCCATGAAGTTAGCTTTGCGAACAAAATGGCCACGGTTGCCATCGAAACTGTTATTCCTGTTCATGTCATGAACTGAGAAGCAAGAAAGCCCAGACTTTCGGAAACACTTAATGCTTTCCTGGCGCTTGGTACGACCTCCGCGCAGCGTAATTAACACAAATGATGGCACGACATGGCGTCTTTCGGATGACACGCATCAGAGATGTCGAAAACCCCATTCCAGATTTCATAATAGCTATTCTTTCATCAGCGAGTAAATGCGATCATCATTTAAACTGTCCATGTAAATGATCCCAACCACGGAGCCGCTCATCGAAATACGATCCGTTCTTGAATCGAATTTACTGCAATGCCCATGTGAACGTTCACACCCAACGGAGCGACGGTGATAAATAAGATCCATTCCACATTCGAATGCATTTCGAATGCCCATGTAAGCCGGGAACTCTGTTGCTTTCATTGTAGTAAATGAGAGTACCCCAAGAGTCAATGGGTTCAAAAACCTATAAAAGACCCTAAAGCATCAAAAACCTGGTCCAGATTTCACTGTTCGAAAACATAGCAAGCCCAAAGGCAACTCTTGCGTAGGTCTCACTAGGGTCACAGAAAGAACCCTGCTCAAGCCCGAAATGTCAGTCATTGGACAAATGGATCATTTCAGTGCATTTTCCGTAATCGCTCTCAGGACGTAGGACGGCAATATAGCGCACCTTGATCACGTCAATGACGGAAATAACAGCAGTTGTCATGCTCCATCTTTTACTCTGACATGTGAAGGTAGCATTAAGACAGCTGGAGCAGATCTAGAGGAGCGGAACGGTCAGAAAGTAGACCACGTCGTGAACCAAATTTCCATATGCCATTGCAAGGACAGCTGTTACCTGTTCTGAGTTTAACGTGATGCATATGCTTTTTGACACACAAACTATGTTGCAATCGAATGTAGAGGCTATCCTTGGTGCTCATAGCTCGCGCTACGCACCACAGCACCATTCACGGCATAGTAAGGGTGAAAATGTGTGAAAAACTAAAATTCCATCCGCTCAAACTTTTGGCCCCGCTCTATGCAGGCGCTATGTCCATGAACATGAATCCTGCGTCACACAAATTAGCCTGGACTCGTTTCAGACATTAATGATTCAAACCATTCAGGCACGAAAGTAAGCGTTTCCCCATGTAGGACTCCTGGCCCGCCACTGGTATATGCTTTCATGCATATCACGTCGATATGTCTGACTTCCAGACCTCATGCGTCTGCAGTCACAACATACACGCTGATGTCCGCATTTCTGCACGCAGTACGAATCAAGACGCACGCCCCCATTCTTATGTCCTGGCATCGCCATTGCAAGCCAATTTAAATTCCTTGCGTTCCAAAACATAGCAAAGATTACGGACCATTTAAGACTAAACAGAATTCTTCGAAGTATAACGATGCAATATACCGCATCGTACCATTTATGGTTTTTGAACAAAGCCCCAGCTTTGGACGTTTCTTCAGAACCTAGGTTATTTTGTTCTGAAAAGTTTTGTAAACGGTGAGTCCAATATTTTGTTCTCAAATAAACAGAGGCCTGGCCTGCATACCATTCCAACTTCCCCATTATGACAGTGCTTATTAATGATTTTCATGTTTTTCAGTCATGAATATACGTTGTACTGGCAACAGCAATTACCCAACCAAGTGGATGTTTGTGCTTTTTAGTGGGTAAATGGGAAGCAAAAACCCCAGTAGGTTTTACATTCTGACACTGTTTTTGCCAGGAATACATCGCGAGTGGATGAGCTGCTAACAAACTGGGTGGGCCAATATGAAGCAATGGTAGCTTCTTGGGTTTTTGCCAACGCTGAAGTGCTTTTTCTTTGCCAAAATACAACTGGGTTTTCCTTTCGAAGCTCCCACTACGTCTATCGTTTCTTCTGAACGTTTCTTCTGATCGGTTGAGAGCAATGCCAAGTAGGGTGACTCGAACGGGGGACTGAAAAAGCCAATTTATTGCCTAGAGCGAAAAATGCAGTTAACCTTTCCACCACTGGAAACCGGGGTTAATGTTTTTGATTTCATTTTAAAACCAGGCACACCATGTTTATTTAAAACCTCGTCCGGTGGTTCCAGGCGTTGCAGTCTCCGTATCATTTACTTGGTGTTATGTGCACTGTTCTGCATTTAAACGGCGGTAATACGTTGCCGTTTACGGTCTGTTCATAAATATTCTTTGCGCATATTTAAGACACACCTTGAATGACATATTTCAAGAGAATTCGATCCTCATTCAGGCACTAGTAGTCGGAAAAGGGACAGTGGCTGGTATTCATGGTTGGATAGAAAACAACAGTTCCAGCATTGTTAGGCAGCAAGGACGCACAATCACGGTGTTTTACAAGTCTAGCTTTCACTTTTAAGGACTTAGTCCAAGGACGTTTTTGGGCCTGGACAACTAACATGCCTAGCCTGGCTTTTGCTCAATTCATCGGGTGCTGGTGCCGGTCGTCGTGACCAACCCGTTTTTGAGAGGCGCCCGTGACTTCTTGCACCCACCTTTCTACGCCCTGCGAGTGACATGAATAAGGAAAGTGGACTGGGGCATCGATGGCCTCAAACAGTTCTTCCTCTAAAAGTGACATGATCGGAGAGGGCTGTCACACTCAGTCACGACGTCTTGTTGAACCTGCTGAGTGTAATCCTCAATGTCCAAGTTGACGCGCGGTGGTCAGGACTGTCGGAGGTCATCACGCAGGTTGTGTCGACACTGCTGGACGATATACACAGCTCTGGCACGGACTTGCTACCGTTCATCAGTCAACAGGGTTATCAGGATGTGCACGCCATGGGCCCAGAATCCGTTCGTTTTCAGCACCTTCCGTGTGATCTGCTTGTCCGCGTCCTCAAGTCGGACCCGATTTTCGAGGGAGATCATATGCACGGTGCGCGGACAAGAATCCGAATGGCAAAAAGGCGACAACCCAGTGACTGAGTGAAGCCTGACCTGCTCCAATCTAACTTACACCAATCTGTTGATTTATTTAACTGCCGCCATTTTGTCACTCGCCTTAATTTCGGGACATCGCGCCTTCACACACTTACAAACCCGCATGCATACGTACATACACACATATGCACAGGCACCATTTCGCCCCGCTTTCGCACCTCCAACGGCACTGACACAAAAGAAAGTCAGGTTCGTGAGCACCTAGCCAAATAATCCGTCATCAACAAGTGAATGAATGGAAACTTTAACGCCCAAAAGGCCGGGAAGGACGTTAGACATCATCAATGCGTTGGGTCCGAAAATTCACCCCGATAATTTTTATAGGGATTCTAGGAATCAGTAGATTCCAATGCACACGTTTTCCACTAGTCATGCCATTTTTATCGCGTCACCCTAATGCCCAGTGCCCCACCCCCTTGCTTGCAGAACCCATATGAAGCGACTGGTAGCGAGCAATCCAGTGAACAAATCCTGAACTATCAGGCACATGACGACCAACAGATATCAAAATCCCAGTCAATATGAGAGCCGGTGGTACAGCAAATGAGCCCCATATACGTAGGCTCCGCATAATTCCATTTCTTTTTTGTCGAGCTCACCACTTTTTCAGGAGCGCCAACAAACAAAGATACAAATACATTACTCTTCAAAAAAAAAAACATCGAGATCCAGATAAGGCAACCAAACTTGCGCTATGACTTCTGAGATGCTCTTTTGAAAAGACGTTCCTTTCTCGCCCACAGCAAACTATTTTCTGATTTAAACTTAGACTCAGACTTTCAGTGCAGTGATCTACTATACATGCTGGTTATGAAAACCTGTCTCCGGTAGCTAAACACAGAAAACGGTCATCACAGGTAAACGCACGAGGAGCAGTAACAATGAGTTTACCCACACCCCTCTCAGGTGGTGTGAGATGGCGGCCGAGTAGGGATGGTGTGAGATGGCGGCCGAATCGCAAAATCGGCACCCCCAACGGCCCAGACGATAGCTTGTTGTACATACACGGCAGCCGCCTGACAGCAGAAACGTCTCCTGCTCATTTCGATGCGAGACCGTAGAATATGCAGGGGACGGTGTTGTCACGTGGACCTGTCAGGGGTCTCTGCCACGGTCGAAAACCAACTGACCGGCATCTCAGGTTCCCCCAGATGGCGTATTTTGTTCAGCAGGCAGAAAGCAAGTTATTAAGTTCTCCGTAATGAGCCAGTTCAGCCTCCCAAGCATACCCGAGACATAATCGTACATTTTGCTGCCAAAAATTCTTGACCTACAAATAATTTTCTATTATCCGGTAGTTTTTTTGGCACTTAATTCCCGTACACAGAAATGCAACACTGGATCAATGCATTACACCTTTGCATTAAGTGTTATGAAATGCCAGGGGCGGATCCAGGATTATGAAATGGGGTCAGACGTCAGTCCTACTATTTTAACCCGCGAGGTCCTGTTGGTTATCCCTACATGGTTTTTTCCGGCATAACCTATGAACGACAGGTCAGTGACCGCAAACATAGCCACCTTTTGACAAAAACATAACTAACCGTATCAACATGGGTCAGGTCATGAGACATGAGCCAATTCATAGGGGCAGTCCACGAATTACGTGGTTTTTGGTGTTTCAGCTCCCTTATCCTTTTGCGCTGGTCAGCCAAATCGCCAACCCCAGACTACGCCGAGCCCAGCCAACAAGTCCCCCCTCCCACTAGAGCACGTAATAAAAACAGTGTATATGAGCGTATTTCAATTTCCTTTATAAACATAGTCGATAAACAGCATCAATAAACACGAGCTTGAGTTACAAGATTTGTTACCGACGACTCATTCCAGTTTTGAGGCTACTGGCGTCTTTTCTTCGATGCCACAATGTTACACAACACTCTGACAAACTCAGCCCTCCCCATTGCAACGCACTGCTACACGCTGGCCAACCCCCCCCCCCCCCCTGAAGCGTTACATAGCCGAGGTTTTCAAGCAGTTTCAAGTTAGGACTTCAGACCCGGCACCTGCCTTTTCTTTTTGACATGGCTTGCAAGACATCATCAGGAATGACACAAACACCAACAGTTAGAAGCAGTGTTGGAAACCTGGTTTTTCTTCCTGGTGTCGGAGAACAAATTCCCTTTTGGAGTATAAAATGTCGTGGCTATGTGAGAAACATGGACTAACTAGGTGCTTTGAACATATGGCATATATGGCCAGCAGGGGCGGATCCAGTGGCTCCGTTTGAGGGGGGCAAACCAGTTTCCTGGCTCTACATAGGTCAGCAGAGTCGTTGACTAGTAATACAAAATTTATTTGGTGCATAACAATGATTTTTGCACAATGCTCTGGCCATGTCTAGAGCACAAGACCCACATAAGCCTGCCCATTTGCAAGACGGATGTTTCCAATGCGGAGGTACTAAGACAAAATGTTGTCTTAGTCTTCGCCTACGCGATGATCCGTTTATTCGGTTTTCGATTTGCATGTCTTCACCCATCTGGTCACAACTGGCGTTCGAGGCACCTTAGTCTTTACAGTTTTTAAGCATTAATGTCTAACATAAGGAGGTATGCAAAGTGAAATATAAGTGCAGTCGGGTCCATCCGAAGTAGGACGGCAACACATGATTTATATTTTATTAATTTATATTTATTACATTTATATTCATTTGGCTGGTCTGCTCTACTCTTCGAAGCCCCATGAAAGGAACATCATCTTTGTTTTACACTTTCACGTTTCCGATGTTTTATTGTACTTTACTGATAAACTGCCTGACCTCCAACTTTCGTTTTTGTCCCCTGATTATTACAAGATATTGTTCCATTCTTGGGCCCTCGCAACATAGGTGAAGAAACATCCCAGAAAGTGGGGGGAGGGGGCGCCAAAGCCAATGCTGAAGTCGATTCTTTCGATGCATCGCCGTAAGGTTAATGTTCTGCATTCTCGGAAACTGGAGGTCCTATGGTACCCACGGGCCCCCCGTTCCTACGTCTACGTCCCGCACTACCATTGTAATAACGTCACTAGCACTTCGGAGGCCTTGTCAGCATCTGGGCTTCTCAGCGCAGTCTTTCCCCGGAAGCCGGCGCCTGGACGACAAAGCACTCAAAGTAAAAATCACCGCAAATCCGCAAACCCTGCAAAAACCCTATTCATAAATTACAAAAAGCGGGGTCTTGCCGAGCCTGATTCACGGACACGGAAATCGCAAGGCTAAATGCATAACATCCCACTAAGAAGCTTAAAATACTTGTGACTTAGGACGCACAAACGCTCGGTCCCAGGCATCCTGACTTTTGAATGAATTTATGTCTCGTCAGACGCAATTCAGTACTTTTCGACGAAGTTTTGTGCATCAACCGTCGACCGTCCATGGGCTCCGCCACGGGGGATGCACTCCCTACAAACATCTGATTGGAAGGACTATACCCCTCAATAACTGCCGAAGATACGTTCAAATACTGATATCCGAAAAGCTAATGCTGCATTTGCTGGATACTGCAGAAAATCTACTATATTTGGCGTTTTTCCTTTCTGCTGTTGAATCTGGCAGTTAATGGCAACTATAATGAATTAAAAAATGATGCAATACACGGCAGGACTAAGCATGGGCACCTGCATACTGGCACTTGTCCGACGGCTCCAGGTCAAGAAGAGTTATAAGACATGTCTTCATTAAGAACGTATTCTTACTTTGTGTTATCCAATACTAATGAATTAAAACGTCGTAGAATATGGAAGCTTGTCTTCCTGTTTTTAGTTTGCTAAAGATAGACCAGAGAGGCAATGACAGAGTCAAGGGGCCGGTTTCGGGGTAATCTACGAGTTGGCCTCGCCATTCAACATCACTGCCCGTGACAGTGGCACCACTAGTAGCGAAGGCGCAACCAATCTTGCAGAGTAAATTCGTCTTGGTGGTTAGTTTCCTCATTTCCCGAAGCGACACCGTCGGGAAACTAAGCGTAGGGACAGTAGGTGTAGTCGTACGTGCAGGACAGGTTAGGCTGGTCAGATAATGTATGACTGGATTTGGATGTGCATTTAAAAGTACTAACAGAAACAGATGGTACTTAATTAGCGAGTGCTGGTTTTCTCAGCTGTCGTAGGTAGCGTCACCGTGAGGTGGCATTTCCCTTTTGTTAGATGAAGCCAGGATTCTCGGGGGGGGGGGGAATACCAAAGTTTGTGATATGCCACTGGTATGACAACATTCATAGAAAAAACAATTTTATGTCATGGGCCTCACATGTAGCATACATCTGGAACACGTTTGCTTTCGCATCTTATATACGACCGATATTTCGTGTTCCTGAAAAATCGCTCAATATCTAATGTAGACCGCTTGGCTCGGGGGGGAGAGCATGGCCCCCATGCCCGCCGCATTGCCAACATATCTGAGTGAAGCCAACTCGTATAAGACTGGCCTCGGTGATCTTGTCTCCCAACAGTTCAAGAATTTTAGCATTACCCATGCATGAAATTGCACCGTGAATAATGTGTTGAAAATTCGCGTCTGCCTCACCCCTAGACTCAGACTACGGCAGATTTGAATGAAATCTCGATGAGACACTGGTGGAAAAAGTCAGCACTTTGGTGCGGACGTTCGAGATGCGGGACACCGCTGGGCTTTTTGTGATGGGATGTTCTATCGTTTCTACTGAACATATAATGCAGGACGAATACATGTATGACAGCAAACTCGTCATCCGTAATTTCCGAAATCGGATAGGGGCGGACGTAACGTGTCGGAGTAACCTCCGAATCCTATCATCCTTTGGTGTCGGACTGGGTCAAGCGTCGCGGCAGCCAATGGATGAGGAGCCGGACAACAGATCCGATGCGTGACAGGAACTGGGTTCGAGATCCAGAACAGCCACCTGTATTTAGACAGACCCAAAGGGTCTGCCAAGCACGGGCCGGCCGTGTCATAGAGTTTAACGACACGGTGAAGATCCTCTAGTCATCTGGTTCGGCGCCTGATGCAAGATCACTATGTTTGGTGCGTATATATATATGTAAGTCCCAGCCCTCGCCCGCAACGCATGATCTTGACGCACAACGGAAGCTCCATTGCATCTTTATTGAAATACCCGCGCATTTTATTGATGTAATACAGTAAAAACGACCTGATGCCTATAAAAATACAAATCCAACAAACTTTGGCCGGAATTCTATGCCTTTGTAATTTGCTAGACAGGTTCCTGGGGCCACTGACGGATCCAGAAGGAACCATCTTGTCTATGCCCCCTCTCCCAACTGCGACAGGGGGCAAATAGCCATCTGGCCCCCCAAACATGGCTATTTCTACGCAACCAGTTTGAAGTCGTTGGACACTGAATCCACGGCCAGCGTCTTACATCCCTCCCAAGGTCGCTGACTAGCTGACCTACCATTCATATTCAGTTAAATCTGGTCTGGCTCCCACCAAACCGTACTGCTGGATCCACGCCTGTCTAGAGCCAGCTTTATTATATCCCCAATAAAAATGATGTGGCAGAGCCCCTGCGGCCGACTGCACTATTTTCAATCGATCAAACAAGGCAGCGCTTACCAATGTTACTTGCCCATCTTAACCTTTCGCGTGCGGCTGCTTGCTGGACGCTGTTACAGCGAAGTGCTACAGTAAGCGCCTACATGTTCACGGCAGACAAGCACTAGTACTTACCTTGGCTCCAATTTGGTTACCACACTGGCCAGCTTGCATATGAACGATTTCTCTCATTCTGAACTTTGCGCTTTGAATCCACTTGTACTGAACACAAAATCCACTCTTGCTAAATCCAATACGATTTCGTATTCCACAACTCCAACTTCCCTCCTCCGCTACAACGACAGAATGGAAATCCGTTACGTATCGCGTATGAAAATTCAAACGATCTTCTGATTGTAAGCAGAAATTGATATGGGATAATTATTAGCATAAAACATGTTTTGTTGGAAAGAGGATAAAAAAGTATCTTTTTTAATGTTGATGGTTAATGTTTTGTTTGCACAAGTGACATATGCCTACGATAATCTTGCAGAACCGCGTATCTTTATTTCTATCACCTCCCGCCATCCGAACTACTTTAAAGTGAGTGCTTATTGCGCAAAACGGCGCGAATGTCTACGTTTATAGCTTTGACTAAAAGCAATATGAAATTGATTCACCGCTAATTTTTTTTGCCTGTGGTTGCTGCGTGTAAGAAGCAGTGTATTTTTATATATGCAAGGTGTTTCTGCAAGATTCTAAATTTAACAACGTTAAAATTAACTGTGCACCGCCTGGGTGTTTCACGACCACGGAGTATGTAATAGCTACACGTAATCCGTGCCGCCACCGAAGGGCGGATTCAGACCATGTGCTAGGCAGGTGTGTGGTTTTCTATCTCTTTGTGGGTGTGACAGCACCCACAAAGTGGAAATGGGCACCCACAATGCTACTTGGGCACCTTCAGCTTAAAGTATGTTAAAATGTTTAAACAGGGGAGTTTATTTCTGCAGATGATTGGGGGGCCGAGCCGAGGGCCCGACAACCTCAACCCCCCAAACGGTTTCCTAACGGATCTAGCCAATTTTATTTTAACGGAAGGAAAATTATAATTATAATCATAATCAATTGCTGCTGTTTATCAAATAAAAATTGCATTTATCCCTGTGCATATAGATATATATGTATATAGATATATATGCAGAAGATAAAAAGATATCTCTAGACTTCTTCTTTACTTTCTGCCTATCTTATTGAGGTTGCTCTTTTTCCATTATTGATCATTTCCCTTTAAAAACAGAAAATAGTGGGGCCCAAACCAACATGGGGGGCCAAATTAACATGGGGTGGGCCAGGGTCATCTAAAAAAAAAACAGATCGACACACCTGTGTTGAAATGTAGGTATATTCTTAGGTCCATGACTTTAACCACCTAAAATCAGCACTGTCAACAGTAATCGGAAATTACTTCATTGTCACCCATCAGTTGCTTTTCCCCACCACCCTCCAAATAGAATGGTGTCAAGCTGGAGCAAGGTCCTCCGTGAAAGGGAGGACCTATCTACGCAAATCGTGATATTTACCATGCACGGACAATGAAGAAGACATTTTATGAATCGAAGCTTAGGTACCATTCATTCTTGCCGATTCGCTCTTGTTGGCCTGGATTTAACTACGGTAAATACGCTGGCTGCGAGCCCAAGTTTAATCTGTTTACCCCATTCTTTCGTCACTACTAAAATCACCGATGAAACGTGTTAGCGCGTCAGGCACGTAGCCAGGATTTTCCTCGGGGGGGGGGCAAATGTCAAATATTGTCATATGCCACTGGCGTACGACAAAATTTATGGGAAAAAGCAACAAATTTATGCAATTAACGTCATATTTAACAGTCAGGAAAACATATGTTCGATTTTGTAACAAATGTATGATCACTGTTCGGTATTCCTGCAAAATTGCTTAATATCTAGTGTAGACCGGTTGGCTCAGAGGGGAGGGGAATGGCCCCATGCCGCCCCCCGCCCCCCGGCTACGTGCCTGGTTAGCTATGAAGCGATCATCATGGATTCAGGCAAGCACCGCTGCAGTTCCACGAATTTCCCCCGCAAGTATGCATTACGTGAAGAGATGGAAATACGCAGGTGTTTTCTGCCAAAACAGTCGTCGCTGCCGTTCATAACTCCGTCTGGTAAAGCAAGACAGAATGCTGGGCAAGCATCAGTTGCGTTCAACGTTTACTTACGTACTTTCTGCTCTCTGATTGGTTCCTTTCTCTAGTATTGTGTTACAGTATTTCGAGTACGGATAGCACTGTCGATACAAACGATAGGTAAATTGCGTGAAATATTGGTCTAAGATGACCAAAATGCGCTTTTAATTCACATGATAATCCATAACCGATCTTAACTACTACGCAGAGTGTGCTTTTGGGGTACCGAAAAAAACAGATATGTTCCCTTTCAGAGTGTCACTGCCATAAAGCCATCCATGATTTCTGTAACATCCATCTGTTTTTACCTCCCGTAACACCTTTTTAAATCTATTCCTCTGAACTTGAGACATAAAGTCTTGTTACGGCCCCTCTCCCCTCCGATACGAAACGCATGGATGTCCCCACATGCCTTTTGGGCACCCATAATCATTTTCCAAAAAACACAACCTTGGTGCTCGGGGGGGGGAATCTCTACCTGAGTAACATAGCCCACCCCGAAATGTTGATTTCTCAACTGATTTTGGCCACATTGTTTCGCCATTTTCGAACATTAACATCTTACAAGAATGTGAATGAACCAAATTTTACGCTTTTCTATCCGGAAGCGGTGGGACGGGGCACGTTGATCTCCTTTTCCAACGAAAGGGAGTCATGGCCCTAACGTCTCCCCCCTCCCCCCCGATCCGACAGTGACCGCCATTCGCAAGAGCCTAGGGTGGTTAAAATCGAACCCCGACGTATCTCAGGAACTAATAGACCGATCCAAACTGTTGCAACCGCAATCGACGGGGCCGAGTCTTCCTGACCTCAACATGCGAAACATACCCTTTTATATTGATCTTTAATGCCACAGGTCAGACAAATGGCGGTACTTACGAGCAACGTTACCTTTTGTCCGACTCATATGACACCAATGATGAGGTGCTTCGCGATATTTTACGTGGTTTTGCATTCCGTCGTCATAACTGACGTAGCGTTAAAGACTGCCAGACATACCCCATGTAGCAGAGAAAGACCCTTGATACAACCATGGGGACCACCGGAGACGTCCGGGGGGCCCATGACACTGCACAGGGGCCCTGAAATTGCCACAAGGTTTTTTGTAACTACCAGAGGTCCCCTGAGATGGCAAAAATGTTTCCCAGGGACGATAAGAGGGTACCCAGGACCACAGGGGGTCCACTGAGACTGCTAGAGAGGGACCTTGGAGATTGCTAACTAGAAGTCTCTAGCAACAGCGGCTCTTGAGACGACCAGAGGGGCCCCTGAAACTACCAGACCTTGAGACGTCCAGACTGCTTCTGAAACGGCCAAAGGACCTAGATGATTGCCAAAGGCGCCTCTGTCACGGCAGAGAGAGACTTTAAGATAAAGAGGGCCTTTTGTAGTGCCTGAGGGACTCCTTAGACGGCAAAAACGTCCCAGGGACGACAGGAGGGAACCCGAGATGGCTTAAACAGGGGCGTCAATTTCTGTAAATGATTGGATGGCCCGAGCCGAGGGTCCGTCAACCTAACCTAACCCAAAATGTGGGTTTCTCAACAGATTTAGTCCACTTTATTTTGATCAATGAAAATTTTTAAATTTTTGTTATTATTTTTCAAATAGAAAGTTGCGTATATCCCCATGTAACCAGGTGCATATATACATATGTACATATATATATACATATATATATATGTATATATATATATATATATAGAAGATAGGAAAATAAATAGATACGTCACTTTATGCTTTATTTCCCACATTCTGCCGATATTTTATCTATTGCGGCCGTTTTTTGCGTTATTTTTGCCCAGTCCCCTTTAAAACCGGCAGAAAATATTGGAGGGGCACAAACCAGCATTGGAGGGGCCCAAATCATTGTGTGGGCCAGGGCCCTCTCCAAAGAATACAAATCAACACTCCTGGGCTTAAGCGTCCCTGAAACTGCCAGATGGATCCCTGAGACTGTCCGAGGTGCCCCTGAAACTGCCAAAGGAGCGCCTGAGACGTCCCGCGGTGCACGTGAAACTGTAAAAGGAAGCTGAGACCACTAGAGGGTCCTGGCACAGCAGACGGCCCGAGACCACCAAAAATGCAAGAGGGAGCTGCAAGAAGGAACCTAAACTAAGCGGAAAAAAACCAGAAGCTACGGAATGGGAGGAGGGGCAGGCGGGCTCCTGGACCAGATACAGACTATACTATATACTATATATATATACTAGCCGGCGCGGGTCCCTCTCTTAATGGTCTTAGCAATTGTTTGTTTTCGTCTCGAAGAAAAAGAGAAAAGAAAGGACGGGATCGCAAGGAAGTGGCTAAATCTCGCCTTAGGAAGTGTAGGTTTTTTAAGTGGGAGTGATTTTATGACGTAGATTTATCAGGGGCGTAGCCAGGATTTTTCGTAGGGGTCCTGGAGAATGAGGTGCCCCCAACGTTAAAGGAGGCCCCTTGAACACTACGGGGGTTCCAGGGGTGTCGATTTCTGTAAATGATTGGGGGCCGAGCCGAGGGCACGACAACCTAACCTCCCCCAAATATGGGTTTCCCGACGAATTTAGCATGCCTCATTTTAACCAAAGGAAATTTATTAGTTTTCCGTTACTCGTTATTAAACAAAGAATTGCATTTATCCCATGTATACATGTGCATATATATGTATGCATATATATCTTTATATGTATACATATAGATATACAGACAGATAGATAGGTAAGTGGGTAGAGGATACAAGGATTTTTTTTTACTTTCTGCCCATCTCTTATCCACTGCCGCCGCATTTTTCGTTACTATAACTCATTTCCCTTTAAAACCGACGGAAAATATTGGGTGGGCCCAAACCAAAACTGGGTGGGCCCAAATCAACATTGAGTGAGCCAGGGCCCTCCCAGAGGAATACAGATCGGCACTCTTGCGGGGACCCATGGCCAGGCGTGTCGTTTTGTGTAATGTTTGAGGGCAGGAGAGCAGATCGAGAGGTCTCACAACTTAACCTCACTCCAAATGTGAGCTTCTCAACGTTTTTAGGGAACTTTGTTTTGATTGGCGGCAGTTGTTCTAGAAATGATTTATGGAATATATTTGGTTTGTTTTTTCATATATATATATATATATATATACTCACGGATGTTGTTTTGTGAAAATGATAGGAGGCAGAACTGAAGGGTTCGCTACTTGTTGGGTGGCCCAACAACCCATCTTTATGGCGGGTTGTTCCAGGAGGTGTGAGGAGCCCAGGGGCGTAGCCAGGATTTCGCTCGGGGGAGGGCCAGATCGGATCAAGGTGGCCCTCGTAAGCAATGGGGGCCCTCGCCAATGGCGGATCCGGGATTTCGCCAAGGCAGGGGGGTGGGGGTGAATGATCAGCGCGGGACTCCCGTGTTTTTGCCCATCAGATATGAAAAATGTAATTTTGCTTTTTTACCACATGAGATAACCGAAAACATTCAAACGTGTCACCTTATTTGAGAAAATCTTGCTTTTTGTTCCCGACCAGTGGCCGAAATAAGGCAAAAAGGGCGGGATTTTAGGCGGTTCCGTCCCTCCCTCCATTGAAATGTCGTGTCTGTATCTGGTCCAGGAGTCCGCCTGTCCCTCCGCCCATTCCGTAGCTTCTGCTTTTTTTCAGCTTAGTTTAGGTTCCTTCTTGCAGTTCCGTCTTGCATTTTTGGTGGTCTCGGGCCGTCTGCTGTGCCAGGACCCTCTAGTGCCAGGACCCTCCCTTGGATGCGCCTATGATGGTAATGATTGCGTGGATGGCATTTTATGGCCGAAAAATGTGTGATATTTTTAATAAGATCTGGCGAGTGTGGCAAGCAACTGCCAACTTGAAGCTGACATCAAACGAAAGACCATATCATACTTTGGAGTTTGGCCTATCTGATGCGATGACATAAGTACAGCAAACTTTACTTGAGAGTTTGACTGAGACAGAGATAAATCCAGGATTTTGCCAAGGGGAGGGCAATTTTCTAGAGATGTCGAAACCAAGGGCGCAACCAGGGGCGCAGCCAAAATTTTCTTGAGGGAGGGCCGGAACTCAGTGTGAACTGAAATCATACGAGAACCGCCTGCTGTAAGACGATGTGCAATGGTTTTCACAAAAAATGCGGGGGGGGGGGGGCGCCCCTTTGGTGGCCAAAACGGCATTACGGGGGCGTCAGAACTGCACCGGAATGGTGACAATACCACGCGAAACTCGATCGTAATAATACTTGAATCATGCGAAGCCTCAGTCCAGAGCAGCAGCCACTCCATATCTACCAACAGCAGCCACTCCATATCTACCAACAGCAGCCACTCCATGTCTACCAACAGCAGCCACTCCATATCTGCCAACAGCAGCCACTCCATATCTACCGGATCGCCAGAAACATATCCAGCAGGGGATGTGGTCTCTGGGAAACAGGTGGAGCTTTTCGGTTTCTGTTGTAGGAGGGCGGCTGGAGGTTCCAGCCAAACCTAACTCCTCCCCCAGAAACGAAAACTCCCCTGTGTACAATTTTTGTTAAAAAACTTTGTGTGTATATATCAATTTTTTTGTCCTGTGAAAGTGGCAAATGATGCAGGGGGGATGAAGTCAAGGGTCTCTTCAATGCAGTACTGGAAAGAAATGTTTGAACTCCGGCCCAAGGGCATCACCGGCGTACGTGCGTGCGTGCCGTGCGTGCGCGTGCGCGCGCGCGTATGTGTGTGTGTGTATGTGTGTGTGTGTGCGCGTATGCGTATGCGTGTGCGTGTGCGTGTGCGTGTGCGTGTGCGTGTGCGTGTGTGTGCGTGAGTGTGCGTGTGTGTCTGCGTGAGTGCGTGTGTGTGTGTGTGTATGTGTGAAGTTTTCTGGTGTTTGGGGACCCTTTGTTCCATGGTATCATGGTAATAGCATTGGTGTCGGTGGTATCGGACGCCAGCGACGTCACCAGCAGCAGAGGCTCGGGGTTGCAGCATTTCAGGAGTATCGTTCAGCTCCCATGCAACTTCTGCCGCCCATGCCAAGTTACTTCCCGAAGGTGGTCAGTGTACAGCCTCTCCCGCCTCCACCGAAGGGGATTCCAGCTTTTCCAAAACTTGCTGTCACCCACGACTGAAAATCCAGGTCGATGTAAGCTGCCTTCCGGTATTTCCTAAATCTCCCGTAACTGCGTCGTCACCATGGGTGTAGCCACGTCCCAGAACATGGGGGGCGGGACAAATCAGAGTCTGGGGGAAACAGTGCATTTTATAAGAAATGTTCACTAGTGGACACTAGAAGAAAAGGGCACTTAGTATTAACAAAGAACACCTTTGAGGACCGAAAGGATCCATATTTGTTTCGGACTGGGATTTAAGAAAAGGGTACTTTTGAGGTGCGAAAGAATACATTTACGAATCGTACGCATTTAGAATCTACGTTAACCAGTAGGTAACAACGATTCAGAGGTCCCGTCGTTCAGTTTTCGGTTTGTGTGCGGTGTATCTCGTATGGGTGGGAAAAGTACTGCCACAGTTCACATGTAACTGGCCATGGCTGCCAGCGGAGCCCACATTCCGGAGGATCTGTTGTGAAGAAACTGCGACTCTTATGCTTTTTGGCCGTGACAGTTTGCAGTGGCGTGGCCCGCGGTAGTAAAAATGTTGCACGGTAAGCAGAAGGTGCGGATATTTAAAAAGTTAACTACCGACTTGCACTGACACGTTTCTATGCGTACTTAAACTCATAGCCATGCACTGGCCCATGCCACGGGAGCCATGGGCCACGGCCATGCAACTTTCAGCCCGGAGGGGGACAGCCTCCCCCCAGCTTCTTGAGCGGTGAGGATATGCAATATGTTTGTCTGCCATTTGGCCATTGTTACAAAACAGTAGGAGTTTGTAAGTGCAAAAATGACAATAAAAATCTAGACTTTTTCATGCAAAATAACCAGCGAACAGAACGAGGACAAACCAGTATTGAAGGCTGAGGCGGAGAGGGCGGATGCAATGAAGCATTTGTTAGCTTAACGAGCAGCACAAACCACAGACAATTCGTATGAATTAGTGGCAAGGGGGAACGTTTTGTTTCCAGTTGTCACGTTTGGTTGCAGCGACGATGTTGACCGATAAATGAAACGTTGTCAGCCAACCTTGTTGGCTCCCTGGAGTAAAAAAAGACCTGCGAAGACCTCAATAAGGTGCATATTTCTAGGACTGCAAGAAGATTCGGCCGATGGCTGCAGTTGACATAAAGCGGACTGGCCAGGTTTACCAGATTAGACTCGAGTCTAACGAGTTTGATGTTATTAAAGCTCAAATATTTCGACGCAACTTGATATGCCTTCGTCAATGAGATCAGCGACTAACGAGCATTTATAGGCTGCAGTTACAAAACATAAATTCGTGACTGATGGTAGACAGGCATTTACAAATGAATACTAATAGAGGTGTGAATGGCATCACGCTGACGTGGTAGGCGACACTTAACACGCGAGAGTATCTACCGATCCTGCAGTTATGCCATACAATAAACTGAGATGTGATAAGTGCGCAAGAAAAATGTGCGTTAAAAATATCACGTGTATTGACTTTGCTCAAGGGATTAAACAAAGGAAGACACGTGTGAGATGCGTGAAGTGGGCTGAGAACGCCGACCCGCGCCTGGCCGGGCCTTAAAATGCCTTTCGCCGTTACGGGGCGCAGAACGCAAATGGATCGAAAAATGGTCTAACCTGTGGGATTTGTAGATCCTGTTGTTAGTTGGTTATTTTGTAGATGACGGTGAGAGACGAATGTGTATATCATGTTTGTATGTATGAGTGTCAGTATGAGATGTATGATTATGAATATGCAGTAGCATGAGAGGTGTGAATGTAATATAATTAGTGATGTATGTCAGTGAGTTGATAAACTAGCCCTTAGGTGGGAACAAACATAAAAAATGTCTTTCGCCCGGCCAAGGCGATGTCCGTCCCCCAGGATCTCAGGTTCTGTGCGTCGTACACAAAAAAAAACAAAGTACCAATGAAGAGAACTCATCAAGGTGAGTCGAATGAGCGCAATTGCTTTCAGCTTGGGCCAATATTGAAGTCAGCAGAGGCAGGGGCGGCGGGAGCTATTAAGGATGGGGTGGGGGCAAACCGTTCACGGATCCAGCCACCCCATTCAGCGGAACATAAAGTACCTGCAAATTCTGATTTCCCCACGGCTTTGGTTCACTTTGTTTTGGGTTCAGACCAGACATGACAAGAAATAAATGTGACGAAATTACGGCGACGATGATCAGCGAATTATTGGAGCTCCGACTGTCTTCCGGCAGTGCTTTTGGCTTGTAATGAGGTCTTGAGTTACAACATGTTTTACCCAGAGACCGGACGTACGCTAAGACATATCACTTTCTTTGATAGAGGTAGTTTGGGCGCGCCGAAGACGAGACATGTGCCGCCTGAACAATAACATTAACCGCGTTTTTCACCAATTCTTGTCCAGTTTACCCAACTTCATCCGGTTTAATCTGCTGGAAGGACTGGGACTGCAGTCTAAATGGAAACGTTTCAAAAGCCTTTACCGGGCTCGCATGCATGTCGGACACAGCGCAAATACTTTGACAAAAAACAAAACTTCAGAAATGTATCTTGTACATCAGTCAAGACGGCTCAGGTCAGTAGCGTAGCCCAGATTTTTTGCGGGGGGTCCCAGAGAGTGGAGGGGGTGGCAAACTGAGGGGCCATTGAAACTGCGGGGGTCTTCATGGCTAGAAAACTAGGAGTACGTGGGACTTATTTTTCAGTGCCATTAAGAATGAATGCGCCCGACAGCACTAAAACACATGGGAATTTCATGTGTGTGATTTCTGGTCCGCGTTGCGCGAGATTTCATACAGTCTCTTACTTTTATCAACCGGTGCATCACACATCTCAGCCCTGAAACTTTGAAAATTATTGAGGTGAATTATACGCTCAGCGCTATTCAAGTTACTTGCGTTTTACGGCGCTACGACCAAAGATGATTATATTCTCCAGTGATTTGCCCAAGACCACATACCTTGTCCCTGGGCCTGACCCACAGGTAGGTATGCTTGAGTAGCACATAACAACTGTCGTCAATTGGTAAATGTGACTAATTGTGGCAGTGCATCAATTGCTGATAGATAACAACTAGGGCGAAATCTTTTTACGCTTACATAACCACATTTTGACGATGCATCGGTTTCATCGGGTTTTCACAGGGAAAAAAGAAAGATAATGAACATCTTGAAAATGATACCCATACATATTCCCAGCCTGTGACGCACCATCCCGTAGCCCGGTTTGGGGTGCGAAGTGTCGGCAGAGCTGCTGATTACCCGTGCCGTGCTGATAACTGGTGGAGTTGCAGGATACGGTGGCGGCGCAGTGTACCGGCATTATGATCACATTCATAACGTGGTTGTATCATTCCACGGCAAATAGCTGAGGAGTGGGGCAAGCGTGCTATCACCCTGTTCAAGCTTCGAGGACTTCCCGCGTGGTTGCGACTGCAGTCAGACACAGGAACTCTCCTCTCATCGAAAAATTTCTCTTTCGCGCATCGATATCTACACATATCTATTGAAACGTTCAAAATATATTGTTATGTATTTGTGTTATTGGTTCAGAACTGAGAAATTCTGGAGCTGAGATGACAAGACCCCTAGGGCCCTTGGCTTAGGTCGCGTCACTGGGCTCCCTTCCCCGTCACGCCGACATCATCGCAGGGCAGGAGGACCTTTCCTGGCTGGCGGCTCTTTTGCAGAGGAACATCCTTCCGGTCCTTACACAAGCCTTTTGGTAGGTGCATGCCGGGGGGCTTGCTTACCTTTCCCGGTCAGGGGCACGGGGGCCCTTTGCGGAGGAGTGGGTTTGCCTTTCCCGGCAAGGGGAACTTCATTAAGAGAATGCCAGGGGGCCCCTTCGTACGTCTCAAAAATTTAGGTCTCGGGGCCCCTAGAACCCCTTGGCTCCTCTTCTGGCTTAAGTATTTGTAGACAGGGGGCCATACGGGTACTTACAGTCACTGACGAAACCATCTTGTTCTGATTCTGCTCTGGTCCAGAGCCTGTCTTTCGGTCTTTGTCTTACTTGATTTATATGAGTCATTCTCTGTCTCAACAGTTTTTTATACCGTTTTTGAAATCCCAAAATCGGATGCCTCAAATTAACCTCGAACAATTTCATCATCAGTTATGAACAAAATGAGGTGGTTTGGATCCCGAACGGCAAAAACGCACGAAACGCGACATGTGAACTTTATATACGCTTTCATTTCAATCGACTTAAAAAACACGACCAATTATTCTTACAGACGTGTACAGAATTGATCATGAAACCTAGTGGTGCAGCGGCATCAACAATGAAAGATCGAAACCGCATAACGCCTTAACCAGGTCCTATTTCAAGAGAAGCAGCCAAAACTTGTATGTGTCACGCGGCCATTTTTTACGAGGGCAAAAAACATGTTTGCCCCCATGTCTTTGGATAGGGGGCACTTTGCCCTCGCTGCCCCCGCTTCCGCCGCCACCGACCAGAGGTCATGACAGGTCAGACTGAGCTGGGGTGGAAGTGAGATAAAAAAGAAACTGACTGGGATTTCCATTTTGGCTGAATACTTAGATCACTACTAACATGCCGAACACATTCACACCACAGTGAACCAATTAATCAATGGCGTCAGGCCAAGCCACGACCTAATTGCATCAATGTTCATGGCGCTATTATGATGTATCGTGCCTCGGCTTACCCGGTGGTTTGGCAACAAATTGCATTGCGGATGATGCCCATAGCGTAGAAAAACACTTAACACGCCTTTGTCAGTGCTTTAAAGATCAACCTGGGTCAAGTGAGTTGTTAGAGGTCACTGAACTTTGATGGCATCCGGCGACTGTTTTGGCTTACGGTGTGATATATGCCTATTTTTGTGCTAAATTAGATTTTATCGTCAATTTCTGTCCTAGAAAACAATAAATTATTATTTCTAGCCGGACAGTTTTCGTTTTGTGGCAATCTTGTGTTGCAGGAAACAGGTTCCCATATCGAAAGTCATGACCTGAACTAAGATCACCCATGTTCTGGTAACATGATGGTAGTATATATCGTTGGCCATGTTTTGGACAGTATCTTAGCATGAAAACCCCACAGAAATTCGCTAAGATTTAGGCCAAATCTCAAGACGTGCTTAAAAATGGCCTGTCCTTAGGTCACTGACCTTTGGCTTCCAAAAACTTCGAGGTGTACAAGTTATTGTTTTAACTGCATTCTATTACTTCACCAATTCCATACAGATCAATCCAACCCTAAACGAGTTATGAGGACTGCAATTTTTCGAGGATGACCTCTTTGTTCTGACCGCTGTCAGTGACCTAACCTGCTTGGAACTTCATATTTTCACACAATATGCAAAACAGATGAGAGAAAAAGGGACTGAAAATTTCGCGGCGCCCCGCGCCGCCGTTTTTTCCCTAGGCTCGGAAAATCTTAGGAGGAAGCGGATTTCCATCCCCCGGCCGGGCGAGTTAGTTAGTTAGTTAATTAATTAATTAGTTAGTTAGTTAGTTAGTTAGTTACTTCGTTCGTCCGTTCGTTCGTTCAAGTAATAAGCTATTACGACCTCGGCGTTCCAGTGACTGAAAATTATGATTCCAGCCATTTATTACGTACCTGCTTCGTAGCTGGTTTCTGGCCTGAAAAAGCAGCATTTCCATGCCGAGCTCGTACCGGTTATCTGCATTGTCCAGAGGTGGTCGTTGACTGTGTGAATTCTGTTTGGCACTTCTACTTATTTTTTGATATTCTTGGCCGAAAAATTATTGATGAATCAATTTTGCTCAGGCATGAAAAATATCAGTGACCATGTGCATACTTTTAACTAACATATTTATGCATTTTGAAACATTTCTAAATGTTTATTTAACTCAAAAGCGCAACAGCATACATGCCATTGCAACAAAGCCTAAGCAGTAAAGAATTCACTAACGGCTGGGCTGAGATGTCCTGTCGCCTGAACTTCAAGTCCGCCGGGTGGTCTCTTAGGCGGAAGCTGAGAGGCTGACGAGTCTTACCAACGTAGCTAGCGCCGCACTGGCAAGAAAACTTGCATACACAACCCTTTGACCTCTCCTCGAGACACCGACGCACGGATCGCGCAAACTGCTTGTGCCACCCGTATGCCACGAGGCCGGAGGAGTCGGAATTTACATATAAAGTAACAAGGGCCTCTTTAAATGTACGCTTCTAGTTAGGTCTCACGTAGTTTCACTCCCTCTTTTGACGCACGGAATGGCGATGTACATTCTTGTTGCGTCGGGTGCTTTTGATGTGGCGATAGTAAATGGGGCTGGTGAAGGTGTCCGTACCGTCACCGCTCGCATAAACAGTTCTAGGACAGGCGTTCGGTATGATGTTTTCGATGTCCGTGAGTTCTCCCAGATTTTTCTTGTACCGGCAGTTGTTGTCTCGTGTTCAGAGGTATTTTGTAAGTCGGGTCTTTATGTCCGTTGGCTGGTTTGACTTATTTTAAGTGCGTTCGATGTTATTGGCTTTTCGTATATTTTTGTTTTTAGCTGGCTACCAGCTCGACGCGTCAAAGTATCTACGATTGGCAGTTGTCTGTTCCGTTCGAGCTCCACGCAGATTCTCTGAAGGCAGTATTCAGATTTTAATTAACGTGCTATAATTTTCTTGTCTGTTTTTCTATTACATAACACGGACTATCTGATATTCAATGCGTTGTCTCACGGGTCAGCTATCTCAAAAGGCTGCTGAAAATATTAACATTCTGTTTATCAGTCGCAATGCCAAGTCACGTCGCTATTGTACTAGTTCGGTCCGCACATTGGAAGTGGCCCGAGTATGAAACTGAAGGCCCCACGCTGATGCCAGACACGGGCAAATGAATCATTCGTTTCCATCCGCCGTCCTGTTCTTGAGTAACGATGAGGGAGATAAGCAAACATCTTGACCGCGACGACTTGGGATGGCTGACGAGAGCGATGATGAATGATGACTCCCAACAATGAGAGCACGGAAACTGGAGAACAACTCCACAACTCAACACGCAGTCCACGGCGCTCGTGTTCGGCACCTCGTCCATCTCACGTAACGGACACCTGCGGACAATGCAAAATGACTCGCTTCTTATGATTCCACTGTCCTTGGTTTCCAACCGATGTATCTTTTCGGCGAACGCTTGATTAAACTTACATCATGTCGGAGCTTCTACCTGCCTTCCTATCACTTCACTCAAGCGATTTCCAGGAAGCTTTAAGCCACGAATCACCGTCTGCCCACACAGCGACCAGGCGGCGCCAGCGCCGCCCACCTACGGCCGTCAGTGTTTGCGTTTGCGCGGCATTTTCGCCGGTCGCAGGAAGGGATTATCCACCAGCTCGGCGGGCGGGGGCGGCTCGCGCACCGCCTCCTCCTCCTCCTGCTCGGCGGCAGGCCGCGTGCGCTTGCGCGGCACATAGGCCTCCTCCTCCTCGAAAATCTGGTCACGCGGGTCCAGGGCCTGCAGGTACGGGTTCGGGATCGGCCGGCAGGCGATCACTGAAACGGAGGTCACGAGGTCACCACGGAGGTCTCCGTCACGGGTGCCTGAAGGCACAAACGCGTCACGTCTGAGACCACTGGCGAAGTCACGACTGCATCTTGTTTTCTCACCATCACAGAATAAACACGCCACCAACGAGTAAAAAACGTATCAAACCGTCCACCTTCGGCGGAGATAATACTGACTAAATATGGCGCGACCAGACATATCACAAGTTCCGTCCGTAAAAAAAAAACATATACACATGTAGAGACCAGCTATTGCCGAGGATGCGGCGATTTGCCTACGGACTCACGGAGAAACTGGGCCTGCTCGTCTGTGTCAAACAGGCGATCTACCGGGCCAGTCTTGGCGATGAAGCGCGTGAGCGCGCGCTCCATATCCCGCTTCTGGCTGGCCGCCTTCTCGCGGACCGCCTCGTAGTTGGTGATGGGCTGCTTGTGCGTCGGCGTCTGCACGTAGGCGTGGCTGTCCGGGAAGGCCGGCAGGTGGTCGGGGATGTGCCCCGGGTGGCCCTTCTTCTCGCCCACCTGCAGCGTCGCCGGCTGCTTCGTCGGCGCCGACGGCAGCGGCGTCGGAAGCGTGGAGCGCACCCTGCGGCGCGCGTACTCCTGCACGGACAGAGGTCAGACCGGGGGAGCGGGTCAGCAGGCCAGCAGCCTCCGGCCACACTGACAGGGCGGCTGCACTGCTATCCGTGGCGGCACCGGGCGCTGCTGTCGAGTCTGCAGGTTTCCATGTGAAGTAAGCTCCGGCTAACGTCAACTGACTGCCACTGAATAAAAAACTTCATCAGATATGGTGTGAGAGCTACTCACGCGTATCTTATCCATCCGTTAGACAGCCCAGATACCGCACTCGACTACACAACATCGTCTTTCTAGCAGTAAGACAAAACCAAGACAGTTCTGCTTCATGGCTGTCTTTAATTGCACTTAAACACGAAATACCACCCAGTTCTGATGCAATCTGAGGTTAATGCAAATTTACAGCGGGTCAGAATCCAATAATGGGTCTCGCCTCAAAGCACAAAGCTTCCCGGATCGCCACAACTGGGGGATCCAAAAGGAAGTGGACGTCTGAACCAGAACCATGCTTTCTCTTTCGTTTATAAGCGCACTACGGACAACACGCGGGGTCGCCAAGGTCAGTTAATAATTACCATTTGGAGCGCTATCTCAACGCCGAAGACCTACCCAATTTCACTGGTCAGCTTAATACCAACAATGCCTTTGAAAACCGTTCGGACACGTGCTAAATAAACGTGTGCAGAAGACAGATTCGACAATATTCCGGGGTGTTTTGACGTCGATGGTCAAGTATGCTTTCACTTTCCAACCCGATTTGACGTTTTCAACGGCCCGAATGGCCACGCGGCCATCTAATGACCTACGCGATGGTGTATACTTTTCAGACTGACTGTACATGATAGAGATAAAAGTGATGGTAATAGTGATGGTAGCCTCTGTGATGATGTTTGTCTCTTGAGTCAAACACCGTCACAGAGGTTACCTTCACCCTCACCATCACGATCACTTTCATCTCCATCGTGTACAGTAGGACTGAAAAGTATCGCAGCACCGTAACATGGTGTCGTAAGGCGGCAATGCTGTTGGTGAACGAATGGTCGGCCAGCATGACGCGAAATCCGCACCACCAGTGGCCTGACAGGGCGACAGATCGGGCCGGCGGACCAGGTCGTGATACCGAAGGGGAGGATCGTGTGGTCGCGCAGGCCAGACTTAAAAGGCTAAACTCAGACCATGGTGCCTAGGTGAACAGCCTGAGATGATGTGACACTTTCGGGACCGCCTGTAGTTCCGTATGTGGTGAGACTGAACTATCGTTACGAGACGCTTTTTGCATTCCGAATGATTACGGCAGATCGGAGAACTTCGCGTAAAAGAAACCTGCAAGAAACATGACTAATCGAACTGTTAATAAAATCGCTTTTCGCGGGAGCTGGTGTTGTGTCGAAAATGGAATGGGTGCTAACCACGACTTCTCGCCGTGACTGGATACACGCTCTTCCCGCAATGACCATGCAAGCGGAATGCGGAATGCTATCCAGGAAATGACCGGAAATGACCGAAAAGCGGGGTCTGCTGTTCACTGACAAGCGGGTGTGCCGTTCAGGGACTGACCATGAGAGGAACCTGCTGTTCTGGGAATGAACGCGTGCGGGGTCTGCTGCTCACGGAATGGTCGCACGGGAAGTCAGTCAAGCACTGACCGTGAGGGAGGCCACGTTGAAGCCTGCGTCCACCAGCGCCAGCACCACGTCGCCCACCACAAGGTCAGAGCGGCACGCCACATCGCTGTAGGCTTTGCTGCTCCTCGCCAACTCCTTCAGCACTGCGAACACAGACGCCATTCAACCAGTACGCGCCAAAACAGCAGTATTCAACGAAACTGTAGGATGTTGCATGATGCAGGATGTTCAACACAAGTCCGGCCAAGGAGGTGAGGCGGCACGAAATCACCATGTCGTCGTATATCCATCGTGCTTTCATCGTTTTCCGCTGTCTTTGACGAATGCACTGTTTTCTTGTTGGTTCCCCACCACGAGAACCAAAGCATTAAAAAATCAGTTAACCTCACGCACTGCTCCATGTGTCCACCACAGACCGTCGGTGAAGAGATAATGTCGTTTTTCTTGGTATTCTTCATCCAAAGCACCTACGGCATAACATAGTGCATAACACTGCACAGACGCATAACATAACGCACCTATAACGTAACGAAAAAATACGTCGAAGTCGGGGTAGCAATTCTGCCATTTTTCCCCTGACATGTGCCACAGAAAAATTGTACAGCAAATCATTTCGGCTGCAAATAGTAAACCAAATCGCTGACATAGCCTAACAATGACAACCAGCCGGAGAGAAGACCAACATCTGGCATCGCCGCTACGTCACCTGCTGAGTTCCTTGTGGAGTGCTTTAAAATTAAAAGAAAACCAGAAATATCGAGCTGATACCAGGTTTCCACACAAGTCTTGAAGAGTGAATGGTGAACACATTCTCGTGGAATCATGCACACAGAGATGTGGTGGGTGCAGCAATCTATTTTTGTAAAAGATCAATGGTAATATCACTTTAACTGTATTTATTTTCTCACAGCTTTGATATTGACGCATACGTTTGCAGAATGTCTACCAGACGCCAGGGCCCAAATTATTGCTTGGGTGTGCTATAATGATATGCTGCAGTATATACAGCCACTGTGTGCCCTGACCCAAACCAAACAATAATTAGCCAAACCATGTAATTTATTCTACGGCACGTCAAAAGTTGCCACGGACAACTGAATGTAAGATTCTGCAAAACTGTAACGCACTGTAACGCCGGGACGCCAAAATAAAGCCCAGACGAACTACGCGGATTTCTTTGGCTTACTGACAACTACGCTGTACGCAAGTACAACACATAAAATACCCACTGAAATCGACAAACACATTTCTTATGACTGCGTTAAAAATAGCGCTAACAAAAACTCCATCAAATGTGTCATGAAAAGCTGCGTGTACCGGCCTTTTGGCTTAATTAAGGATCGGTGTACGGTTCAGACAATCCTTTCATTTACGTAGAAACCTGCAATCATGGGCAATCAATCAATCAAAAGAGAAAACAGCTGCAATAGTTAGATTTTACTCACAAAGAAAATTAAATAGTTACATTTTCCGGAGTGGTGCCGGCCTCCCAGTCAGGAACAAAGTGACACTCAAAAACAAACGTTAGACAAGGTCGCCGCAAACGGCGCAGTTAAATCATCAACCAAACAAAAACAAAATGACCACCGCGGACTGCGGTAACATGGCTCCTCTAAATTCTGTAACACGAATTTACATTTCAGAACGAGTCGGATACGGCACGACCACCGCTCGTGGCACCGCCCTACTCACATTGAAGCCCCACGTGGCTCCCCGTGAACGCACACTCCACTGTCCTTACAGCCAGGTCCCAAACGGTTCTCCTGGGCGCCAGGCGGCCTGCCTGAGCATGGTCATCATGTCCACAGAATGCACCAGCCGCATCCTCCGCGGCGGTCACCGACCACTACACAGAGTATCCGCCACCACGACGGGGACGGGATATCACGGCACACGTCGCCGTGTCCACCACACCGAGCATCAGTCCGCAACCACGCGCCCACGTGGCTCCCCATGAGGAGCATTATGAGCTTCCAGGAGAACGATCAGCTTGTGCACGGGCCGGACGAGCCTCGACTCGCCAACCTGCACAGTTACCGTGCGGGTCAGGCCGTCCGCACTCGGGGCGGTCGAGACGACGCGCCCCATCTTCCAGCTGCCGCGTGGAACGTCAGGATCCATCACAAGGACGACGTCGCCATCCCGCAGGTCCGGTAGACGCCGCGTCCACTTGCGCCGCTGCTGAAGTGTAGGCAAAAAACTCCGCTCTCCAACGGCTCCAGAAGATGTCCGACAGATGCTGAACACGCCGCCATCGCCGACGGCTGTACAGGTCCGGGCTCTGAAACTTGCCTGGGGGAGGAAGCACTACACGCGACTTTTGAGTTAGTAGTTGGTTAGGGGTCAGCGGTTCTAGCTTATCTACAGGATTCATCCCGCAGGTCGTCAATGGTCGACCATTGATAACAGCCTCGACTTCTGCCAAAAATGTGAGCAGCAGCTCGTCATCTAGCTGTTCGTGATGCGCCGCCAACAAAGCAGCCAGGACCGACTTGGCTGTTCGAATCATCCTCTCCCATACACCACCCATGTGGCTTCCACTAGGTGGGTTCATGCGAAACTCTACGAGGTCGCAGTTTTCTTTGAGCAGTTCTTGTCGAATTCTACCATCGCCCATTTCTTCTAGTGCGGCCTCCAGAGCTCGTTTGCCACCGATAAAGTTGGTCCCTTGGTCCGATCGAAGCTGCCGAACCGGTCCTCTCCGTGCCACGAATCGGCGATACGCGTTGAGGAACGCGTCTGTGGTAAGAGTATTTGCAGTCTCAATATGCACCGCACGCGATGACATACACGTGAACAGCACTCCCCATCGCTTTACGAGACTTCTTCGTTCTTTCACGAGAAAGGGTCCGAAGTAATCCACAGCACTGTAGGTGAACGGTGGTACCTCTTCCAGTCTATCACTGGGTAAATCAGACATCTTCTGGACAACGGGATGTCCTCGGATCTTCTTGCAAAGGACACATTTTAGAATGTGACTTCCTACTGCGCTCCTTCCAGCGATGACCCAGTATCCAGAAGTCCGAAGTTCACTGAGTGTCATACCTCGCCCGGAATGGTGGGTTTTTTCGGTGGCTCTGATCGATGATCAATCCGGTAATATGGCTCTTACGAGGCAGAATGACTGGATGCAGCAGGTCCACAGACAAACTGGCTCTGGACAGTCTTCCGCCCACGCACAGGATGCCATCTTTCCTCAGACAGGGGTCTAGCCTATACAGAGGACTCCCCTTTGCCAACGCTCTGGTCTGTCGTCGGTTCATCCGCTTGCGGCATGCTTCAGCAGCCGTTTCTGTCCTGAGAGTTTTGAATTCCTCTGCGAACGCCTCACGTTGCACAGCAGTAAGGATAACAACCTCAGCTTTGCGAATCTCTTCTACAGAGATAGGATCGCTGTCGCGGGGAAAGGCTTTGTCAGATGACACATGCCGCCTCAGGATCTCCACGTACCTGCGACATATCGTTACGGCTCTTTTTGCACGATGCCAATCAGAAAAGTACTGTAGTCTCTCCAGCAGACTAGCGAAGTTCCCCTTTTGCGTCGCTGCTGTGGTAAAGACCGATCTTGTCTTCATTTCTCCTGATCTTTTGATTTCAGGGTCTCCAGGGTCGATCGATGTCTGCAGCTCCTGTTCAGGGATAGGAGCAGCATCTGAGAGGACTGGTGGGCCTTTCCACCAGAGGTCGTTGCTGACGAGCTGGGTCGCCGTCAGGCCTCGTGATGCAGCATCCGCCGGATTGGAGTTCGTGTCGATATACCTCCACTGACTCGGTATGGTCTGGTCTCTAATCTGCTGCACCCTATTGGCAAAAAAGATGTGAAATCTGCGCGCCTCGTTCGAGATATACCCCAGCACAACTCTGCTGTCAGTCCAGAAGTACTCTTCAAGGTTCTCAATCTTCAGTTCTCTGCGCAGGAAGCAGTTCACCTGCACAGAGAGCAGTGCTGCTGTGAGTTCAAGTCTGGGAATTGTCACTGACTTTGACGGAGTGACCCTAGCCTTACTCATTACGAGTCTTGAGACGGCTTGTCCACCATCGTCGATGAGACGCAGATAGCTGCACTGACCGTACCCCACGAGACTGGCGTCTGAGAAGTGATGCAGCTCGGCGGACATGATGGAGCCGAAGCCCTCCGGTATGAAACATCTTGGTATCTTAATCTTCGCGAGCAGAGGAAGATCGGAGAACCACTCGTTCCACCGATCTGCAACTGTCTCTGGCACGTTCTCGTCCCAGCCATAACCCTGTTGACAGAGTTCTTTCAAGATGCACTTCCCTGTCAGAATGAAGGGCGAGATAAACCCTAGCGGGTCAAAGACGGAACTAACAGTTGAGAGAATGCCACGTCTACTGACCTTCCTGTCCTTACGAGTGACGCTGAATTGGAACATATCAGCCTCTGTGTCCCATTCAACGCCCAAGGTCCGCTGAACAGGTAAGTCACTGCGACCTACATCCAAATTTTGCAGCCCTGCACAGCGAAGGTCAAGAGGGATGGATTTCACTACATCACGACTGTTGGAAACGAACTTCTGGAGCTTAAATCCACCATGTTCGCACATCTTCCGAACATTGTCGATCAACCGAATGGCCATCTCCGGATCGCTGACCGACGTGAGCCCATCATCTATGTAAAAGTCGTTTCTCACGAAATTAGCTCCTTCCTTCCCAAAGATGTCTTCATGGTCGTCCGCTGCCGTTCTCAGCGCAAACATGGCACACGCAGGTGAAGAAGTTGCACCGAAGAGATGCGTTGTCATGCGGTATTCACTTGGCTCCTGCTCCAAGCACCCATCTTTCCACCACAGGAACCGAAGGTAGTTCCGGTCTTCGATGTTTACACCAACTTGGTTAAACATCCCTTCTATGTCGCAGGTGAATGCTACCGGATTTTTTCGGAAGCGGCACAGTATGCCGGTCAGACTGTTCGTCATGTCCGGACCTTGAAGTAGGTTCGAGTTCAACACGTGGCCACGGTACTCGGCGCTGCAGTCGAACACAACTCTCAGGTTGTCAGGTTTCTGGGGATGGTATACTCCGTGGTGAGGAATGTACCACACTCGAGCTTTCTCTGACTCTCCGGGAGGTACAGGCTCTGCGTACCCTTTATCCAGAGTGGCTTTCATGGCTGACAGGTAGTGACATCTGTAGACACCGTTGCGGACGAGCTTCGACTTCAACCCTTGCAAACGTTTCAACGCCATGGTCCTGTTGTTCGGTAGAGTCGCTCTGCAATCCTTCATTGGGAGTGGCATCTCATAATGCCCATCGGGTCGACGGTGGATTCCCTCTTTCATCTTCATCAAGAAGGTTTGGTCCTCGACGGAAAGCGCCTTTACTGGAGCCGTGTCTGTAAAGTCAGCCTCCAGCAAGCGCGATATCTGCATGGGAGTGACATGCACTTGCGTCTTCAACGCAAAGTGACACAATTTGCGCTGACCCTGGCCGGTATCAACGAACCGACAGGGACCTGTGCCTGCTTCAGAGCCTCCCACACGCCCTACAATACCCCATCCTAGGGCAGTTTTCACCGCCCACGGGTCGTCTTCATGTCCCGGAATCACCTCCCGGGGCTTGATTGCTCTTGCACAGTTTGTGCCGATCAACAGTCCAATTTCTGCCGACGGAAAGTACGGTGGGAGATGGTCCTCTAAGACCGCCAGGTGAGTCCACTGCTGGGCAGCATGCTTTCTCGGGATGGAACATCTGTCCGCTGGGATCTCATCTCGGACATAACATGCAGGGAGCTGGATTTCTTCCTCGCTGCCGACTGCCTGTACTACCAGACCATCGATCACTGCGCTCTTCACTGCCGAACGCCCCGTGATGGTCTTCAGTTCCAGTAACACTGATCTTCCATCCGCCTTCAGGGTCTTACGGACGGACTCAGAGATGAAACATGCATCGGACTGAGGGTCCAGCACGGCGTACACCAGCATCTTACGCTCTGGACGGTTCCTCACATGCAGCTCCACAGGAACTATCATGGAATGGGAACATGACGAGGTTGGGTTTGCATTGTCATCCGAGGTCACATGCAAGGACGTAGCCTGAGGAAGGCTGGAGTCCTTGCTGGGAATGTCGGGACCAAGGACTGGTTCCGGACTTCTCAGGAAAGCACTATGCGAGAAAGCATCATCATGAAGGGAAGTTGGATGAAGTCGCCCACACTTACCGCATTCTTGCTTCCTCTGACACATCCTCCAGACGTGTCCCTTTTTCAAGCATCCACGACAAAGGCCGTGCTTCCTGACGACGGCTTGCCTTTCGGATAGCGTCATCCTGAGGTATGCCTGGCACTTGTCGATGAAGTGACTGCCAGAACAAAGGAAGCATCTATGTCGAGAGGCTTGCATTGAATGCTGTGTATTGCTCTGTCTGGATGATCTTGGGCCTTCTGCTTTCACCCCTGCTGTTGATGTGAATGTTCTAGCTTTACCGGTAAATGTTCTTCCTCTGTTAGACACATCCTTCACAGTGGTCATCTCAGCTTCTTGAATATTCACTGGGCTGCATGCGATGCGAGCTTCTTTGCTAAGGAACTTCACAAATGCAGGGAATGGTGGATATCTGTTTGGTGAGTCAGGTCCACCTTGACACTCATAGAGCCACTCATCAACAACACGTTTCCAACGATCCACAAGGTGCTTTGGCAGCTTCTTCAGCATCATGGCATTTTCATCAGGATCATCCAGAACTTTCAGATGGCACACAGCACTGGATGCTACGAGACACTGTTCGAGAAAGTCTGAAAAGTTCCTCAATGCTTTTCCATCTCCTGGTCTGATGACAGGCCAATCTCTGATTCGCTGCCAGTACGAGCTGCTCATGATGAACTCGTTTCCATACCTTTCCAGCAACTTTTCTTTTGCCTTGTTATAGGCATCATCTGTCCTCAGGTGAAGGAAGCCTACTATGGCATCTCTAGCTTCTCCTCCTGTATACTTGTTCAAGAAATGAAGACGCTCACCTGGAGATGATGTTTGTCTTTCTATATACGTCTCAAACGACTTCATCCATAGAGAAAACCTCCCCACATCTCCTCTGAATATTTCTGGTTCGAGTGTAGGCAGATGGGCACGTTTCATCTGATCACTAATCAGAACTGTGAGGCCCTCCAGGACTTCATTTTCAGATCCTCCTTGAGCACATGGTCTTGCACTAGTTTGTTGCATGAAGCTTTGAGAACAATCCTTTTCTTCTTTCTCTTTCTGTTTCTCTGCATTTCGGTTTGCTGTTTGCTTTTCAAACTGATCGAGTGCTCTTGTTTTTGCTTTACTTATGGCCATTGCTGTCTTTAACCCATAATGTTCTTCTTCAAACTTGAGCTCAAGCTTCTTTATATCCAGCTGCTGCCTTCTCTTCTGCAGTTCAGCCTTCATCTCTTTCTGTGACAAGCTTGAATACTTTTCAGCATGACCAATATCTTCCTTCACTTCAGAGGCATCTGAACAAGAATCCAGTGCAAGCTGGTTCTCCTCCATCTGTAATTCCAATCTTTGTTTCTCCAACTGGTGTCTCTCATTCAATGCTTCAGCTTTTGCTGTCAGTTCTGCTTGTCTCTGGACTTCATCAAGCCTCAACATGCCAACCTTGGTTTCCACTGAGCTTGATCCCTGACTCACTCTTGATACAATGTCACAGTTTGAGACACTTTCACATGGTTCAACATTTGATGCTTCATCTGATTCCCTCAGTAGATCAACATACTTCTCAACAGTCATCTCAATTTCATTCAGGCTTTGCATGTGAGCTGAATGTTTGGTCTTGTGATCCTTCAGATCTGATTCTGGCAACAGATCACTCACCTCCTTGTTCATCTGGGTGAACTCCTTGAAAATTTCCTTCCATTCTTCAAACTTGACTTTCACAACCTCCAAAGCATCTTCTTGAAGTGTATGTGTACACAAAATACAACCCTTTCTCTGAAGAACATTCAGCAAGTGCCTGTAGTTTTTTAACTTCAAGTCTAATTGGTACTGCTTGCCCTTTTCAGTGGCATGATATGCTCTACCTCTACTAGAATGGGCTCCTACATTTTCATGATCATCTACATCCATCTTGAGAGCCTTTCCTTAAATCAATTGCAGCAACCAAAGAAACAGAGCAACTGATGTGAAGTGGCCAAGCATGTGAAATGCAAAATGAGTGGAGTATATCCAGTTCTGCTCAAATGTTAGTGTTTGAAAAGTCAAAAGTATCACTGAGTACAATCAACATCTGATGTGGTTCAATGGAGTCACAAACAGGGAACAGGACAAGGAGGTACAAAAGGAAATGATTACCCTCATCATCAGGCTGCACAATGCACTGGACACCTTTCACTACATCAATCAATACTTCAACTAATTTCTAGGCTACACCATCTGAGGAAATGTTTCTACTGTACCGGCCTTTTGGCTTAATTAAGGATCGGTGTACGGTTCAGACAATCCTTTTATTTACGTAGAAACCTGCAATCATGGGCAATCAATCAATCAAAAGAGAAAACAGCTGCAATAGTTAGATTTTACTCACAAAGAAAATTAAATAGTTACATTTTCCGGAGTGGTGCCGGCCTCCCAGTCAGGAACAAAGTGACACTCAAAAACAAACGTTAGACAAGGTCGCCGCAAACGGCGCAGTTAAATCATCAACCAAACAAAAACAAAATGACCACCGCGGACTGCGGTAACACTGCGTCACAGAAGCATGTTAGACAAATACTAAATTGACTATGGCAACTGAATATTTTATTTTTTTTCGCAACGGAGAAAACGATCTGCCCTCTTTCCGGACCCCAAACATTTAAAAAAAGAGAGGAGGGAAATTTAAACCCCAAAAAATTTTTTTTAAAAAAATTAAAAAACTATTTTTTGAGGCAATGTCACCTGCGACTTAAAGTGTAAGAACTTGTTCGATGGCCGATAACCATGTGAAATATTACTTGTAATATAAATATCCGTACATTCCGGAGCTCGCAGAGGTAAAAGAAAACCATTCCTGATCAGACTTTTCATATATGATAAATAACAGAGAAGCTACTGCATGACCTCGGATCACGTGACCTCCGGTGACCATGATGCCCGTGACAATGTTCATTTTTCAGCTGTAAGTGAAGGCCCATATTTTTGGCTTCATACACAGCAAATAAAAAGCTGCGTTTTTGTTATGAACGTTCGTACTAAGAGCACAAAGTTTACCATATCTGAAGATTCTTGAGACCACACTCATGACCTCGAGAGCTATGAGAGCTACGTAGAAGAATGACACCAATCGAAAGGCTCGTGAAAGTTGATGAATGAATGCATACCTTTTACTCTGAGTAAGTATTTTAGGGGAGATTACCTTTTAGCATCCTGGCCACGTTTTTAGTTTCCATTTTACCCTTCAATGTTTATGGCTGGATTTCAGATGCTCTATATTCCATTTCTGCTGTGTACTGAATTGACGTTCTGACGTAAAAGCGTATGTAATAGGAAGCCACTAAGATTGACAATAAATAAATAAATAATAATAATGAGACCTCAGGCCCTGTCATAGCTCTAATTAAGCTATCTGAATGCCACTACGGCTGCTGCTCATCCCGCCAAAGCCATTACATTTGTGAATTTAACCGAATGTTTTGTAGGGATGGATTGGGAAAAGAGTGCTTGCTAAGCAAACCTTTCTCTAATGGTAATGAACCTACCACCCCAGTTCTGTAATTCCCAATACAGTAGTATCTAACAAAATGTGGCAAACAACAGGGGTTTCCACGAATGACTCAATGCAGGCAAGGTTTGGAGATTCCTGCAAATTTGTGTTTTGTAATTTCATTATGACACTGTTTTTCTTATTTCTAGACAAAGGCACTAAAGAAATGAAGAAGCACACACACACATGCAGAGAGCGGTAGAGGTTGGAATCGGGAGATAATCTGTTCTAAGAAACACGTCCCATAAATTTTGTTTACTTTCGCCGCATGATCTTTAGTGAAAACACCCAATGTGATTTTTTTCTGGAACGCGAACTACCTGAAATAGTTAAATTCTCTCGCCAGACGGCTTCCCGTTTTCAGGCACACGTCATCTATCGCAGCAAGTTCGTAGCAAGTTTTTCGTCGTTTTCCATTTGAACAGTGACCTAAATCTGAGGAGAAATCAGAATTTATGCGAAAATTATTTGTACATTTGGGACATACATGTATGCAGGTATATTTGGGATTAGTCATACTGCTGGGGTCCCCTCACACACACAAACTCAAACTTCTTTAAAAGAGGTCCTGATATGTCTGACTTTCCTTTCAAGACAGATAACCGCCCCATTACTAGGCAGTCTGAATGATGGAGAAGCTTCACAAATATCAAATGTGTGTCAGCTCCAGCATTCTCGGTACCACATGCATTTCACAGACAGGTATGCCCAACAGGTCGACTCACGGCTGACGAAGCTCTCAGTAAGCGTGGCCAGCGCGGCCGGCTCGATGGTGGCGAAGCCAGCCTGCTGGCAGGTGGTCGCCACTGCCACTGTCATCAGCCGCCTCCAGGCGCCGGACGGCAGCATGGTGTCGGCTTCTGCCGCCGCCATGGCCGCCTCCAGGCGCACGAGCCGACGACTCAGGCACGGGCCGCCAACGGCTGTGGAACGCACCAACACGACTGCTCAGAACTTGGTGTTCTTTTGGGCACATTATACACAAACTCTGAGATGAATGGGTCAAGTGGGCCAACCATGGATGGACACAGCCTGCATGCATGGATGAGAATGGCCTGGATTTGAAAGCAACAAAATATGTCTTCTCATATGAGCTGTCTTCATAATATCTCTAACAACATCAAACCGAGCTTAACATTTGTATTCTGCTAAGGTACATGCATACTACAGTTGCTTTTTGGACAATGATATTTCTGGTATATACAATAATGCATCTGAATGTTATTAAAGACACAATGTGCAGGTGGAGCATGTGACAGAGCAAATTTTCCCCATAAAATAGCTGTTGGATGTCTTTATGCAACTCTTGCTTTTAGCCTTGTTTACCATATCTGGCTAATGGTGAAAGATGAGCAATAAAAGATTGCATTATACAAAACAATATATATATATATATGTACACACACACACACACACACACACACACACACACACACACATATATATATATATATATATATATATATATATATATATATATATATATATATGTACACCCTTGTGCATATTAATTGACTCAAACACTCAAAAGAATAAAAGTTATGTTTTTTGCCAAAATAATCGTTTATTCGCATAATTTCTTCTTATTTTTTCACATTTTAATACGTAGTATGACCACCTTTATTGTCTATCACTTGTGAAACCTGCTTGGGCATGGAATCTATCAAGTTTTCGCAGTTTTCTTTTATTTGTTCGTCGTGGTACCAGACCTGAATTATGGCTTGTATCAGCTTGGTTTTGGTTGTACAATCCTTTTTGCGGAGACGAGTCTTTATGATAGACCTTAAATTTTCTATAGGATTTAAATCAGGCGAGTTTCCCGTCCAGTCCAAAACATTTATCTTGTTTGTTTTGAAAAAATTGGTCACAATCTTCGACGTATGGCAAGGAGTCAGGTCCTGTTGAAAAACCCCTGAACCATCTGGAAACGCCTTCTGCATGTCTGGAATCGTTTTTCTCCGTATCACGTCGATGTATTGGGCAGATTTCATCATTCCTTCGACAGGATGAAGTGATCCCACGCCACGGAAACTGAAACAACCCCAAAACATTTTCTTTTCGGGATGTTTCACGGTTTGGTTGATGTGACCTTCACGGAATTTCTCACCAGGAGAGCGTCGGACATGTTGACTCCTCTGTCCCTGAACGAAAAAATGGCTTTCGTTCGAAAACATGACCTTCCGCCAGTCTTCCTTTGTCCAGTGCCGGTACTTTTTTGCCCATAACAAACGTTTAGCCTTCATTTTCTCTGTGAGAAGTTGTTTTTTTTAGTGGTCTGTGAGCCCTCCGACCGGTCTCTAGAAGCCTCCTTCGAACAGTGCTCGAACTCACACTAACTCCAGATCCGGCTAGATCTTTTTGCAGATCATCACTAGTCTTTCGTGGTGCAAGTTTGCTTTGACGTATCAAATACAGATCATCTCTCGGCGTCGTTTTTCGCTTTCTTCCACAATTCCCTTGTCGTTTTGGTGACAGAGATCCAGTAGTAACTCCTTGTTTTATAATCCGTGAGACTGAGCGCTGACTGACACCAACTATCTTAGCGATCTCTCTCTGTGACTTCTCAAAATGTTCGAATAAAGTAAAAATCTTCGTCCGCTTCCTAGGCGTGATGTCCATTGTGTTAGAGCTGTTGTGTGTGTGCGATGAATGCTCAGTGAATCAATGCCGCTGACACAATGACGTGTAATGCATCAGCCAACCAAAGTTCGCGCATGCGCAGTACACACTGGTTCCAAACTCACTTCGAAAAAGCTCTTACCAAAGCCTACGAACAAACATTGTTAAAAAAACATGACTATGATAGTGGAAATCATTGTGTGATTGTATAACAAAACAGTACCTTCGAAAAACATGGAAAAACTGTACTGAGTCAGTTAATATGCACAAGGGTGTATGTATGTATGTGTGTGTATATATATATATATATATATATATATATATATATATATATATATTAAACAATACACATGCACATATATATGTAGGTGCAACATAAAGGGTATATACATTTACAATATAGTTATATACAGATGAAAACAAAACAAGGAGTGAAAGTATGTGTTTTCATGTTTCTTGGATAATTGGACTACATCATTTTTGCAACTGGTATCATATTACAACAGCTACTTTTTGTGCATTTCATGCTGCAAAACTATTTTCTTTACATGTGTAATGGCATCTGGTCAGAAGTGGCAAGTTGACAAGCTGAGTCAAATTCTTAAGTCATTTGGGGCCAAAGAAACAGTAAAAGATCTACTGCCTTTACCATTCCCAACATGGTCAATACAGCAGAGGTGACCGGAGTTGGTCAACCAACATTTCTGACACAGAACTTAAAAGCTGAGGCAAATATAATCACTATTTTATACAGAGTATATAACAGCCAAATTTCTTTCTTACTCTTCATGTATTATGATGCCTAATGCAGTTTCTTCTTCACTGGTATTTTATGTAAAACAGCCACCAGTAAAAAATTAAAACTAATGGCATATGAGATGATGAAGTTCCCATCCAAGTAATGCACACACAAATCACACAAACCCATCCAGTCACATAACATGTTGTAGTTCTCCTCCATGTAGCATACAGGACAAAAGAAGTGGAGTCAAAAGAAATCAGAATGATCCAACACATAGCTGATATCAGATGCATGTGTCTGGACAAGCTGGCATCTGCACAATTCTGCAGGTGCAAAATAGTCATGCAGCAATGGAGCAAAGCTGACACTCTAGAACAGCATGGGGGATGAGTGCTCTTACAGAGTAGCAGCACACATCTTGTTAAGTAGCCCTAGCTAATAAGAAGCCTCTTAGTACAAAAGGCCTCTTACAGTAGTGCCCCTTGCCTGAGGGGCCCCAAAGCAGAGTAGCGAGGAAATCACTCCTCCCTATTTTGTTGTTTATTGGTGTTTTAGGGAGTGCGGACTACTGAGGTCATTTTGTGCCAATCACTCCTCCCTATGCATTGTGGGGTTACAAATTTAGGCCATTGGGAGCCTACTTTATGCTCAAAGAAGGGTTCCAACTCCATAAGGGCAGGGTCAATGGAACCAGGGGGCAGATGGGGCTGCTGCCCCCCAACTCTGGGCAACATTTAACATTATCCTAGGGTGCTGCATGGAAACAAACATGATGAATATCACATTTACCCCCATCTAAACAAAGGTTTTGCCACTCCTGTACCTGGGTGCATCTCTGGTCTAATATACCAATGAAAATCACATCTCCCAGATATTTCATGATCAGACACTAATTCAAGGTTCTTTTTGCATTTGATTTTGATTGATTTGATTTTTTTTGCACATTTACAATGCTCTTTCACCTGAAAACAGTAAAACTGACCTGGTAGCTAAAATGAAGCTATGTGGTTTCTTCGCACCTATCGGTCAAATCCAGGTCACAAGCTTCTACCAGCCCTACTATAGGTATTTGATTCAGACTTGTAGTTTCGATACGTGATTCCAAAACTGCAACTTTTGTTCCTGGCTTCTTTTTCGACGCATCAGTCAGGTATGAACATTAGCGTCATAGTCGGAAGCCGACTAGTCTTGCGGCAAGGCGTGTATCTCCTCAGGCGTCGGTCGTTGGTCCAAAATTGCAATGGTTAAACTTTGAGTACGGACGACCGGAAACGACATCGAGTAAACAAACGTCCAGACACGGTATGAGCGACGGATGAGCCGGGATATGGTAGCACTGAGCCAAAGCAAGAATTAAAAGGATGGAGAATACAAAACGTTGTTAATTTATGTCAGGAGACTCTTCGAAGTCGATCAGGTAAGTCCAGCTAAATCTAGATGTTGGTTCCGTTCAGTTCGGTCAAGTTTGGTTGGAAAAGATAAGATTAGATTTCATTATGTTAAAGGACATAACCTCCAACTGCCACCACGGGAGCTGGAGCAGGAGTAGGAATGTTTTGTACGGCCCAGCGAGGTGCTGTATTACATTGAGGCGAATTGTGCCACAGCGCGACCTAGCACTGAAACGAACGATGTCCCCGCGCTAGTCCTGTGCGTGTGATACGCGAAGCGTGACTGTTTCATGTTTCCTGTACTGATGGATTCTGCTGCCGGCCAAAAATTCCTTCATTCCTCTCCGCTACGATATTTAGGCAAGACCGGCAAACCATGCGTCATTGCACGTCGCACTTACAAACGTAAACTGCCAAATTGATGGTGCTGGTCCCTGTTATTTATTTAGCCATTTTCACTGTTTTCGCGATGAAGAAACATTGTTAAACTGCAGATAAGGTACGGGAATGGTTCATTGATGGTCTCGAGCGCCGTAAAATACTTTGGACATTAGGCTGCAGTACTTTTTTAGAGTTCACCGGACAAGTAATATTTAATTAGAAGTGGCTTGCCTGATTGCCTTCGTTTTTTGGGCTTACCTGATAAGTAGAAATTAACCAGAACTTGTCTGCATGTGTACGGATGTTCAAGCAGCCATGCGTGCTCAATTACATGCATATGTGGTGTTATTGGAGGACTACGCCTCTGGGTTAAAAATCATGGGAATTTCCTACAGGAAATGTTACATACACTGCAAACCATCACGGTAATCCTTTAGAAGCGCGTGCCATAAACCAAGCACACTGGATGACACATATACAGCGCGCGTGGCAAAAGGAGACGTCAGCTGTTGCAAGAAATAACAACATTATGCACTGGAGCTCCAGGTCGTGGATCACCTACTATTCGCTAACCTAACCTAACCTAACCTAACCTTACCTAACCTAACCTCACCTAACCTAACCTAACCTATTGTGTAAAACAAGAGCGAATAGTAGGTGATCTATGGCCCAGAGCTCCAGTGCATAATGTTGTTGTTTCTTGCAACAGCTGACGTCTCCTTTTGCCGCGCGCGCAGTATATGTGTCATCCAGTGTGCTTGGTTTATGGCGTGCGCTTCTAAAGGATTGCCAACCATCACACCATTAGATTATATCCTGCATACCAACCAGCTCGTGCAAAAAAATGTGCTATGGTACTGCCCTGCCATGCCTTCACATATAGCCTGTGCCACATGCATGTTTGGAAATGGCAATTTAGTCACAACCTTGAGCAGATGACTGCCTTCCAGCCCTGGCAACATTGCATTTTTGGTGGTTTACCTTTTTGGAATAGTTCTTAAGCTATGCACATAAGACTGCTAATGTAATGTTATAATGTATAGTAGTATATAGTACATAACACATGGCCCCTGTTTTGAATAATGCCCCTGTTTAGCCTAATAATGCCCTTTGCGTGACCTAATCTCTGTCGGACAGAATCAAGTATGATCACATCCTTTATTGGCCTTGGCCTCTGGTGTCCATAACTGTGCCTTCAGTGTGGGGCTGCACCTTCAGCACAACATTTCTGTCCATTTTTTGGGGATATGTAAGTGAATATGACCTGCATCCTCTAGTAGGGGGTGAAACAATGCCCCCATCTCCCTGTAATTAGTGACATGCTGGAGCTGGCCATGGAATTTGGCAAACCATATTTGGCACACTAGTGGAATCATAGTTTTATCTGGAGGTTTGAGAGTCACTTGTATTTCTTGTATCTGCTCCAGTTGTCATTAACTGGTCAGAAAATGTTCTTTTCCAATGGTAGTATTTTTTAGAAGAACAAAAGCACTACTGTCTTGTGAAGTGCAGTTCTCCAGTATTGCTAGGACAAGCAGTGCTGATAGGTGTCCACCACTGGTCTTACCAGCCTTCCATTCTCAATCATAAGGTCCTTACATAAGAAAAACATAGTTTTTCTTAGGCTTTATTGACCTGTCCTTGTTGTGATAATCAAATCAGGAGCACTGTAGGCAGTAGTGGTTCACGTGCACTTTCCTATGGCTGTGAGGCTTACATAAGTGCCTAAGTTCTGCACCCCCATCAAATGCCTATCAGTAGACATGGCTTGCCACCTGGCCTGCTTTATCTCCTCATTATTTTGTGGCAGTTAAATTTCTGAATATGCCATTAGAGCATAGCAATTGATCTGTGGAGATATCTGCTCCTGTTTTTCCTTTTCTGTCATTTTTTTGCTTATGCAATGCTGAAGTGTTATTATGTGAAAGAATGCAAAATTTTAATTTTCACACATGTCAGATATCCCTCCAAATGGCCAAAGAAGAGGTGATGGCCCTGTCTATCTTCCCTGTGGACCTGCTACCATGTGGTGATATCACATACAGCTCATGACCAGTGATGGCTGATTGCAGATAGCAACAGCAAACCTAATTCTTTTTTTGAGGATGTAGTGCCATTGTGGATTTCATAAATATGTACTTGTCCAGAAGTGTTATGTCAGTTTTGAATATAACTGTGGAGATTGCCTTTGAGATGACATTGGTTTCATTCAGATGCATGATGCCTGAACACAACTCAGACTGTTCAGTGTGATAAAAGGATGTCTTAATTCAAGTTTGGCAGAGCTAGGGTTTGCTGGAAATGATGATAGATATCCTGGTTTTGCAGGAAATCATGGCAGCCAGCTCAACCAACATGATGACCAACATAACAACTGCTGCAAAGAAGCCTTGTGGGATGTGTATCTCTTTCACCAAGTGGATACCAGTGATCTTCATACTAGCTGTGGTTGGCTGGTCATATTATGCCTATGTTGTTGAACTTTGTTTTGGTAAGCATCCAGAGTCTTTATTTCTCAGCAAGTCTGAGATGATTTCCCATGTTGTTTTAGTGAGCTAAAACAACATAGGAGCAAAATTGTTGTTGACATGTAGAGGTGGGAGATCATTAGCTCTGCCATAGGCATAGTTATTAGCTGTGGTTCTGGTTACAGTTTTACATAAGACAGTAGCATAGTAGTCAGTTTGCCATGGGCATAATTGCCTTGCAATAAACATAGTACCTGCTTACCATTGATGTGATGGCCAGTTTGTTACATGGTATCAGTTTACCTTAGGCATGGTAATTGGTTAGCCATAGGTGTAATGATTGTTCATTGGGTGTAGCAAATGTTCTGCTGTAGTCATAGGTCAGGTAATGTTAGATTAGGTATGCTTCCCAGTTTTTGTTTCAGTGTAGCTCAAATGAACAGTTGTGAGGTGGGGACTCATTGCCATATTCATGAGCATTAGCACACAGTGTTATCATGATGTGTGCCAGTGCATGTGATTAACACATGATTGAAATAGGGTTTTGATAGAAATTGCAATCAGTGAACTCATGAAGTAGTGTGCCATTGTAGATGTGATGCTTCTGTGTCCAGTGATATAGTGTAAGACTAAACATGTGATATGATGTGCATCAAAGTCCTTTCTGTTGTTGTTTTATAGTAAATTGCCATAATAAATTAGATACAGTGATCATATGTCATAATAATTCTATGTTACAATAAATCATCATAATGCAACATAATGCAGTGATCTGTCAGCATGCAGCACAATATTCCTGTGAAGTCAGTGGAAAGTTATCAAAATGACTGACTTTAATGTGAGACCTGTGTATTTCAGTTACTGTGGAGAGCTATGCAGAAAAGGTGATCTATCTAATGTTTTATCACATCCTGTTGCTCCTGTTTCTGTGGGCCTACTACCAGACAGTGATGACACCTATTGGAAAAGTACCAAAGCAGGCAAGTACAAGCTAATTAGGTGACCAGAAATGGAGACCATTGGCACTGTGACAGTTGAACTGTGTGGCAGAAACAGGAGTCAATGGGAAGCCATTTCCTTATTCAACTTCCTCATTAAACATTTGCTGGTGTGAGCAGTGAGTTTGGAAGCAATGTTCCATTGCATTGTTTAAAGAAAAATCACAGTGACAGCAAGGTAGAGAATCTGCAAATCATGGCTCCATGCATTTCTCTGTCATATGACTTTTGAAAGTGGTGTTCATATTATCAGCATTGTTTTTCATATTCCTCAGATTTGTGAGGAATGTGAAACTGTTATCATGCAGTAGATTCTGCTTGAAATTCATGCAGGGGGCGGATCAGAGCCCTGACACCTAGCAATGTACCAGGCCGATTTCAGTGAAATAGGGCTTAAATGGAAACTTCGGGTCTGCACCAACTTTTTGGTTTGGCAGAAGTGGCAGAAAACATCAGTGGCTTCTTCATGTGTAAAAAAGAGAATACATGGCCAATTTTAGGTGTCTGGCATGCAACATTACATGCAGTTACCTTGAGTCTGATGTCCTCTTTTCTGCTTTGGCTAGGCTTTAGACGTGTTAAGAAACAATTTTTGGAGCATCGACAGATTTAGGTCCTTGGACACTGGAATTTGGCATGTCCTCAAATTTTGGGTTATTTTTCATTCAGTTTTGCCTGATTGGCTGCGCAAATATCAGTACCTTCGCATGAGGCGATGGTTTCGTTTTGATAGAAAAAGAAGTGGGTCCAGGAAAGAAAGAAAGTTAATGGTATTAATTGTAATGAATTGAGAGTGTCAGTTGTTTATTCATCAGATTAAATCATAGCTGTTACTTACCTGTTTCTTCCCACTATTTTTGCAGGTTCTGCCCCTGCCAATGCATGTATGTGTTGCATATGTGTTTTCCATAAATACCATGTGGGTTGCATTCAGTGATAATCCTTGTCAGGTGTGGATCGAAGGGGGAGCATCCCAAGTTTGTGTACCTGGCTTCGCCTACTGCAGCCTATATTTGTATCAGTATTATGACAGAAAACGTCAACTTATCAAGCCATACCTTGTTAACAGCACTTAGAACTCACACATGATGTTACATTGCCCATGTAATGCTCCCTGTATCCGCTCTTGGCAGTCTCCAAACATTTTTTTAGACTTTGTGGGTGGCTAATGATCATGAACGCTAGTCATTGTAACTGCAGTGTTGTGAAATATTGGCTTACAGCGCCGTTATGGAAGTGAGCAGGCGTGCGAAACGACCAAAGGATGCTCTGACGTGCCTCCCAGAAATGCAAAAGAACAGAAATAACGGCACAAAACCCACCTTGGCCAGGCCTTTTTGCTTAAAAAAAATGGCTCAACCAGCCCTCGTTGATGCTTCGTCCCGTGGCAGTACTGAGCGTGGGTGCCGAGCGTGTGCCGAGCAGCGATAGCCACCAGGAACGTAAAGGGAAAATGCGTGTCCCCTTTTCACGCCGGTTTATAAATGCGTTTGCGAGGCTGCCTCTGAAAATGGGGAAAAATTACTGTTCTTCGCCCTTTGTGTGCGTCGCATCCTCCCCCACGCGACAGAGACAAGACGTTACAGAAAATCAGAGGTTTATCGGTTCCCGTGGAATCTCGTGTAAACATACACAGTATGAGTGCCCACCTTACCCCTTACGTTTCGTCGTTTTTTTTTTCATAGCGCTGCCCACATTCAGGTTATACTCAGTCTATTATATGGTTGTTCTTGGGACAACGAAAACCAGTTGTCGCGTTCGAAATTGACATTCATCAGAGGCTGGTACCCCGCTTTTAAAGCATTAACGGACTGCGCTGCGGGCACTTTTTTTGTCACACCATTCTGCCGCCTATGGCAGATGGTGCGACAAACACTAGAGACTTTGATACGCATTTCATACACAATGTCAACTTAATACAACCAAGACAAATTACTGTACATCTAGGAAAATGTGACTCCTGTCAGTATACGTATAAAGTGTATTGGCGTATTGTTTTCACCATTTTCATCTTCTTTCGAAATATCCATCTTGGATACCAAGGACAGTCTTGTACACTTTATAGCTAAAGCAAGCCTTCCTTTTACTTCAAGCCCATTTGAATTGACGTAGAAGGCATGATTATCAAAGTTCCCAAACAAAAGTGCACGTGTGATTGGACCTAAGATGATCGCCGGCGACCTTAACCCTATTCCCGGCAGGGGGGCCGAATCTGCCCCCCTCGGGTTTTTTGCTTGCCAATTCCAGGCTTTTTGACGCAGCTTCACGAAACTTGGTCACTTTTTCTAGCTATTCTTTCTACGTGCCATGACAAAAATTTCAATATTCTATTTTGTTCAGGGGCGGAGACATGCAACGTTTTTGGGAGGCACCTCAGGTCATTTTTGGCCATGTTGAGGGTAAAAAGAAAATGTCTGTCAAAGCGTTGTTAAGATAGAACTTAAAACTTTATATGGATGTATAGCAAAATAGTTAGGTAACCTGCAGATGCAATTTTGTCATGTGAAGCCGCTTACAAGGTCAGGTCAAGGTCGAAAGTCAAAATTTGAATTTATAGTAATAATTTCGGCGCTATTTTTTCAAATGCCAAACCCGAAATATATCTGGCGTAGAAGGGTGCCCTCTACTTGTGTATCAAGTTTGAGCTTGATATTAGGTCGGGCCACGGAGCTATGACCTAAAATGTCAGTGCGCGTACCCCATATCACAATAGCCAGAAAATGGAATTTTTGAAGTAGTGAATTCAAATGATTGGAAACGTTTACAGTTAGTATTAACAATATCCTGTATTAACAATCCCCTGTATCCACCACTTTCAGAATTTTGAAAATTTCTTTTTATAAAAATGTAGTTTACGTCATGGCAAATCGATTGCTATTTGTTGCGATGAAATCGGATGTGTAGTTTTCGAGATCTCGGGGGGGGGGCGAATGCGCCCCCACTTCCGGGAATCGACCAAACCGTCTAGCCCTCGGGGAATAGGGTTAATATTGACTTCATTGCGCACATTCCAAGTGATTTCTTGTAGTCTGGCCAAGCCTTTTGTAACGGTGGTTGACTTTTCTCTGGCATTCGTGGTTCTGGAAATTTTGTGTGTGGGTATCCTGAACCTCCTGGCCCAGCGAAGGTGGACCCGGAGTTCAGCCTGTCGAGAGTTAACTTAGTTGACAACTTTCTGTCCACTGGACCCCAAGAAAACTGCAACCGTGTATAGGATTCTCTTCTCTGTTATTGAAAATAGCCGGATCCAAAGCAGAGCATGACTTGTCGAGAAGAGATCGTGTTCAAATGCCCCCGTGGAGAAATAAGTGACGTCCATAATGCTAGTCTTTTATGTGCAGTGAATGTCAAGCATACTCAACATTGAAGGCATCATTGGCATGAGTAGTGAACACGCGGTGAATGAACAGTGAACGACGGAGATGCATTGGACGACAGTGAAGGCACCCAATTCATGTGATGGAGCCAGTAGTATTATTGAGTGGGAATTGCTGTCGATTATCTACGTGTCACCTTTGGTGGTCTTGTTGGGAAAAACCTTCGTAACGCGCCTTTGACGGAAACAGATGGACGACCTGTATTCGGAACCCTGGCGCAGATTTAAATAGGTGCAAAATTCTGGGAAAGACTTGGCGCCAAAATTTTGGCGCCAAGTCTTGTCACTGGCCGGGCGAAGTCGTTGGCGGTGGCGGCGGGCGGGGGGGGGGATTTCCCGGTAGCCGGTATAACGTGTTGAAACAAGCTCTGTTAACCACCTACTGCTTAGCGCCACAGACAAACAAAAGAAAAAAGAAAAAAAGTCGTGGTTTGGATTGTTTTCCGCACGGCCCTCTGCATTGTCATCATTCCTGTTCTGTTCAGCTCGCTGTTATGCTGTAAAATAGCTGGCAGTGCTGGTTTCCACTTCCGATGCGATGCGTCTGGTGTTGGGTAAGTTATTGAAATTGAACGTTGGTCCGAAAGTTCTGAGGAGCAAACTGGCTTAGGATGTTTGTATTGTCACGAGAAGGATCGCTTGGAGTTGACCCACCCAGACGTGATCCAAAGGCTCCTGTCGACCAGATGCCTTGTTAGAATGCTGAAGACCATGTAAACGTTATTTTTACTCCGTGCCTGGGGAAACGTATTGCACTCAAGGACAGTTATAGCCAGCAGTCTGAGCCTGCTCATCAAACTTGGCTTAGTGCGAACTCGTATCCGTGTGCTGCCACCTCAATGTGTGCAATTTATGGCATAGCGGTGTTACCGGGAGCACGTTTTCGGCTGCCGGTTTAACATTGTCTGCCGCGTAGTTTAAGCTGAGCCCAGCCGACCTGGAGAGGTTCGAGGCGACCGAAGACAACCGGATCCAGATCCAGATCCTGGACCGACACGTGGCGGACGGCTGCCTACCCGTCTACAACAGGACCATGTCGGGCAGTGAGTAGCCATCCAGGGGAACTACTGCACTGCTGTCTGCATGCGGCTGTACTGAACTCAGGGAGGAATTGTCGGCAGCGTAGGTGGGAAAGTGGCTGCCTGGCTTTAAGATCGAATGTAGGCCTTGAAAAACTACCTTTCACGTTGTCAAAGGATGTCCAAGTAGGTGCATTTTCTTCCAGAAAGAATTATGTTCCAGGGCAGTTTAGAACCTGCATTTGCAGTGTTCAGTTGTACGTTTGTTTGTCTCTTACGGTCAAGAAGCGTTCATTTATCGCCTACAAAACTGTACGCTGTGACACTAAGAGTGGAAAACGAGACTCGGCCCTTGGTCACCATGTGAAGGGTACTAAGGAATACATGATATATGGCTTAGAGTCCAACTGAATATGATTGATGAATGTTGCACCGTGTCTGTCGTTGTCCTGTGATACTGAATCTTGGGTATGGAATCAACTCACGAAAAGATATCCTGTGGAAAGAGGAGTGCAAAGCAAACGTATTACATCATATGACATGGGGCACGGATGTTATAGTTGTCGGTGTATCTTAACATTATCACATCGCACAGTGAAAAGAAACGCAGCATAGATGAGGCCGTGAAAAGCCGGCAAAACGAACCGTGAAAACGTTGCCGGCGGTCAGCTCGTGCGTAATGTGATCATGCCAGGAAATTTGGGCGCCGAATGACCCTGCAGTCGGTGCGCCCCTAAGCCCCAATAACTAACTAACCAACCGGGAAATTCACACGACCAGAGAACACGGACGGGCGCGTGCACCAAAAAAGATATTTTTGCCAGGCCAGTCACCAGCTGGAGGCTGGTGACTGGCCTCCAGTCACCAGCCTCCAGCTGGTCACCACCTTCACCAATACCATTACTCCCGTATGTAATGGATGTGTTGCAGAACCATGATCAGTCGGTGCCACGCTGCGTGACAGTGACACGATTTGTTCACGGCGCCGCGGTTCCGTGCGCTCGTCCCCGAGTCCGGACGGAGGAGGACGGTAGAGGGTGATCACACAGCTCAGGCGCTTCACCAGTGGCCGATGTCGCAGTCCGGAAAGTCTCGAACCCGCTGGTGGATTTTCTCCCGGGCGACTCGTGTCAGTCGTGCTCACATTGCATTTGCAAATGCATCTTTACGTAGCCCCGCAGCCATTTTGACAGAGTTATCGGAATGTCAGGACAGCTGCGTGGCGGTTCCGAGGTAGTGGCGGGGCGGCCGGATGCCGTGTGGACGGTCTGTTACCGTGTTAGCGAGCGTCCAGGGACGCCTGCCCCGGCTGGCCGCCCGGCTGCCCTGTGGACGGTCCGGTACCGGGTTAGCGAGCGTCCTGGGACGCCTGCCCCGGCTGGCCGCCCGGCTGCCGTGGGGACGATCTGTTGCCGGGTTAGCGAGCGTCCAGGGACGCCTGCCCCGGCTGGCCGCCCGGCTGCCGGTGACGCGGACATACCTCGGCCGTTTCAGCCCTGCGCTACTGCGAGAGGTGTCGGCTCATCAAGCCGGACCGGTGTCACCACTGCTCCGTCTGCGGCCACTGCGTGCTCAAAATGGACCACCACTGTCCGTGGGTGAGCCGGCAGGCGAGCACCGGCACAGATCGCCCGCCATAGCCAACTGGCCGGCCATTTTGAACGCCGAAGTCCGATTTTGACATTTTGTTTTGTTTGCTTCGTATTCGCTGCGTCAGGAAAGATTGCGACCACGCACGTTTGACGGCAGCTGAGACACGTTTTGATAAGGATGTAAAAGGCTGTTAAACATTTAAAGTAAAATAGAAAGACTTAAGTATTTGTATAGCTCGGAACAGTGCATTGATTTTACTCTTTGAACTTAAAATTAACGCTGCGGTCGCAGGTTAAATATAAATAATATGTTATTGATGGCCGGTTTCTATTGTTTGCGAAACAGCAGCAAAACCGTTTAAGTCCAACCGTCATTGCTGTTAAATTTTGGTCACTGGCCTTAGCCGAAGGGCATCACAGTGTGTTGTGCAGATAAATTGTTAATTGTAGCTGCTAATTATGCCGGTTTATTTGTCAATGCATTTGGAACTGGTTACCATTTCCTCGAGTAGAATATTCATATAATCATCATATAATATCACATCATCAATGATCATATAATCACAGGTATACATTCACGTATTAATCGTTCTCATTTTCAGGTCAACAACTGCATAGGCTTCGCCAATTACAAGTTCTTCGTACTTTTCTTGGGTTATGCCTTTACTTATTGCGTTTACATAACGCTAAGCACATTGAAGTACTTCATCGTGTTCTGGAAGGTAAGCTCTGGCCCCTGTTGTCTCTTGGTATTGCTGGAAAGGATTGGGTCCCGCCATACGTTTACAGCTGTAGACAGTTCTGTGTTCTCTGTTCGTCAGCATACTGCGTACGGCAACGTTAGGTGTAAAGATGAGAACTTGTGACGACCCGAAATTCGGATACTACACAGCGATGTTGTACTCCCCTAGGACGGACTGCAGGGCATGGCTCGGTTTCACATCCTGTTCCTGTTCTTCGTGGCCTCCATGTTCGGCGTCAGCCTGATTTCGCTCCTCAGCTACCACTGCTACCTGGTGCTGCGCAACCAGTCCACGCTGGGTAGGTGGATGGACCGTGAGCGCCGCCCGGCCGGCGACTCAGTCCGACCTCTGTTGGCCTGATCCGGCCACGGCCGCAGGGGCGCCACGTGCGCCGTGTCCTGTCGGCGGCGGGCGCCTGTCGACGGAACCGCCTGGTCGGGAGTGACAGGGTCGCGTCCGCGCCCGGGACCAGCTGCCGTGCTCCGTCATCTGGCGCCGGCGCGTACCGAGCTGCGACGCGTGAAGGACGGCAGCGGCCGGCGCCGTTCGGCGTCCATGGCGTGCGATGTTCGCCAGGCCGTGCGCTGGACAGAAACGATAAACATGGAATACTGCTGTCGCCAGTGACTGTCCGGGACCGTCTGTGGACCACAAATGGCCTTACAATGCTCGGTGCGCCCGGGAATCTTTGCCGTAGATGTGCCGTCGGGCGTTGGCGTGCGCATGGTATGCGAATGATGGTGGCATCGTTTCTTTCGCCGGGCAGAGACGTTTCGACCGCCAATCTTCCAATCTGGCCCGGACAAACGCGGCTTCCACATGGGGAAGTTCAACAACTTCTGCGAGGTGTTTGGGGACTCGAAGATCAGGTGGTTCTTGCCAGTTTTCTCTAGGTAAGTGCACTAGAAGTGGCATCGTGCTGTTTGATCTTGCGGATTGTTCTGGTGTTATTATGAAGCTTGTTATTCAGCGTGACAAGAGCCTGGTATCGCTTAATTTTACGTTTTTCTGGAAGAATCAGGACAAAAGACGTGAAACCTCGCGGTTTGATTTGTAGCTGGCACGGTCCATGGTACATCGGCTGCACGTGTCGGTGACCGTTGTGTGGCCGTGCACGGCAGTCTGGGGGACGGCGTCAGCTTCCCGCAGCGGCACGTCGACCTGGACTCGGACGGCCTGCTGGGCCGGCAGCGCTGGCAGGAGCAGGTGCCCTCCGAGGACGACGACGACGACCAGGAGGACACCAGGCTGGGCCTGACCTTCACCAACAACGGCTCAGGTACGACAGCCGCTGCTGGTCCCGATGGTCGGCGGGTAATGAAAGATCCCAAATTGCTAGCAAAGCTCGGCTGTGGCTGGACGCGAGCCGACCGAAGAGGAGGAAATTCACGTGCTTTCGTGCACGTGCGCTCCTCCGTAGACTAGTTTTTATTACCTCTCAGTAACTTTCATATCGCAAAAATATGTAATTGTCGTAATTTACGAAGAAAAAGTGGTCGTGGCGTCCTCTGCCCGAATTTGGTGGTACCATGACCTCAACTCGAACCTTTTAATTTCCTCGGTACTCGAACAGCCCGTCAGGAATGTACTAGACCGGTGCCTCCTGCGCTCTGTTTCCTCTGAACAATGTCTGCCGTCGTTGCCACTAGCCGGCCTGTGTTTGCCAGCGGCGGCGCCCAGTCCGGACGTGCGGCTGATGATGGAGTGAGCCGGCGGCCCCGGCGCCCGGTCGAACAACGAACGGCCTGATCTCAGCCGGCCGCCGCCTCTGCCCGCCGTGTCGTGGCGTGGACCGGGCTCGGTGGGGATGCTGTGAGTGGACGGCCGGCGCGGCCGGCTGCACCCGCCTGCCGCGGCGCGCTGCCGGGCGCGGCCGGCCGTGCCGTGTGGTCGCCGCCCGCAGGGCCGCGGGCTGTTCCGGGGACCGGACGGAGCGGCGGCCGGAGTCAGCAGCGCCATCTGTGATCGCGACCGTGTGTGAGCTCTGCACTGAATCGCCGCCCGTGTGTGGCGCTGGAAACAGTCCGACATGTCGGCGTGGGCACGTACTATGTATAACGGAGGGAATACCGAGCAGCTGGGATGCTGCCCGGCGCGGGAGATAATCTTACAGCATTTATTTACTTCAGGGCTGGGAGACCACGACTGTCACAAGGACCGTGTGAGGTCACAAAAGGCAGGACACAGCTTGGCCTGCCAAAAAGGGCGCGGTTAGTCATTTTGTCGTAGCGTTGGCCGGTTGAGTGATCGTCACTGTGGCTGTTGCCCTCCTACCGCTGTTCGTGTCTCTGCGCCGAGGGCCCCGCGGTCGTCTCCTGTTTTGGCCGCCTGCTGGTCCCGGTGTAGCGCCGCCTCATCTGCCCTGTCAGTGGGAGGGGTGGGCGCAGGGCGTGGTCGCGCTGCGCTGCCTGACCGTGAGGCGGTGGCCGCGCCGCCGCCGGACACCGGGCATCTGGCCGAGATGTGGTCGGTCGGCCGCCAGGATGGTCGGGACTGTCCCCGGTTAGGGCTGGCACGGGGCTGGAGCCAGGCTTGGAAGGCGCGCCACTCGGTCGGCCTGCGTCCCGGCCCCGGCGGCCACATCCCACCCCCAGCCCGCTTCACCGTTGGGCCCCTGGCCGGGGCCTGCCTTACGGAGTGTCGCACGTTTTTGATCGGATGATCGCCTAGCGAGAAGCCATCCCGGAGACGACGGATGATCCGCAGCTTGGCATCGTTTACACCATTCGGCACGGCGGGCCCATCGAGGCTGGCGTCATCCAGATAGTTAACGCTTGTTCTCGGGGACATTTAGAGCAGGGCGGCGTGGTCCGTTACGTTCCGTAGTTACGGATGTATTTCTTTGTCTACATTCCACAAACTCGAGGCACATGGGTGTCCTTGCTGTAACGGACGCTGAAGCGCAGATACAACTACCGGTGATGTTTGGTCGTTTCCCCGTACGTCGTTAGACCTTGGCGAGGTCGTCCTCTGTCGCATTCATCGCCAGATATTGTCCTTTTTGCGCTAATCTGTTTATCAGTGCTATCGATCAGGATTGTGATTGCTCTGATTTTCGGGTGACCCCACCTGATTGTGACTTGGTCTAGTCATACGTGTTTATCTGAAGGCAGATTTTTATCAATAAATGGATCAATTCATCCTTGTTTCAAAAACTTAACGAGGACGTTTTTCGGGGCACATGTCCATATGACGATACTGACTGATGCCGAGTCTGTACAAATGTGCATCACTGGCGTGAAGTTTCGGTGCTGTCATGGTCGTCAGGACCATTGCCTTTTTGTCCGACAGTGGAGAGGTTTGAGCGCCGGGACAATTTTCCAGCACGCAGGAACAGTAAGGAAGGTGACGATATTTCAAGGATCGCATTGAATGCATGCGCGAACATGAAAACATCTCGGGATTCCACATTCCAGCCCTGGGATTCGAGGAACGCACAAAACACTTCATCAATCGGTTTTTTATTATCAAATAGTACGAACACACACCACCGGGAGCGCTCTGCTCTTCACTCGCTCACCGCTGGAACTAAACACGAGCGAAGACGTGCCGCCCGTGGGCCAGCCGTGGCGGGGGGCCTCGCCTCGGGCAATCGTCCTCTGCGGCTCGGCCGGCACTGGAGCGCCCGTTCCAGCTCCGTACTACTCCGGCCGGCGCCGCGGCCTCCGCCGCACCCAATTTCGAATTTGGTCCTCGCTCCGGAGAGGGTGCCCGCTCGGACGCCTCGCAGGCAGATCAGGCGGCGCCGGTCCGTCGGGCCGAGTTGACGCCGCGCTCGGCCGGCTGCCGCGGCGCGGCGCGGTCACCGGGGGCACAGCCGGACATGTCAGTCGCCGGCGCCGGCCGCGACACGGGACGAGCCGCGACCGCCAGCGACCGCTCAGCTAACATTCACCCTCACGCTCGCAACAATGGCAAGATGTGCGTGCGCGCCGGCCGCCGCCTCGCCCCTGGAATGCTCTCGGCCGGACGGCGGCCGCGCCCAGCGTTCAGAACGCACCGCCGCGTGCCCGCACCGGACGAGCCACCTTGTGAAATCCATAAAACACTTGCACCGGAGTCTCGAGCTTTCTTGCAGTCCGCCACCATCGCGCCCGCCTCGGCCCAGCCGGTCAAATAGCAGCTAGGCCAGCGGCGCGAGCTATTCCTCCATCTTCGGGGCGTCCTCGGCCGCCTTCTCGGCTTCAGCGGGCGACTGGAAGAGAACACGACCAGAATTATGATCGGTCGCTCGTGAGGTCAGACGGAGCGCTCAGGCCGGCCTACATGGCGAAAATGGTTTTAATGATGGTGCATTCTTTGGTCGGCCGACATCTCCGACATTACGCGCTAGGAAACACGAATTTTTGCACTTGGAACGTTGACAGCACTCCAGGTGGCCAGGCTCTATGTGCATAATCCGGACTCCCAACACTCAATCCCTTACTCGCTGTCAACCCTTCAGACACATGCTCGAACGCCTGCACGTCAAATAAAATCACCAAGAACACGAGCACCAGAAACGACTTAGCCAACGTGAAACAGTCCGATCGCTTCGCTGTGCGGCATCCGAGGACATCTTCAGCATCGCTGGTCCAACCAGTGTGGCCACGGCTTGTCCAAACACCCACACAAATAAATGCAATGAAATGCATGCAAGCTCACCTCCTCCTTCTCAGTCCTGTCGTTAGCGTGGGCCTCTTCCTTCTCAGTCTTGCTGTCAGCGTGGGCCTCTTCCTTCTCAGTCTTGCTGTCAGCGTGGGTCTCTTCCTTCTCAGTCCTGCTGTTAGCGTGGGCCTCTTCCTTCTCAGTCTTGTCAGCGTGGGTCTCTTCCTTCTCAGTTCCGTTGTCAGCGTGGGCCTCTTCCTTCTCAGTCTTGCTGTCAGCGTGGGCCTCTTCCTTCTCAGTCTTGTCAGCGTGGGCCACTTCCTTCTTCTCAGCGGCTGGTGTCTCTTCCTTTTTCTCCTCGGCCTCTGGTGTCTCCTCCTTTTTCTCGGCCGCCGCCTCCTCCTTCTCGACTGCCGGTTCCTCCGCTTTCACTTCGCCGGCAGCCGCCTGCAGACAAACGAAGGAGATTCTTTAGCCACCGCAACACTGTCCAATCCAGTGCCACATGTATCATCAAAAACTGGAGGAAATTTTTTTCTCAATGTACGATGGTCCACATCAGCCCCAATCGCAGCACATGCGCATAGGGCGTAAAAACTCTTAAAAAACTGAATAAAGCGCAATGTCACCAACGTCCACGAATTCCCGTCACGCCGTCAGAAAAGGAAGGACAGTGCACAGCCAGGGCCAGTACGTCTGAGGGCAACAGAGGGGGGGGGGGAGGGGGACTGGACAACCTGGGACAAGCATCCGGTCTGTATATGAAACCGTTGTTGGGAACCATGATCCCTCTGTGGGCCCCGACGTTACTGTTTTTCCGTATTGAGTATCTGAGTTAGCCAGTGGTGCTGGAAACTAGTAACTTGCCGGTGAAGTCACCTTAGTTCAGACCACGTACCATACACCGGTACATACACAGGTACGTTCGAAAATGTCTACACCGCATGATACTCTGACGCTGATGTCATGGATTTTACCGCATTTTACTGCCAATAACTTTGAAATCAGCGCAAATCTAGGGGATTTAGTTTCGACACCGCCTAAAGGCATACAGTGTCAATTATCAACCAGTGTCTAATTACGTGATTTTGCAAAATATCCCTACTGCCCGCTGGATGGACATGAGCGGTGCGATGCGGAAGTTATTACTAAACCGACGTGTAAAACGTTGCCTGACGGATATCGCGATTTATAGATACGTCAAAAAGGGAAATTTCTAGGAAGCGCATCAGCGCACTTCGCGATGAAGTTGTGAGCTGAACGTGAGAGCATGTCCGAAGGGCAGAACGAGAAAATTCTACATAAAGCAAGAGTGAGTACGTGAGTGATTTCGGTTAATTTGCGTCTGTTTCGCGGCTGTTCTGACGGCAGTACGTTGCCGTGGACACCTATGGAGGCACCGCTGGTGCGGCGGGCGCCGTGCGCGGCGGTGCCACGTGTGTCAGGCGGCCTGCCTGTCTGCTCCGGCTCGTCTGCGGCTCGATCTTCAGTCGGCGCCCGGCGCTGGCCCCGTCTCCGTGGCACGTGGTCGGCCGTGTACCGAGCGGCGCTCGCCAAACGGCGCGGGCCTCAGGCCCGGCGGCCATGTTTCATCCGTCTGCGTCTCACGAGTCTCAGTGACCGACAAACGCTAGCCTTCCGCCAGGTGGCCGACAAAGACGAGGTGTCCGCGCTGCGGCGGGAAAGCTGGACAGGGCGACCGCAGGAGGCCCCCGGGGCACGTGCCCACCACGCAGGATAATCGGCCATGTAGAGCAACAAGCCGGCGATCAAAAGCGGGCAGGAAGGCCGGTAGTATGTGAGTTCGGGCAGCTGGCACGACACGCCGAAAAGCAACACCAGGCTCTAAAAATATCGCGGAGCCGCCCTGACTGACGGCCAGGAGTAGAAAAAGGGAGCTCAAGCATCCCCGTGAGGTTGTCAGATCAGTGGGAAACATGCCAGCTGGGACAGGGCGTTAGTGGGTTACGGCACCGACCAGCTCAGTCCGCTCAGGGCAAGCCATCTGTCCGACCGCTCTGGACGCAGGCAGAAATGGGCTCACACCAAGAGGCAACCAAGGAGAAAGAGGAAAGCCAGGACAACAGAAGAAAAAGAAAACAGCTATCGGGCTTCAGGCTTCTGATTTCCACACCAGAGAAAGACGAGCCGTTATGTACCATTTATTTATGGTTAGTGTGAAAAGCATACCCTGCGTAAAAATCCACCAATCTACCACAAAAATGTGCAAACTGGCGTAAACAAAACAACAAAAGCACGACCGCAGACGTCCAGACGACTACAGGACAAGATGGCATGCTGCCGCTACCGATTCGGCGCCAGTGTGCCGCCGGTCGCCGGCCGGAGACCGCCGCCGGCAGCCGGAGTTGGCCGCCGCGGTGCCGATGTCTGGCCGCCATCGCGACCACCTCCGGTTGACTGAGCGCTCACCCAGGGCGGCTACAAGCCCACGTCGCGAGCATGGTGGGGTGGGGCGGTGAGGGCCGGGCAGCGGGTCTCCGTCTCATGAAAGACAATTAGACGGCGGCGCAGGGTGCTAGTTTACCTCGGCTGCCGGGGCGGCTTCGCCTCCCTCCTTCGACTCCTCGGCTGGCGCCGCCGGCTCCTCGGGCTGCGAAACACGGACGTCAGACGTCAGACGAGAGGCCCTCCGCCCGGCCGGGCGCTAGACGCCGCCGGCACGCCGGTCACCGGCGAGTGGCCTCGGCGAACCTTCCACTTCGGACAGGGGGAAAACTCGCAGCTGTAGCGCAACATCTCACACAATGCGGGCCTTTTCAGCCAGATTTAGACGGCTGTGCGAACCCTAGGTGGATGGCGGCGATGACGGGGCGGGGGGCGGGGGGAGCTCTACCTTGGCCTCCTCGGCGGCGGGCGCCTCCTCGGCCGGCTTCTCCTCGGCCGGAGCCGTGTCTGTCGCCACCTTAGCCTGCAGCAGAGACAGAGAGGGCGCCGGTCACTGGCACGGCACGACCGCTCCGCTCCAGCCTGCTGAGCCGAGGCCGGGACACGGCGGCACCACCCACTCAGCAACGGGCACGGCGGCCAGGAGACCGGCCGAACAGCGTCAGAGCCGCGGCGGGCAGACGCGACCCGCAGCAGCCGGCCTCACTGAGCGCGGCCGTCACACCCACCCACCTCACCCACACCCGTCACAGCACGCACCGGGGCTCGGCGGCCCAGCCGCACCAGCAGCCAGCGCCAGCACTCGTCCATGGCCGGGCGGACGGCGGCGGCTGCAGCGCCTCAGTGGAGGCGGCGGCCGGCGGTCGGCGGCCGGGCCGCCCGAATTAGCCCACCGATCGGCTGCGCGGCGCCGGCGCATCTCGCCTGAGTCACGGCCGCGTGCTCCCAGCCGACCGGAAATAGGCGGCCCCACGGCGGGGGTGGGACGCGCCGCTCGCGCGCGCCGGGCGCTCAGACCCGTCTGAGAGAACGGACCCGTCCGTCAACAGGGGGCCGCCGGCAGCCCGGCAGCAGCATGGCAGACCGCTGCTCCCAGACTGCTGAACAGGGCCACGTTCTGGCCGAACGGGTCACGTCATCAGCCGGCAGGCGAGCTGTTTGATTTGAAGGGCTGCGGGGCCGTAGATCACCCAGCAATGGATCAGGGAAGACGAGGGAATGTTGGCCGGTGACGGCCGGCCCGACGCGTCGCTGACCAGCCGGCGATCACCTGAAGGGCGGCGTACAACCGACGGCTGGCCGCTGAAGACTGAGTCCTTCCGGCACGTCCGAAAGCGCAGCCAGCCGTCGGCCGGCACACGGCAGTTCAGCAAATGCAGAAACAACCACATGGCGAAAGATAATGCAGTGTCTCAAAACATCTACATGACGGATTAGACATTGCAAAAGATTATAAACGTCGGGAATTCAATACCACAATTCCCTTAAGGACAAGACAATGTCAAAGAAATGCAGCGGGAAAAGAATGACTCCCAAAATGAATAGAAAATCAATGTGGGAATACATAAGACAATCAATACTGGAGAAATGCATCTAGTTTCAAAGAGGAACAAGAATATCTAGCAGGCAGGCAGACGCGGGCGCCATGTTCGCCGCCGTGGGCCAGCGGCGCCACCGCCCAGTGCCGGACGTTCCAGTGGTCTCTCACCTCGGCGGGGTCCGACATGACTGCTGGGGTACTGCTGGGGAGGTGCGGGGCGCGGCCACGGAGCGACTGAGGCCCGGACCGGGCGCAGCCGGCCTTATAACGCCAGCGGCGGCCGCCGGCCTGGCCGGCCCGCCCCCCGTCGGACCCCGCCGCGCGGCCCGCCCACCGCAAATGGTCACCAGGAAAGCGGCGACGGCCGACGAACATCACGCAACCGGCGCCGCCAGCACGGAGCCGTCGGCAAGGCTGGCGTAAGGTCGGCTGGCGAGACCGCGTCGCGAGCGCGAAACGCCCGCACATCGTTCAGGGGACCGGCCAGCGCGCGCATGGCTGCCAGCCCCGGCCACCGAGAGGGAGGGATTGGAGATCTTCTTGTTTCCTCAGGCGAGTATGTGTACAACAGCGTAATTCCGAATACATGGAAGTATTCATCGGGCTCCAATCCCAACACCATCCTGGGAAGTCATTCGGATCAAATCTATCTGAGAAACTGCCAACCCATTCTATACGGATCGCTTCGATCTACGGCACGAACACCACAGCCTCTCCTTTTGACACGCCGCCGCATTACTGTGGCCTGTCTGCCGGCATCTCACCGACCAGCCGCACCGGCTCTGGCGCCCGATTGCAGTTTCAGACCCGCACGACGGCCCCCGATACCCCGACAGCAGCCTAGCACAGCGCCGCCGACACCCCGACATCAGCCCGCACGACGGTCCCCGAACGGTCCCCGATCCCCGACACCGGCCGCGGACCTGAGCAACGCCGGTCTGGAGAGCCGAGTTCCGGCGGTCGCCGGCCGTCGGCCCGAGCCTGTCACCGGCCGTCGGCCGAGCTCCGACACGTGACGGCTGAGCCGGAGCCGGACTCGGCGCCGACGGCGGCCCGGCCGACCGCACAAAGGTCGCCTGCCGGTCACCGGCCTCGGCGGCGGCACGACGGCGACCGGCCGGCGGCCACATACCACGGCTCGGCCAGGCGCAGACGACATACAGAGTCTAACGTCAGACACAGACGACATACAGAGTCTAAAGTCAGACACAGGCGACATACAGAGTCTAATGTCAGACACAGGCGACATACGGCGTCTAACGTCAGACACAGACGACATAGAGTTAAACGGCAGTCACAAACGACACACAGGTTCTTATGTCACACACAGACAACAGAGTCTAACGTCAGACACAGACCACGTGTGGAGTCTAACATCAGACAAAGACGGCGTACACGGTCTAACGTCAGACACAGACAGGATGCGGGGTGTAACGTCAAACGCAGATGGGAGACAGGTTCTTTCTCATACGTCCGAGTATTTCTTAAACATTGTACAAGCCGTGTGGTAAAAACGCAATGCTAAGGAAGGCCTCTTTCCTCACCCGTGTGCGGGATAAACGCATCTTAAAGAAAAGTTACTGAACAATGTATACAGTTGTTTGAAGCACGCTGTTCATGCTTTTGTCCTTACGTTCCACAATTCCGTTAATACTGCAAACGTTTTTAGCCAGACCGTCATGCTTTCTTGACGATCAGTTTTTTCTTAATTTGATTTATATGCTGCATTTGCGACACATGGGAAAGTCATTCCCACTTAAGCTGGGAAATGATGCGCATTCACCTCGTGTTTTTTTAACCCTTTCCCTGTGGAGGAGGCAGATTTCGCAGCTTCCAGTTCTTCGCTGGCCCATCCTTAACGGTTTGAGAAAGGGAAGAGAGACTTGGCGACTTTTCCTGCCCATCATTTTTTGGCACATCTGATCATTTTTTAAGTTGTTTACTTTGTCAGGGACGCCACCAGATGGGTTCAAGGGAGGCATGTTTTGGGGATTTCGCGAAAATCTAGAAGCAAAATGCAACAGTCAACTATATCTGATGTGCATCGATATCATTTGATAATATTCCACGCCAACGCATTTAGTCACGTGTCTAAGACGTGCATAGTTGTTTTTAGTTGGGCGGAAGCGGACCTAGGGCAGTCCAAGTGGCTGTTCTGTTGGCCGTTTTTTTTGTGCAGATTTATGTTTGAAGCACACATCTTCCATTTTCAAAACCCAAACTGGGAAGCAATTTTAAAATCCCAAAGTTTGAGCCTTGAGGATCCAATTTTCAATCTCTTCGATATTCTATCTGAATTAAGCAGCTTACAGAACCTCGTAGAAATGTCAATGTCATCACAGAACCGCACCCAGACCGTAAAAACGGGTTGGGCAAATTTGCCTTTAATGACCCCAGTTTTGACTGACTCCGCCTGAGAAAACTGGAATTTTAAAGACGTCACTGTGAAGAACAGACCCCAAGGAGCCGTCTGCAGCCTGAGCCGGGGAAATCCGACGGTCATTTCACGAGATCCAGGGGAGGGTGACGAATCGGCCCCGCTCACAGGTCCTGGTCGAAACGAGCCTCAGAGGAACAGCGCTAACTGAGGACCTCGGCCCCCCCCCGCACCTCGGTCCTTGGTTACCACCAGCCTTCGGTGAATAAACATTACCTCCTAGCCCCACGCTGGAATATATAATGGTAAACGCAGACAACAGCGCGGTACAATGCCATGCTCAAACGGCGTTGTATATTCTCATAAAAAGACGGTGCACATACACAGGACACACATAACTACGAGTATGCATCCAACGCTGTCCCGAGACGGTGCTGCCAGTACCGAGACACAGAAGGACGCTGTATTTCGACTTCAGCGGAACACAAAAATCCATACGACCTCCTGCAACGAAAACATGGCTGAGGAGGACATCATTCAGACAGTTTTTGAAGAGAACCCTCGAAGCCCTGGTGCGCCGACAGCGGCGTGATCCATTTCATTGGCGACAGTGAAACTGCTCACTGAGCTCGGCAGGCGTCTCTCCGCCCGCCAGTGATTCCGCACACGACAGCCCTTGCGTCTGCTTAAGGCGCGGCGCGGCGCGGCGTACCTCAGTGCCGAGCCGCCACCAGCCTGCTCAACGCCATGAAGAGTCCAGCGAACCATCCAGGGTGACTGCCATCGGATCGGTGCGACGTCGATTCTGTTCGCGACTCGAGCTGAGGGATGCTAATTTTTTACTCTTCCCGATAGATCAACCTCTCAGCTGGGCGTCGCAGAGGAAGAAAGCGCTCGCTACAGCCTCAGTCGACTCCGTCCTTCACCCCACCCCTCCCCTCCAGACTGCGTCACGAGCCATCGGACCAAGCCGCCACACCTCTGGCTGGCTGCGCCGCCATCGACTGGCGGCATCAGCGAGTCTCTCTCTCTCTCTTTCAGTCCTGAACGACATCTCACGGGCCAGCAACAACTGGAGCTCACCGTCACGCATCTCGCCGGCCGTCAGGCAGCCAGAGCCACAGACAAGACCAGGAAGACGAGAGTAGGGAGACGAGACGAGGGTAGACCTGCGCCCAGTGCCGGACGAACCCAATACGGCGACCCGCGCGGTTCCGCGCCGCTCACACGTGACCGGTCGAGCCGTCCGGGGACTGCGCGGCGCGCACAGGAAGCGATCACTCGGCGCCGGATCAGACGCGCCGGCACGCCCCCCCCCCTCGGCTGGTGCGGGCCACGGTCCGGCCGATACCAGCCGACCACTGGCAGGAGGCCGAGCCGGCAGGTGGCACGCTCCGCTCTCAGTCGGCCGCCCGCACCCCACTCCTCTGTGGCGGCGCCAGTGCAACAGCAGTGCGGCGGGCAGTGCGGTCCGCCGCCAGACAGCGACAGGCGCCACGGCCGAGCATCGGCCCGACCGGCCCGCCGCTGCGGTGGCCCGGAGGCCGGCCACACGGACGGGCTTCACGGACGTCCTTCCGAGGCACACCAGTCGTGGTTCACACCGCGTCATCCCCCGCCACACGCCGGGCCCAATCGGCGTGATTGGTTAGCCCGCAGACTACCATGGCTCCCAGGGCACAATCCCCGTTCGAACACGGCCGGGGTTCACATGGCGTCACCAGCCCAGGGTTCGCAGGACCCAAGGGGCACGGTCCCCCGGCCGCCCGGACGGCATTCCTGCGCCTCCCCGTCCGGGTCCGCCCTGCCCACAGTGCAGCCGTATCGGCAGGATTTTGGCCCGTCCTGGAACTACATCGCCCGCCGTTGCATCATGGCGACGGACGGCCAGCGAACGCCGGCGCCGGGGGACCCGAGTCGCGGCGGAGAACGAATTCTTTTCTGTGGAGGTCGGATATCGCACTGGACGGACCAGGTCGAGACATCCGCCTTCGGCCACCTCGTGTGCCGGTAAGCCGCCATAAACCTGGCGTAAGGTCCCCAAAATGCGATGTGCAGTTTTCGGAGGCCGTCCGACCACCCGTCATCCCCACGGCAAATAGGCTCCCGTCCGGTGGCGAGGCGAGATCGCGTGCCCCGTGATCGCAGGAGCGCAGGCGAAACCCACATGCCACGCGTGCCGGCAACAGACGGGCGGCTCGGCCGACCAGGCCCGTCGGTCGACGAGCGCGGCCGCACGGCGAGCTGCAGCGCGAGCTGACGTCACTCGGGAGACGGCGCCGGCGCCGCGGCCGCCGATAGTTCTGGGAGTCGGCACATCTGGCGGCGCGCGCTTGCATCAGATGGTGCGATCCTGGGCTCCCGGCCATGCGCGCCCGGCCGTCTCCGCGGCTTACACTACCGGAAACCTTGTCACCGCCGCCGGCAGACATTGCCGGACAGAGTGGTCAAGCGACGCAAACGGACGTTTGGGCAGCTTCCATCGCCCACCACGGGCCAGATCGGAAGAGGTCGATTACATCATTTACACCATCGTGAACATCATTCCAGCATCCTTTCGGACGTAAGCTGGCATGTCAAGTTTGCGTGACAGATCTCGAGGAAGGTGGCATGTTCCTCGGCCCGCGAGTCGCGCGTTTTTCGAAGACAGCCGACAACACAAACTGAACGCGGCGTCGGACGCGCGCCAGCCGCCGGCTTGCGAGCGAGGTCAGCGGTCGGTCAGGAGCTGGCCAGCCTGCCGGCGGACGGCGGCCTCCTCTGAGGTCTCGGAGCCGGTCCGCGGGCCGGGCCGGCGTCTGTCGGTCGGCGGCCAGAGGTCGCCCGTCCGACGCCGACAGACACCACCTGACGGCCGGCGGTCCACGGTGGCCCGGCCCGGCCCGGCCCGGCCCGGCACGCTCCCGTCGATCGATTAACGCTCGTCACCGAGAAAACGGTGTTTATTTGCCTGCCGGGCTGGCCTGGCCCAGGGATCCATCGCGGCTCCAATGTCGGCCCTGAATATGCATCCACACGCCCCGACACGAGCCCGCGGAGTCGGTGACCCTGATTGATAGCACAAACTGCACGTGCACGGCGCCCCCCTCTCTTTCGCAGGCCCGAAACCAGACGCCCCCGGCCCCCGGCACTGCTGGTGCCTCACCGGGGAGGAGGGAGGGGAGAAGCGGTCATCACACCATGAGCTCAGAGAACAGGTCGAGTTTTTTTTCTCCTGATCGCTGTGCCATAAACACGTCTGCCGGCAGGACGGCTGTCTTCCGCGTGATATCAGTATTTCCAGATGCCCGGTCGGTGTCGTGCCGCGACTGCATTCCGTCCGCTAACGTAAACAGCTACTCAGCCGCTGACCCCCCGGGAATGCGTCAAGCCCCTAAAACAGGCCGCCTCACACTATCAGAAGGCCAAAATTCTGCGGCCCGCGTGGCCGTTGCTCGCGATCTCACTTGGCACGACTGTTACGGGCCCAGCGGTATATTGTCAGTGCCCGGCGCGGTCATGGCGTCACAGGACAGCCGGCAGGCAGGGAATGCTGTGACCGAAGCCGGAGGCGAGTCATCGGAGCCCAGGGCGACGCACGACGGCCGACCCGTTCAACGAATCTGATGCTGGCGCGCGCCACGCAGGTGACGTACCAGCGAACTCAGCCAGATGACTCAGGGGAGGAGAAACTCACGGCGCTGACTCGTCGGGAGACACGACTCGACCAAACGTGGCGCCATAGGCATGGCGGACTCACAGAGAGGCGGAGCGGTCACGGCCACAAATGGCCGTTAATCCCAGACAATAGACGGCAGAAAACGATGACTCTGTTCCTTGTAAACAGAATCATGACACACCACGGGATGACACGCGACAAGAAACAACGGATGAAGCAAACAGGCAACACCATACAACGGGCGACGTGCCGAAAAAGGAATGCAGAGAACGGAGAACAACTAGTTGCATAATGGAAAACGTAACCTACCGCAGGTAAACACACGAAAAAACACATGGTAACGAACTCGCTGCCGGCGTAACGATGGACGAAACGTCGGACTGGCCCAGTCACATTGCAGAGTCGAGTCGCATGGTACCAATAGATAACCCTCGTAGTATAAGGCAGCCCGGCCCGTCCAAGAGCGGAGCAGGAGAGGGGCGGTGGAGGGGGGGGGGGACGTCTGGCGCCTGGGACTTACTTCCTCGCCGGCCGGTCGGCCGTGACTCAGCTTAGACTTGATCTTAGTGTCGACGTCTTTCAAGAACGAGGAGAGCTTCTCCATGGCTGGCGGCGGGCGGGGGTTCGGCCGGCTACTGTACCCGAGGCAAGGGCCGGACCGGACCGGACCGGGCCGCAGCGCCAGCTGTGACGCCCGTCTGACCCGGCGCCGTCCGGGCCAGACGCGCCACATGTGGCCGGTCAGGCGCGACCGGCCGGCCGCCGCCACATGTGCGATCGCAGGTGGGCGCCGCCGCCGTCGTCCTGGCCACCTGCCGCCACTGATGCCGAGTGCCCGGCACGGCACGGCGGCGCATAGTGTCCCAGAGTCCCACGTGGGAGCGGTTCGAGAGACGCTCGCCGCAGCAACGACCTCCAGCAGTTCGTACCGAGCCCGTCTGTCAGAATGTGGACCAGAACACCCGTCCAGCAGGTGCGACTGTGTCACTGTCACACTCGTCATCCCACCCGGCTCCACGGCACGTGGCCCCGGGGTCAGATATGGCGACCCATGGCACAAGACAGGTTACCAGGCAGGCTACCGGTACCGCAGTCAGTAACGGCCGAGCAGCGCCGACCCATCGCTCCAACCACCCGATGGCTGGCCACCCGCCCTGAGTCGCCACACCCACACCCCACACCCACCCCGGCACGGCGATCGTGAGAGAGCCGAAGGCTGAGCTGAAACGGCACTGACCCCGTCATGCCGGGACCGCAGAGGGCCCACGTGCCCGCCCGAACCCCAAAACACAGGCCACGATGAGGTCGGGCCAGCTCGACGTCCGGACGCGCCAGATCTTCCCCTGTTCAGCGTCGCCGTCATTCCCGCAACCTCCCGGAACGCGGCCCGCACAGACAGAAGCCTCGTGCAACAAGCCGGCTAAGAGCAGCCGCAAGCCAGTCCCGTGCAGCTGGTTCCACCTCCTTATCGCGCCCTTAAGACGCCGCCGAGCCGCCGCCGAACGGGTCCGACACATGCCGGCCGGCCGGGCTCAGAACCAGCCGGCCGTTCTACAAAGTCTGACTAACGGCGGCGGCATGCGGACCGAGCGGCGTCTGCCCACGAGGCGGCCGCCGCTCACCGCAAGGCTGGCTGCTGGTGCCACAGCCCCGGGAACGGCGGCGGCGGCAGGGGGGGGGGGATGACGGCCAGTTGGGCGCCGTCTGATGATTAGCGGGAGAGGGAGAGACGAGCGAAGAACGGTCCGGCGGCGTCCGGCTGCTGAGTGGACGGAGAGGGGCCGGCGGACGGCGGTCGGACAGTGTCCGCCTGATGAGAAGAGGCAGCTCGTCACCGTATGGTCCGTGAGAGAATGGTTCGTCGTGCCCGTCAGCGCCTACAGCTGCAGAGTCATCTGTCGCTCACTAGCCCCGGTCCTGACGAAAGCGGGGAAGTCCGCCGACTTCCCCGTTTCCCCGCTTTACGGTGACGTCTGTCCCCGCCTCGGACAGACGTCACCGTATGGTCCTGACGAAAACGGGGTACCCCGATCGCAGCTGTCGTCGGTCGCCGTCTGAAGTATGTGAGGGGCCGCCGGTCGGGTTCTGAGTGCCGAGTTCCTCCCACCCCTGCCTCAGACATCGGACGTCTGTCCGAGGTTCCGATTCCTATATCTCCACCCAGCCAACGGAAGTGACGAGGGGAAGTGAGGAATGGAGACCAGCCTCAAGTCCAACCGCAGGGCGACGTCCCCCTCCCCGTCCCGTCTGGACCGCGACCGCAGAGCGGCGCCATCACACCGGCGGCGCCTGGCCTGGTCCGGCCGGACCACAGCCTGCTCTGGCCACAGCTGGCGCGTCCTCGGCAGCCGTCACTGCTCTCCCCGCTGCACGGACAGAGACTCTCGCCGCCGACCGGCCGGCGGGCCCAGCACGGGACCCAACGGCCACCGGCGGGACAGTCGCGATCTCACGGTGCCCGACAGCCCGGCCGGCGGCCCCGCAGAGCCAGGCAGGACCGCCGGGGCTCCGCGGACTCCGAGAGATGCTGGACCGATCCCCGCGGCCGCCCGCCTCCGTCCTGGCCCGTCCCAGCCGCTCCCGGTCCGTGACGGTGGCCCCGGCTGTGCCCGGGGCGCCTTTTCAGGCGGGCACGGCCCAGCCGGGTCTCCGGCCGTCGCACGTTACCGTCCGCTCCACGTGGGGGCGCGAACGGGCATCAGTCGGATCGAGTTCGTTCAGATTTTTGAAAAACAGAGCAGGCGAATGCCCGTTGGGTAATGTGGTACCCATGCCAAAACAAGTCTGCTCTTTTGCTTTGCCTTGCTTTCATTTTTGACGTTGCGGCGACGGAAACTTAGAACAACAGACAGTCAGGCGCGAGTCACTGGTGCCGATCTATTAGCATTACCTTTTAAGCAATAACAGCTCTGATTTGGAAATGCGGCATGGTAGGCACGTCAATGTTTCTACGTGCTTTATACCGTTTTCTATAGCAACCTGGTGTTGAAAACACAGCACGACAGGCAGTCAGTGCGCCTACATGGTTTATATCATTATAACGTACATTATACTCGCATATTTCGCTCTAATTTCAATAACTACCTGCGCTTCCACTTCAAAGGTCTCAAAAAGCGAGCGGAAATACCACTTCCGGAACATTTTTACTCCGACTGCACGGCCACGCCACGAACGCGTACTGGACGCCCGTGCACCGTCGGACGCAGGCCGCACGGACGTCGGTCGTATGACGGCGTGAGCCGGGCGCGGTGGGGATCGGACTGCAGGCCTTGGGTCCAGCCTGGAGGTGCCTCGGCGTCGGACTGACAGTCCCCGCGGTCCCACAGCAGCGGACTGCGCCCACATTGGGCCGCGCGGACGGCAGCCTTGCCACAGAGCCAGCGGCGGCTGCAGCCCGAGGGCAGACGGCGCCGAAGCTCCCACGTTAGGGGAAGGGGCACGTCAGCCGCGGCCAGGACCCCTGCAGACGGGCGCCGGCGCGCGGGCGCCGCGAGACTGGCTCTGCACGGCGACGGGACGCGGCGCCGTTCCCACGCAGACCGGCTCGGCGGCGTCAAGGCTGCTCTCAGGCCCGGCTCAGAGGGGCTCCGCAAGTACGAACGCCGCTTCGACTGCATCGCTGGTCTGCCTGCGTCCGGAACTCGGTGGGCGCGGGCCGAACAGAGCCCGCCCACCACGCCAAATCACCGCCACTGACTAACGTTACCCACGTCGGAGGCGACCGCCAGCACGGTGGCACCCCGCCGAATTCGCCGTGCCACGCGGCACAGACGGAGGCTCGAGTTCGCGGTTCTGATCGTCTGTCGGGGCTGATCCAGATTTTACCGGTGACCAGGCCGGTTGTCTGGGGGCCATCGCTTATCGACCAGCCGTCAACAGAGTGGTCGCCCGACGGACACGAGCGGGCGGCGAATTCCGCGCCAATCGGCCGACGCCAGACGGCCGCCGCCCCGTCACGCTTCCCGTTACTCAGCGCGCGGCAGACACCGTCGTGATCACTGTTCCCGTTACGGATCCGACCTTGAATCACCACCAGTTTTGCGGCGATTTGCCAGACGAAAAGTCGCGACGACCGCAGTACTGTAGCAGCGGGCCCGGGGAACGCTGCAGTACTGTTTTCAGCCCGTCGAGGAAACGCAATGAAAGGCACATGTGCACCAGCCGACCTCGCAGGGCAGCGAGCTTCGTCTTTCCGGTGACGAAATGCCGTGCATTGGCATACGATACAGGCAACCGCCCATCGACGACAAGCTTGCGTCATCTACTACGCCGTCCAATGTACCACCTGCATCCAATGAACGGCACACTTCAAACGGCGTGACGCCCGGCATGCCGATGCCGAGGCTGGGTCCTGCAGCAGGTGGCAGAGGTACAGATCCTCTCCGCCCTGCACACCCTGTGCTGCAGCAGGCGGGGCAGCGATGCAGACCCCGTCTCCCTCCGAGACGGCCCGGCCCATCTCTGGCCGGCGGCCCGGCTGTGCGCGCATCGGACGGAGCCGGAGCCGGAGCCGGGACCGGAGCCGGGCGGCGAGGGCGGGGCCGCCCGCGCTCGCCCGCCGATCGGTCCGGATCGGCCGCCGGGCCCCCGTAAACAGAGCGCTGCATGCCGAGCCGGTGACGCTCGCGCCCCGCCAGGCGACAGTTGCATCAGGAGCGGCCCATGCCCGGCCGACGCGCTGTTTATACGCCGGCAGCAGGCTTCCCGTCGGCGACGGATCCCGCATCTCCCTCCGGCCCGCCTCGGGTGGGTACACGGCGGCGGTCCGACCGTGACGGCCACCACGGGGAGGACGGACGGCCCGCGCCACTGGTCCGTCGTCGTTCGGCCCCACTCGAAACTGGCCCGGGATCGAATGGCGCCCAGCCGGATCGGCCCATCATTGGATTTAAATTGGAAGCGAAAAGGGAGTCTCTCTATGCGGCATGTCATCAGGGGTACTCGAACTGTTTCTACCTGCTAACCTTTCTAATAGATCTGATCCGTCCGCCTCTCTAGCGGCGAGCACCACAAGAGCACCACACAAAGCACCATACGCAGCGCCACACGAAGAGTGCACGGCACGGCACGGCAGTGTCCACGCGTGAGCACACCTCCGTCCACCATGCCGCGTGCCGGACCTGTCCGAGCCGGCCTCAGACTGGCGACACTGGTGTCCGGCCTGCCGTGTGCGGGACACGCCGGCGGCCGGACGTCCCAGCTGAGGGACGCTCAGGGTCGACTGTCCAGCGGTCAACCGACCACCTCCTGCCGGACAACACCGACCGGCGAAACGGACCGCTCGGCGGCGGTGATGTTCGGTTCCGTGTCAAATACTACGGCGACGCGGCGGGTCAGTCCGAGTCGAAACGTCGTGACGCATTTCCAAAACATGTCCAGCGGCCCCTTAAAGTCTACCTAGTAGCGTGACGCAAAACCTGGGGCGACTCCCAGCACCGTGATCACACCCAGGCATCCATTCTGATCACCGCCTCAGCTTGTCCAAATCACGCATGAAGAAAACTGAAGCAGACTCAAGCCATGTTTTCCTGCAGCATCAATGAAACCATGCGATGAAACCATGACACTAGTCCATACAAAGAAGGAATACATGAGATACACCATAAGAAACCGTACATACAACCGCAAGATCAAAGAACTTCTTCTGCATGACAAAACAGAACAAGGTCCATTCCTTCTTGTAACGGTCAAATCGTAGCCTTCAGCGCACGACCACGATAGCGAATATCAATATTAAATATATCAATATAACAATCAATAGCACCGCAAATCCAGTGGCATGCGAACACTGCGTGATCGTGCAACGACCAAACGGTCGGAAAACGTTTTGCCACATGAGGATGAAAACTCGCACCGGAGGAACTTAGGAGGAGCACTATCTGTGGCGACAACGGGAAAATCCGTCAAGATGGGATCGGGAGCCGGCGTTTCGGCCGAAACAACGGCGACCGCGCCACCTGCCAAGCGTGAACGCTGCCCCGGGAGTGGACAAACATGCAGCAACTCGTGTGCGGAATGTGTCTCCAAACAAACCGCGACCTCGCCGCCACGCGACGGGGGGGGGGAACGTCATCGTGCCGGCGCAGCAGCAGCCGGGGCAGGCCAGCACGTGCACGTGGCGGCGAGCCCGGCTCAACCTGTGGCGATATCAGCAGCGTCTGGAACGACGGCGGCGGCGGCGACCAGTCGGCCCCAGGCCGACTGCCGCCGCCGTCCCGGCGGGTACCGCTATCGGCCGGCCGGACAGAGCGCAGCTGGTGACCCGGCGTCGCCCTCACAGCCAGCGGTGGCCGCGGACACGACAGCGGGTCGGAGCACCCTCCAGCGTCCATCACGCCCGGCACAGGTCCGCGGAGATGCAGACCGCGGGAGGGTCCGGGACCGCGGAGACGTGCAGGGCCGGGCAGCGTCCGGGAGAGGTGCAAAACCACGGACGGGCCGGGAGATGGACGGGACAGCAGAGCGACCGCGGGATGAACAGCACCACGGAGGGGTCGGCGGAGATGCAGGGCTTTCCGCAGCCCTGCTCAACCTCTGTCCGGAAATACAGCGCACCGATCACGAACGCAGTCATTCACCCACTTTCCTAGATCATTGTTATCTCTCTTCAAAGCGACACGTACATGACTGACACCCAAGGCCACACAGGGAACAATGACACGCGTTCCCAGCACTCGATATTAGTTGTCTCCGCACAGAGATGAACGGCTGAGAAGCCACGTCGCCACACCCTGGGACCCCTGGAGACGGGGCGAGGTCGGCGAGGGCGACACGGAGCTGGCTAAAAACTCCGGCCAGCCCTCTCGCCGCTATCGAGCAAACCCAACTCCCGGCGACCAACAACGCTATTTATTTTGTCTGGCCGGCAAACCACTGCAGTCGCTGCGACGGCGGCGGCGGCGCCGCCACCGGCAGTAGCCAAGGTCGCCGGCCGGCCGGGCGTCGTCGCGTGTCGCGGAGCCGCCGCCGCCGCCGCGCCGCCATCGCCGCCGGCCGGCCACCCGTGAAAAGCGGCGCTATCGCCGGCCATCCGCACGGGACGCCGTGCCGTCGGCCGTCGGCCGGCATTCCCGGACGGCGTGGGCCGGGCCGGCCTCTGGGCCTCTGCACTGACGCGTCCACAGGGCGGGCCGTGTCACAACGCCCGTTCTCGGTAATGGTGGCTTGCTGACTTCAGCATCCTATAGAGGTCCCAGGGGACTGCGATGGTCTGGTTATAAATGTCAGCCGCCGCACTCCTGATTTCTGGGATCACTGAGGTCGGGAACGGTGAAATCAACGCCAGTCTATTCCAGGAATAATTTTTACCACACGCCGTTCAAAGTTCATCGTTCTTTTCGGAGGGGGCTGGCGGCAAACATCACCCGAGCGTTGGTCGTGCGATTTCCTAAAACACAGATATAATTATCGCACGAATGAAAAAAGGGTGATCGACTGCTCCTGAGCAAACTCCGATGAGCATGTCTTTACGGGACCATCGGCATGTAAGAATCTGCTAGAATGGCTGTACTGGCGAGAATCCCTGTCGATGGTATCACTGCCCCGTTAAAAATAAAGATTCTCAATCACTAATGTTATGTCCGTCTTTTCAATCGCTACACATTTTGACAATGACATGATAAGAAAGGGTGACTGTGTTCGTTACAATCTCGAATACTGCCGTGCGAACAGAGGACGGGAGTCGAGAAGAAAAACTGAAAAGGAAGCTGTATCCAGATGAAACCTGCCGATAGACTCAACACCAAATCTTCGACGACGGCTTTAGTATGCCTTCAACATCTAAAAAGCGGTGTTTACCGCTGTATCTTCTTTATGACCAGCACTAAACCCGACACAAAACGGCCTGCCGCATCCCAATGATTTTACCGTCATCACGCTTTGTTTTTTCCATGTTCTTGAGGCCGTACATTAGGGGTGGGTTGCTGTTCAATGCTCAATGCCCAAAATATTTGTAAATGGTGGGTAATTTAACTTGATGAAAATACATAAAATCAACGACATTGTCAACCACCCCCTTTTCAGCCAGCAACGTGATTAAAATAGGGGCGTAAATCAATTTGATGTTTTTCTCCGGAACGTTACCTACTTAAATAACAAACTGCGGACAACAGTTCAAATGAACTCATTATGGAATTGGTGTAATGCATTGCAAGCAAGCTCGGCAAGTTAACTATCGTTTGCAAGCATTCTAGGCGATGCATAACGAACAGCAGCCTACCCTAAAGATCTACTCTCATCAACATAACACATACATAACTCACGGTGTGAATTCCCAAACGACTGGTCCTTAATTGGCCAATGAAAGGTAATTACATTCGTTTTTATCTCGTCATGTTCCACACAGTACACCTTCAAGGGCTTAAGGTTCAGCAAACAATAAGCTGCCACCCACTAACACCAATTTTTATGATTCGATGCCGTTTCAAATTTAAAGGGGCAAAGGAATGCCAATAAGTTTTGCTGACTAAAATGCCAACTGGCGTTTAAACCGTCATCAAATTCATTTTGTGTCGCGGTCACCACTGAGGTGCAGCCAAACAATGAGGGGCGTCAGCGACCAACTGCTTAAAGATCTGCGGGACAGCCAGCATCGTTTTAGCGGAGACGACCATGCTAAACGTCCATCTCTTGCTCAAGTGCTGATGAGACAAGCCACTTACAAATTCCGATATGGCCACTTTTCAAAACGGAGATAAAGTAAAATCCCGCGTCACATGGGTACATTTTTCTGGGTCACAGCCCGGCGCCACTGGTGTCTAGGCGTGCCGGACAGGCCGCCGTCGCCGGCCAGTGCCGCCCTGGTGCCGCACCGTCTGGCGGCTCCGCCCCGCGGGACCACAGGCGCGGTCCCAGGGCGTCAGGGGCGCGGCGCCCGGCGACCGCAGCCGGCCGCAGACCGCAGTCTGCCCGCGGCCCGGCCACTCCTGCGGCCACTAGGCCGGGGGCGCGACAGCAGCGCCGCCGGACGAGCGGCGTACAGCGCCGCCGGACGGCAGCGGACGGAAACACGCCGTAACCGGCGCAGCCCTCCACCAGGGAGCGGGGCCACCGCCCAGCAGTGCTGATCTGCGCCCTTTCGCCCTCACCAGGCCCAACCTGCGCCAGCAAAACCCCATCTTTTTTTACACACAGAAAGCCCCCTTGAAAAATCTCTCTTCAGACCGTCACTGACTGCAGGCGGGGGGGGGGCAAACGCCCCCGGCGCGTTTCTTAGATATCTCTCAAATGAATAATCGCAGCGCCCTGAAACCTTCAGTACCTTTTCTTACATTATTCGTGCACATACCGGCACGAAAAGCTTCCAACACAGATCCTTGGAATCGTTCTACATTTTCTGCAGTTCGACATTTGGTGATTTTATGCAGATATCAGCTACGCGAGTAAAGAGGTGGCGTCCGTTTGACGTGCGGAGAAATCGGCCTCTCTAACTTGTGCAACATTCCGTGAAATTGAGCAACATGGGACGTATTGGCTTGTAGTGTCACCAAGAGGTGCCAGACGGAAGTCACTAGCACGCTCGTGATCGTCCGGGTTTGAAACTACGAAATGCTGCAATACTACACGGTAACTGGGACCATTTCAAGGCTCTTTTTCCACATTCTCCGTGCCAAATGGGCTATAACACATGTATTGCAAGACCCGTTGTCACGGGCGTCAAATCTGACCCAGTCTGTGACCTTGACCTCTGACGACCTTGGGTCAGGTTCCACGCAAAATATGGAATCAAGCTTCTAGACATACTAGCATGCAAACGTCAGTGTCCGTCTGCTGTTCATTGCGATTAATTAACTCTGGAGAAAAGGAACACCTGGATCTTTGACCTGACCTGTGACGTCATCAGCAACGCAAAAGTAAACAAAACTACACATGTCACAGGATTGTACGGTTCACCGCTACCGATTGCCGTTAGAATCAACCGAACCGGATGACTGGTTCCCGAAATAGGCGAGGGCGGGGAGTGGGTAAACGCCCTCCCCCCGCCAAGGAAAGGTGGCGAAATACCTTAATCAATGCCGGTTTAATTCCATCGTCCCAAAAATGGCAAGAATTGGTCAAAGGAACACCTACAACACCATCCGACGCAGGACAGTGCACGCGGATAAGACGAGAAGAAACGGTGAAAAAGCAGTCTCCAATCATGACAAAATCGTATCAGAAAGAAGGCCATAAACTATTTCATCAATGCTCTTTTGTACTCACGTCATCATTCTTTGCGTTTTGCTTCTTCACTTCTTTGTGTTTCTTCTCCCTTCGCAAGAAGCTGAAGCTGCGGAAGCTCCGCTTTTTCTTGACCTTTTTCTCTTCCTTCTTCTCTTCAGATTCCTCCTTTCCGTTCACCTCGTTCTTACCACTTTCACCGTTCACCTCTGCGTCTCCACCTCCCCCATTTTGATCTGCCTGAGGCTCCTGCAACGGAGACAAGGAAATATGTCAAATGCCTTCAGCAATTGCCGGCAGCCATAACTATTTCAAAACGTTAAATGACTGAAACTAATATGCGAACGAGGTGTAAGATGTGTACGGAGCCGAACGTCCGAGAAAAAGCAGCGATGTAATCAGGACAAGATATTCACTGGTCAGGGGTGTCGTTTTGTGCAAACGATAGGGGGGGAGGGGAGGGGAGGGGAGGGGTGAGCCAAGCCGAGGGCCTGACAACCCAACCTCACCCCAATGTGAGTTTATCAACGGATTACGTCCCCTTTTTTCAGCGACGATTTTTTCTTGTTACTATTTATCAAATAAAATATTTTTCAATAAGCTTCTGTTGAAAAGCTTCTGTTGGATGATTCATCTTAAAATATATACTTCAGACCTGAATACTTTTTACTGAATACTTTATATCGATTCTGGACCTCTCACTGACGAATTCTTTCTTTCCTTCAACGGTCAGTTCTACCGTCAGGAAGAGGCTGTTGGTGTGGGTCTGCCCCTTGGTCGTAGCTTTGCCAACATTATCACGCGTCACCATGAGAAAAAATGGCTTGAAAACTGCTCCAAGGAGTTCCAACCAATTTCCGTACGTCGACGATTACTTTCTCCTTTTTCGCGACCAATCGCGCGGCGGCCTTTCCCTTTATCTTCTGTAATCATTTCCCAGCATCAAGTTTACGAGAGAAGACATTCTGATTCATGAGGGAGACGGTCAACTATCAACCTCTGTATACCGTAAGTCCACTTTTACTGGTCTTGGTACCGTTTCTTTTTTATCTGCGCTGCAAGTGACATAAAGTGTGAGATTAAGTCGGCTATCTTTCACGCTTTCCACCTGACCTCAACATACCACGGCATCATATCATGATGAAACATCGAGACTTGTATATGCGTATGTGAAGAATGTAATACGCATGAACGACGGCAACTCTATCAGTTTTTCAGTTTTCTTTTGTTATATAACAGATGGTATTTTGAACTTCATTATGCAGAGCATGTGACATTAAACAGAAAGAGCACATTAGTTCATATTTTACGGGTATTTTCCTAGCGTTTTGGGACGTAACGTTATCCATTTCGAAACTGAGATGAAACAACAACATTGCATCCACACAGGACGCTTGTTTTAAACACTACACAACATATATTCGTTGGTGGGATTCCGCACATGCTCTTCGGGTTCATATATCTTGTTAAACAAGCTTGCATTTGTATCTGTAACTTGTCTTGCAATACAAGCAGCACTCAAACTACCAGCGCAGACAGGAAGGGGGGGGGGAGGCAGGGACACCGCCTAAAATATGAGCCAAAAGTGAGCATTTTTTCTTGTTCAATAGCACTGACGCAGCGAGTGAGGTGTCTTGCCATACTCCATTACGGGAATGCGTACCGGTGATCAATAGGAGCCCGCTTAATGGAACCCATTACACATGGTCTTCCCAGCAGGCGGTTTTCTTACGATTTCAGTTCTCACTGCGCTCCGCCTCCTCCTCCCCCCTCCCCCCAGTTAGGCAAATCCTGGCTGCGGGCTTGACTCAAAGAGAAGTCGGTGCCCAACTTCACTTATGAGGTGAGTGTTGCAAACAAGATTCCCCTTCTGGAACGTAGACATCGATGCAGCAGACCAGACTTTCACAACAAAAGTTTTCATTTTGTCAACACACGCGGGATGCTGCCTCAGTGCTGCCAACGAATGCCCAGAGAGATATCAATTATTCGTGATTAGACTGTGTCTCCGAAGAGCATTTAAGACCTGTTTAGACTGGCGGCTGTCGGACCTCGAGCTTAAAGAAGTCTCAACGCAATCATCGAATAAGGAATCAAAATGCTCTTGGGCTGAAAGATCAACAACATCTCAGAGCAAAACCACACGATAGCTGTTTTACCGCAACCAGATGACATCAGCTCACAAGACAGACGAAAAGATCATCTGAGAAACAGCAGAAAGTAGCATGAAATGCAACAAGAAAGCTGACGAACTGAAATTCGCCGTCTCCTACAAAAAAATAAATAAATAAAAAATCAGCCACGTTGTCACGACAAACAACATCGTCATGAAACACGACCAACTGAAGTGCACCAACGTAGTATAGCAGTCCACTTGCCCGAATGAAGCTCACGGGGAAAGCAGTGGCCTCAGCCTCGAAAAAGTAAAACCCAAACACTGCGGACCGATGTGATCAGCAGCGGCTGACCTGCGGTTCCGTTCGTGGCCGCGCCGGGCGGCCGACTGACCTCTGACTTGGTGAGCTGCGGCGCCGCGGCGTCTCCGTTGTTGGGCGTCTCATTGTCCGGCTCGACCACCTCGATCTTGGCGTCCACCACGCCGGCCTTCTTTGGCGAGCCCGTCGTCACTTGGAAGGAGCGCTTACTCTGCTTCAGACCCATGGCGGAGTGTGTCTGCGACACAGAACAACGAGGTCAACACCTTCATCTCCCTGATTTTCATGACAAGTGCACTGCTTCCGGAGGTAGCCCTGGCAAACACGGCTGCAAAAATATCTCACTTCTGAGATCAACGGTTTGGGAGTTATGGACTAATGCACGACGCTGTTGGTTCGTACGGGTATCTTTGGCAGCCTCCTAAAGTGGTAAAGTTCGCCACAACAATGTACAAAAATACGCTGCAATATCGAAAAACGCCGAAGAAATTGGCGTCATTTTGTGATAATGATAGCTGTCATACAGTCGCCTTAGTGACCTAATGCCACGTGGCCTTTCCTGACCTCCAGCTACGCAAAACACTGACTTTTGTATAACGACAACAGAAGTTCAGTCAACCTAACTGACATTTAAACAATTAAGTTTTTCATTGGCTTTATTTCATTCTTTCTTTCACGCTGACATAAAATATCACCTTTACGACAGCGTGTTGTAAGCACACATTTTCATGTAACCTTTGATCTGGGCGTTTTTTTATGTGATCTAATGCCCTGAATCCAAGCACTTTTTCCTAAACTCAAAATAAATTTTTCAGCGACCGTCGATTTATACAGAATTAAAACCATTTTTCCATCCTTTGCGTACTAAATTATCAAACTCGGGAAATTGGGACCGATAATCGTCTTTGGCATAGTTTTTAGAAATTTTTGTGTCCACTGGCTCTGTTTTATCTGGCCATTTGTTCTTAGCTTCGCATTCGTAACAGTCGGTCTCTCCGGCGACATATTCTCTCCCTAGATGGTGGTGGCAACATGACGGCAGCTTTCGCAAATTCCGCGTATATGCCTGTCGTATTTGCCAATATCATGGCACACTTTTCATCACCGTAAGACAATCGACAAAAACTCCACGGATTTTATGTTTCCGGTTGCACGGTAAATTGGTTTCTGGCCGGGTTTCCCATTGCAAACAGCAGAACAGTGCCCGGGGTTCTACTGTTACCTCACTGAAGTACCTAGAAAGTAAAACCTGCCCAACTGCATGTAATATTTCATACAGTACCTTTATATACATACATAGTATATGTATGCAGCAAGCTTCCTTACGCACACATAGTACAACACAAATCTTGATAATTGTCATGCATTTTACAGACTCAGGTTCGACCTTACACTAATAACATCGTCAAGGCTATATATATATATATATATATATATATATATATATATATATATATATGCCTGAACTGTTTTGTCGTCGCCCTTCTCTTGTTAGCAGTGTGGCTATCTTGCCACTTGTATTTTACAATGTATAGCTCTCATTTGCCACCCGTAATGACATTCGGCCACGTTTCTGGTCTCCGGTCACGTGATCCAGAAACAAGACCTGTTCAATTCGTGCTATAAAAACCACTGTAAAATGCTCACCAATGCCTGAGTGGTATTTAAGGCTGACAGTCACCGGGGGATGGGGGCCCCAATATTCAGGGGATTTGATGTTAGGCTTATGGCAATGACCGGAGAGAAAAGGCCTGAAATCCTATGTGGACCCCTATGATTTTCGGAAATCTGCAGCCAACAGCGTATTCATACCGTCTTCCTCGCACGCATACATTTTGCGCAGAGTTGTAAAGCAACTGCCATAGTCTGCATCGAAACTCTAGATCATCTGTATTTATTATTATTATTTTTTTAAAGCACACATTTTTATTTCCAATGTATAACAACGTCAGATAACTGTTTGCAAAATCGTCACTTGCCTCGATTAAGATCATACCAGGTCATGTGCCCTCAGGCCACGAGGTGAAGTAGTTGTATTTGGCACAAAGACGTAAAGCCGTTACTGGTCATCTCTGAACTCAACGATGCATTCTGCCGTGACTGGACGTATTTTACCCGGTTTATATACCATCGACACCACTTACCATGCAGTGACCTAAAATGCCGCAGGTAATAACTCCTACGTCATAAGTCTGAAGAGCGAAAAATTCCAACAATCGTGTTTAACGTCCTACACACCCCTGGCACCAACATATACCAAAATCCGAATGATGAGGGCATAACACTGTAATAGCGACTGATCAACTTGCCCTGAAATGTCCACGCACGGATCAGCGGACTGCAGCCGATAAAACGCCACGGCGCGCCATGGCCGACTTCCTACACAGAATGCAACACAGGTCGCGCAACACAAAGCCGGCTTATTTCCGGCACACACACAGGTGAGTCCAATCAAAGCAACGAAGGGGCGTTTCTAAAACCAGTTAACCCAAGTGGCATGTGGCAAGACGTAACCATAACGAACGAAAAACCCATACAAAAACTGCGTTTTTAAAAAGTGATGACATCAGCTACTTAAATGTCTGAACAATCTCAAGAATTCCAAACGTCGACAGCCGATTTACAATTTGCGGGACGCATGGGATCCGTCTATGCGGGACGATGGCCTGTGTAGAGAAAGTAGAGAAAGAACACCAATAATATCATAAAAATATCATGAACCTAGTGTCAGAAGATGATCTGGCGTCAGCTGACGGATAAAACTTTCTTCAAAAGCTATCGTATTACACCGAACCAAACAACCCGGCTTTGAAACTGCCAGATGTAAGATTTCGGATTTTAGGGAAAGACGAAGATGTCCTTATACATGACTTGACTATAGGGCTTTCAGGATACTCCACGAAACAGATTAGCAGTTGGTCCTGGCCAGTATTCGCCATTTCGCCAACTTCGCCAGCAGGATGGGGGGAAGTTATCATCCCCAGCCATTTTAGCACTTGGCTAGATACAGCAATGAAACCAAAAGAGGCGTGTAGCTTGGCTCTTTCGCTACATGATAATGTTCGGTTCGACACTCAAATCAGTGACCTCATAGGTAACCTCAAAACAGCTCATGCTAGCGGACGCTGGTTTCCATTGGATCCTGCAGGATGTAACATACAACGTGTTTTTAAGGGGCCCAAAACGACTTCTGATGTTGAACAAGGACTGTATGGTCCCCTCTAGTTTCCTAGAGACCCATGGTCATTACCCCTACACTTGACCGTTCCACGCAGGGAGCCCTCTCCTGAGCAGTCCTCCGGGGTCGAGGTCCAGGTTTGCAGTTCTCTCCGCACGAACCCACCGGTCGTGCCAGCGCCGTCGCGACGGCCGGCGGGTTCGCCGCCGGCCGCACGCGTGCCCGCTCCGATGTCGCAATCCCGGCGGCCGCAGCTACAGATCGGCCGGCACCGCCCCGGCGGGGGCAGACCGGTGTTTACGCGAGGTCGGGCCACGCCGCCGCCGCGGTGGCGACATCGGCCACTCCGGCCGGCAGCCGGCAGCCGGCGGACCGGTGAGCCGGGGGTCAACGGCACCGACTCAGCTATGCGTCACACGTCCTGTCCGGCGCCACGCCGCACCGTCGGCCGTTCTCCAGCGGCGGCCGCCGTTTTTGCTGGCCACTTCGGCCGGCCGATTCCGTTTGCTGGAGGCGGCCAGCCGCTTTTTACGTGGCTGCTCGCCGAATGGGAATGGGGTGAATGTGAGGCGTTGTCCATTGTGTTAGTCACTGGTCATATTCGTCCGCCAGTTTGATATGATTACCGAATTTCGGCTCTGCAAAAGATGATAACTTGTATTCTGATATGAGTGTTTTATCACGCCTTGTTCAGATATGGTGGCCGTTTTCCCAACGGCTAGTTTGGAAAACCGACAGGCTATCTGCACATTTTAGTATCTATTGGCAATTATAGTTGTTTTTGCTTACTGAAGGTAATATGCTGCAGATATTGCTTCATGATTTTGTTTGTTCAAGAATAATGGGTACTGCCAACGAATAATTGGCAGTATTCACAATATCGGAACACATGCAAATGGCGAGCCTCCAATGCGTTCAGTGCATCGGGACCATTGTTCTGAAAATTAAAGACAGCAAGACGGCACCAGCTTATCAGGCTGGCTGCTGTCTCATTTCCAGAATTCCTTTTGCGAGCCCCTGCTTACTTACTGGTCTGGCGGGACAGTCAATGGTGAGCGGATCACACAACCTGGCAAGAATATTTCCGACGCGGTGAGTCGGATTCTTTGAAACAGTCCGGTGGGACGGGTGGCAAAAACGAATGATAAAAGGTATATTCATATTACAGCATATGAGGCACTGAACACAACGGTGCGCTTATTTTTCCTAGCCCCAAATTCGCCTGTACGAATGGATTGTCTATTGGACATTTCAACTAATACGACATTGAGAAAGCGGCCAGAAGAAAAATGCGATTCCTACAAACAGTCATCTGGCCCTTCCCGGCCTAGACTGGCTCTGCAATCGACACCCTCCGTGGCCACATTGTTACCAGATTTCCATAGCGACAATCGCGCAAGTGTGTGCGATTCCGCCACGGCGATCAGTTTTCTTTTCACGCGCAACTTCCCATTAGTTTCGGTATCAAAATATCTTCATTCGGAGCCGTTTAGCACCTAAAAATGGGAAGAACGAATTCAGCAATTCTGATGTCTCAGGTCCGGCAGTGCCGCAGGGGCCGCCGGCGACAGCTGGCGCTGGCCGCAGCCGGCCGGCGCCGCGCCGTCTGTGTCGGTCCCGGCGGCCGCCGTACAGCGGTCCCAGCAGTGGCCAGAGGCCAGAGGTACGCGGAGCCGGCCCTGCTGGCCACAGGCACGACCTTCGCCGCCCGGGCTTGTGATCCGCGCAGCTGAACACGGCGGCCAGGAGCGAGGCCGCTGCCGCCGCCTCACGCGGCAGTGCAGCGCACGCACGCGCGCCAGCGGCGGCGGCCGCGAGTTCCGGGCCGTGCGCCGCAGACGGCCGGACAAACAGACGGAGCCGGAGAGAGGGAGAGAGCCACGTCCCTGGGAGGCCGCCGCCGCCGGCCAGATCGGGCCAGATTAACCCCGACCGGCCGAACGGAAAACAGCCGCGCCGGCCGGACCTCGCGGAGACGCGGAGACTCCGAGCAGCTGGGCCGCGCGGAGACGCGGAGACTCCGAGCAGCCGGGCCGCGCGGAGACGCGGAGACTCCGCGCAGCCGGGCCGCGCGGAGACGCGGAGACTCCGCGCAGTCGGACCGCGCGGAGACGCGGAGACTCCGCGCAGCCGGGCCGCGCGGAGATGCGGAGACTCCGAGCAGCCGCACAACGCCAGAGTGACAGCCGACGCGGCCGAGAATGCTCCGCACTGTGTGAACCGCAGAGTGAGTCGCCCGGCCCGCCTCTTCCTAACGCCGCCCAGCAATGCCAGCAACGACGTGGCTTTCGCAGTGCGGCTGAACGCTCGTGGTGCCAGAAGGCGTCGCTCGTGCGGGACGCCGACGTGTCGGTACGAACGGGCACGGCTGTCGGCCGGGGGTCCAGCATGGTACAGGCGGGTTCACAAGGGTGATGTCCATTAGGGTACGGGAGGGTAGAACGGTTCTTGGACAGGGTACCTGCAGGACGGGCCGAGATCTCACGAAGCACCAAGGGCTCCGAGGTGGGCTCCAGACAACGCGCCAATTTCCGGCCAACATCGGACCAGACGGTGAGTTCCAAGACTGCGAAAACGCACTGAAGTGCGCACATCCCGCGGCGGCCTCTCACGCTGGCTGTGCGGCGGCTGTGTCAGCAGCACCATTAACCGACGGATGTTCCCAGCGACTGATGACAAGACAGCGATGGCGGGACATGGCTTCCGATTCAGCGACTGGTGTCCATCATTCAGTGCGCCCTGAAGACCGGACTGCCTGCCGATTCGAGGACGGCCAACAGCCCGCCAGGAGTGTGTCGTCGGTCAACAGCAAACTCTTTTGCAAAGGTCGAGAGGCGCACATGTCGTCACATGAGCCGCTGGAAAGCTGGGGACGACCAGTAACCGGCCGCTCTGCCACGACGCCGAAAGCCGGCAACCTGAGAACCTCAAGTCACTGTTTTTTGAGAAACACTGTTCGCGTACCTGGGAATGACTCATAAACTGGAAACGATCCAACGAACAGAGCCGGCCGTCTGCGGAGCCCAGTCCAGACCCGTACCGCCGGGCATCGGGCAGCAGCCGGCGCCGGCGGCGGACCGGCCGGCTGGAAACCCACGGCGCGCCGTCTGCTCACAAACAAGATAGCGGCCACGTCACATCCGGCCCGGCGGCGGCCGGCACACGCTGCGCTGGTGGCGGCCGGCCGCTGCGGCCCGAGCGCAGCGTTCGGACGCGGGCACTGCCGGCGAAAAAAACCGAGCCGGCCGCGCTCTCCGACCCCGGGTGCCGGCGACGGAATGCGCGCCGAGACGTCCGCCGGCGTCCTGCGCGCGGCAGTGGCGCGGCGTCCGTCTCCCGTCAGTGGCCCGACCGCCGCCGAGCCGGCGATGACGGCACCGGGCCGCGCCGTCGGGCGGGGCCCGAAGTGCGGGCGCACCCGGCCGACCTTGCTCTGCGTCGCCCGCCGCCGCCGGCAGGACAGATTCCGTCCATCTCCGCTGGATCCGACGCCGCCGTCGCCCAGGAGGTCGTCCATCTTCGTCAATCCCGGCTAATCGCGGCGCCGGCGGCGCGCCAGGCCGAGTCCGATGAGGATGAGTCTCCCTGGCGCACCACTTGAACGTGCAGCGCGCTCAAATGGAGCGTTCAATGGCGGCCCGGACCCGGCCGAACGGCGTCCTAACGAAGAGACAATCCGACGGAGGGACCGCGCCTCTCAGTGGGCCGCAGCGGCTCAGACAAAACTCAGAGATTGCCCTAGAATGAAGACAATCGGAGGAGAGAGCGACATCACCTCGGACGCGCCGAAAAAGAATCCCGACCAAGGCGTTATCAGGACGCCGATATTCTCTGGCTCACCAAGGCTCTCCACACTACTCCAGCGGGAGTTGGTCGGCCGCCGACAGGCGTAATCTGTCTTCACGGAGGCCCAGCCGACCGGTACCGGTGGTCACAGAGCTCTGAGTGACTTCCTACAGCGGACGCATAATGCACAGGTTGTTAGCCGACTCGCAAGCGTTTACGAACACGCCTCCTCTCTAGTTCTGCGTGTTAAGGTGCTGAACCTGTCGAACGATCGCGGCCTGCTCGCTGATTGGTCGGGTCGCGGCCGGTCACGTGGTGCGACGACGCCGGCGGCGGTCAAGTCGGCCTACGCGCCGACCCGGGGCCGGAGGGGAACTCTGTACCTCGCTCTGAACATGTGAGCACGAAAAGAATACACAACAGCTGCAGACGCGATCCCAATCTATGGAGCAGAGACAGGAGCGAAGGTCTCCACACTGGAGCTGATAATCATCCCTGCGGCAATTTTGGCCCCGGGGGCAGCCACTGTACCATGGGTCCCTACAGCGCCCCCTGCAGCTGCAGCACTGATCCTGGCCTCCGGGGCGGTGCCAGCTGTCCAGGCCGACCTCGACGTCACTGCAGCTGCTGCAGAGGCCCGGATCTGCGGCAGTGGCAGGCACTAAGGCCGGCCGAGGCCGGAAAACACTACATCTTGCACCTGGCAAGCCTGCAAGCAGCTGCATGTCCCGCATACTGTTAACAGCAAAACAAAGCCCGGCCAGTAAAAAGCTCGAGCGCTGCAGGGAAAACATCCTTCCTGGCTGAGCAGTATCAGGCCGTATCGGCGACACGCCGTCACCAACCGCGGTCGCCGACAATTCCCGACGTTCCGTCGAGTGTCGAATGTCACCACCCTCCCGTCCACAACGCCAGGCTTCACTCTCAGGGTGTCACTGACGGTATACAAGCGCCCACTCCGCCGCCAAACCAACCAAACACGTCCACACAAACGTCTCGACGAACGCGTGGCACCCATTCCCATACGAGCCACAGACGAACGCCGCGCGAGACAAATGCCAGCCACGACAGACTACCTCGGGGCGGCCTGCCCGCCGAGCCGCCGTCCCTGGCGTGACCGGTCACGGGCACGGCGGCTGTCCCCACAGGCCGAGTCGGTCACGATTCACGGCTAGACTGCCCGGCCGGCGTCAGCCGCCGACAGGCTGGCCAGCGTTCGCCGCACAGACCCGAAACAAAGGCTCGCGCCGCGCGGGATAACGACCCGCTGGCTCACGAGCAGGCGTTTGGAGGCCGACTCCTGTAGCGTAAACGCAAACGCTGCGCACGATGGCGCCCCGCGTTTCCCAGGATGATTATGCATCTGAGCAGACCAGGGTGGTCGGCGAAGTCGTCTTGATTACGGAGTGTCCCGGGAGGCTGGAGGCAATGCCAGGCCCGGCACAGGGGACAGCCTGGCCCACACGGAGCCTGTGAAACTGCATGAGACGATCAGTAGGGACGGGTTCCAGCCGCGGGCCTGCTAACATTCACCAGCGTCTGCAGCGGGCCGCGTAGCAGCCGTGGGAACCTCGCTTCCACAGCGGCGCCGGTGACAAATCGCGCCGTACGCCCCAGTGCTGGGGGCGCCGGACGGCTCGAACGCCGACCGGGCTGACCAGATTACGAGCCGCTGACTCAGCGCCGCCCGGCGCGGTCGGCGGCCACGCGGCAGCCCGGACCCGTCCACCGCAGAGCGCGGCGGAAGGCTCGGCACGGCGCAGGCCGGCAACACGAGCCGGCCGGGCGCGGCTCAGTTCGGCTCGGTGCAGCCAGAGGACACGGCCCGGCCGGCCACATCCGAAGGCGACACGTAAGCGGCCGGCGGGCGCAGCTGAACCGGACCGGAAGTGCGCCGCCGCCGACCAGTCCGGTCAGCGCCCGGTCGTCAGAGGACGGTCCCGGTCGCCGGATAGTCCGCTCCATTCGGGCGGCGTCAGTGTTGCTATTTCAGAGAAAATTCAAACCAATTTCCGACCAAGTTCCGAGCAGGAAGCCATGTGAGTGTCCAAGATTGTCAGAGATCCAGGCCTGACCAAGGAAATTCCGATATATTTTTTCGAACGTTAACGTCTGATTCCGGCTCGCAATCAGCCTGGACCAATATAATCGCTTATTGTTATGATAAAAATGGCTTACGGTCGTGGTTGAGAAAAGCAGGAAGGTCAAAAAGAAAAAAAAACATTTTTTTTTTTAAGGTCCGTAGCATTGGTCATAAGGCTGAATGCATGGATACTATCAACAATGTCCCAGGGCAAAAATGCTTACTCCCTCCCCACACTCCCTGCACGTTTTCGTCTCGCACCTACGCCTTTGTTCACAGAAAGTAGCTTACGGTTAAAGAATTACGTGCGGTCGCCTCTAAAACCAAAATGGACACTTGTTTTTTTACATACGTGGTGCAGACTGCCTGATCTTCCCAACATTAAATTTGCGTGAAATGCTGTTAAAAACAGGTCACTCCTAGCAATTTTCCACCATCCGGCAGACCCGTACGTAAACGGCAGCCATATGACAACAAATGTTGCACGTCTTCCTGGGCTACCGAGCAAAATACGCCTGACAGCATTTAGACTGCGCGGTGTAAGACGATAATTAAAATGACACGTATGGCTGGGAATCCCACCAATTCTTTAGAAATAAATACTGTTTAGTGGTGGGAGGGATGTAGGATACGACACTGAGCCGCCAGATTTGCCGACATGCAGTCATGTTAAAAGGCAATGTTATGGGGAAAATGTGGACATGAATGCATGATGCCATGTCATGATGTAGCACATCATGAATGCCACTTTGCAGTTTGCCCATGCTGTAAAATAGCTGTGGGTTATCTACATATTATAAGGTCCGTTTCCCGTTTGCATTGCTATGTAACAGTCATGGGCCCTCTGTAGAGGTAATTTACCTATGTTCCTGGGAGCATGGGCACCCGCAGTAATCTCAAAACTGAACATGTTACCTGTGGGCAATGCATGGGAAAATGGACCTAAAAGCTGGACGAGCACTTAGTAATTTCATAAGACTATATTTATGGGTTACCTGCAAATCATTAAATACTGCCAGATCATTCACTGAAATCTGTTGGTTTCTTCCGGCAAATGGTGGCATAATATATAATATTGGATACAATGGCTTTAAAATTATATCTGCATTCCAGTTTTCACTAGAAGTTAAGGATGATTGGTTTGAACAACAGCCTTGTTTCACTTCAAATGCAGTACTGATGAGTATTTAAAGATGTGGAATTGAACGGGGTATGCAAAGTGCAGAAGCTTGGCCAACCATGGTGTTGCGCAACTAACAAAATGATAGTTTTGTGCCATACTTGGAGTCAAGTTTATAACTGGTACGTTAAGCAACATTTGATTTTGTGACTTTTTTAGCAGTTGGCTTGTAGTAAACTGTTCGGTTTTTTTCTGGGAATCAAGTGCTATGTCCAACTGATTTCTGATCAGGAAACTGGAATATCTTGGAAAAGTTGGAACTTGGATGTCAATAATCAACGCCAGTGTCAATGTCTACAGGGTCCCATCACGGATGAACATTCCAATCATCTGTGAATCTGAGCTTTGGGGTGGATGCGGGCTGTTAAGCGATGACTGACAGCCAGTAACCATTGCTAGATGCGACAGTGATGGTCCTTACAGACCTTACAGACACTCACCACGGTCAGACACACTGAACTGGACAGAGCACGACTGGGCGACACCGTGGTCGCTTCAAGCTCGGAGCTCGTTCGACCCGAGCCCGGTCGACCTGTCTCAATACGGGGAACGGCGTCTGCCGCCCCTGCGGTCCGACTCAGAAATCCACGCGGCCGCGCGGCGTCCGTCCCGCCGGACCCACCCAACAAGAGCGGGCGACTTTTGCCGGCATCTGTCGGATAACCAGTCGGCCTTGGGCCAGCCCCGCGACCAACGGAGCCGCCCGCGTGCGAACACCGCCGAGAGGGAGCCGGCGACGCGAGCGGCGCCCGAGAACACAGCCACAGAGACCGGGCCGCCCCGGGGACTAACGAGCACCGCCGCCGCCCGGCGCGACCTGATCCCCGCTCCGTGCCAGCCGCTGCACCGCTCACATCGGCTCACGAGACTACCGCGAGAAAAGAAACAGCTCCTCAGACGGAGACCGTCACGACTGCAGGAGAGACAAACAGGCCGTCCGAAACGCCGCCCTCGGAATGAGGCCGACACAAAGCGGCGGTCACGCCATTTAAAAACCCAGCCTCGGATCAGAGCAGTCGAATCCAGCTGGTCAAACGTCCCTCCCACCTTCGGAAGACAACCTGCTGAGGGTGCGGCCCGGCTGCCGGGAGTGCTGCCACCAGCGCCACCGCCACGGACTGACAGCGGCCAGGTCTGGCTCTTTGGTGTTACGTGCTTTCGGGGGCATTTTCGCCGGCAGGCCGGCTGTTTTGCATGAGAAATGGCCGGCCCCGCATCCGATCGCCAAGCTTTGCATGTCAAAGGCGGCGCTTCATAGCAACGACGCCAATGCGCGTTACATCACGAATCTCATCCATATGTACGGACAGCAATCTTTCAATTATGTCATCAAAGAGCGAAGCGATGGCATCGATGTTTACCATTCACGTATCCCTGAAGGTCTCAGTATCGTTCCAATGTGCGATGCAGCCAGTGATGAAGCAATACACTTGCTTGCAGGGATCGGCGGTGACAGCAAAAATCAACTTCCAACACAACTTACGAGAAAAACAGCACGACGTAAACACCAACAGGAGCGAGAAAGCGAGCTCAGCGAGTGACTGCAACAAAGACAGCAACGACAGCAACGACTGAACGAAAACTCATTCTGCGAGAGCTAATCAGCCAGCTGACTGTACCCTTGCGACAACACCACGAACAAGAACTTCAAACGCGAACGTTTTCGTCTCGCCCCAACTAATCTCTGGAGCGCTCCGACTGCGCGTTCTCGCTTGGTCCCCACTTCAGCCAGCCCTAAAAATCGACCTGTCGTCACCGCCGCTGCCCGCCACGACACACAAATCCGGCCGTTCACGGCTGTAACCGTCCGCCGTCTCACACCCCTTCCTAGTCCGAGACAGCGGCGACAGGACGGCGCGGTCAGCGACCCGGCCGGCTGGCGGCAGCGGCGGCGGCGGCGGTCTGGCCCGGGCCTGACCGGCTGTCGCCGCTGGAAGACCGGCCGGGGCTGTCTGGCCGGCCCGCTCTCACGAAGTCGGCAATTCTGGCCGTCGACAACACGGCTGGAGAACTGCTGTCCGGCCGCCACCGGACGGCGCCCAGCACCGCAGCCGACGCGACGGCAGACAGCGGGCGGCCCCGGACCAGTACGCGCTCCCACGGCGACCGGCAGTGTCCAGCCGTCGGCTGACCCGCCTCGGCCTCACACAGCCAGCCAACGCCACCATTGGCGGACCAAACACGCCGTTCTTAGTCACTTACCCCGCGTCGCCAGGTCAGTCACTGGCCCATGGTGCCAACGAATTTTACTGCTAACGGTCCAGGTGAACCGCGTCCGGTCTAACTGGTCCCGCCGAATTTTACCTGTCTCATGGTATCCGGTAGAATTCGGACACCAAGAGCACAGATTTTTACGTCTCCCCGAATCGTGTCTTGTTCCGCCGTCGTCGGTACAGCCGCCCTCCAGAACCCATCGCGCTCGAGCCTGACAGTCAGTCGATGTTCGGACGCCTTCAGACCGACCCCTCCCCTTCGTCCGTCAGCCCCTAACCGTGACCGTCAATCTGCGGCCAGGCGTGACCAGCACGGGCACGCAGCCGGAGTCCTTCACCACCACTCTCCTCCGTCAGTGCCCGCCCTCCGCCAGAACGCCTCCCTTCCCCGCAGCTCCTCCCCGAGCATGCCATGCTGTTCATGTCCCGACTGGACTGCTGAGCTCGCCCGTTCGGCAGCAATCGTCCGCTGCGGTCAGCGCGGGCGCAGCCAGATCGTCCGTCAGTCGTCCACTGCCCGGCCCTGCTCATCCAGCCCTGTCCGCGGTCGGCGGCGGTCGTCAGTCCGACATGTTCGGCCCGGCCGGGCGGCGCCATCAGCAGCTGCCGCCGGCGGCCGCTCCGTGACAGGGGTCACACGGGCGGGATTAGCGCGGCGATCGCCGCGCCGCCACCCGGACGGCGCCACCTCGGCGGCCGGCGCCAGGCCAGGCCCAGCGATAACACCGGAAACGGGGAAACAATGAAGCCATCAGTCTTCGTCCGGCCGGCGCGGACGGAGTCGGCAGCGCGAGGAGAGGCGTCTCGCCGGGCCGGAGCGGCCCGCTTCACCGCGCCCACAGCCGATCGATGGCGACAGCGCGAGCGATGACGGACGGGCCGGCGTTTGTCCGGCCGGCTCGGGCGGGGCCGATGACGGTGCGTTCACACGGCCGACAGATGGCGGGCTCGGCGGCCACACCTCGTCGGCCGGCCGGCCGCCGGCACGTGCGGACCGGGGCCGGCACGCGCACGTGCGCCTCGGGGCGGTCAGCGAGCTGGCGGCATCGGCTCCGGCTGGCCTTACCAGAGTTTGAGTTCAACAGGGAGAAAACCAACGAGCGCTGAGAGGTGGAAACAGTTCCCGGCGGCCAGTGAGGAGTGGCAGCGCTCCGGGTTCTCGCCGCGCCTCCTCACCTGTTCTCCGGCTGTCAGCAGCGGCACGCTCGTCAGTTAGCTAGTCGGTCTGGGCTCGGCAAGGCACAGGCGCAGCGGCAGGCCAGACAGGGCAGAGCGCGTTCACTGTCTCTGTCCGTCGCCGGCGCGCGGCACGCAGCTCCCGCTAGAGGGCGGCACGTCTCACTGATGCCGGCCGGCGCCGGACCGCGTTCAAATCAATAGCGGCGCGGCTGCCCTTCGCGGGCGGCCGGCGGGCGCGCCGGCGGCGGCCGCGCGGCCGTTTCAAGTACGGCAGCCCCGCGCGCGGCGGCGGTCGCGTCCGTCATCAGCCGTGGCCGGCCACGCAGCGGGCCGCCGACCAGCCGTGACCGACGCCGTCGGCCGACGGCCGCGCCCGGGACCCGGCCGCCTGAGGACGCGCGGCCGCGTCACGGGTCACGGTGCGGCGTACCGAGGGACCGCCAGCTGCGCGGGACACGTCATACGTCACGGTGCTGAGACAAAGAGCACGGCCCGCCTACCGCCGGGCGTCTCTGGGCCGCGGGGGTACAGTTCATAACGCCCCTGGGCCGCGGGATACATGCAGTTCATAACGCCTCTGGGCCGCGGGGTACAGTTCATAACATCCCTGGGTCGCAAGATACAGTTTATAACGCCTCCGGGCCGTGGGGTAAAGTTCATGACGTCTCTGCTCCGCACTCCGACTGCTGCATGCAACAGGCGGAGCTCCCTCTAGTCACGAAGTGCCACGGCCTGCCAACACAAAGAGGTAGTGGCAAGGTCATAGGACGCCGTCACGCTTTGCGAGTAGGGCCACGCCACGGACAAATGCGACAAAGAGCGTGATGCAGATCACTCAAATGTGGAGCGGGGTCGAGCAGTCCGAACTGGAGCGAATCGCAGCGCAGCATAGCTGAAGGACTCCCAAAAAGCCACGGAAACAAACATCCAGTGCAAACGGTGACGCAGCACGCGAACTTGAGCACTCCGCGATAAAGCCATTACAACGTCCACCAGGACGTTTCCGAAAGCCACCGTTTATTGACCATTTAATAGTGTCGAAAAACGCCACTAAATCTTTTCTCCAAGATGTTTTTGCTGCAAAAAATGAACTGTGCATGCATACACACACCAAATTCCACTGTCTGGTTTCCGTAGAGGAGCATAGAGATATCAGTTTCGACATCCAGCGAGATGAATTTTTCACCAGCGATTTTGTATGCGCGTCACCATGAAGAAACAACAATTTTCCGGCTTTGTCTATACGTAAAACAGTCAACGACTCTTGATGATTGTAAAATCAGAAGACACGGAATGGAAAACACGGAACATTACAACCCTCGTCCCAAGGTTCACCGTTACGAAATAACGATAGCTACCAAGGCAAGACCAAACTCCGCACGAGCCACCGGCGAGCAAATTTGACAGGCGCGGATGTGGACTGCCTCTTCAAGGCGGGCTCCACAGGCCGGGATCGCAGGATATCCGGGAGGCCGGAGACACGGGTAGGCGTCCCGCACAGGCGCCGCACTTCCGTCGATGTCGCACAACTCGTTTCGAGTTCGACATTTGGCGGCCGTCATGGGCCAGTGAGAAGGACCACGCCGATGTGTGATGTCTAAGTAGCCAGTTCAGTCCGTCGGTGCCATGTCGGCACACACTTTACGTGGATGAAGTATGTCGAACTAGACGCATGCAGTACCCTCCGTGTCCCATTGTCATCACATTATCTGACCCGCATTCGGCAAACTGGTGCGGTCACGGCACTGAACAATAGTGACGAACGGCCGTGCGACCACTGCTGAACCTCGCATTCAGCCCTAGACGGCCTAAGCATCGTAGGTATCCGCCAATATCCAGCCTGTCTGAAACCGGAGCCTCACTGGCCGTGCAGAATGCGTGGACGGGGAGGGGCGGAAGTGGACGGGGAAGGGCAGGGGAGGGGGAGGGACGGGAGGGGCTAAGACCAGCGGACAGCTGGACGGCTGGCCGGCCCTTGACGACCTTGCCGGAGGGCACACTGACACGTGATGTTCAGTGAGAAGATTGGTGGAGATCGGGGGGTACGAATTAGTGCCGACTTTGGATGGCTGAACGGCTTAAGAACGTCCAAACGCCAGCATCACGGCTGTTTAAGGGGTGTCTGCAGCTTGCGCTTTGTTCTGATGTGGATTAACGTCACTCGAGATTCAGATGCCGGACTTGTTGCTGATGTTTGCCAGGAACGTCCGCTGTGGTTTGTCAATTATTGCGTTCAGCCCAAATCACAAACCTTACGATGCTTGCATCATGTCGCCCTGCACAAGTCACATTCCTTCACGCCTTGGCACAGCGGCAACATGTACGGAAAATCTATCCCTATAAACTGCAATGACAGCTACACCAGGAGGACAATGGAATATGCTTACGCTTACTTTAATCAGCAAGCAGTCTGCCACAGGGCTAGAAAGGCAATTCCAAGACCGTCCACTCGGGTAAACGTATAACATATACAATATTTCAACTCTAATAAGAGTTTTTGGATAATAAATAATCTGAAAATCCAATTCTGGCCTGGGTGTCACAATGGAAAATTTGAAGCGTTATCGGTCTTGGAAATGGGAAGTCAAATGAAATGGGGGTGTCAATATGCAGGTCGCGTTTTCACCGTGGACCCATCGTAGGCTTGACCTCTCGCCACTCGTAACTCAGTCAGTCAGAGCACACCCCTGAAAACCGTGTGAACCGAAAGACCGTGTCAGTATGCAGGTGACCGTTTCATTCTGACCCTGTGGCTCTTGACCTTGGTTCACATTGGTTCAAATTGGTTCAAATGAGGTTCAAATTGGAGGCCAAACGATGTGGAACTCGTAAGTCAAAAACTTGCATGAGTACATTCTTGGTAATCAAACGAAAGACCGAATATGCTTGTAGGATACTTATTTAATTTGGCCTTGCGGCACTTGACATTTATGGTGAAACCTGACGCAAAGCGGTGAGAAACCTCATCACTCTACATGTACTGGAACACCCTTAAAAATGGCACAAAAAGGAAGACTGTGTCAGTATGTGCGAACATTGCTTTTGTGGCACTTACACTTAACGGGAAAATTCAGGGTTAAACAGTGGAGAACTCCATTAATCCAAGTGTCCATATGTAAGTAACATTAGCATTCAGGTCCAGTGACAAATCATGACATGACAGTGACAAATCAGCCATGTTTTTCTTTAGTCACTATCCGAAATAGCCATAAATGCACATTATGGGAAAGTTGATTAAAAATCCGAACTTCGTTTTTCGATCAAGATTTACCTGCACGATCATATTCACGGTGAAACGGCGAGAATCTCATAAGTAGCATATATATATATATATATATATATATATATATATATATATATATATATATATATATACACACACATATATATATACGCATATGTAAAAAACTCACTAAAGCAGACCAACGGAAATGACGTCAAAAGAAAGAGCGTGCCGATATGCAAACAACGTCATAATTCTGGCCCTGTGGCCAGTATATATATTACTTAATTATGTTCAAAATGGTCTTCATAAGCTTCTGGGTCTTTGGAATGATTATTAATATAAACAGCCTTTTTTATACCCGAAAAAAACGGGTTACTGCGTCGTATACACTTAAATCCGATTATAACGAATCTGCTTAAAACGAAATTAGTCCAAGCGAAGTGAACTGTCTGGTCCTCTCCAAATTAAGTGCAAAAAGTCGGATATAACGAAATCGGCTCTACCGAAGCCCTTTTCTCACATAACTTCTACTTCTGCGTGATCTAGGATAATTTTTGCTCAAGCTGAAAACTTCCGATCTTCTGAACAGAATGAAGCAGAGCAAGAATTATTCAATACATTAGTGTCCATTATCCGAAATCTATGAACCGGATGCACCAGCATCAAAGATGCAAAGCAGCCAAGATGAGGGTATATTTTTGGTGAGGGTACCAAAGGAAGCACCTTTCTGATGGCGGCACATTCGCTCCGGGCCTCTAAAAAATTTGACCTTAGCCTGCGTGCCGGTGGACCCCAGAGTAATGCGTAGTGATGAGATGGGGGGGTATATTTTGTCCCATCTTGTCTTCTTATTTACGTCACCGACTGCAACACAATTTTGTGGGAAGGAAGTCTGCAAGGTAAACTTACATTCGTCAGGTCACGTCCATTTAGGTTAAACAAATCAACTGTTGAATCCGTAGCGCGCCTCCTTTCTCCGAAACTACAGAACGGATGGTGGCAAAATTTTGTGGAGTCTTAGTCTATACCATGGTCTGATATCCCGCGAGGCGAGGTTAACCTAGGTCAGGTCAAACGAGGTACCACACGTCATCATTTGAAAATGCTGCATTTCGCCGAAATCGACCATAATACAATCCCGTTTGTTAGAAGGTAGGATTTGTGGTTTGTTAGAAGGTAGGATATCCTTGCATAGTTGTACGTTTGGTGACTTACTTACGTATCTGAGGTCATTTGGGGTCAGAAAAATGCATCCTCACAACAGGAAACTGAGATCACTCGGTCGTATCCGGGAAACTAAACGTTTTTTTTTCATTTACACCAACTTTTATGCTTTGTTCAAAGTCCCCACCACTTTCCCATGTGGCCCATTTACAGAATACTGCATTTCGTTACACATGATCCCTATATATATATATATATATATATATATATATATATATATATATATATATATATATATATATATATATATATATATATGCGTGTATATTTTTCACTTCTACCAATATAAAGAACGATGCATTTTGTTATATATATATATATATATATACACATATATATATACACACATATGTGGTGTGTGTGTGTGCAAATACTCTGATGTCTAACACACCGTTTTTGTATGCATCCTGCAAGTAACAAGTTTACGAAATTTTCAAGAATATATGTGTTTGGATACCCGTTATGTGTATGAAGGAATACTATGTTGTAAACAGGAATAGTGTGCTGGGAACGACGACTTCTGAGTCCGTAATTTTCTTTTGTAAGGCATTTCAGCTTTGTAATTTAATCTTTATTCGTGTCTAACCAAGCGGAACACTGTAAAGCTCTGGCACTGATAGTTAGGCAGTTATGTCCCATTATGAGACGCATTCAAACCAGTGTGCTTTGGTTACGGAGTTCTTGAGTAAGGAGGCCAGACCCCTCCCCCAGGAAATGACGGGTGGCAGAATATCCGGGCATCTGCTGACTTTATTTAACCTTGACCAGTCCAAGTGTAGCCAGCGCAGGGGGCGCCACCCCTTCCCCGAGGTTTTCCGCAAGTCTCCCCAGAACGATTCCTTCGATGGCCTCCAAATTTTGCATTGCTGAGTTTGGAGCCTTTTCACACATCTTCTGAAGATTTGAGACCAATAATTTGACAGGTCACTGTCCCATGACCTCTTTCTCGCAGGCACGTAACGGAGAAACCACGGTATGGCATGGTCGTCATCAGAAATATACGTTTGGAATGTATATATATATATATATATATATATATATATATATATATATGCGTGTATATTTTTCACTTCTACCAATATAAAGAACGATGCATTTTGTTATATATATATATATATACACATATATATATACACATATATATATATATATATATATATATACACACACGTTTGGAATGTTTCACGTTATTCAGTCTCACTACGAGTTATCTGTGACTGTCACCAACGGTATCAGTGACCTGCGCACTGAAGTTCCTACTTGGGCCAAGGCCATCTTAGCTAAAATCATGAGTTGAGGTCACTGACATTTTCTGACCATTTTTGGCATCAGAGGAGTCATAATATAATCGGAAAACCAGATTGGCGTACCAACAGTAGTTCGCATTCTTACTTATCAACCCAACTTCTGTCCTTCCCGCTGTAACTCCTTTTCACACACTGGCCAACTCTCCCGCCACCCACCCTCAGCATGACATAATTCATGGCCCATCCCTACAGGCTCATCAATACAAAGAATGCAAGAGCAAAGTTTTTTTTAGAAAAGATTATTAGAAAGGATGAAAACATGATTAGAAAAGAGATGACAGAAAGAAAGAAAAGATGATGAAAAGAAAAGATTTCAAGAAAAGATGTGTTCATCGTTTCCGATAAATGGAACAGTTTTTACGTCACAGTGCCTCAGTGGCAGATCGCGGGGGGGGGGCATCAGGGCCATGACCCCCATTTTCTGGAAGGACAACGTGTTTTTCCGGCGAATACAAACAAAACGATTTTTAAGGACATACTTGGTGGTCAAAATCCGCAAAGAAATCAGCATTTCGGGGTACGTTTGGTTCAAAGGGTGGGGATTTCGCCCGCTATTAACAGGTGGTTCGGATCCTGCAATGCTGCCGGAAATGGAATAACAACCATCTACTGCATGAGCAACCACTGCTTCACTGCTCATTTCACTGCACCGAATCCAAATCAGTTCTCAGGAAAATGTGCTGTGCTGTGTATGGTAGTGGATGTGGCTCACAGTTGGCTCATAATGCTAGAAGACGCACACGGGCGCTGGCGCACTACACTATTTCGCGGGGCGCCGGATGGCAGAAAGGCGAACCTGAATAGCTTGAATTCTACACCAAGATCCATCTTCAAATTTTTGGGCTGATTAGTTATGATAATACGACGATGATGTGAGCAAGCTTTCATACGAATCTCATCACCGGACCGAAATTACGCGAGGGTTTACCACAAACTTTCCACTTATGGCGAATGTGGCCAGGGCGGCCATGAATGCGAGACAGCGTGGGATCCGGACAGCTAATAGCCATGTCATGGCCTGCAGTGACTCTTGATTCATCAGTCACTAAATCAAACATCGCGAAAATTAGGGAAAATACGCCAAATGTACTTACGATGATTCTTTTCAAGAACGTTTCTCAGCTCGTGCCAAATTCCACAACAAGAAGCCGAGCACTCGCCACACACCACACTGCTTCGCGTCGTCTGCGCAACTTCGTAATGACCGCCGCGTCCCGCGCCACGCCGTTGCACGTCGCATTCTTATTAATCAAACCTTGGAATTTTGCCTTTCGATCTGAGCTATGCTAGCATCCTTCATGAAATGATGTATTATTTTAATAAATATTTTATTGAATAAGAATAACGATAATATCTCAGTGTATAATCAAGGAAGGCGTCAAAACCTTTTCATTCAGGTAGACTTCAAAAAGAAGAATGTCAGGGCATGTCGACAAATACGATGTTATGCGGCGTATGCATGCGTGTTTTGCCGGTTGTCGCGTGGAGCAGAAGACGCCGTATGTTTCGTGGGCCGTTGCAGGGCAACTGAAGGGTTGACAATTTATCGGGTAATTTTCTCTCCATGCCAAATAATTACAAATTGAATTCTTCATGCAAAACGCTATTAGGCGCTCTAACGTTTTTTGCTGTTGGTTTTATTTTGGTAACAGGCAAAAAGTGTAGAAAGGTCGTGTTGTGGGGTACACAGATCTTATGGAAAGTTTTCCATGTGTTATTTCTGCTGTTTTTTGCAAAGAATCATTTAGATTTTACATGAGCTGGATTTCTTAAGGCCATGAAAACAATTTTTACTTTAATTGGGATATATATATATATAATAATGAACAAATATATATATATATATATATATATATAAACAAACCAATGTGAGAAATATTTACCAATTTGTCCCTAGTTTTCTGTAAACCTGGAATTTCTTCTCAGAATTGAAAAAATGGAAATGGGCCAAAACTTTCCATTTTGATCCATTTGGCAAACTGTATTTCTTTTTTTTTGCATGACATGATTGGAAAATGCAAAATGCTCCCAATGCTTAAGGTAAATTCAGAGTGATGCAGGAAGGAAGTATACATTTGATAGCAGTACTGGATGAATGTGTTGATTCTGCATATCAGCAGTGTCCTATTGCTCATGAGTATATATGTATGTGCTATTGGTTAACTGCTGCCTTATTTCATATACTGCTTTGCATAGCCTCTGATTTCTTTGCATCATTTTATTAAGTTTGTTTTGAAGGGGAGCACAGAAAATATGTTAACCATGTCACATGTGAGGGTTTAAAATTTCCTCTTGTTTTTGGGATTAAGAAGAGCTGTTCCCCTTTGGGTGGAAGTGTTGCTAAAAAGGAACAGGAAGAATTGTTCCTTTTTAACAGTACTGATTGGCTTCATAAATTCCTACTACATGCTGAGATCAAGTAGTGTTACAATGCATCACAGAGAAATGCACAGTCCAGTGCCACATCAATTATCCAGTCTGCAAAACATAACAGGTTTTGACATGATCCATTTGGTGCAAGGTTTGGGGCAATTTGCAAAATTTTGGGGCCAAGTTATCCAAATTGGGGTTGCTGGTCAAAACCTGTGTTCATGTTATTGTAATAACCTTTGTTAGGAAACCTTGTTCTACTAGCAATAGCAGAGCCACCTCACCACATGTGTGTCAGATGTCTGCTTTTATTATTTAAAAATTATTGCAAAATTTAATCCAGGTTCAAGTGAAATGCAGGTGAAATGACCCAAATCCCTTGAAAATCCACATTTTAGGGTTAAGTTAGGTTCATACATGTTGTACCCAGTGGGGCAATCTGCTGGAGAATCAGCCCCCATTGGGGCAGAATTGAGGCTGCCTGAAGTATCTCATTGACCCCTGTTACATTGTTTGCAGACTGGTTAATGACTGCACTGCAAGACAGCAATCTGTGTCATCTCCAAAAATTCATTAATGAGGCATCTTAAGGTTGATGATGTCTTTAGATAAAACAATTTTAGTTTGCAGTCAGGCCATGCCAACTTGCTGGGGCTGTTGTTGACATCTCTCTAACTTGTGATTGGTTGGTTGCATCAGTAAGAATAAGCATACCATCAGAAAGTCTGTGACAAATGGAGCATGGAACCAGTTTCATTTGCTTGTTTTGATGATTGTTGAGCATTTCATGCCTCATATGTGCTTTTTGGTGGCTTTCAGAGTAGAAGGAGAAGCATTTTTTTCTGAACAACCATTCATTGGGAAAAATGAAAGCATAGTTGAAAAGAATGTAGTCCATGCAGACATACTGGTACATTATTATCCTGAACTTTTTCATTGTCTCTATACATAACATGGACATGGACATACTGTACATAACATGGACAAGTTAAACATGCAGCACTTTCTGCTCCTCAGCTCAAACATCAACACCAGCAGGATGCAGTAGGCTGGAACTAATGTTGGCATCCTTGACTCAAGGATGCCAACATTGAGCCAACCTTGAGTCATCAGAGGCAACAGGAACATGCTGATGACAAGTATAATCAATAATATTTATTTCAGAAATCACCTTTTTGATGGGATGCATCCCTTGTTTTATGTTACTTAGCCTCATGACTGATTTTCATGGACATATTTACTGAGGTTTAGAAATTCCTTATCATCTGACTTAAGGTCAGTTGCCAGAGGTCAGTGATATCTTTTCATATGGTATACATATTTGAACCCTGTATTTTTCAGCAGAAAATGAAAAAGGTCAGTTCCCCCATTTTCTGTCAAAAATGGGCAGTGCTTCAAAAGTTGGCCTGAACTAGGGTCAGTAACCCAGCATTTCCTGCAAAATCTGAGATGGCGGACTCATGGCACCAGGTCAGATGCCCAAGTCTAGAAAGTTTTCCTTTGATGTTTGGTTTCCTGAAAACATGTATGAATTTTTTGAGCAAGGGATTGTTGACCAGACTTAGGTCAGAGGCCTGGCCTGAACTCAACAAAAAAAAAATGTATGTAGCATGCAGAAACAACCAAGGAAAATGTGCTGTATATTTTGATGTGCCACATGTGTTCATTCATTCTCTTGCAGTGTTTGCAAACCCCAAGGGAGAGGACTGTCAGTGACAATCCCTCCAGCCAGGTGTGGCCTAAAGTGACATTCCAAGGAATATGCAATGTACCAGTATGGGAAAGGCTAGGTTAGGGCAGGTTACATTACATGACACTCTACCAGACACATGAGATGGGTACTGTTGCTCCTAGTGGTATGTGTTCTGTGTAATGCAGGAACTGTGCAGATCATTGGAAGATATATATATTGTATTATACATGTGAAGATTTGCAGCAAAATTTGTCCAGAGAAAATGTATTTTTATGATGACATATCACATAGCTGTTACAATGTTACTTGCATGCAAATGATAGAGAAAAGGACTGAAGGAGAGGAAATGAAAGGGATTGATAAACAAGGGAAGGTTGGGAAACACCAGGAACACTATAAGAACTCTGTAAGCTCAGCCCAGTTGGTTACATTCAGACAGTTTGAATAGTCCATCAGCTGTTTGGATGGCTAAGTCATTTTGCAGTTCTGCATTACCGTGCCACCAAGTGCCTTTTCCTCCTGTGAGTATTGAAGGGACATGGTGCTCTTCTGAGAGAGCCTGTGTACAGCCGGACTAAAATCTGTAATCCGTTATAACTGGCATGCAGTACTGAGATGACAAAATGACCGAGCAGCGGTCCTAGCAGCTGAATGTTGTAATCTGTTACCAGAGCACAGGTCAGCATGGGTGGTTCTGGGACCTATACTTCACTTTTTAAATGACATTTTTAAAGCCAGACTTTTGCATTTTACATAATGAATATTTTTGTAATGCCAAAACTGTAATTAGAAAAATGGAGATGATTACAAAAAAGATGATAAACATTTGGCAGATTTTTTTGAAGTTATTGTAAAGATTGGTATTCTGATGTTCCCAGATGTACTATGTGTAATGTGCTATAACTATTAGTGATGTACATTTTAAGTATGTGTTGTAATAACCATTACTCTACCAAGCAACAATCAGGGGCATAGCCAAATGGGGCAATGGGCACACCATACTGCAGTTCTATATATATATATATATCACATTACAGTCTGTATTGTAGATTAGTTGGACTATTTAGACTAGACAGCCTTTCTTTTCATCATTTCCTTATTCACCGAACTCAGGAATGACATCCAATCACCAGCATATACACACACACACACACACACACACACACCCACGCACGCACGCACGCACGCACGCACGCACGCACGCAGACAGACAGGCAGACAGACAGACAGACAGATATATATATATATATATGTACACAATGTCTGTATTATGTATGGCCAGTTTTGTCAGTTAACCAGTTTGGTAACGTGCACCTGTATCGGATTTCAGGTAGCCATGGTGCTTGACATTGATTTGTTCCGAGTGGAGAAGGGAGGTGATCCAGAGCTGATCCGGAAGTCGCAGAAGGACCGATTCAAAGACGTGACCTTGGTGGATAAGGTGGTGGAACACGACAATGCGTGGAGGAAGCGTAAGTTGGCTGGGCCGGCAGCAGTGAGTGGTTTTCATGTGTAAGCGTACTTCCCCATTTTGGTCTGGTTCGTGCCTATTTCACGACTGTGGTGCTGCACTTTCGTTGCATTATGTGCTTTTGAAGGGAACTGAGTCAATGTTTAGAATAGCCTCCGTGCCAGAACTGTGGTCAGTTCATTGGGGTGGGTCTCATTCGTGTCAGCAGCGAAGAACGCATTATCTGTGGCGGCGGAGAGCGCAGTGCATCGTGTCTGGCAGTTACAGGTTAGTCTCAAACTGCTCGGTAGATGTCACTCGCATCAGCTCGTTTGGTCAGGTACAGTGGCACTTAATTCTGATCCAGATACCGACACATCTCCGCCTGAGAGGCGTCCGCACAATGATTACCTGATAACTCGTGACCGTTTAACAAAGCAAAATTTAAGCACCCACCCGTTTTCCACTGCGCGCTACACGCAGACTCGGAGTGGCGGTGCCGGCGCATTCTTGGCCGCGGAAGTTGGCGCGGGGAGCGAGGGCGGACGGATGCAGGTGGTCTGCTCGATGAGCTCAGCGTCGCGTCACGGGACACAGCACCGTCCGCTGGACACGCGCGCCGCGGACGGCCGGCGGCAGTCGGCACGTTTCGATCGGACTGTATACGCGACAGATGGCGCCAGTCACGCTGAACTGCGGTATCATTTTGCGACACGAAACTTCTCCGGCCGACGTGCTGTTGAAGGACCGTACGCCACCGCCAGTACATCTCAGCACCAGCACGGACACGCACGGAGCCACCAGGCCGGAGCGGACGCAGGTTCCGGGCACTGACGGCGGCTGAACTCCGCCACTCGACGCCGCCTGTATTCACGCCTCCTTCCCTCTGAGAGTAGAACTTCCCACCAGATGGCGTGCTGGCAACTTCCCGGTCGCTCTCCAGGTGTCGTCTGGTAGTCGAGTAGCGCGAGGTGCGAACCGCTCTGCCGCCGGTCCACTTCGCCATCTTTTCCAGAGCTGGTCGGTCACGGCCGGGGAGAAGCGAAACGGGTGCTAATATAACCTCGCCCTGGTGGAAGGATGCATCGGGTCTCCACGGAAAATTCCGAAATCCGACCGTCAATGAGTCGAGGTGCGCTGTATATTTAGTTGGACTTTGATCGACCTACACCAGGAATCGATCCGCACATGCCATGTGACGGATTAAAAACAATGCGAAATTTCCTTGTTGGGAAGTTCACCAGAGGAGCTAAAAAAGGAACAGGCTAAACGGCGTATTTTCTCCCGTGTGTCTTGGCCATTTCTAGGGTTTATCACCAGCTTGCACCATTGCTGATATGGATTTTGACTTGAAATCCGAACACAGGTGTTTTGGGACCCTCTTGCTTTTAAAAGCACTACACTTCCCGTTTTTAAATATTTGTTCCAAATTCTTGAATTTTGAAATGTTGAGCCCCAAATTCAGTCATCTTTCTGGAAAATGTCATTAGCAGTCGCAGGCGTCCAAAAAGATTCCAAAAATTGCCGTTGAAAAAGCTAGGTGTACCATCTTGAATATACCAGATATTACACTCTCCCTTGAAATGTCGCTGCAAATGTGAAGAACGGGTATGTCAAATCTGGATGGCAGGAGTCGACTGGTGGCGCGATGTCAGGGCCTTTGACCTGTCTGGTCAAGCAATGTAAAACTAAGCTAATTTTTAGCAGGCACACAGGACATTGTGCACACCACATGGAAGAACAGTCGGACAAACGAAAAGCACGAAATCAAGCAATATTCGTCAGACAGCCTCAGGGCATATTTCTCAAGCGCCACTTCGCAGCACAGATGTGGGAAAAAAGTTGTAATTCGCCTAGAATGTTTTTTTTTTGTCACGCTTATGGCATATACTTGGGAATATATTGTACGACATTTTCGCGCAGATCACGGTGGGCAACCATGGTTGGAACGGAAAATGCTCCCGTTAACCTAGTCAGGTCAAAAGCCATCCCGAGGTCACCAGAAAGTGAGCTTGTTTATGAAAACTGGTATATTTCTCTTTTGAATGACTAATCATACCATTTTGAGACAGTCTGTCTCAGAGTTGTGGGCGTTTGAATCATGCATTGTCTGTAAAAATCAGGACTGTTCATGAGCAGTAACATGGACCTCAGAGGTCACCCAGTACTAAAAATTTATGGCCAGCCATGTTTTGATACTTGCGATAATTGCACCAAATTTCATCGAAATCGAGACGGGTCGGGTCGGTTCTTGTGCAGAGTTGGAAAATGGGTTGCTTTTTGGCGTTGAAGGACACCAGAAAACATGCCCTGCTGAAACATTTAATGTTCCAGATTTTTGGTGTTGTGCCTCCACCAAAAAGCGACATTAAGATCATGTTGACATATCTCTAACTGTAAGCAAACTGCTGTCTCCATTCGGCAAGGAGCAGATATATCGTAACTGGCCTTCTTCAGGAATGCCAGGTTAAACCAGCATTACTCTTCGCCAAATTTCGCAGTCCAAAACAGAAATTATACTCCAACACCAAGAACTAAAACCAAATTTCTTACCCTGTTCTTGTGTGATTTGACAATGGAATGATCCACATGACGCCGCACGTGGACGTGTGCTCGGGCAGTGTCTCCTCGTCCTCCGGACCTTGCGGCGCTGTAGACACTCCAGCTGCGGGCGCGGGAAGCGTCACGGTCGCAGCCATCCTGTCGGCGTTCGTTGGTTGGGAGGTCTTTAGCGCTCCCGATGGCGTGGCGATCTTCGTCGGACGGGAGAAAACACAAAGTCTCGAGCCTCTCCTCGTGGCTGATGTTCATCAGCCGGAATAAGCCCGGCCTGACCTTCGTCTCTGGACGTCGCGATGCGTACTCTTGTAGAAGGCCAGCTCCGTCTCGACGATCTTCACCGCCGGCTCCGGTCTGCGGCTGACGGCGTCGCCAACCTTCTCACCCGTGATGCACGGCCCACCCCACGAGCTGCATGAGGCGAGCAGTCGGGGAACGAAGTTATCGTGTAACTGACCTTTGGCAATCTTCTCTTTGATTCTCCGACGCTGGCGTTGCAGCTGAGTGTGAGGCCCACTGCTCCTCGCGCTCAGGCAGCAACTTCTTCACGCTCCGTGCCACACTGCCGACATGGCATTGCTCGGTTTGTTAGAGCATCATATCACTCCGGATGCCCTTCGGTGAGAACGCGCGATTGCGGAACTTGGCGACGGCTGACACGTCTCTGGACTTCGCCAGGTCACGCTCACAGCCGATGTTGGGAGGTGGAAGTTGTCTGTTGTGGACGTTGTGGCATCTTCTGTTGTTGGCACTTTTGCCGCGGTTTCTGCTGCAGCAGCCATGGCCTGCTCACTTGTTTCCCCGTGCTCGAAGTCCACCGTATCGTACACATGCCCTGTTCGACTCGACAAGAGCTGGTTCGCCTTGGCCGCTCTCTCCGCCTCATCCAGCTGTCCTGGCACGGTGTTAGCGTTCAGGCGTCCAGCAGCACGTGGCACTCCGCTCGCCGGGCCGTAACTGTAGCATAGTGAAGCTGGACTGGACGGTACCTGCGCGCGTTAAAATAGGAGATCAAGCCTGCGCGTAGCTTCTTGCCGATGGTGCGAAAGGTGGCCACGCTCTCTGGGCCAGCAGCATTTGTCCACAGGGGATGCGGCGCGCGCGCATAGGTCCTGATTGTCGCAGATCGCTCTCGGTCTCCTCGTGAGGCGACCCGTCAGGTGCGCGCGACATGATGGCGAACAGTCCTCCGTCTGCGGGAAGTTTGTGATGCCTTCCCTGGTAACTTTGTTTAGATAAAGATACTAAGCGGGTGTGCAGGCCTCCGTGCGATAACAGGTTATGTTGTCATGGGAAGGCGGGGAGGGCAGGTGCAATGTTTCATGGCTGGCTGTGATAGCTCTTGAAACGTCGACAAAAAAATAGAAATGGGTAATGTAGCATTTGTCTGAAATTATGTAGACATTCGGCACTTGCAAGAAGCTTCCACACGAAAATTCAAAATGCGCAAGTAGGCTCACCGGTAGAAGTACAAAAATTGCCTTCTGCAATGCGAACGCATCTGAATAGGTTCAGCGTCAGTGGAGGAGCGCACTGAAGTCCAAAGGACAAGCCATGGTATTGACGTTATCACCGATCATGACGCCAGGCTTTCCTCGCAGTGGAATCAGGCCTTAAAACGGTCTGCTTTTTCCAGATCGTTTTGACGCCGATAACTGGAACAAGCTGAAGAATGTATGCTCCAAGGTCATTGGAGAGAAGATGAAGGTTTGTTTTACAGCCTGTCACATCGAATCTTTTGTTTTTTTGCCCGTTTGTTTGCGATCGTGACGCTGCGTATAAATTCTCATTGACTTAGTGCCGCCAAGCAGGCGTGATTTGGTCCTAGTCCAGCATTCTTAACCTTTACAAGCTACGGCAGATCGATGTAACGCGAACCAGAGTAAGCCAGTTTGCTGTGTTGTTGGGTGCCATCGTATAGTAATTTAATGTCGCCAAGAAAGTGTAATTTGTCCATGGCCCAATATTCTTGACTTTCACGCTGCGCAGGCGCTGTGCTGTTGTGTTACCATGTTGTGAACTGTTGGCGATGGAGTTGACAAGCACCGCTCTCAGGCAGATTATTTGGAAGGCAGAAACAGGGCAGGCCGTCAGCCACAGGGGGCCAACCGTGGGCCGCTGTGTGTAGTTTGTGGCCGGTTTCGTGATCGCTATCGCTCTCGTGCTGCTGCCAGCGTGGCAGTGGCGTCGGTGGATGGCCGGACCCCGTCGTTGCGTGTGACCGTGACCCTGCTGGGGCGCTGGCCGGTGACGCTGCCGGCCTGTTGTCCACAGAAGGCCAAATGCTCGGGAGGCGGGCCGCCGCCGGCCGAGGGGTCACAGTCGGCCGAGGTACGGTCTTACGACTCCGGGCCCCCGCCGCCGCTCGCGCCGCCGGCTCGTGGCTCTCTCGCTCCGAAGCTGGATCTGTTAGGGTTTTGGCCACTGACGATTGCCATGTAGACTAGGGCAAGTGCATTCCAGAAATATTCAGTGCTTCTGGCAGTTGAACGGCTGTATGCTTAGAATTCGTCGCGTGGCATTGCCACTTTCCCGTGCCGTTCTGCCCGGCGTTTGACGGTCGGGTTAGTCTGCCATTCGGAGTGGTTCTCGCCTGTCTGCCGCGCTGGCCGTGGCCTCGGCGCTGACAGGACCGTCTGGCGGCAGCGGCCGGAGCTGTCGGTCCCGCTGCCGCAGCTGGAGCGCCACTTGGCCCAGTTCTCGTACGTGGGCGGCCACCAGGCGTCGGCGGCGGACCGGCGGCTGCGCGCGCGGCTCGGCCCGCCTCCGCCGGAGCAGTTTCCGGCGGTGCGCCGCTGGTGGCGCCACCTGGCCGCACTGGAGGCCGAGGGCGGCCCCTCCGGCGACGCGCGGCCTGACCCAGCGCTCCTGGACAGGCTCGGACTGGCCGAGCTGCAGGTGACGCCGTCACTCGTCACAGCCCCACTGGCGCCATCACTAACTCATTCAGCACTCGCACCTGCACAACATTACTCTTCACTGTCACTACCTCTGTCTCACTCATTACTCAAAATGTCACTCAGCAATGCCGTCGCCACTCGGGTCATCACGCAAACTGTCCTGTCTTTTCCTCTCTCAGTTCTCTCTCTCTCTCTCGCTCCCTCTTTCGTAAATTGTACAGTGAAGAGACATCGCTGTCTCTTGATCAGTCGTCCCACGATAGTCTATGCCTGCTATCTTGGTTCAACTTTCTCCGTGTTTTCCCCATCCGTCCCTGGAGTGGACAACGAACCGAAACAGTCGGCGGGTCTAAAGCTGAAAATTACAACCAACCAGGACAATTCATTCACTCTCCAGCGACTGGAGACTCTTTCACTTCATTGCGTACCATCTCTTGTTCCTCTTGTGACTTCTTCAACACGTTGCTGTTGGACTTCTTCAACATGTTGCTGCAAACACAACTTTTCTTCGTGCGCATTGGGCAGCCTTCATCCTTAGAAGCTCTCCGATTTTCTCCGTGGTACCGTCATTTCCTTCACTGTCACCCCGAGTCATTACATCAGTGCCACATGACTCAAGAATGTCAACACCCGGGCGCTGACGTACTACACGCCTCGGCCATCTTCGTGAAGTCCTGATTTTCTGTTCGTTTGGTGTGCTTCCGTCGTTTTCCGTCGCTGTGCATCTCATGTCACCACCAGCACACTGCTATTCTGCCTGGCATGATACTTTTTACCCAAACCAAGTACCGCATGCTTCTTGCATCGTCCACCATCGTGCCATCCTATAAGGGTTTTCCGATTTTCAAGTGAACTATCAGCCAATCCTTGTTTTGTTAAATCCATCATATGCACGTGGCCCCGCCGGTATCTTACCTCCGTCGCAGCAGCGTGGCCCTCTTTGCCAACGTGCAGCGGTTTCGAAGGCTTTTGACGCAGCTGGGGGCCGTTCTGACCGATGCATGACTTCTCCTTGCTGGGTATCGCCAGGCTTGTCTGGAGTTGTCGCCACTGGTAGATCGCTGAATTGCAGTGGCATTTGTATTGCGCTCGGAGATCGGTGGCGCCTCTTGTAGTCCGGAACTGCTGGACGCAGTACACCTCAGCAGGACCTGTCCCGGTCATGATGTGCTCTTTAGCCGTCTGTATACGCCATGGTGTGCTGGCGGACGTGAATATCGGAACGAAGGGCCCAGAAGAGAGCGTTGGAAGTGTGGAATGCCTTCCCATCTCATGCTGCTCCCAAAAAGGGATGCACTAAGCAATACAGTGCATATTTTGCATTTGCGTAACTGGAACACTGAGCAAAACGTAAAATGGCCTTCGGATATTACCTTTACTGACCGTGAATTCGGGAGAATTGGAATAATGGAATAGTAGGGTAAGCCACGAAAGACTTGTAACTGACAATGGATGGCCAGAGACGTGCTGTTTTGTGTTGTTAAGCGCTTAACGAAAGCTTTTTAGAGCATCATCGGTTAGCACCGAAGCGCGTGGACGGAACGTTGGAATTTATGGTCGATGTGAAAGCTAGGATCGGTGAGACTTTGCGCGCAGTTCTGGGCGTCCGACCAGCAGGCGTTAACGGCTCTGGCCGACTGGTGCCTATGGTTACGTATCCGGAATTTCTGACCAGTACAGCGGGGGCGAATTGCCAAGTCATCTTGGGGCCGGACGGGTGAACAATAGCACGTGGGTTGTACTCAGAAGTCGTTGAAAAGACTGGTCATGATGATTGCCAGTCACGGATGACTAGGTAACGACGATACGGCCGGCATGGTGTCGTGAGTCTTGTTAATGTCGAACTATTTGCAGTGCATGGTAGAAATCTTAGCGATGGTGTGGTGTGATCTTGCTGGAAGGGATAGTTATTCCACGTTACAGTAGTTTTTAAGACATCAAGGCGGTTTGCGTAATATTCGGTTAGAATACTACAGGGTAGTCCGAAAGTTTCTGACCCATCATCGAACAATCAATCCCACAATTATTTGCACAATTGCTCCACTTTGTTGAACCAGGAAGGACTACTGCTGGCTAGTACTGCAGGAACAAAATATAGCCCTTATACATTCTGCCACGGAAATCAGGGACACAGCTCTCAAAACAAGGGCGGTCGGTCGTCATGCAAGATTGTGCCTGAGCTCGTACGGCGAAGGAGACCTTTAACCCTATTCCCGGAGGGCTAGACGGTATGGTCGATTCCCGGCAGGGGGGGGGGGGCGGATTCAGCCCCCCTGAGGTCTCGAGAACTACTCGTCCGATTTCATCGCAACAAACGGCAATCGATTTGCCGTGACGTGAACTACATTTTTATAAAAATAAATTTTCAAAATTTTGAAATTTGTGGATACAAGGGGGCAAAAATGTCAAAATGGGGGGTACTTTTGGACTTCTTATAACTCCGTTGTTTATCGACCGATTTCGATCCAACTGGCATGAATCGAGAGATTATGGATAGGGCTTTTACCATGGGTCCGCAAATCTGAAATTTTGAGAAAACTCATGGGCGTTCACAGGGTTTAAAAAAAGGAGGACTAGTTTTGTATAACTGAATGAACAAAAGAGACAAACACCCTTTTTTGGCTTCTGCTAGTCATGTTATACTAAAGAAGTACAAATCGCATTACAATGTTTGTGTTAGCAATAATGTTAGCATAGGCGGTGCCAGGGACATGAAAAAGGGGGAACTGTCATGGTCACACGTTTCTCAGATCAGCTTGTGACCTTTGACCTTAAATGACCTCCAGTGACCTTGAGGTCACTTGGAATGATCTCGTGTGCATTTTATTTTTTTATTTTTTTATTTTTATTTTAATTTTTTTTATTTAATTATCTGTAAACGCTTTCAATCATTTGAATTCACTCTATTTCAAAACTTTCATTTTATGGCTATTGCGATATAGGTTACGCGCACTGATATTTTAGGTCATAGCTCCGTGACCCGACCTGATATCAAGCTGAAACTTGGTACACAAGTAGAAGGCACCCTTCTACGTCATATCTATTCCGGGTTTGGCATTTGAAAAAACGGCGCCGAAATTATTGCGAAAAAAAACAAATTTTGACTTTTGACCTTGACCTGACCTTGTTAAATGAACTCAGATAAATAAAATTACATCTGCACATTGCCCAACTATTTAGCTATACATTCATATAAAGTTTTAAGTTCTATCTTAAAAACTCTGTTTTTGGCAGACATTTTCCTTTTACCCTCAACAGGTCCCAAAATGGCATGAGGTTCCTCCCAAAAACGTTGCCTGGCTCCGCCCCTGAGCAAAATAGAATTTTGAAATTGTGTCACAGCACGTAGAAAGAATAGCTAGGAAAAATGACCAAGTTTCGTGAAGCTGCGTTAAAAAGCCTGGAATTGGCAAGCAAAAAACCCGAGGGGGGCGGATTCAGCCCCCCTGCCGGGAATAGGGTTAAGGACAACAAGATGAAGGTTTGGACTGACTGGCCGGGTAACTCCCCGTACCCGGATGTTGTAGAACATGTGTGGGCGCGTTCGAAGGACGCAGTTTTCAAGCAGCCACGTCCTCGAAACAGGGAACAGCTGACCCCCGTGCCAGGGACGAATGGGACAGCTTGACCTGGGAATGCATCAAGGATCTTGTTGAAAGTTTTCCTTTCCGAGTAAAAGAGTATGTGCGGAATGAAGGAAGGAGCACCACGTGGTAACAGTATTCACAGTTTGACAGTACATGACTAATTCATGAAAAAATACTTTTGCTTGACTTCCCTATTTCGTAAAAGTCGTGGGTCAGAAACTTTAGGACCGCCCTGTATATTGGAAAGTTTCGGTCTTTCAGACGTCTTGAAGGTCAGCTTGCGTAGCGCGTTCGGGCTGTGGCGGCCCGATTGTCGTGTGGTCCGGCTTGGCTGGGGCCTGCCAGGTTGGCGGTATCGTGTGCCGCCGCTGCGGTCGCCTGTTCTGGCTGGCCGACGCCGGTTTCCGGGGACGGACCGGATCCGAAGCTGCCGGCCGGACTCCTGCGGTCGGCCGCCGGGACGGCGGGCGCGCGCCGGCGGGCTTTTGCGGCACCGGCGCAGCTAGAGGCCCCCCCCCCCCACCTCAGGCCCGCATTTTAAGTGAAGCCCATTGCACATCGTCTTCCCAGCAGGCGGTTTGCGTATGATTTCAGTTTTCGCTGAGCTTCGCCCCCCGTCCCTGAAGACAATCATGGTTGCGTCCCTGTCTTATGACCTCGTGCGCGTCCGGCGCCAGTGGCCGCGACTCTGCGGGCAATTCTCAGAGGTTGCTATCTCTGCTCGCAGGATGCGGTTGTTATGCAGAAATTGCGGTGAGGTGCGGCCTTGTTCACGGAAATGATTCATTTCGGCTGAGTGATCGCCACGTGTTACTCTTCTGCCGCCCCGGTGGCGAACGTCGAATCATGTCATCCAGGGCCCTGCCGGTGATGGACGTCGAATCATGATATCCAGGGCCTCGATGCCTATCGGGCCGTGATTCCAAACAGCAAGACTCTAGCCAGAACTGACCGCTAATTGGGCGACTACTTTAATCCGCGACTCACCGTCTCGGCGCGTGGCGGACGGGGCCTGGCTGGGCCTAACGGATGTCATTGGGCCTTTCTGCTGCTCCCCTCTTTACACGCCGCATGCAGTGTTGTTTACTTAACTACCGCTAGTTGGCGTTTAGCTGCTATAGTGTGGCCATGTCTGTCGGTGGGCTATTGGTGCAAGCCAAAACGCCCTCATGTTTAGTCGGAAAAGCAGTAGTAGCAGCTGATTGTTTCCTGCCCTGTAACATGCCGAATTTGAGCGTGCTGCATGCTAAGAGCATGGTGCACAACGTGCGCCGCTCGTCCCTTCGTAGCGCGCTGAAAACAGTTCAGTCCTGTTTTTACCAACCCTTAACTTCTGTCGGACGTGGCGTTTGGCGGACAGTTGTTGTGTTCCCTGTTGTTCGGCTGTTGTGTCCCTTGTTGGTCGGCTGTTGTGTCCCCTGTTGTTCGTCTGTTGTGTCCTCTGTTGTTCGGCTGTTGTGTTCCCTGTTGTTCGGCTGTTGTGTTCCCTGTTCGGCTGTTATTCGGCTGTTGTGCCCCCTGTTGTTCGGCTGTTGTGCCCCTGTTGTTCGGCTGTTGTTCGGCTGTTGTGTTCCCTCTTGTTCGGCTGTTGTTCGGCTGTTGTGTCTGCTGTTGTTCGGCTGTTGTGTCTGCTGTTGTTCGGCTATTTTGCCCCCTGTTGTTCGGCTGTTGTGTCTGCTGTTGTTCGGCTGTTGTGTCCCCTGTTGTTCGGCTGTTGTGTCCTCTGTTGTTCGGCTGTTGTGCTCGGCGGGTCGAGCGGCGCCGGCTGTGCCCGGTCGGCCGGGTTTTGACGGGAGTCCGGCTCTAGAGCTGGCCGGCACCTGCACGGGCTGCGCGCTCCCGGCGCTGAGCTTTCCTGCTGCACGTGCCATCGCTGGCCCGCCGATCCAGCTGCCCCTAATCCCGTGACCCCTCTGACTCCAGTGATCCCGACCCCAGTGACCCCGTTGACTCAATTCCTCCCACTGATGCCACTGCCTTGACCGAGAATTCCAATGACTGCTAAGACTTATCTGACTCTCACGGTCGTCTTGACGCGTACGGCTCTGTGCACAGAAAAAGGAGCCGGCCGGCGACGACGAGACGCTGCCGGAGTCTGTGACGTCACAGCTGGCTCAGCTGACTGCTGACCAGCTGCGGCCGCTGACTGTTGCCCAGCTCAAGGTCTGATGCTAGCGTCGGATGTTTGGTGCTCTGGTCCGGGTTATATGCGTCACTGCTTGTGTACCGTGGTTTCGTGCAAAACGTGTGATCGTCATTTTCTGATGTGTTTGCTTGTCGTTGGAGTTGTTTGCCGGTCTTCTGCATAGCCAGAGAAACGCCTGAGACGAGCAGTTTGTCCCATAAGCGGCGCGTGGCCCGGCCTCATTCTTGTAGGCCTGCTGGAAGGGGAGGGGAGGGAAGAGCTGTGCCGTCATCACGTCCTCCCCGGCGACGGCCCGGCCTCGCCTGCCTCGTGTGTGGCGGCAGCCGGCGGTGACGGCTCCGTCCGTGCGGTGACGGCTGACCGGTCGGTCCGGCGCCGCAGAGGGTCCGTCAGCTGGTGGATGAAGAGATGGCGCGGACGGGCGCGGCCGTGGAACGTAGCGTCCAGCAGCGGGACGCCGCGCTGGCCAACATCGGCAACCTGCTGCACCACTCCTGCATCGTCAGCAACGACGAGGTGCGCGGGCCGGCCGCGGCTGCACGGCTCGGCTGGCTGGCGGGCAGGGTTGGGGTCACTACGGCCAGAAGGGTGATCAGGTCTGCCGGAGCCCGGGCTGGCCGCTAGTGACGTTGGATTGGTCCCAGAAGGCTTGCGTAGCCGTGTAGTATTCTTTCGTCTAATTAATGAACCGCTTCATTTGTGCACTCACTTCGCGTGCAGCGTCTTTATTTGAGCCGTGGTATGACGCGTCTGGTATGCCATGCATTTTTGGGACAATTCCCGTGCTCCAGATTGTGTTGCCGTTCAGCCAGGTGTGATGTTGTGAGCCGGAAGTCACTATGGGTACCCTGTGCTCTGTAACGTCCTGGTGCCGCTGGCAGGAGAACAACGGCGTGGAGCGCACTTGGGGCGACTGCGCCGTGCGGCGGCGCTACTCGCACGTGGACCTGATCCACATGGTGGACGGCATGGACGGCGAGCGGGGCGCGGCCGTCTCCGGCGCCCGCGGCTACTACCTGACCGGACCGGCCGTCTTCCTGGAGCAGGCCATCGTCCAGCTGGCGCTGCGCATGCTGCTCGACAAGGACTTCAAGCCTCTCTACACACCCTTCTTCATGCGCAAGGAGATCATGCAGGAGGTGGCGCAGCTCAGTCAGTTCGATGACGAGCTGTACAAGGTGAGAGGCGGCGGCTCAACGGGCACTGCTCGCTCGGTTCCCGTTGGATGTTGATGAACGGCACGTGTGCGAAATGCAGTTACGTTGCTTGAGATACGGCTAAGAGGGACGTGTGCAACGCCACGGAGTTCGTAATGTTTTGCAAGGGAACGCTGCAGAGTGAGCCGTGCTGTGGACTCTTGCACCAGACTAACGCCGCCATGGAGATGGAATGGAAAAGTACGTCACAGCGGTTAAGGACTTACTTATTTTGTCGCTCACCACGTGGAAAGTTTTCAGTCAAGAGATACATTCAGTTACAGCCTGCAGAAAGGAATCAAGTTGCCTGCTGCATTGTAGCGGCTATAACTCTTGCGGTTAATGGCTGGATTTCGGTCGTTGCACTCATTTAATGAAATCTTGGCCGACATCTGCCGTATTTGGGTTCCCTTTTGTGTTGGTTTATCGTTGACCGTCTACCATCCGACCACCCGAACTACCAGCATTTCCATCGTGCCAAGTGGGGGGGGGGGGGTGCAGCCCGCTTCACCATCATCCAGCATTCACCCCAGAGGTGTTGTAACTTGGGGGGGGGGCGGAGGAGGTGCCCCACCAGCTTTGGACAACATGTGGCGTTAACTCCATGCTGGTGCATGGAAAGAAACGAGGTAAAAATCACGTCGCCCCCCCTCCCACCCATTCTCCACTGAGGTTCCACCGCTACTGCTCACCCTTACTTGAATTAGAACATGTACATGATTTATCTCAACTTTAAGTTTCAGCATGGTTGCGATGCATTACCTCAGTATTCAGGCCCGGCCGCCCGTAGTCTTTTGGGACTTCCTGTGCAGAGGCACACCCAGGACGGAGGAACGGAGGGGGAGGGGCAGTTAGCCCCAGTCGGTGATTGGAGCTTTATGGATGAACACATGTACATGTTCGGTGGTTGCTTGCGTTATCGTTCGTTCAACAGTTGCTTCCTGTAACATAGTAGGCAACACGTTTGCGGAGGGGGGGGGGCTTTTACAGGAAAGGCTTTGTAGTCATCTCCGGTCCCCGGCTCACGGGCATTCGTCTCATCGTTGCACGTATATTACATAGGATACACAACTGCACACCACGCACTTCAGTTCATCAACCTGGACTACAGATGCTGACTTAGAATTACGTTTTTTTGGTATGCATTAAAAATTTCACTCCAAAGGAAAATCTGCACTTCGATGATGCCAAGAACAAAAGCAAAAATTCCAACTTTGCGTAGTTAACATACAAAGCTGTGGTGAAAAAATGATAACATATTTCAGCTCACACCTAAATCAGTCGTAGCTTAACTTGACAGTGAAGCTATAACAAAACAGTCTGCAAACCAGTATGCTTGCAGGTATTCATAAGTTGTTGCAGGCATTAAACGACAGCTCAGACAGCTGATAATTGGTAACAGGCTGAAGACTGGCGAATAAACACAAAATGTGATGAAGTGTAGCCACGCCAACGCAGAGAACCACTTAAACGTTTTCCAGCTTGAAGATTGCACCTTAGCACCAGCAGCATGTGACTACTGAAGGCATTATGTTACCATTAGGTACCGTTTTTGTGTTACTTTCCCGGGACTACGGCAATACGGCACACAACAGCGACGAGAAATTTGGCATACCTGACGATGCATTCTTTGCGCATGTTGCGGAAGATAGATGACCTGAGGTCTCTCGGACCACCGAGCTATGGCGTCACAACTGAAGGCTTGCAGAACGATTTGTGCGCCAAATTTCGTCATTTTTGTTACTGTTTTAGCGCAGCATGATGCGTAAACGGCAGATGACGGGTACAAAATCTGTTCATAATGGTAGTCCAGTTGCGAACAGGTCATTTTAGACATGTGACCTTTTCGAGGTCAAACGAGGTCAGTTACCTCATATGACCTTTTGTCACCCTAAAACGTTCCTGTACTGTCTTTGGCGCTCAGTATGTTAAAGAAGACTGTTTTAGGCCTGTTTGACCCGAAATGTGTCGTTTTTAACTCCGGAAAATCTGCCTTTAGCTCCTAAGCATAAAGTTTGACCTGGCCTTAAGGTCACTGGTTAACCTGACGGGGTCGAACGGAGAACCGTTTGATTCTGTGGGCACACAGCTGTCGATTGCTGTTTGAGCCGTGGCGCCAGCTCAATTAGGGGCCAAATGGCGTTTGGGGTGCCTACCACCCCCTTTTCACTCGTCATCGGTGCGCGTGAAAATCCCTCCTGTCCGACGAGAGTTAAAATTGGGTGAAAGTTTCACGCCAGTACAAGTATTGTGTGGTAACTGCGCTTTGAACTGCTTCGTTTGCGTTTCTGCCGTGACGAAAGAAAATTCAAGGAAGATGACGTAGATTCCTGACGTACTTTCTGCGAGGTGCGTAAACAAAGATTACGGCGCTGGTCGAAGGCGATGGCGTAGGTTCAGAGTAAAAAGTACGGAAATGATGTTCTGTTTTTGTGCAAGAGCGCGTGTTCTTTTTCAGAAATACATGATTTGTTATGCACCATGGGAAAACAGTGGCAGCGTTTGTTGCGTACTGTTTGTATGCACTGATGTGTTTAACACGGTGTTGAACACTGTGTTTAATTTAATGCCTTTAATTTCATGTTTAATTATTTTTATGGTGTAATGTTTATGCAAAATAATTTATAACTACGTCTAAATATATATTCTCTAAATATAAATTTTTTTATGATAAATTTGTACAAAAAACAAAGTAATTTAATGTTTGATAATTTAATAAAACAAACAAATTGTTAACTTGTCTTTAACACTCATGTAAACACAACGGCCACCGTGTTCAATTTTTTCCCCGTCACTCAAGCTGTCCCCGACACAGGCTTGATTTTTTGTCATCTGCGCCTATGATTGGCGCCATATTCTGCCGGCCGGCACGCCTCGCCGGAACGTCCACGGGCCCTGCCTGGCACCGGATCTCCAGACGCCGCTGTCCTGGGCGGCAGATGAGACCAGTCGACCCCCGCCCCCGCCCCGTCACAGCGTGACTCTCCGGCCACAGGCGGTCGACCTCCGCCCCCGCCCTGTCACAGCGTGACTCTCCGGCCACAGGCGGTCGACCTCCGCCCCCGCCCTGTCACAGCGTAACTCTCCGGCCACAGGCGGTCGACCTCCGCCCCCGCCCCGTCACAGCGTGGCTCTCCGGCCACAGACGGTCGACCCCCGCCCCCGCCCCGTCACTGCGTGATCCCCCCCTCCCGCGCCGCAGGTGATCGGTAAAGGCAGCGAACGTGGCGACGACTCGTCCGTGGACGAGAAGTACCTGATCGCCACCTCTGAGCAGCCGATCGCCGCCTTCCACCGGGACGAGTGGATCCCGGAGGCGGCGCTGCCGATCCGGTACGCCGGCCTCAGCACCTGCTTCCGGCAGGAGGTCGGCTCGCACGGCCGCGACACGCGCGGCATCTTCCGCGTGCACCAGTTCGAGAAGGTCGGTGACACGCCTGCTGTATGAAGCTGTACGTAGTTCCTGCCGGCGTAACATTGGAACTAGTTATGATTTGCCACTAACTGAGGGACATTATAACATGACGAGCAGTTTCTAGCAGACTGATATGCTGTTTTGGACTTTCATATCCCTTTTTGCATATTGGCTTTGAAAGTATTGCACTTTTCGCAGACCCATATGATAACGTCTTGGTTGGAACGTAGGGATTCATATGGTATGTCTGATATGATTACAGAAGCCTGTTAAAATGTATTGTGGGAAATGTACCTTCTTGATTCATCCTTCATAAAAACGTGATTGATGTTTAAAAGTGTCCCTTATTACGTTTTCATTGCTTGTTTTTTTCCGAAAAATGTGCAGGAACTCCTAAAATGGATTTAATTACGGTGTATGTTCTGAAGCCATCCATCGATATGGCGTAATGCGGGCCTACGCAGGCCGACGAACGCAAACGTCCATTGGCCTACGCCCGCTTACGACGTCATGCAATAGCTGGGGTCTCTTTGGCTCCGAAAAGCGGCAAAGTTGAAAAACGTCACCGTCTTAATGACGTCATGTTGTTATGTCATTCGGTGATCTCGACAAAATGTTTTTACTAAAATGTTTGCAACTAACGTACCAGGGGTACTGAAAATCCCTACGCCGCGGCGAAAAAAGTCGAAGAATTTACGCCCGTCCCCTTCTCCCAGCATGTCGTTGGTTAACGCAAGAAATATCAGTTGCTGAACAATCGAAACTGCTTTATTTTTACCGACATAATTGTCAGTCTCTTACTTTGTAATACAAAGCTTGATGGGAGATGGAAAGTCCATTCAGTTTTGTAAAATTTGAGTATAAACGCCCCCCCCCTAACTTGATCGCACGATAGAAATAGGCACACCGTTGGAGAGCTCGTGACAAATGGAGCTAGAAACTGGCCTCATTTGTTTATATGTAACCCCTTTAAGCCCCTGGAGACTGGCCTAATTTTTAATATGTAAGCCTTTTAAGCTCCTATTTATGTTTTCGAACAGCGGACTGCATGAAATCGAGAAATGGCCTGAATCACATGGGTGTGATTGATAAAGGCTTGTTAAACGCATCAACGGAAAGGTTAGGGTCCGCAGAAGCCGATAGACGTCTAATTTCCCTACTTTGCCAAACATATACACGGAAACGTTGAGTTAAAGATACAGCGATTTTGGCGCTACTGAATTGGTGCTGGTGCCGAACGCAGGATGGAATTAACGGGAACTAATTTTTGCGTTCTTTTATTTTGGCAACACATCTTGCCTAGAAGTTTTTGCGTGATGCTAGTGGTTCATGTGATGGTTTCTGATGCCTAGATTCCGATCCAGTTCAGTAGTTATCAGTTCACACAACTGGCGAAGCTTTATTCGCGAAAGCTTGATTCTAATCAGATACGCATTTTTTTAACTTTTTCAACTCTTTTGTATTGTCCGCAGCTATGAGAGCCAGTTCTGCTGTTTTATGTGCGTTCCAATCCATTCATCGCCGATTTTGACGGTGGTGCATTTTTGCTTATAAGTTATTCGTGACCTGACCTCAGGTCATTGTTTCGAAGTCATTGATACTTAGCACGTTGACGGCAGTTGGATGTGTGCATCACCCCACATTCATATTGTACGAGAAAATCTGTTAATTTCCAAAAAACGACGACATGTCTTGAAAATGGAATTTTCCTTAGGTCAATGACGTGGGAGTTTCCGAAAAATCTGAGATAGCAGATTTGTTGCAGCTATTAAGTCTCTAATCCCTGAAAATTTTACTGTGTTATATTTTCCGAAAAAGTAGTAGAATGCTAAACTCTCGAACATTGGTCCACGTGACCTAAACTATGTCAGATACCCGCATTGACCCGAGGTGAAAAGCTTTGTCACAAGGTGCAAAAACAACCAAGCAAAAGGTACACAGAATTTCGTGGCGCTGCGTTCTTTCGTTTTCTGGCAGTCTGCGGAAAACCTTGGGGGGTCATCCGTCCTCCCCAGCCGACGCCGTGTTAAACTTGTGACCAGAAAAGTAAAAAAATGCCTGGTCACCTGCTGGCAGTGTAGATTTTTATGATTTTAATTCAAACAGCAGCGTTACCAGTATCCTCAGCAACTGTGTGTAACCCCTGTTCACGCTATGAACGTGCCAGTTCCTGTGAATTTCCGTACGCAGAACCCATTTGGACGGTGTGACATTTGTGCCCATGCATTTGAATATTGTATGCTAAGGCGAGTTATTTTGTTGTTTATTGAATTGAATTGCAGGGGAGTAATTCTTTTAGTATATGCCGTAGGTGGGCATCGATGAAAGATACGAAATGCGACTATACAATTTAATATTGTGACTTATTTTTGTCCGTGTTTTGGAATTTTATTACCACCAGTATTCGCTGCCAGGCGTCTTAACTGGTCAAGCCAGTGACAAAAATGTATCTGAGTGAGTTGCCACCGACCCTGATGACATTGTCATGTTATCTTTGAAATATTCCTCGTTATATGTTTAGCATTCATTCACGTATTATTATGTGTGACATTAATCCTCGCCGTGCCGGATTCCGGGTCGACCTTCATCGTCCGCCGCCGGACCGAGGGGTTCATAGGAATCTTGAAACCTCCGGAACTTTAGGTGCCACGGAAAAAAGTAAAAACACCGTTGGAGAAACTTTGGCAAAACTACAAGGAAGCAGTTGGATTGGTTTCACTCATGTCATCATTAAGCCCACAGAGGTCATGTTAGCAAATTACGTGTTGGCATTTTTGGATAGAACTTTGGTAATGAAGTTGCATACGTGACTACAAAGGGTTAAGCAGTAAAGAAAAGGCTGGATTTACCCATGTGGTGCAGCAAAAGGACGCCTGAAGTCGAATTGGGCCATTTCAGGTAAAGCGCAAAATGAAGGGAAAATAGTGTCTTTGCAAGGGCAGGAGTTGTGTTATTTCTGGACGTAAAATATGCGTTTTGGTTGAAACATACTGCAAATGTGCTTGGCGCGCAGATGAAGTCTGGATCCATCATGGCAGAGTCACCCTGAGCCAAAGTTTTGATGCCGAGTCGAAGTGGGGCGTTTCTGGTGCATGTCATATCCCGCGCCCGACTGGCAGTCGGCGCCGTGCACGCCCGACGGGGGGGGGGGACGGTTAACCCCCCGGCTCGTGAACGGTTGGTCGCACGATAAGCACACCGTTGGGAAGTTCGTGACGAGTAGAGCTCGAAATCGGCCTCTTTTACTTTTGGATAATATGTAAGTCATTTACGCCCTATATATTTTTTCTCATAGCCGTGAACTACATGAAACTTAGAAACGGGATCTCAAGGCTGGGATTAATTCCTCAGAGGCCGATACAGAACTGATTTTACTGATTTGTTTAATATATAAACGGAAACTTCTTACCTCGAAGTTTCTTGCCTCGAAGACACGGCGATATTGGCGCTGTTGAGCGGTGGGAGCCGGTGCCGAACGCGGGATGGAATTAACGAGAACTAATTTTAGTGTCCCGTTATTTTCGCGACATGAGTTTTGCGATGCGGTGTGTCATGGTGGCAGTTGTTCCTGTGGTGGTCTTCCGTGCGTAACTTTTGAAACAGTTCAGGAGTTATCAGTCTACACAATTGGCGGAGCTTTATTCGGGAAAGCCTGATTCTGTCCAGAACATGCAATTTTTGAAACTTTTTGAGCTTCTTGATATCATTCGCAGCTGTAAGAGCCAATTCTGTCGTTTTCTATCCGTTCCAAGTCCTTCGTCACCGATTTTGATGACGGCGCACTTTGGCTCGTAACATTTGTTGGTGACCTGACCCCAGGTCAGTGATTGGAGATCATCGATACTTTGTCCAATGACGGCTATTGGATGTCTGCGCCATCTCACAGTCAAAATGTTCTAAAAAAATTCAGTCAGTTTCCGACGAATTGACGACATGTCTCAAAAATGGGTTGACCTTAGGTCAGTGAGCCGGATGTCCCGAAAAACCGTGATAGCGGATTTGTTGCGACTATCAAGATCTCTAATCCCTGAAAAATTTTATTATGATGTCTTGTTTTCCGAACAAGTTACAGAGAGCCAAGTTTTTTTGAACATAGGCCCACTTGACCTGACGTAGGTGAGACACCTGACTCGATCTGAGGTCAAAACTGACGCAAGACGCAAAATGATCAAGCTGAAGGTACACGAAATTTTGTGCCGCTACGTTCGCTCGTTCTCTCGAAATGTTGGAAAAACCGCCGGGGCTCGGTCAACCCCCCAGTCGGGGCCGGGATATCATTTGCCGCACTACCATCGATGAGACGCGACGCATCATGAACTTGTACAACATCGTCTCATCCAATATGCGTTCGACATCAGCACATCCAAGATCCAAATGTTTTTTTTTTCACGACGCAGCCACCAAGCGGTGGGTACGACCGCATATAAAAACCTGGTATTTTATGAGAAGTTGTTGTGTAGAATCTGTTTTAATTCTGTGGGCCAAAAGAGGGCGAAAGCAACATAAACCATACAGAAAGGAGATCTTATCATTTGGGGCAATGCAAAGCGTATTCACTTAGAAAACAAGAAGCACATTTGGAAATGTGAAATCAGCTCAGTCTAGTTCAAATGGGATTAGGTTGCCCGCGGCAAGTAAGTTCTTATCATATATTAGTGCTTCCAAAGCACATATGACAACAGATAGACATTCGAAGCCTACAAAACGGTCAGATATATGCGGTTGCGGTCCTGAAAATTCGGTATAAGCTTGGTCGACCGAAGATCACAAGTTACGAGCTAAAATCACGAATGCAAAGAACGTAACAAGGGTCAGAACGTACATTCTAAGTTTAAATGCGGCGAACCAGACCCAGTCTCAGTAGCGAACTTAAAAAAAAAACAAAAGTGTAGCTGACATAAGGTCATTGAGTAAGGTCATTGACCGTCACATTCCAGAAAAACTCGAGATAGCAGAATTCTTACATCTATCATGTTATCGCGGGTTTCATGTTATCGATGCCATTTCGCAAAATGTTACGCTGCTTTACTTTTTTGGGAGCACTTTCCTACTTCCTACAGGCACATTGTGTTAAAAGGTTGTATAAAAAGGTGCCTCAAGGTTTCCCTGCGCCCCTGCGTTGTTTGGCTATCGTCGAGACCTTGGAGAGGATTGTCATAAGCCTCCGGCCCGGCAAAGGCTAAGCATGATACGTGACGGTATCAGCCGCCTGCAGTTCACATATGACGCTGTTATTTTTGTATTTTTGGCGCTTCGTGACTCTTAAGTAGGTGATTAAGGCGTGACTTAAGACGTGACTCTTTATCACATCTGATTGTTTTCCTGGTCTGAGGTGGAACAGTGCGTATTCAGTTTAATAGGAATGTTCCACCTGTAACGCGTATTGAATTGACAAAGCCAAGATGAAGTTTGTAGTATTATAATCTATTTGTTTAAATCTCAGAGCTGTTTCCGTCAAATTTCCCTTGTGTCCTATTCAGCCGTGTCTCGTAATCGGCCGTTTAATGATGTCACTAGCAAACATACCGTTGAACGGAAGCAAAAGATCCGTAGTGCTTCATCATCAGTGCTGGTGCCGTTATAATGCGGTTTTAATTGTATTTTTTCGCGCTTCCAGGTATTTCTCAGGGGACTGAGCACTGAAAATGTGATCAGCGGCATTTCTCGGACGAGCCAAATCCGTGTCTGAGAAACTCACCAAGGTGGGGAATTCCGTTAATCCATTACGTCCCGTTGTCCTCAGGTGGAGCAGTTCGTGCTGACCTCGCCGCACGACAACGTCAGCTGGCAGATGATGGACGAAATGATCGACAACGCGGAGCGGTTCTGCCAGGCGCTGCACATCCCGTACCGCGTGGTCAACATCGTCACCGGCGAGCTCAACAACGCGGCCAGCAAGAAGCTGGACCTGGAGGCGTGGTTTCCGGGCAGCGGCGCCTTCCGCGAGCTGGTCTCGTGCAGCAACTGCACCGACTACCAGGCGCGCCGACTGCGGGTCCGCTACGGCCAGACAAAGAAGATGGGTGACAAGGTGAGCCGCTGCCGCTGCCGGCCGGGGAACGGGTTATTGCATGGGCCGGGTTATGCCGGGGCCGCCGGTGGAGTGCGGAGCCGGCAGATGTTCTGTGTAGAGGAGGGCCGTTCCATGTCGTCCTCTGCCGTACATCCGTGCTGGTGTTTTGCCAGGCTGCACGTCCGGTTCCGGGTATCCGGTGGAAATTCAATGAGCTGCTTGTTCTGTGAAGGCCAATAATTTGACCTTCCTGCTGTTGCTTAATCCCCTCACGTCGATGTTGGGAAAACCAGGTCTTCTTTAAAATAATCCACTGTGTTCAGTAATGTGGGTCCTCTGAACCCGATGTGATCTTCTTCCCAGTGGCGGAGTGCTGACATGGCTAGACCCCGGTTAAGCCCACAATTGCCGTGTCACGCGCAGGTGGAGTTTGTGCACATGCTGAACGCGACCATGTGCGCCACGACGCGGGTCATCTGTGCCCTGCTGGAGCTCGGCCAGACGGAGACTGGGGTCACCGTGCCCGAGCCGCTGCGGCCCTTCATGCCCGAAAGTGAGTGGTGCTATTCTGGACCTGGCCAGCAAGTGGTTTGTGTGTGTGTGTGTGTGTGTGTGTTGAACTGAATTAGCGGTTTTTATGTGGGAATGGAGAGGAAGGAATTAAGTTTTCGGGGACAGGCGAAGAGAATGAGACATGCCATTACGATATGTTATTAATGGAAGTTAACCAGTTTCATTAGGAGCCTGTCAGATATTTTGTTCGGTCTTGAGGTCGAGACGATTTTCATGCTGGCTTCCAGCTGTGTTGGGCAGACTTACCGTCGCATCGATTATGTTCACTTGTTTTTGTATGATTTCAATATGTTGCGCGTATTCGGCCGTCATGTTTCTGGATCTCGGCGGTGTTCTCATCGTGGACCTGTTGTCCGGTTCGCAGAATATCGGGAGGAGATTCCGTTCGTGAAGCCGGCGCCCATCGACCAGGAGGAGTCGAAGAAGACAAAAAAGCAAAAGGAAGGCATGAAGAAGGGCAAAACAGAACAATAGCACAAAGAAAGAAATATTTAGATGCGTTTCAATTCGACGGTCATGCCTGTTGTTAGACGGGTTTTTCGGAAATATTTGGGGTTTTCGTGATCTGTTCTGTTGTTGATGGCTCCGGGACGAGGATTTTGGGGGTCTACTGTATGATTTTTTCGCTGTCGGACGACGTCCTCCATTGGTTTTACACGCGTGTTTCGGTATTCAGCGGTCTTTCGCATCAGCGTGGGTGCTTTCGTCATACAGGATGGCTTGCTTGGTTAGAAACATGGAAATTTGTCAATACACCGGACCAACCTTGTGATCTGAGCGTCGACTGAAAATCTGCTCGGGACTGAATCAGCAGCTGAGAGAGTGCTCTTCCTCGCATCAGTTTGCGGCTATCGTAGCCTGGAAGCCTCGGACAAAACTGTTTCTCCTGGAGAGGCACGCTGGGAGCAGATGATCCGCAGACCATCTCCCCCTCGGCGCTGTACCGCCTGAATCGCTCCGTCTGGGGCCGCGGCGCACCACGCGCCGTACCGCTGTCCCTGTCGCTGGGCCTTCTGGCGTGTGTGCGTCAGGCGCCTGTCGACGAACGGCAGGCGCCGTACTATGCACGTATTCACGTCGCACTCGCCCCCGCGTGCGATGGACAGTTCCGAATGTCACAGTGCGTAATGAGGATGCGAAACCCTGTAAGGACTTTGGGCCCACCGACGGCTTTGGTCCACCGTGAGAGCAGGAAGACGCCATACTCGCGCATGATGGCAAGTCGCAGTGCATTTGTCTCCAAACTGAAGCCTATATCTCGAAATGCTTCTTGGTACATTTATGTTCGTTTGTTGATTTTCACAATGCAAGCAGATGCTCATGGATCCATTTCAGTGTTAGAAACACGGGATTACCAGTTAAAACGCCACACGCAACCACTACATTGTTCGATGTAATTTCCGAGCCGTTCAGAAGTGACGTGGAAAAAAAAACATTTTTAAGATCGAAAACGAAAACATGATCCCGGCAAATTAATATCAATTGCCCGTCCTCTCCTCCCAGAATGTCAGTGGTAAGTACGGGAATATTGTGGTGTAATTAAAAAAAAAACTATTTTGTATGCAGAAGAGTCGGATCAAATCCAGTGAAACAGGTACATCATCCGCCACGACGCGACAACAGCTGCGCCAGCACCAGCATTTTCTCCTGCCAACAAGACCGGCGTCCTGCTGCGATTTTGACTTCGTTGTCGCCTGCAGTCCACCGCCGCCTCCCGCCCTGTACGACCGCAACCACAGACTGGTCACCTGAGCCGTGTCCCGGTACTGACTGGAGACTCACCGTCTCAACCACAGACTGGTCACCTGAGCCGTGTCCCGGTACTGACTGGAGACTCACCGTCTCAACCACAGACTGGTCACCTGAGCCGTGTCCCGGTACTGACTGGAGACTCACCGTCTCAACCACAGACTGGTCACCTGAGCCGTGTCCCGGTACTGACTGGAGACTCACCGTCTCAACCACAGACTGGTCACCTGAGCCGTGTCCCGGTACTGACTGGAGACTCACCGTCTCAACCACAGACTGGTCACCTGAGCCGTGTCCCGGTACTGACTGGAGACTCACCGTCTCAACCACAGACTGGTCACCTGAGCCGTGTCCCGGTACTGACTGGACTGACTGGAGACTCACCGTCTTCTGAGGATGGAATGGGGAAAGTGATGCGCTTGACGTCCCCTGTCTACTTCAACCAACCGCTCGATTTGGGTGATTCGAACGGCACTCGACGGCACCGGATCGTGCGGTCGAATGACGTATGCATTTCTTACATTTTGTCCACTGATGACGTCATAGGCCGACTCAAACGCCAAACCGACACCTTTCTCTAATCACCTTATACAAGCAGACCAAAACTGACTTGCATGGCAGCGTGTCTCAGATAGCTTGGCTTCATGTGGCAAGCGCTTTTCGACCCCAGACCACGAAAGGTCAGGGTCACAGGCCAGGTCAGACCTGAAGTCCATTCTATCGGCGCGTGTTATACGCGTTTCCTGGCCCCTTTGTTCCGGATGTTCTACGAAGGACACGCGAGGAGCTCTGTGCACACGTCAGTTTAAATTGGCTCCGATTGTCATGCACAGGCAACATTGCAGCACTAGAATTTCGAAATCGCAGCATCACGAGCATGCGATACTACGCGTCTCTGGTGACGTCCGTCTGGCTCCTCTGATCGACGCTGCAAGCCAGTTTGGCTCATTTTGCACATTTTCACAGAATGGTCCATGGCGTTGCAAGGGTCAGTATATCAGTATCAGTATCAGGTCAGTACGCCGGTCATCCGGAACGTCGAAAGGGCATTTAAAGGTTATTTGCTAAACTGAAATCTGCATAAAACCGTTCAAAGATAAAACTCGTATTGGTTCAATAACCTGCTGGGTAATGTAATAAAAAAACGCTACTTCTGTCTCTAAGAAGAAACGGTTTTCCCCTTCATTTTCGGCTTTGTTTGAGATTTGAACACCAAGGTCATTTTCTGTTCTACATACATAAATCATACATTTTTCACTATTAATTCTTTTGGAGCCACGTACAGGCCTTGGCTGAAACCTTGTCCACCTAAGATATCAACAGCCTTTTTAGTCTATTGGGTCTGAGATAACTTCTGGTGACCCTCATCCGACCTTACTGGAAAAACCTGCCTTCTTTCAGGTTCACCAAGGGTTTTCCAACGATCTTTTTACTTTTTTTGTGGGAATTATAGTTCCCAAGGTCTTGGAGAGGAGGAGGGATAGTTCCCATGGATCTTCTCCCGCTCTCCAGGATGTCGGGAACTATAAGTCTCGCCAAAAAAGTAATAAGGCCATTGAAAAATCCTTAAAGTTGAATCCGGAGGCCGGGCCGGCGAGGGTTAAAAACCCGATACAAAGCGACATTTCTGTGATGATACATTTTCATGACCTGGAAGCTGGGCACACTGCAAACACACAGCGCACTGTTCCCTGTAAGATCGATACACCCCGAACACCCACTAGTCACCGATTTTGATGGAAATACAGGGGGTTATCTGGGGCGCAGAAGCCGAATCTGATAATTTCAGCTCAATCACGTCAAGGGGTCAAAATTTATAGCCTGCGGCAATTTGAACTTTGCTCTTGTCAGGGACTGTTAAAAAATGCGCTTTTCTCCACCATCAAAAGTCGCAAACTTATAAACCCATATATTTTCTGACTCCTTATGGAACGGGCAGTCCGATTCAGGTACTTATATGACCATAGATCACGATTCCAGAAAGCAGCCCCGTGACCTTATTTCAGAGGTCACAAGATGACCTTTGACGGGGGCGAAAGCAATTATTTTTATTTCGTCAATATAAAGCCTCAGGTATCTTCTCCACATCCCATTCATAAAAACTTTGGGTACGAATCATCTTCAATCTCAAATCTTGCGTGATAGTAGGTCATGTTTGAGCTAAAATCGGCTCATTTCATGACTGTTGAGCGTATATTGTTATGGGCTTAAAACGGAGGGTAACAGGAGCGATGACGCACTGAATGGAATAAATGACGTAGTATTTGATGATAAACAGAACATATACCGAGGTTTCAACATCCACTGTAGCGCTGGAAAGGGGCTAAAAGCGCTAAATACCATAACTAAGACCTCTTCAGTTTCCGCGCGCGAAACCGTCAAGTTCTTCGGAGCCTCTATGTACATGGTGAAGAAAAGCAGAAAACCCAAGCAAATTTACGGCATATGCACCCCTGATAAGCAAAGGTAAAGTAATAAGCGAGGAGGAAAAGCATAAAGTAGGAGCATTCTATTAACAAGACTACATCAGTCGCGTCTGCCCAGGTACGCGAGACTATGTCATTTAAAAACAGTGAAAGCGTAATGGTAAAGAGTCAAAAACATCTGATACTGGGCAGCCTGCGAGGGATCTACTTGGTGTTCAAAGACGACTCCTCGAATCCCCGGGTCGGTTTTCAACGTTCGCGAAACTGCTACCCAGAAACTGCGTGCTCGCTGGAAGCATTTGTTTCCTCGCTGGAAGCAGAGGAACTCACTGTGTTTGCATATGCACCCGTCATCACAACCCCAAGCTTCAGCTGGCTGCGCTTGGGGAAAGAGTTCTTCTGACTTCTGACCAACAAAGATCTGATGCGGCGCGCTGTCTGTGACGTCAGCGCCAGAGCGCGCATGACTGGCGAGTGTGAGCGGTGTCTAGGAGAGCAAGGGGTTCACGAGAATCTCTAGTCTCTGGAGAGTGTTCAGGCTGCACCTGATGAGACCAGTTATCAGCAGTGGATTTCAACGGACCGCTGCACCCTGAAAACAAAAGTAGAACTGCTGAACGAATACCTCACCTCATTGAGCCGCATGTTCTCCTGATTACCCATCATTATGAGACTGATCGTCAAGCTGCATATTTCAAGAAGCTTAAGGAATCAGTCTCTGAGCATGAGGCTGTGCTGGCTGGAGACTTTTCTGAAAACTATTCCTTTATAGTTCAGGACTCGGCCCAAGGATTTCATTGGGATAGTTCACGGCGCACAGGACACTTTCGTCCTTTACTGCTCACAAAAACCGGAAAGCTTCTGCTTCATATCAGACTATCTTAAGCATTCAGATGTCCTCGCTCAAGCGTTCCTGTCTCAGCTTTTTCCCTTAATCATCTCAGGGCACCCTGGCCTTCGCAAAATACACTTACTTCCCCAATGGATGAGCAGGGTAATACAAAAACAAATACAACTTCATCGACCTGTGCCATCATCAAGAGCACTATGCCATCGCAAGCGAGTGGAACTTTTTTGCCACATCTCACGGTAAAAACGCATGCGCAGGGGCGTCGATTTGTATTCTTTTGAGAGGGTTCTGGCCCACCCAATGTTGATTTGGGCCCACCTAATGTTGGTTTGGGCCCACCCAATATTTTCTGCCGCCTTTAAAGGGAAATGAGTGATAGTGGCGGAAAAACGGCCGCAATAGACAAGAAATACGCAGAAAGTAAAGAATAAAGTCTAGAGCGATGTATCTATCTATATATCGTTTATATATATATATGTATATATATATATATATGTATATATATTTGCACATATATGTATATATATTTGCATATATATTTGCATATATATGTATATATATTTGCATATATATGTATATATATTTGCATATATATATATATATGTACGTATACACAAGGGAATAAGTGCAATTTCTATCTGATCAATAGTAACAAAAAAACTCATAAATTTCTGTTGGGCAAAATAAAGTGGGCCAAATCCGTTGAGAAACTCACATTTGGGGAGGTTAGATTGTCGGACCCTCGGCCCGCCCCCCCCCCCCATCATTTACAGAAATCGACGCCTCTGCGCCTGCGATGGCATAGGTGGCACAGTGAAACGGCCACAGGGCCTGACACGAGTGACCTCTGGTCAGATTCTGACGAGTGCTGACATGTACAAGTACTGCGTAGAGAACATCTGCGATAGCATCAGATTCTTCCATGTCACCCTACCTGACGTTCAGAACGTGGATGAAAGGCTTAAAGAGAGAAATATCGCAAGTTTAAGAAAGAAAGAAGTTTAAGTTTAAGTAAGAACAAAAAAAATATCACAAGTTTATGCCAGTAGGTGATAGCAACGTACAGGTCTACTGTATGTCCGAGGACAAAGTAGGACATGGGGCCACAGGGCACAGGTCAGATGAAATGTGTGATAAAGAAATAAGCATTCTTTAAAGGTTACCGGTCTGCTCAAGTTAGCACATTTGCATGCATCGCGGGAGCATGGTGCACCTTGTATGTACATAGTGCTCTGTACGCCACTGGCCACGCTGTCTTCTGTGTTTCGTTGTTGTAAAGAAAACGGAACTTACCCAATGTCCGTCGGTGGCACAAAGACTCTCAAATGCTTGTCTGCGAAAAGCAGTTGAACTTTTCGCTATGTGTGCGCGCCGGTACACTGTCCTAAGGAAGAAATATATTGTAGACGACCAAAGGCTCTGTGTGCCTGCATTTTCGCAAGACCTATGAGTTGTGGGAAGGAATTAAACGTTACAGCCATTTTTCCTCACCACAGAGGGTGTGCAATCCACAGTTCAGGCTCTGTTTATTGAGAACTATGCAATTTATTCCAAACAAGACGTCCGTCCCATTATTACCGTCCGTTTTTATACCGTTAACGGTATACGCTCAATAGTCATGAAATGAGGCGATTTTAGCTCAAACTGGCCTACTATCACGCAAGATTTGAGGTTGAAGAAGATTCGTACCCGAAGTTTTTATGAATGGGATGTGGAGAAGATACCTGAGGCTTTATATTGACGAAATAAAAATATTTACTTTCCCCCGCCAAAGGTCATCTTGTGACCTTTGACCTAAGGTCACGGGATCATTTTCTGGAATCGTGACCTTAGGCCATATAAGTATCTGAATCGGACTGCTCGTCCATAAGGAGTGAGAAAATACATGAGTTTATTAGTTTACGACTTTTGATGGTGGAGAAAAGCGCATTTTTTAACAGTCCCTGTCAAGAGCAAAGTTCAAATTGCCGCAGGCTATATCTTTTGACCCCTTAAACTGACCGGGCTGAAATTGTCAGATTCGAATTCTGCACCTCAGATGACCTAGCATAGCAATTTTGAACGAAATCCGTGATTCGAGGATGTTCAAATTGGCCCTGGGTGTGTCGATCTTACACAGAATTGCCCAGCTGTATGATAGATATCTGAAATAGTCTATACTAAAATATGCTTTGTATGTACAACAAACGTCCATGAACAATCTAGCATGGAGTAAAGGGTGTTCCACAGTGAACTCTCAGCTTGCGCTGAAATGTGGAAAAAGCCAGCCACTATGCAATCCAAAATCGTTGGCACCCCTAAACTGAACGTGGAATTACAGAAAACGACAAGGTTGACGACGCCTTTCGACGTGGTTTAATTTTATCTCGTTTCCATTTTTCACGAGAAGGTCTGGTACTCATGAAGTTTGACTGGAGAAGTCCAGGCGACTTGAGAGAGCGACGCAAATAATCAAAACTCTGTGCGAGTGAAACGGAAGGCTCGCTTACGGCAAAATGTGAAAACTAAATGTACGTTTCGCCACCCTCGGATAATGTTGTAGTAATGCTCACAGTATAGCCCAGTCCTGCACTGGAGAGACGCGTAGTATGTACCGGCGTGGTAACTAAGGTAAGAGGCCAAATATCTGCAACCTGGAACACTAAAGTTAACAAAACTTCCATAGAAGAACACAAAAGCGCAAATTAAAACTTAAAAAAGAGCCCAAGACTCGACGCTTATTATTATGGCTGGAGGTCATGAGGGAAGGGTCTGGAATGCCCCTGTTTTTAAGACATTATAACATTGCGCCCACGATACTGACCTGACCCCCAATATCAGTTGGAAACCTCTAGCCCGCTGTTTAGGGTTACGTATCCGTGGTCTCCAGAGCTGGATCGTGACGACCGACACAGTGACGACTGAAGGTTTTACTGCGGCCGTGTTACTAATGCCGCCGTGCCAAGAGATCGGCGGGTTGATATAACGCTAGGATTACACGAATCGATTGTGAAGGCGATTAAGATCAACATGATGGCTGTGAAGATGACTAGACACAAACAAGATGGAAGCCATCAAAAGGCACACAGAAAGGTATACGCAGTTAAATCATGGTGCTGTGATGCCGCCCTTCAGAAAAAGAATACGTGGACCTGCCTGGAAACTTGACTGGCAGGTTTCCTTCCCACTTGGCGGGAAAATCCGGGATGGGGGAGGGGGGAGGATGTCAGTCGCATTGCTGAGGTTTCCCGCAGACGACCATGACGAGGATGCGTGAGCACTAGACTGCCTTGTAATTATGAATACATAAATCAGAATGGTGACATCACGAGTGCTTCGTTACGTTACCACACCGCCATCGCTTGCAGTGTTAGATGGCCTCCAGGAAAAACAACTGCATCATTCAGGTAACAGAAACTCCTAGCTCGATGACCGGTGTTCCCAGTACCAACGGAAACGTTCGTTAACTGATTCCATAACGGTAAATTAAAAAATGCTACCGCGTATGTGACGCTTTTAAGTTGAAACTTTCTGCCCACACTTTGGAAAGCACGAGTTGCACAAACCTCATGCCCATCCTCATGTCTTCATGTGCATCGGAACTGACGTTCTTAAAAAACGCAGGCTGCTTTTTATTTCGTTGAAAATCAGCTGTTCTCCATAAAACGCTTCTTCTATTGTTGTTATATTGTTATATTAGATATGGCGATGATTTTAGATCCGTCGAGTTACGTGTTAATTTTAGAAGAAACATCCAGTGATCTGTCACGGCGGCTGATGATAACTCGCCCTGCATTTGCCTTGTCTTGGCTCGGCAGACGAAGCCGACGTCCAAAAGTTTGTACAATAGCCATGTGTTTTGTATAGATGTACCATAATACGAAATTTTAAGGAAGGGAAGTAAAGGTCAGTTACGAATACAAAATTTGGATAAATATGAAATGAATCTATGGTATTTTGAGGTTTTGGCACGCAGAGCTCACTGGTGACTGGACTAACTGACGCAGGAGGCACAAAAGTATAATGCAATAGTCGGGTGCATAGCCTGTGAAACGGCAATCAAAGAAATGACGCAGTTTTCTGAACCAGTCGGCTCAGCCTCCATTTGAAACCCTCTTGCCACGGCAGGAGTTTTCGGGCGTCTCGGGCAGGCACCGGAACTGGGTGCACTAATGACGTTAATCAGGTTTATCTTCCGGAAGTGCCGTCCCTACATTTTTCCTCGCAAACGGCACGAAAACCCCAGGCGACGTTCCAGGGGGCGGAGAGTCAGGCTGACTGCAGTAGGAGATAACGTGACGCGCGAGGAAATCCCGTGCGGTCGCCGGCCTGCCAGCCCACCACGCGGCCGGACACGCCGGGGAGGGAGCTCTCATATAAGGTGGTCCTGGCCGCCGGGGATCAGCATCAGCTCAGCTCTCAGCGATTCAAGTCGTCCATACGGTCAATCAGCCAGCTCCGTCCACCGTCAGCCGCTCAGCATGAAGGTGTCACAGGTGCGATTCCCATTGGTTTTCCTTGCTACTTGAACGTTTACCGAGTACGTAGTGTGTTATTTGTATCCTTCTGTCTACGACAGCATGTCGGGCAAGTATCGCGCTGGGCCCTGAAGACTGAAAAAGGCCCTGTTGGTCCAGATTTTAGTTTTATCTTCGACCAATGGTATCCAATCACGAACCGTAAACTTCAGAATTCGTTGATTTTGGCAGTAAGGTTGTCTTCATGTAATGCGCGTTCGTGCGGGCAGTTTTCGATGAGGTCCAGTTCATTGCCGACGGTCCCATTTCCACTGACGTAGCTGCAGGATTCAGTCGATAATGCACCTGTCTGTCAGGTTTTCCTGGTGGCGATGTGTGCCGCCGCCGCCGCCGCCGCCAGCACGGCCTGCAACTGTCGGCAGTCAGCCGGCTGTCGTCAGCCGTTCCGGCACTTCTCCGGCCAGCCGGTCCTCTGTCGGCTGGGCCGCGGCCAGACCGGGGTCTGCTGCCGAGACCGGGCCAGCACCGGCATCCTGCAGCCGGCGCGGGCCTCGCAGGCCGGCCTGACGCCTGCCGTCGTCGTGCCGGCCAGCTCGCCGCCGCCGCCGCCGCCGCAGAGAGCGCAGGCTGCACTGCGGCCGGCTATGACGCCCAACGACCTGCTGAACCTGCAGTTCCGCTCGAACCTGGGCATGCGTGCCAACTTCGAACAGCAGCAGCAGGCCAGGCAGACGGTGCTCGGTCTGGAGGCGCTGGCCGCTGCTCGGGGGGCGCCAGCCGCCCTGAGGGGCTGAGCCGGCCGCCAGACGTCTCGCGTCCGCCTCTCCGGGCCCAGTGAACAAGACCCCCTGACCGGCGACCCGGTGTCAGCTGCTGCAGCCCGAGGAGTTGCCGAGGATTCTTCGACAGAGCCGTTGTAATGAAGCTCTTCAGCCGGGCCGAGCCCCAACGGTCGTCTCGGAGTACCCGTCGGCAGCACAGTTGCTCAGGCGAGCTCTGGTGCACCCGCACCGACAGTGATCATCCACACGTGACCGCGAGGTACTCGGCATATATCAAGAACATGGACTGATAATGCTACTGAACAAAGTTACCACAGTGTGATGTAAACGCCTCCAGTCGCACTGCGTCAGCGCGTAGGCCATCGGAAGTCCCCTTGTGTGTCCAAATAAATCTGCTGATCTGTGGCGAGCGTTTACTTTCCAGCCCTTGAGGGGAAAAGAACCCCAGAAGCTAACGCTCTCCATATGTCTAGGTGCTTTGGATGTGATGGGTACAATGATGGCCAGATCCCCCGCCGATTCTAGGACCTTGCAAAGTGCAGAATGGTTTTGGCAATATATGACTTATCGTCTGAAGGCTGCAGAGAGATAACAATATGGCCAAAATTTCTGTTGCATTTCAGCACCAATTGCCACAGGAAAAATATCGTCTCCAAACCATTGCCAGCTGTTTTGGCTCAAGAACAAGAAGTGACGTTAAGCGAGATGCAGCTCGCATAACGTCTGTCGGCCCTCGCATCCAGACGTCACGTCTGGGTGCGAGGACCGACAGCGGAGATCCATGAGGCCCTACTTAACCGCAGAGAGAACCGACTGTCTGAACCATGACTCCGTGTGAGAGCCAGAACTCTGGGTCAACAGAATGGCACATCCTTAAAATCGGTGACGGAGATAGAAACGATGTGCGCGACAAGGCATCGTTCACGGCAGGACAAGAAGCCATGCGAGTTCCAGGTTTGAAACGAATTGCAGTCTGCGCAAGCTTTCTGGTTTCCCCAAACATATGATTATGAATGATTCCCGCAGTTGATGAAATGGAAAAAAATTATTTGCCATTGCATGATAAAAAACGACTGCATGCTTACTGCATTGTTGATTTACTTATTTACGTCGTGGAACCATCCTCCAAAACATGATCGAGGTCACAAGGGCTATTCTCGATCCCGAGCCATCACACGTGAAGGGTACAAGAGGTAACAGATACACACACACACACACACACACACAGCACATTCGTTTCAGGTGTCAAGTGAGCTTCGTAAAGAAATGTCAGAAAAGAAGGTTGCAGCCTTCTTTTCCGACATTTTTACAACGTACAAATGTACAAACGTACAAACGTACGTTTGTTCATTTGTACGTTAGTTTGTAGGATGTGTCAACAACGTGCTGCTCCAGCTGGCGCCCGGCCAGTTCAAAAGGCATACCAGCGACGTGTGGTGGCAATGTGTTGAACAACGAGGCGGCGTGGTATACGAACTGTCTCTTTCCAGCCATCGAACCACGGATGCGAGACAGGCTGAGCAGGCGGCCCTTCCTGGTATGTCTTACGAAAGGGTGGACCCTTTCGCTGTTCAGACAAAACGATGCAGCATGGTGCTCTGGTTCGCCTGTACACCGGATCTTATGAGGTAAGGTCAGCGTCCGGTGCTTAAACATGCACTGGGGAGGAAGCCAGTTCAGGTTTTCCCGCACGGCCACACGTGTTGTGCACGTGATGTGCACATGTTTTCTTTTGCCAGATATTACGCGCGCAGCGAAACCAAGAATTTTCTGCGTGGCAGCCATGTTTTTGGCCGAACCGTTCCCATAAACTGGGAAGCAACACCGGACGTGAGAGAAAACCAGGACAGAAACAATGACGGGAAGTATACCGGAGGGGAGACAGTGACGCAGGTGGGAAATGCCAGTAAAAATTTTGAAACACTTCTGTGAAAATTTAGAGACATGAGAGTCCCAAGAAAGAAAAAGATCAAAAGTGACTCCAAGATTTTGAACTTCAGTAACAGGATTACAAGAGTATTCCGGAACTTTACAGAAAATGGAGGAAGGTTTCGCATATTTTGACGAGTTCCCAAGAACTCCCGAATTTTGATTCGTTGACCTTGAGACCATTTGAGCCAAAACACTCATCAAAGATTGCATTACTTATTATTACTCAGCTTAAATTGCAGGAAATAGACGTCTATTAAAGCGTGATTATTCTTTATGGAAGAATGGCGAATACAGCTAATTGTTTCATTCAGGTATTTGAAACGTTTGGAACTTAGGTCGCCACACGCTGGGACTTGACAATTCGGCACTTTCATTCGGTCGATCCACCTCTGCAGCTTAGATTTTCTCGTCGATCGGAGCTGCGACCGGCCAAATATGGAGATCAGAGGACCGTCTGCTTGGTCAAATTCGGCAGCCACGATCGGACTTTTGGCGTAAAAATTGGGTTTGCCTGAAAATTAGCGCGTAAGAAGTTTTTGAGACACTGATGCTAAATACGTCATTCAGTACCAACTAAGTTCACGCCTCTTTATTAACGTTCGTTCTTTTCCTTCCAATTCCTTTTCTTTTTACATTTTTTGCATACACAGAAAAACACAATATAATATACGTTGTAATGATGAACGCAACTGCGTGATATACTGCAGTCAAATAAAATACCATCAGTTGCAAAGCTCTTTAATTCTGCGCATCGTCTTTGACAAACATTCAGGTATCTTGTCATAATGTGGTCCCAGAAACATTTTAAAACTTGGACAATTTTCAATAAGTCATCTTTGCAAATCATCACCCTTTTTACTATCCATGCCAAATCGCAAAGAAATCAAAATTTACGAAACTGCACGATACAATCGTCTGCGAACAAACGACTGCGCCGGAGACTATCAGCAATTCGAAAAACGAGCTCGTAGGAGTTCAGTGTTCGTAACACACAAACACTGCTTCCATTTGATGCAAACATCACTTAATTTCACGCACCGCAATCGAGTGATTACCTAAGCCTCACCCTGCTGGGTGCTGTTGACAGCCCCCACCAATGTTTTTTGAACATTGTGATAGAACGAACAAACGAAACGCCAAGAATTTTTGTGCCTTTTCTTGGTCCTTTCTGCACCTTGTACACAATTTTTGACCTCAGGTCATGTCAGATCTCCTACGACGTCAGCTCTAGTAAATTTTTGTCCGGCGTCTTTTTGCGGGCCCCAAGTGTGTTGGGCGGGCTTCTGGCATGGAAAAAGCCCCTAAGACTGCCAGTGAGACCCCTGAAGCGCCAACAAAGGCCCCTTTTACGGTTACAGGAGCCCTAAGATTGCCAGGTATAGTATATAAGACATGAAATATCCCATGTAACAGAAGACCCTGATACGGCCATGGAGACCATCGACGACTTTCAGAATGCCCATAACACAGCACAGGACCCCTAAAATCGCTAAAAGGTCGCTTGTAACTGCCAAAGGTCCCCTGAGGCGGCAATAATGTTTCCAGGAGACGATAAGAGGGGCACCCAGGACAACATGCGGTTCACTTACATTATTAGAGAGGGGCCTTTGGGACTGCTAACTGGAAGTCTCTAGCAATAGGCGTCACTGAGACGACCAGAGGGGCCCCTGAAACTACCTATCCTTGAGACGTCCAGAGAGTTCCTGAAACGGCCAGATGACCTAGAAGATTGCCAGAGACGCCTCTGTCACGACAGGGAGACTTATAGAGGGTCCTTGTTAATGCTTAAGGGACTCCTTAGGCGACAAAAACGTTTCAGGGGCGACAGGGGGAACACCGAGGTGGCCAAAGCGCCCCTGAAACTGACCGATGGGTCACTGAAACTGTCCAAGGTGCCCCTGAAACAGCTAAAGGAGCGCTTAAGACATCCTGAGAGACATATGAAACTATGAAAGGGAACCTAAGACCACTAGAGGATTCTGACACGGCGGACGGCCCGAGACCACCAAAAGTGCCCCTATAACTGCCAGAGGGAACCTAACCTAATCCAACCTAAGCTAGGAAAAACTACAAAGAGGGGCTCCTGGATCGTCCCTGATAAAAAATCTGAAAATTGTACGGGTACGGACGCGGGATTTCAAATGGAGGAACTGACCTAGCCGTCGGAAATCGCAACGTTTTTGTCGTCTTTCGGCCACATTACATCGAATACCTGCCCCTGGATATGCACGGATCCACGTTTTTCCGTTTGTAAAGAGCAAAAAATCGTGGAGGGACGGCCGGAAGGGGGGCCACGCGTTGACCTTTCGCCCCTCCCCTCGGCGAAATCCTGGATCCACCCCTGATTAACAGGCTGTGCAGGGCGGGAGATGCCTGGAATCATGCTCAACGCATTCGCGCTTCCAGCTGACACTTGGTACGCACATGAAATCAACGGAATTATAAAAACAGACCACAATGACTGGGGCCATGGTGGACCTACGCATGAGCGCTGAAAAAGCTAGGTCGCGAGCCAGGAAGTCGTGCTGTGCATGTTTACAAACACAGAACGTGTTGCTGATAACGTTCTCAACACTTATTTTCTGATAATGAGGTAGAAGCACATAAAATAAGAATGACCAGAAACTGCATCCTGAAATGATTCCTTAATGAGGCAAAATGCAGGTCGTCTGCTAACGTTCTGCTAACGTTCACTGGCCTGAGCCAGCTCAAACGGTTACACGACAGCTGACAACAAGACATAGTTTGATAGGACAAAGGGGAAATTCGCTGGGAAACGTTTCGAAACTCCGTAGGTTTAGAGCATTGAGATATGATGCTTACGAAAAGTTGACGTCTAAGACAGTCAGCTACAACTTGGTCAGTTCAGCTCACAACATGTGTTAATGGCGGAAAATTCCGTTTAGATGCGGTTTTTAATCCTCGACCAAACATCGTCGTAATGGTGCACGTCAATCTGGAGATATTTAGACGAATGCGAAAATGCTTTAAGCCCACAAAGGAAGAAATCGCAACACGAAGCGTCCATTAACGCTGAGCGTAGTTGCTGAAACGCAACTTTTCGACAGCACTTGCACATACAAATCACGCTACCGGTCAAAAGTACCAGCTGTAAGTTCTGTGCAGGTCCAGACACCATGTCGACATTTCCTCTAATGGAGTGCATTTGGACGCAATGGGGCTGCACTTTGAAAGCCTGGGGTTGCACCTACAATCCCCTGTACATATCCAGTTACATCGCTGTCTGCCAATGACCCAGTCAGCTGGTCGTCCGGCACGCCCTCTGCTGACCGCGGCGGCGGCGGCGGCGGCGGCGGCGGCTCGGGGCGAACGACCGGCCAGCGCCCCCCGGTGGTCAGCAGGTGGCGCTGGCGGCGGCCGCCGCACGTGGGGCGCCGGCCGGCCGCCAGTGGGCGTGCCAGCGTCGTCAGGAGCGGGGCGGGTCGACGCGTGGTGCGGGCGGCTGACCGCAGGCCCGCCATGGACGTGCTCGACATGGACGACGACCTGCTGGAGCTGGGCAGCGGCGACATGCGGGACATGTGGGACACGGCCAGCCTGCTGGAGACGGTGAGTCCTGCGCGGCCGGCCGGACTGGCGCCTTGCTGACGGTGGCCGGCTCGATACAACTGCTTTAACGCCAGCCCACACAATTTAGCGGCCTTTTCATAATGCCTCTGGGACCAGCACACGGTTTTGGGCTGCGAGATACCTCATTTGTATCTGTGACGAGGAAATCTTTCCGCTCAGCGTTATAGATGAGGTGACATTTACAGAACGTAACTGGCAAGCCTGCTCGCCTGACAATTTTTGCGATGGAATCGGTTTCGGCTTAAATCGGTTTCGGCCGAAAAACTGGAATCTGTCGCGACGGCCCTCGCGTGTTTCGCCGGCCGACGTCGAGGAAATGCTGAGCTGACGGTTGCATGCAAACTTTATCTGTTTGCATTCACATCAAGTCCACACTGTCTGATTGCACGTCATATTCCACGACCGCGTTGATCCCTGAGGACCGATTGTGTTGATACATGGTCGCTTGTCAGGTATGAGGACGTGAAGGCGTAGGGCTTCAGGGACAGTCCCGCGAGCCGGGGTGGGGCGGAAGCCCGGAAGACTGCCGTGGGGTTGCTGCATTATTTAGCACCTTCGACGAGTGTGAGAAACGGAGAGGCGCATTCTCATCAGCATTTGGGAACACACTGGATGTAGTACAAAGCACAGAGTTCGCTGGAGGCTACTGCGTCGCCAGCAACGCTGTAGTGGGAACGGTTAGGTTCCCATCCACTACGGGCTACCTCTTGATGGGGTGTTGCCACGTTCGGGATTTCCCCGGGGCGCTGAAGAACCGGTCCGCGGCGGTCAGACCCGCACTCGAGCCGGCGTCGGGCCCATTTTGTGCCGAGTCCCTCGCACATCGGACCAGCTAGCCGAATGGCGATGTGATTTTACCATGCTATCGGCTATCTGCCACCTGGAAGACTTAAGGACAAACTATTTCACCGCACAGTTTATTCATTAGCCTGGTATAGAAGACACAAATGCCAGTTTATAACGTAAGAGTTACATGTTTCTACGAAGCTTTAGATATATGCAGTCGCAAACTTCAGAAACTACATCTCTGTGGAGCCGGTCTTGACAGTCCACTAACTGCTCCTCTAACGGTCCATCACGGGCTCAGTACAAAGTAAGCCCAGCACGGCTTCAGAGTGAAGCGCTGGCGGCAACGTCGGGTGTTTTGCATGCCGAGCGCTGGCCGTCACACCACTCTCCACTGGTGGACGACGCCTCCACCTCTGCTTTCGGAAACTGGCGCAGGTGTGCTGCCCTGGTGGCCTTTGCACTCGTCCGTTCTGTGCAGTTCAGTTTGGTGATCATCATGGCAAAGGTTACGGTCCCCATGCACACATGTACACACACACAGGGGTATCAGCTGTAGCCGCAGGCGGCCAGTGATAAAGCACTGAGGTAATGCTGCAAGGAACGATCAAATCAGCCTAAGGAAAATGACAAAATGTGGCTTCTCTGACATTCGATTTACTTAGAAATTGCCAACGCGACAGAGAAATACAAAACATATCTGATGATAAGATTGGGGCCAGTGGCCATTCGCATTTCGTCAACTTTCCCAAAACACCTGTTGTAAAACGGAATTTATTTCTTTCTCTGTCAAGCTAATTTATTGCATACCATGGTTCTCCCCGTTAAGCGAGCCACCACAGGCGGACGGGTTGAATCTAAGGGCGCTGTGAAACGGGGCTCTCACTGAACGAAGACACCACGGAACCGGCTCAAGCACCTGCCATTGGCTGGGTTGGCCGGGCCGTCCCACGGGCTCGCCTCGGCCTGGCCTGGCGCTCCCACGGGCCGGCCGCGGAACACGTGACCGGCCGGCCGCACGCCGCGCCGGACCACGTGACCGGCCGGGTTCGATGACGTCGGCGATTACCTGGCCGGTGACCGTTACTCGAGCCGGTCTCGGCTGGCGGCGGGCCGTGAGGGCGGGCCGGCACGGCCGAGACCGGCCGGCGTGTCGGCCCGACACCGAAGGCCGGTCTCGGCTGGCGGTGAGGGCGGGCCGGCACGGCCGAGACCGGCCGGCGTGTCGGTCCGGCACCGAAGGCCGGTCTCGGCTGGCGGCGGGCCGTGAGGGTGGGCCGGCACGGCACCGGCACCGAAGGCCGGTCTCGGCGGGCGGCGCACGGTGCAGGCCAGGGGAGCCCCGCGAACTGGTGAAGACGAGCCAACGAACAAGATTTTACCGCTCACGATTCATTGCAAAGTGAAAGCTAAATTTGCAGTTTCATGGGTTAGGCGATGCAACCGCAAAAGTCCACCAGCCTGCACCAACGTTCGCCGACGAAGGGGAGGCCCTTCAGCCGCAGACGGGCCAGGGGGCTGATCAGTGGATCGGCGCCACAGATCTCAGGGGAAGGAAACACGGGACCGGCCAGGCAGGGCGACGCGCCGACTGACGGGGCAGAAGGCCAGGGGCGGGTCAGAGCCGCCGACTGTGCCGCGGGGATTGTTCGGACGCTGGCCGCCGGGGCGGCACGGCGGTGTTGTTCTGGGGCCGTGAACCCGCGGGCCGGCCGCAGATGGCGTGTTTCCCGGTACCGCGCCGGTGGGACAAACCATCTCGCCGGCCTGGTCCGTCCGAGTACTGTGATCGCTGGCGCCAGCTCGGTTCAGGTGAAACGAGACGGCCAGACAGGCGGGGATAACCGATGTGGGAGGGGTGGGCGGCCGTTCGTTGGAGACTATCCGCTCGGCCAGCACACCGCGGTCGGCTGTTATCAGGTCTGGAGCCCTCCCGGGCTTCGATGACGGCCAGCCACCCCCTCGTTGCGTCACAGCGCCGCGTGACGTCGCCTGCAGCATCAGCTGACACGTGGCAAGGCAAACAGTCTCGGGCGCCGGGCTGACAGCGGTTCAGCTGACGTCACAGGCAGGGGCCAGTGACCGGTCGCTGACGTCAGAAAAGTTCTGCGCCCCCCAGCCCGGAACAGTGCCGGTCCCAGCCGGGCCCCTCGCCCCAGGGTGGACTGCAGGTCCTGACCAGTCCGTTTTGTACTCTGACCGGTCCCTTTAGCCCAGATCGGTCGGTTTTGTGCCGTGCCCCGTCTGCTGTATCCAGTCCGTTCTACGGACTGGTCTGGCCGATCTGCTGTGTACCGTGTTCGTCCTACGGACTGGTCTGGCCGGTCTGTTGTGTACCGTGTCCGTGCTACGGACTGGTCTGGCCGGTCTGTTGTGTACCGTGTCCGTCCTACGGACTGTTCTGGCCGGTCTGTTGTGTACCGTGTCGGGTCAGTTTGTGCGCCGCCTGTTCTGCGCGCGGCTCGACAGGCTCGGGGCGATATGAGCGGTCATGGTCCCCGGCATACCTCGGGTCTGTTGGGGTATGGCGTCTCGCCTGAGGCGGTGACGCCGGGGCATTAATGGGACGGCTGTTTTCGCCGTTCGGCGCCGCCGGGTTTCCCAGGCCGGCAGGCAAAAGGGTCCGCACCCCGTGGTCGGCCGGGCGTCACGAAACGGTAAACAAGCCGTGCCGGAATGCGCAGCGACGACGGCAAACTCGTACTCCCAAGGCAGGCGGCCGGCGTTTGCAGCCAGCCGTTTTGGAGCACGTAAAACGCAAGAAAAGGCAGTTACGGAGCTCTTGCCCTTTCTCGATTTGTTTCTTTTGCTCTGTTTCGTTGCTTTTCGACGATGAAAGCTGTGCGGATTGAATAGCTGCCCGTAACACGATGGAGTCCGTACATTAACGGATGCATTCTGCCGTATTGCCATCAAACTTTGGATACCCAGTTGTCAGCATACACGATTTACAGCCATTTCCAGGCTTGCCCAGCTTTTCCTTCCTGTCCTGCCCCTTTTCTCTCTCGCTTGTCCATCAATGCTAATTTTGCCCGGCGTGCCAGCTGGCCCGTGGCCCAGACCCTCTGACTGTGAGAGGAGGTCAGTGTTGTTCATGCCGCAGTCACGCCATGCTCTTTCTGACCGGCGCCGGTGAAAGTAGCTCCCACGGGGTCGGTCGGCGGTCGGCCCCCGAACCGGTCACGCCAGGAGGCTCCGCGAACCCCGGACGGAAATGGACGCAGCCCGGCCGGACGGAGTCGGCCGGTCCGTGAGTGGATGGTGGGAGTGCCGGTGAGGCGCGCGGTTCCTCCTCCCCGGAACTCGAAGCCCGGTCCGTCACAGCCAGACAGTTATTGACTTACTGGACTGGGGATCGGGATCGATCAAGATTTTATGATTCCGCGATGATGTGATGTGTGAACTGAGACGCCTCTCACTGCTGACTCATGGCTGGGCTATGTCTCCCTCTAGACCCAGGGCCGGGCTGTGTCTCACTGCTGACCCGGGGCCGGGGTGTGTCACTATGGACCCGGGGCTATCACTATGGCTGGGCTGTGTCTCAGTGCTGACTTGGAGCCGGGCTGTGTCGCCATGGACCCGGGGCCGGGTTGTGACTCACTATTGACTGGGGCCAGACTGTTTTACTATGGACCTGGTGTCAGGTTGTGTCTCACTGTTGACCCGGGGCCGGGCTGTGGCTCAGTGCTGACGTGGGACCGGGCTGTGTCTCACTGCTGACTCGGGGCCGGGGCGTAACAGTCGGTGGCAGTGGGGCGTTTCCCGCCATGTCGCGGTGACGAGCCTTTCTCCTGCCTCTCAGTGGCTGGACGGCCGCCCGCCAGGGAGCGGCCGTCCAGCCACTGACCCACATGGTCCGTTGCCAGCTCTGAGCAGGTCACTGACTGACCGGCGAATACTGCATTCCAGCTGGTCGATGGTCATCAGTCTGCTGCATACTGTCGCGATGTCGCACATGACCTGCTGACCCTCTGCCCTCTGCGGCCGCCCAGTCCGCTGGCTGACCCTACCGCTGTTTATGCATATATCATACCGAGGAGTCGCTTAGGTATACCATTAAAGAAACATGGGTGAAGAATTGCTTTGAAAGCTGGTGTGGCAGAGGTCCTCAGTTCCCCCTCCCCACGACCCGATCATTTTCCTCCCGGGTTTCAACCACTTCGTTTTCGATTTTGATGAAAATGGCTTAGAAAAGGCTTTTGTTTTTCCGCCAGTTATAGGTTTACATTGCAGCACTGTGTAAGCCAGCATTGAAGGGTGCAGAGAACTTAACAGTACACACTGAAGACCCTTCACATGTGCAAGCGCTGGGACCGCTACTCTTAACGTCTGTTATTGAAAAAAAAACTCAAATTTTCGGTAACCTTTCTGCCGATGCAAGGAATACCCGGTGAGGCTGGTATGCACATGTTGCCTGCTATAGGCTAGTTCCTATGCCTAAATTTTTCTTGGAAACAGAATCAGTCCTATTTATGATTTGCTGAAAGGTAACATGGTATTTGGTATCTGGATACTGTTTTAACTGGAAGTTGGCTGGGAGCTAAATGAAGTTGTTTTTGGCTCCACCGAACATTAACACCATTGTTTTTAGCTGAGAGGTTATACGTAGGCATCTACTCCTAGTCAAGGTTTGCTTGAGGAGTACCTAGCTATTTCGGGGCCTTATTGGTCTTTTGGGACAGAAACGTCCTCAAAGGCACTGGACGGGAGTGCTCTAAGATGAAACTGTTCCAGACTCTAGGCGTTTTTGCTGTTCATTTTATCCTTAATTCTATACTTTGCAGTCCTGCGTAATAAGTGAAATTAGTGGTGTGGATGGTTCCAAGCCACACCCAGTTTTGGAAGCACTCACTGTTCGTATAGCATGCCACACCGACTTTTGAAGGTGGAGCGGGGGCCACACTCGCTCCGACGCATTCTCCACCCCGAAAAGGAATGTTTCGCCTTAATTGATCTTTCATAAATCGATTCGGTCGGTCAAAAATATCGCTGATCGCGTTCCAGCACTCATTGTTACTGACGGGTTCGTGGAAGCATCAAAGCGGCAATTAGTCAAAAAACCTTGTTCTGGAGTGATCCGCTGATATGATGCGGCACGGGCGTTCTGTGAACGCTCATTGGTGTGTGCCCATTCATGATGTGCCCGTCTTGCAACAGCCCAGGGTAAGCGAAGTTTGAATAGGACACAGGGCACGGAAATGAGCAGGAGACCGCCTTGAAATCAGTAAACGTAGAGTTTTGGGACATAATTTCTATTAGAAATCGCCGTCTAGGACTACAAGCTTGACTTGACTTGATTATTTCTGCTTAAAGTACGTGTTTAAGGTGGAACATTTTCTTCAAAGAAGCTTGGGAATTAGTGGATTGAATTATGTAGTAAAGGTGAGGGCAATGGTCGATGTATGGACAACCACCATCAGCTATGTCCTTTGCCTAGGTTTCTCCCTTTGATAGTGTCAACGATGTAAATCCAGTCTGTTTCTGCCAAGGTACGCCTGTAGACTTCTACGCTTCGATTCTAATTCTTCCCAGACGAACAGGGGCGTGGGAAGCGGGGAGGAGGGTGGGGGGGGGTAATGGGTCAGCTTCCCCAACTTTTCTGAAATTTAACATTGCCCTTGTGGGTGTTGACCGGAAATAATTGATCTTAAATGCTTCTTTGCCCCCCACCCCGCCCCCAACTGTGAAGAAGCTCTCGCGCCCCTGCAGACGAAACATTTCGGCATGGGCTTGTGAATCCAGGAATGAATCCGTGGGCGTTTAGAAGTAGGGGTGAGGGAGGGAAGGGAAAGTCTAGTAGATGTCTTGCCGTTTGAAACCAAAATTGGTCTTTAGTTCTCTTCCACCAAAAAACGGGTGAAACTGCTGCTGCCATTAGTGAGCAGATAAGCCAGGGGCAATGGCCCGAAGACTAGCGACCCATTCTCAACTCCCGTGCGCGTGCTGAAATTTCGGTCCAAGTACTAGAACGCTGTCACCATTTAACAATAAAAGCTTAAAAGGTTTACAAAGATGACAGGCAGGTAAACAGGTATAGTTTGTGGCAAGCTAGTGTCGTATAATACCAGAACGACTGCAAACTAGGCAGCTCAAAAGGCCGGATGTAGGATGGTCACTGGGGCTATTAAATGTAGCGCAAACATGCGACATGTAGCATGGAAGCAGAAACATCTACTTACGTCGTACCTCACACCTACAACGGCAAAAAAACATGCTTAAATGGTCCGTTACCTGCCATTTATGCGTCTTTACGATGTGGTTCTGGTAATGATAATGATGCCGAAGTCGACCTCGTTTGCAGCGTGATGATGCAGCGAAGTCGACCTCACTTCAGTGAATGAATGCTTTTTTTTCTTAATTCCAGGTAAATTCTACGATTTCTTTTGCCCACAGGATGTTGTTTCAACTCGGTGATGTTCGAAAAGAACCCACCACGATTTTTTGAAAGAATTAGTGACCATTGTGTTAAGAGAAATGGATTTGGCCGCTAGGCTTAAGGCTCATAAAAATTATATCGGTATCTAAACAACGACATTTGTAAAAATTCCCTCACGAGGTCCTTAGAGCGCTTGAAAGACCGCACACTAGTTTTAGAGGCCATTAAATGGATGACTAAAAAATATCAAAATTATCCGGGTCCCCGATTCACTAGACCACTAAAAGTGAAAACTTTGGAGGCGAGAACTTGTCACAGGGTGGGCAAAGTTGTTAACTGGGCGCATTTGCCCATTCAATTAACATGCTAAAATTTGCCGAGTCCCGGGTGCCGCGTACGGGTGTGAGCAGTTCTGGCGGTCAGAGCGGTGAGCTCGGTGGGACCACATGGCGGGGACGGGGGCGGTGGCGGCGGCGGCCGTCCGCAGGTGGCTGCTCTCCCGTCGGACGTCTCTGCGCTATCGCGCCGGCGGCCGCCATCGATTGGCGGCGCAGCTGCCGCGCCGCCGCCGCCGCCGCCGCGGCGTCAGAGCTGTCACCGCGCCGCCGCCGGGCCGGTCTCGCTCTGCCGGGCCGACTGTGTGACGCTCATGACCGCGCTCCCACCGCTCCGAGCTCTCTGACCAGCCAGCGCTCTCGCCGGGGCTGACCATGCCAACTGCCTTCGCTTCGCGTACGGGGCACATTTTGCAGCCGCTACCACGGTGTCGCTTTGCGCAGGCGATTTGTCGGTATGAGCCTCCCCTAGGGAACCGACCGCAAGACATACAAAATTTGATTCACGCTTTGCATCTCTTTCCAAAGGCGTGGATCACGAGCTCGAGTGCTTCTGTGCGACACTCCGACCACGAGCCAACCCCGACCGAAACAGCCTGTCACGCCAGAGGGGGCGCCCACTGTCAGTCAGCTGTTAACCGGCCCAGCCGCCAGCGGGCTGGCTTTGTGCGTCGTCACGGCGCGGGGCCGCCGCGTCCTCTGCCTGATCCGGTGGTGCACGCCCTCTGCGTGACCTAGCCCAGGGATATCGAAAGAGCACGCAGCGGGCGGCGCGGCAGCGACCGACTGGGTGAACGCAGACTGGTGTAGCGTAGCGGCTGCCAGTTAGCACCTTTCCGTGTCAGGCTGGTGTAGATGTCATTATCAGCATCCGCCCGTGTCAGGCTGGTGTAGATGTCAGTGACAGCACCTGTCCGTGTCAGGTTGGTGTAGATGTCAGTGTCAGTACCTGTCCGTATCAGGCAGGTGTAGATGCTGTCAGTGTCAGCACCTTTCTGTGCCAGTACCAGTGACAGAACCTGTCTGTGTCAGTACCGGTGTCAGCGCCTGTCTGTGCCAGTGCCAGTGCCAGTGTCAGCGTCTGTGTCAGTACCAGTGACGGCACCCGTCTGTTTCAGTACCAGTATCAGCGTCTGTCTGTGTCAATGCCAGTGTCAGCGCCTGTCTGTGTCAGTGCCAGTGTCAACACCTGTCTGTGTCAGCGCCAGTGTCAGATGGCACTGGCGGTCTGTGTCAGTGTCCGGCGTTGTGTGCTTGTCCGGCGGCCACCCCCCCGGGCGGCGTCAGCGGCGTCAGCGGAGTCAGTCAGGCTCTGCCTTATACTGGGTCTCCTCTGTTCTGAACGGAGCCGCCAGCTTGACGACGAACGAAGCCGGAGGCTGGTGCGCGTGCTGACGGCGTCTGTTCCTTCTGAACGGCGCCGTAGCAGCTCGCTTGTGTGATTGGTGCCGCCGTCTGCCCTGTCGGGTGCGATGGGAGCGACTGCCTGACCGGCTGACGGAGAGGGGCGGACCAGTGGCGAAGGACGACGCTGTGCATGGAGCACTGTCAGCCGTTGAGAGAGTCAATACTGAGTCGGTGGAGTCCCGGCCCAAAACGCGGAAACCACGGGTGCACCGTCACCGGCTGGCTGCTGGAGCACTTCAGTAATCGAAACGCAGAAACGATGTTCGTCTCATCAAGTCCGCGCTTATCTTGTTTACTTCGAAGTTGAAATATTCTTATTATGCAGTATGTATTCCTTTCATGGCATTGCGGTTACATGCGACATTAGACGGCAGGGTCCTATTTGACATTTTTTCTTGATCTGCGAACTGCACGTGCAGTGCACCCTTTCGGTTTTCGATGAAATCGGACGTTTCGTAAGGCTGTTGTGAAGCTTCCAGCCCCAATGATCTACATCCCGTATGCGTGTGCAAATACCTTAATTCACGACCTGCTTTCAAGCGAGCACACTTCCAGCCTACTTAACCCTATTCCCGGAGGGCTAGACGGTATGGTCGATTCCCGGCAGGGGGGCTGGATTCGGCCCCCCCTGAGATCTCGAGAACTACTCGTCCGATTTCATTGCAACAAACGGCAATCGATTTGGCGTGACGTGAACTACATTTTCATAAAAAGAAATTTTCAAAATTTCGAAATTTGTGGATACAGGGGGCAAAAATGTCAAAATGGGGGGGTACTTTTGTACCTCTTATAACTCCGTCGTTTATGGACCGATTTCAATGAAACTGACATGAATCGAGAGATTATGGATAGGGCTTTTACCATGGGTCCGCAAATCCGAAATTTTGAGAAAATTCATGGGCGTTCACAGGTTTTCAAAAATAGGAGGATTAATTTTCCAACAACTGAATGAACAAAAAAGGTAAATACACTTTTTTAGCTTCTGCTAGTTATGCTATGCTAAAGAAGTACAAATCGTATTGCAATGTTGGTATAATGTTAACATAGGCGGTGCCAGGGACATGAAAAAGGGGAACTGTCATAGTCACACGTTCTTCAGATCAACTTGTGACCTTTGACCTTAAATGACCTCCAGTGACCTTGGGGTCACCTGGAATGATCTCGTGTGCATTTGATACTATCTGTAAACGTTTTCAATCATCTGAATTGACTCTATTCCAAAAATTTCATTTTATGGCTATTGCGATATAAGGTACGCGGACTGACATTTTAGGTCATAGCTCCGTGACCTGACCTGATATCAAGCTGAAACGTGGTACACAAGTAGAGGGTGCCTTTCTCCGTCATATATATTCCGGGTTTGGCATTTGAAAGAATGGCGCCGAAATTATTGCAAAAAAACAAATTTTGACTTTTGACCTTGACCTGACCTTGTAAAGTGATTTCAGGTAGACAAAATTTTGTGTGCACATTGCCCAACTATTTAGCTATACATCCATATAAAGTTTTAAGTTGCATTTTTAAAACTCTGTTTTTAGCAGACATTTTCCTTTCACCCTGAACATGGCCAAAAATGACCTGAGGTTACTCCCAAAAACGTTGCCTGGCTCCGCTCCTGAGCAAAGTAGAATTGTGAAATTTTGTCACAGCGCGTAGAAAGGATAGCTAGGAAAAGTGACCAAGTTTCGTGAAGCTGCGTCAAAAAGCCTGGAATTGGCAAGCAAAAAACCCGAGCGGGGGCGGATTCAGCCCCCCCTGCCGGGAATAGGGTTAAAACAAACATTATCCTTCCGTGAACGGCTTTTGTCATATCAGATAACTTTGCGAAGTGTTTTATTGTGTATGTGGGGGGAGGGGGGCGGAGAAACCTCAGCTGTGCTGCAACAGTAAATAAATTGTGTATTTTTCATGCGTGATTGGTAAAATGGTTTGATCATGATAAACGGAAAACCAACAAGGCGATGATGTATCCAGCCGCACGCAACATTCGTCTGTCATTAGGTCCCGTGACGAGTAAACAAATATTTTCTAAACGTGGTCGAGCCGAACCCGAAAACTGAACACTAACTCCGTCTCTTCACGTCATTACCTGTGTGGCTAATCCTCTATCAAAGCGGACGTCGTCTGTCTTGCTCGTCAGCAACTTCGTGCATCCACAGTTGGGCGGTGCGAAGGGCATTGAGATTCCCTGGTGGAGTTTTTTTTCATTCAGACGCCGCACAAAACCTCCGGCAGCTGACTGACGCCAGCGTCCAGCGTCCCGTTCCATCCTGTCCCGTGCGTCCGCCGCCTGCGCTGAGGCGAGCGTCCTGTCTGCTGACAAACATGGGAACCCGGCGTCCCGTCAGCTGATCGTGCCGCGAGTGCTCTGTCCGGGCTCGCGCCGCTTCCTGTTGCTGCGGTCGCCGCAGCGTCACTTCCGTCGGTGCCGGCGTTCACCGGATTCCGGTGCTGACCGGGTGGAGCTCAGCGGGCGGCCGGCCGAGCGGCGACGGCAGCCCGATCCGCATCTCGTACCCAGCATCCGGACCGCGGCTAGACCGCCTCGTGATGACGAGCCCAAACCGGCTGATGTAAACATCCGGCGCGCTTGTCCGCTATTCAGGTCCTGCCCGTGTTTCTCTCTGTTTTCTGATATGTCCGTTATGGCACATTGTTCTGCTTTTCTCTGGTCGCGGCGACGTGTGGCGTTCGGCAGCACCGCGTCAGACCAGCGCCACTGCAGGCCGCACGGTAGGTGGGGCAGGACGTCAGACCAGCGCCACTACAGGCCGCACGGTAGGTGGGGCAGGACGTCAGACCAGCGCCACTGCAGGCCGCACGGTAGGTGGGGCAGGACGTCAGACCAGTGCCACTACAGGCCGCACGGTAGGTGGGGCAGGACGCCAGACCAGCGCCACTACAGGCCGCACGGTAGGTGGGGCAGGACGTCAGACCAGCACCACTACAGGCCGCGCGATAGGTGGGGCAGGACGTCAGACCAGTGCCACACTGCAGGCCGGAGGATAGGTGGGGCAGGACGTCAGACCAGCGCCACTACAGGCCGCACGGTAGGTGGGGCAGGACGTCAGACCAGCACCACTACAGGCCGCGCGATAGGTGGGGCAGGACGTCAGACCAGTGCCACTGCAGGCCGCACGGTAGGTGGGGCAGGACGTCAGACCAGTGCCACTACAGGCCGCACGGTAGGTGGGGCAGGACGCCAGACCAGTGCCACTACAGGCCGGAGGATAGGTGGGGCAGGACGTCAGACCAGCGCCACTGCAGGCCGCACGGTAGGTGGGGCAGGACGTCAGACCAGCGCCACTGCAGGCCGCACGGTAGGTGGGGCAGGACGTCAGACCAGCGTCACTACAGGCCGCACGGTAGGTGGGGCAGGACGTCAGACCAGTGCCACTACAGGCCGCACGGTAGGTGAGGCAGGACGTCAGACCAGCGCCACTACAGGCCGCACGGTAGGTGGGGCAGGACGTCAGACCAGCGCCACTGCAGGCCGCACGGTAGGTGGGGCAGGACGTCAGACCAGCGCCACTACAGGCCGCGCGGTAGGTGGGGCAGGACGTCAGACCAGCACCACTGCAGGCCGCACGGTAGGTGGGGCAGGACGTCAGACCAGCGCCACTGCAGGCCGCACGATAGGTAGGACAGGGCGCTGGACCAATACCATCACAGGTCGCACGATAGGCAGGACAGGACGTCAAACCAGTGCCACTGTAGGCCGGAGGATAGGTGGGGTAGGACGTCAAACCAGTGTCGCAACAGGCCGCACGGTAGGCAGGACAGGGCGCTGGACCAATACCACTACAGGCCGCACGGTAGGCAGGACAGGGCGCTGGACCAGGTCGATCACGATCGGCCTCCACGGCCGCCCAGCCCGGCCCGCCCACCGTTTCCCTGATCGACCGGTGCGCCGACGGAGTCCAGGAGACGGCCTCGGCACCAACACACGGACGCCGCCGGCCGGCCGGCTTGTGGGCCGGTTTGGGTCAACTGGCGGACCGCCACAGAACTGCACGGTCTGCCATTGGCCGCCGCAGGAGGCGGGGTCACTGAGGTCATCGGTGACGAAATCACGCCAAATTTCCGCCCCTGGAGGATAAGCTCACGTCGCCGTTAGTGAAGATTCATTTAGACGGGGCGTCAGTTCCATTGCTGAGGACGCACACGAACTCAATACAGCCTGTTGCGGGTTGAAGTAAGATCATTACGAGGCGCGCTAATGCGCTCAGACTGGGGAGAGGCGCCCGACAGTAGGGGCCGCCCAGACAGCCAGCTGAGGCAGCTACCCGCCGTCCGAGGGGACCGGGGAGACACGGCGTTTCAACTGCACAGGTGCGGTGACACGGCCCGTTCTAGCGCACAGCGAGCACCTGGAGACGCACCAGCTGCGACCCGCGTGCATCACTTGCCCCATTGTCCCCCCCGAACGCAGAGGCAGGCGTTGAGAAAATGATGAAGCGCCGGCCAGGGGCGTCAGTGGTGCTCAGCGCAGGAGGAAGAACTAGGTGCGCGGCGATCCGATGCTCTGCCGCGGTGGCGACGGCGCAGTGGCGTCCGGTCCCGGGGGCGGCGCTCGCGGCCTCCGCCGGCGGTCACGGCGGCTCGACCGGGCCAGCTGACCGGTGGCCGAGGTCAGGCACTCTGGCCGACCCGCGGCCGCCCGAGACAGACGGTCGGATTCGGCCGCCAGCGCACTGCCGTCAGCCTGCCGCTGACAGCGCGGGCCGGGAGCAGGCCAGCCGCTGCCGGCAGGCTCACAGCTCACCCTGCCACATCGCCGGAGACGAAACCGGAGGTGAACCGTCAGGAGCGTACCTGGGTGTGTTGCCAGAGGCATCCCCGGTGCTGGTGGCGACGGTGAATGAAATGAAAGGCTGCAGCCAAAGGTCGAGACGAGAGAAAGCGGAGAAAGGTATCTGACAGGACGTTGCGAGACGGTAAGCTATCTGATGACCACATTGAACCTTACGTACCTGCGAAGCTGTAACATAGCACGAATAGAGGATTAATGGAGACTGATATGAGTTGAGCTATAGATGGAAGACAGATACAAGGCGCGTAGGGCATTGCATTTGCTCAGGCCGCGCCTCACATCAAAAACCCGGTCGTGTCCATGCATTTCTTCGATGATGGGTTGAACACAAATACATACAGAAAGGAAGAAAAAAATTGCACAGTTAGTTACTGATACATGCACAAGCACACATGTAACGAGGGGAAAGGTTTTGACCGACGCCGGACCACGCACAGCGGTCCGGTGAGGCACAGAGCGCCAACGCGCCGAGCGCCACGCAGCGGAGTGAATTTTGTCCAATATGCGTCGGTAACGGGCATCTTTAAGTCCTTTTTTTAAACAGAGTGTTATACTGGAGCGCATCCGTAATATTAGTTATATACATCAGAAGCGATTATTTCCCTCCAAAATTCGGTACATGAGAAAACAGCTACTTCGGCACTTTGTTTCGCCATTTTTGGGAATTGACTTCTATGCAAACACATTATTGCTTCGGAAACAATTATCTGCAGTCTCCATCGGAAGGGGGAGGGGCAACAAACGTAATGAAAAATTTTCTAAAAAAATGACCATAGGCCCCATGACCCTTCCCTTCTGGGGCCGGCCAGTGGCCACATTTGTACTTCTCGCTGGAGGGCCGTCCTCTGTCCCGGTCCCTCCGGCGTGCCGCTATGCCGGTGTGACGCTGTGCCGGCCGCCCGGCAGAGTGACGGAGCGGCGGTCACGGTCAGCGGCGCCAGGTTGCGGGCGCCGCCAGAGCGGCCGGCGCTCGGTCGCGGTCACGGTCGCTCTCGCCAGACGGCGGCGGTCGCTCTCGCCAGACGGCGGCGGTCGCTCTCGCCAGACGGCGGCGGTCGCTCCCGTCAGACAGCGGCGGTCGCTCTCGTCAGAAGGCGACGGTCGCTCTCGACAGACAGCGGCGGTCGCTCCCGTCAGACGGCGACGGTCGCTCTCGTCAGACGGCGGCGGTCGCTCTCGTCAGACGGCGGCGGTCGCTCTCGTCAGACGGCGGCGGTCGCTCCCGTCAGACAGCGGCGGTCGCTCTCGTCAGACGGCGGCGGTCGCTCCCGTCAGACAGCGGCGCGCTCGGCCGTCTTCGCCCAGGTTCTCTTGGAGGAGGCCGGGCCGAGCCGGGCCGGACCGAGCTGAGTCGAGTCGGGGCGAGCCGAGGCGGGCTGGGTCGGCCCGGACGGCTGCAGCTGTGGCAGCGGCGGCTGCAGGCGGGAACACTCGGATCGGTTTTGTCCTGGTTGGTGTCCAGAGGTGCGGCCAAATTCTGAAGCCATCAACTCGATGATGACTTTCGCAGCTTCTCAGCGCTCGTTCTGCGGATGCTGCGTGCATGTGTGTGGACATCTGCGAAATGCTCGGTCGTCTTACATGGAGTGACTCGACTACTCTGAGAACCTTTTCCTTTCTGTCCTGTTGTGCGTTAAATGAGTCATTTGGCATTCCGAGTTCACGGTGAATATTATCCCCAATGTGTTTTGGTCACACAGTCGACGGCGGAGAGGTAGTTGGTTCCTGGTGATAGAAGAATGATTGTAATTCAAGAAGAGGCGCTTCAAATCGGCGCAGGAGCCAGTTCGACAGCACAGCCATAACCATTTCCAAGAGTGCCCAGTTCTGTTTTTCTTTTTTGCTTTGGTCAATTGAACATACAAATAACATACACGCTGTCCACCACCCGGAAAACAGGCGACATAATTCAAAAGAACGTTTTTTTCGTTTTTTTTTCAAATTTCGTTCCGAACAGAATGAATCTGAGATGGGAGATAGAGGCGTGCGGTTACCTACTCGCTGGCACCTCTCCAAGCCCGGTTCAATGGCCGACCCTGGGGCTACTGCAGTTCTCCACCAGGCGCCATCAGCCTCAGACCGCTGACAACTGTCGCGCGTCAGCTGAATACTGATGAACGGAGGGGCTCTGGCCACCTTTAAGTGCTTGCTGAAAGTACGAGCGGTTTGACTTTTGACTTCATTCAAAATTTCAATAAGGGTGGTGTAGTAACCACGGTGTGACAAGAACCTGCTCAGAAGGCAAGACCCTACCAACTCCCGAAACTGGTCCAAGCTGCCTTATGCGTTCACGCACATGGTGAGGCATGATGATGAAACCCAGACCTGGAAATGCAGGTCTGCTCAGTAGTCCGGTGAATGCCCGGGCCGGTGCGTGAGCTTCCGTTGGACGGATGTTCAGTGACCCCGGCCGGACAGTTTTTACGACGGCCGGCGGCTCACGCGCGCACAGGATGCTAATGAGCCGGCCGCCACACTCCGGAGGGCGCGGACCATGGCACGCTGGGCAGCAGTCCAGGCAACAGGCGCGGCCACAGATTTAGCGGCAGGCTCAGAGGCAGATTCGGGCAGATTCGGCCGCAGAGTGAGACAGAGGCCCAGAGGCAGACTAGGCAGCAGATTTTCCGCTAGACTCGGTGGCAGCCTCTGCGGAAGAACTGGCCGGCGGACTTTCATAAGACTCGGCAGCAGACTCTCGGCTGACTTTGCGGCGGACTGGATGGCACACTTCGTGGCAGATTTGGCCGGTAGACTTGGCCGGCGAACTCAGCAGCAGAGTAGGCAGCAGAATTGGCAATTAGACTCAGCTGAGAGATTTCGATACAAACTTGGCCGGTGCATTCCGTGACATACACGGGTGGGAAACTTGACCGATATACGTCAGTGACAAGGTCGGTTGGTGAAGCTGAGAGGCAGGCTTCTCGGCGAATATGACGGAAGACTCGGCACTGGGTTGGGCCGGCAGACCAGGTTGGCCGTACTCGCCGTCAGCTTGTCCCGGGCCAGCGACAGACGCGACAGGTCGACACGTGGACGGCGCGGACTCCACCCGGGCCTGGCATTCCTTTCCCGGTATCCGCCGACCACGGGTAACGCCGTTTGTGCGTTTAACTGAGGTATTTAGTGTTCCTGCTGGCAGGTAATGTGCAAGTTTATAAAACCAAATTTTTAACTGCATATCACTATCCCGTTACTATATATATATATATATATATATATATATATATATATATATATATATATATATATATATATATATATATATCCCGTTACCGGCTGGAGTGCTATGGAATTCATCACCACAATGATTATTTCACTACGGCATAAAAAAGAGATTTATAACTCTGGAATCGCCAGCTGCCATATTTTATCTTCATTTGTAACAAAACAAAGCTCAGCTGGAGAGAGAGGCGTCAGAGCCACACCGTGCAGTTCAGTCTGGCCGCGGAGCTGCGGATGTTTGGTGAACTGACGCCGGCCGTGTGTGTTGCAGTCTCTGACGGAGGGCGACGGCGAGTGGACCAGCTACGAGGACCCCTCGTCGTCGGTCATCCTGCGGGACCGCATGATCACCGAGGCCAGCCTGCCGATCAAGTCGGAACACTCCTACTGCAACGACGTGGTCGAACCCGCCCTGGCTCCCGTCAAACTGGAAGACGGTGAGTTCTGCTCCTTCACAGGCGACAACGAGACGGTGAATGACTGACGAGGGTGCGCGTCTCAAGAGTGAGGGGGCGGTGGGGTGTATTGACGTCACCGGTGACTTTGTGCTGGTCCTGCATATCCGGACATGACATGGAGGTGGGCCGCCCACTGAAAAGATGTCGCACACGGCGTCCAGCCAGGTCTGTTTGTGAAGAGTCGGCCCATGTTCAGCAATCCCTCTGAACACCTTGCAAGTAGTGTGTTTGCTTGACGTCACCTGGTTGCCGCAGATTTATGGTGCGATCGATTTCGGTCAGCGCGCGCGAGTCGCAAGCCCCATGTGATGCCAGCGCGGCGTGACCACATCGACCAGGGGCGGTTTTCATTCGGCGGGTGGCCGGGCCCGTCCGGCCAGCGGCGCTGGTGGCCGCGCGGCTGCTGTCCAGTCCTGGTCAACAGCCGCGCGGCTGCTGTCCAGTCCTGGTCAACAGCCGCGTGGCTGCTGTCCAGTCCTGACCACTAGCCGCGTGGCTGCTGTCCAGTCCTGGTCAACAGCCGCGTGGCTGCTGTCCAGTCCTGACCACTAGCCGCGTGGCTGCTGTCCAGTCCTGGTCAACAGCCGCGTGGCTGCTGTCCAGTCCTGACCACTAGCCGCGTGGCTGCTGTCCAGTCCTGGTCAACAGCCGCGTGGCTGCTGTCCAGTCCTGACCACTAGCCGCGCGGCTGCTGTCCAGTCCTGACCACTAGCCGCGCGGCTGCTGTCCAGTCCTGGTCAATATCCGCGCGGCTGCTGTCCAGTCCTGGTCAACAGCCGCGTGGCTGCTGTCCAGTCCTGACCACTAGCCGCGCGGCTGCTGTCCAGTCCTGGTCAACAGCCGCGTGGCTGCTGTCCAGTCCTGACCACTAGCCGCGCGACTGCTGTCCAGTCCTGACCACTAGCCGCGCGGCTGCTGTCCAGTCCTGGCCACTAGCCGCGCGGCTGCTGTCCAGTCCTGGCCACTAGCCGCGCGGCTGCTGTCCAGTCCTGGTCAATAGCCGCGCGGCTGCTGTCCAGTCCTGGCCACTAGCCGCGCGGCTGCTGTCCAGTCCTGGTCAATAGCCGCGCGGCTGTTGTCCAGTCCTGGTCAATAGCCGCGCGGCTGCTGTTCGGCCCTGGTCAACAGCCGCGCGGCTGCTGTCCAGTCCTGGTCAATACCCGCGCGGCTCGGAAACTGTTGACCGGTCCTGGTCAATAGCCGAACGGCGGTGGGCCGTGTTGGGCCAACACGGCCGCCGGCGATCAATAACGGTGTGGGGCCGACTATAGGCGCCGCTGAACAGTCTCGGCCGTTACGAGGCCAGGCCGCGGCTGGCTATGGTCGGCCGTCAGCGGAGTGCAGCGGCTGTAAGTCGGACGGCTCACTGGTGACCCAGCTGGAGGGCGGGTTTTATTCACGGCCGCTCTAGCGATCGACCGGTGAAGGCGTGACGTCATACGTCGGAGCCGTCGAACCGAAACTCGATGCGAGTTATTGAAATGTCGGCAAAACGTTCCTGGTGCACGCAGAGGCCAGGCTCTGGGGATGCAGACTAGACGACGCGACAATTTAATGTGAAAGAGAAGGCTATGGTGGAGTGCTGGGGATTTCGCAGGCCGAAACCTGAATTTTACATTCGAACTAGGTGGCGCGCCAGAGTTGAACTTCTTCTCCCTTCCAGCATCAGTTGGGACACGTTTTATGCAGCTTAACAGCGCGGACCGCCATGTCCGAGCGTGCCAGGGTAGGCGACAGGTCTCAGGTCTCAGGTCTCAGGCCACAGGTCTCAGGTCTCAGGTCTCAGGTCTCAGGCGCGGCGTTGTTTCGCTGTCGTCCCGGTGGCCCGGCCAGCGATCTGCCCCGACAGGCAGCGTCACGGGGCGCGACCAGCGCCAACAGTGCGGGGCTTTCCGGCACCGTGGCCGCTGGCCCGCGTCTCGTGCCCCGTTACGGCAGCTGCAAACAGCGCTGAGCTGGGCACGCCGCCAATGCTGGAGCCGCGCCGTCCACGGCCGCCTCGGAGGCGCCCCGGGTCGTGACGGCACGTGTCGGCCGTTCACCGGGCACCTTTTCCCTCCACGTCAGCGGGCGACATTGGCCATGTGTCCTGGACCGAGCGCCGCGGGACGCTTGGCGCGACCGGAAGTGACGTTAGAGCTGCGAGGTGCCTCAGAAGCACCGAGCAGTGAGCGTTGAGTGAGGTGAGCCAAGCGTCGAACCCGTGGCCACGTTCTCCATCTACATTTACAGACCGCCATCCTGTAGCCGGAGAAGAGCCTCGGTTGTGTACATGCGGAGAATCTTTTCCGGAACAGGTCTTGATATCTTGAGGAGGAGGCAGCGTCGGTTGGTGGTAGACAGATCCAGTATTATCTGGACTGATGCTCCTCAGTGGCGTTTATGAAAAAGTCCTCCAAATCAAGTAAAGCTAGAAGCTAGCAAAGCTAGAAGCTGGAGGGCCCGCGTGCTTGTTAGTTCGGATGATGTCCGGTACCTCTCTGTACTTCGCCACGGTGTGTGATGTCATCATGAGACTCAGGGTCTTGGCTAGCTGGTATTTGGTATATGTTTTAGTGTATTTGTGACATTACGGGACGAAACGGTCTTCCGCTTTTGTGTGTCTTCGCGTTTCCTTAGGCGAGAAACTAAAGCCCGAGGCTAAACTCGCCAGTGTTATTTGAGACAGCTTACAGCCGCACTGGCAACGCCGGTCAGTGTATTGAGCCTAACTGTCAGCGAGTCGAAGAGGTCTCTGGTGATGTGTACGAACTTGGATATATTTGGGTGATTATGGCGGTATCTTGGTGGCACTTGGTTTCGTTCGTATCGCCGCCATGATGTGTCTGGATGATGGTGGATGTATACATGTAGATGATACTTGACTGTGGTCCAGATCTGCTGCGGGGTACTGGGTGTCATACAGTATTCTCTGGGGTTAGTGGGTACAAGATGGTGAGTGGGTGAATAGCGTCATTCGGGGGGGGGGGAGGAAGAAAGGTGTTATTAGTTCGGGAGCAATTGCTTAGAACTCAGAAATGTCATTTGCTCGTGTTGACGTGTTGACCTTGTTTGTGTCCATCTCGCTCTGAGTACGTGGCACCTGCGCTAATCTGGGTCGTACCGATCCATTTCCTTTGGCGGTGAATGGTGACTGGGCTGTGCTCTCTCCGTATATCTACTCTCACATCGCCGCTTGCAATCCTGCTGGTGCACGCTAGTTTGACCAGCCATATCCGGTCAGCGGTGTGCCTGGCCCTAGCCGGTCTAATTCGCCTACGACTGCGCCGTCCAAGGCGACAGGAGTGATGTAAGACATAGCCATGCTTTCGTCGTGTCTCATTACGCCCTGCATCGGAGGGCATGCGGCAAAAACTTGGCTGCTGTTGCATGAAGGAACGGGCATAGATTGTGCACTTTCACCACGTCATGGGCAAAGGCCCTGCTCCGTCCGGCTTGACGAGTTTCACGTTGTAACCAAACAGTTCTATCACATGAAAACTAGGTGGTTTGTTGCGCACAGTTTGTGCAAACCCTCCTTTCCCGTTTTGCTGCGGACAGTGTCATCCAACTACATTTGTCCAGTCATTCTCGGTCCAGTTCATTCTCGGCACTCCCAATACCCAGAGGAAGCGCAACAAAAGGAACGCTGCTCCATCATCTCCCTGTCTGCTCCTGCTGTCGGCTGAGCTCCTGCTGTCGGCTGAACCCCAGCTGTCGGCCGCCGAGCCTCTGCTGTCGGCCGGGTCGTGGGTGGGGTCCGCAGCGCCGGTGCAGAGGTCGTCACGCCCAGGCGGCGCACAGTGGGCCACGCTGTTTTGCCGGTGCGCAAAACATTCCGGTCTCGAGGCGATAACGCACGGGTGTGCCGTCGATCCGTCGGCCAATTACGGGCCGTCCCCTGACGTCATAAGACGGTACCCAGCTGAGGGGGGAGGTTTACGCTTCAACTAGTCTGACAGGCGCGGCACCGGACGATTACGCCATTGCGCAAGTCGGGTTGTAAAAAAAGACGTGGAAACTTTTGACCTTGGTTCAGACGAGTCGCGGACCGCGTTCATTGCTCGGACAGATCTGCCTGTGGAAATGAGGAGATCTTTGTTAATGAGTGCAGAGTTCCCGCAAAATTCCCTGAAGTGGCTGCGACAGTTGGCTCGTAAGGCAACACTAACAAGTCGCTAGACATACGTCGGATTTTCTCAAACTTTGCGAACTTGCTTCATGGGTTGAAAGGGAGCCGGGGGGGGGGAGGGGAGGAGGATCGAGGGAATGATACAGATAAAATTAGAACGGCCATAAAACATGTTACTGGTTTCTGTTCAGTGTGTTTTTGTAACTGAACGTCATAAGACGCTCAATTTATCTTCTTTCCCGGAAGTTGGTCGGGTCCGTACGTCATGAACTGAAAACGATTCGGCGACTGTTTACATCCCGGCTGACTTGTTGCACGAGCAAGCAGCACGCCGGCGACCCGGGTAACTGATGACTATTGGCGCTGGTGGTCGTACCCACGACATTCAAATCGTGCAGTGTTGATGCAGCATGGGTAACAGCACAGAAGACAGCGCATCGCGAACCCCGGGATAGAGCGCTGCGCGAAGCTGCGGCGGAGGGGCGACCAGGATCTGAACATTTCCATAGTTATCGGGGCCCAGACGCCATTTTGGGGCTTCTAGTTTCATGCGACACTACTGGCGTAACGTTCAGCCGCGTGTAACGTGACGGTTTTGTGTGAAGCTATGAGTACGCCTGCGATCCTCAAGTCGTATGAAAGCTCCACGCGTGGTGTCACCTCGTCTCAGAGCTCACAAATCGGAACTCGTCCACGATTACATCTCAGGCGTTCTCCACACATCGGCGTGTGGCAGCAAATTGATATTCTCGTACCATCATTCGGACGCTAACTTTTATAACTGGCGCCTTTTTATGCTCGCCAGTTACTGGTCCCACTGACGAAGGCATTTTAAGTCGTGCTGAAATATTTGGGTTTCTTATGAGATCAAACCCTTATACTCACGTATATTCCCAAAACAACCTGATTGCATAACAACACGTTATCCATCAGCCAACCAACGATAGCTGACTCCAACCCCCACGTATCGCAAAACTTAATTGACTGAATTTCAGGCATCCTTCAGACCATGTCAACACTGCCCAACGCCTCGCGCATCAACCACTCAGCGACGGCTGAATGAGACCTCCTTTTCCTCTGGCAGCGATGTTTTAACGGCGGGCAGCTCGGGGCGACTCAAACAGGCTCGGGCTGCGCCGCCCCAGCTCCAGTGGCGCGCATTCATAAAAAGGCTATTGACTTCGGCCGCGGCCAGGAGGCGGCCTGCGAACCGCCACGCACGCCGCCACGGCCGTCCCTGGCGCCGCACGGGCAGCGAGCGCCGCCGCCGCCGCTGACTCGGCGTCGCGCGACCCCCGGCGACCGCTGCTCGTCACCGGCGGGCGAAAGGTCAGCCGGCCCGGCGGTGACCGTGACCGGCAGACCTTTAGGACGCCGAGTTCGGCGGGCCGGCCGGGACCGGTCGGCCGGCACCGTCCCGTCTCTGATCGGCTGGCCGGGACGGGCGGCGGCAGGAGGCGCGCTGGCCGGGACGGGCGGCGGCAGGAGGCGCGCTGGCCGGGACGGGCGGCGGCAGGAGGCGCGCTGGCCGGGACGGGCGGCGGCAGGAGGCGCGCTGGCCGGGACGGGCGGCGGCAGGAGGCGCGCCGGCCGGCCAGAGGAGCCCCTGCGACCGTCTCTCCGGCGGCGGCGGCGGCGGCGGCGGCGGCGGCCGGCACGCTGAACGGCCACGGCCTGAGCACGGCTGACAACCGGCCTGTCGGGATCGCCAGCAGGCTGCGATCTCTGCGTCCACTCGGCTCCAAACTGGCCACGGACTGAAAGCCTCTTTCAGTTCAACCTGAACAACCAGCCTAGCTCGGTTCCAGCCCCAGCCTCGGCACCAGCTTTATTCTTGGATTCTCGATTTTTTTTCCTCAGACATCTCCACACAAGTGTGAGATGGCAGGCTGCTATGATAGTGACGTGTGAATAAGTATGCTTGACTCCAAGTCCTTTGGGCACGCGCTTTTAGTGTGCTGTTGGTTCCATATTCCCCTCGTTCGGAACTTCTGAGGCAGGGCATTTTAGCCTCGTGTTTGATCGTGGACCGTCCAAAAGACGCTCAGTACAATACAATACAATATTAGCCCTACGCATTACTCTCAGTACAGCATCTAGCCCTCTATCAAGGCCAGGCATGGCCTAAGGCGGACAGCAAGCATATTTCCCATTCCTAACTCTCTTTAGTCCTCATTGCGTCACTGGAGGCATGCCTCATTGAATTATATTCAATACCTTAGCTTTAGTCTTAGTCTTATCTACAGACAGCCCCACTCCCAGCATCAGTTCCAGCCCCAGTCCCAGTCTTATCCCAGTATCAGCGCCAGTTTCGGTCCCCGTCGTGGTCCACCACCAGCGCCAGCCTCGGTCCCAGCACCGTCTCGTCCCGTGCCGGCCCGGCGGCAGCTCGACGCGCGGCCGCGTCCCCGTGCTGCGGCCCGTCCGCCGGCCGGTGGCCGTGTCGTTGGCCGGCCGGCCCGGCCCGCCATCAGCCGGCGGCCAGTGTTGTGCTGCTGCCGCCGGCCGGCACGTTGAACTCAGCCGATCCGGCCGACCGGTTCCGCGCGCCGCAGATTACGGCGGCGGGCCGCCCGGAGAGCAGCCGGCGGCCGCGCTCCGGCCGGTACCTTCTCCCCCCCCGCGCAGCACTGCCGGCAGCGGGCCGTCCTTCCCCGCAGCGCTGCCGGCAGCGGACCGTCCTCCCCCAGTACTGTCGGCAGCGGACCGTCCTCCCCCGCAGCACTGCCGGCAGCGGACCGTCCTCCCCCGCAGCACTGCCGGCAGCGGACCGTCCTCCCCAGTACTGCCGGCAGCGGACCGTCCTCCCCCAGTACTGTCGGCAGCGGGCCGTCCTCCCCCGCAGCACTGCCGGCAGCGGGCCGTCCTCCCCGCAGCACTGCCGGCAACAGACTGTCCTCCCCCAGTACTGCCGGCAGCGGACCGTCCTCCCCCGCAGCGCTGCCGGCAGCGGACCGTCCTCCCCCAGTACTGTCGGCAGCGGGCCGTCCTCCCCCGCAGCACTGCCGGCAGCGGGCCGTCCTCCCCCGCAGCACTGCCGGCAACAGACTGTCCTCCCCCAGTACTGCCGGCAGCGGACCGTCCTCCCCCGCAGCGCTGCCGGCAGCGGACCGTCCTCCCCCAGTACTGTCGGCAGCGGGCCGTCCTCCCCCGCAGCACTGCCGGCAGCGGGCCGTCCTCCCCCAGTACTGCCGGCAGCGGACCGTCCTCCCCCAGTACTGCCGGCAGAGCACCGTACCGGACACGGCACTGTGGAGCTTTGTCATGTCGCAACAACCCCGTAAATGCTCGGGCTGTGTATGTGAAGTGCATGCTTATGTCCTCATTTGAGTGGAAGAGGTTTCAGCTTCAGTTTTCAGTTCTGTTTGCGAATTTCGCCACGGAGGGGCTAATGGGACGTGCAGCGGCAACGCTACATATTCAGGACAGCGGAGGACAGACGATATTTTAAAGCCTCGTCTTTCCATGCATCGTCACTGGGACAACGCTTAACTTTTCCGAATGGGAGGAGGGGGGAGAGAAAATATTCCTATGCTCAGGATGAATGCGGCTCAGCATTAAACTATGTGACGTTTAGTGAGAAAATCAAACTAGGATTGAATTCAACTGAGAACAATCCTTTTTTAATGAGCCAATCCCCGAGCAGCCTTTTTCAGCAAACCTATCCCAGAACAAAAATGACGTGGTACTTCGGGCAATACATCTACGAATTCGGAAAAGTGCGGGCCAAAAGAATAATGCGTCTGTTCCACAAGGACTGGCGCGGGAAAGGTCCGCAATGGGTCTCCCCTCATCCCTCCCTTTCGAATTTTGAACATAAGACCTATGGTGTTGCGCGGAACGAATCCCTAAAATACGCTGCACAAGACGTTACAGCCTCTGCACCACTGGGTCCCTTACATTAATGGCAACAGAATTTTGTTTGTCTTGACAGGCGTTATAGTGCCAGGATAACCAAAAATAATCATGCACCGGCCGGCAGACGCCGTCATGTAGGCCATGGCGAATGGGCCAACACAATAGGACGTTTTTGGGGTTAATTTCGACAGTTTCAGCGTGTCGAAAACGCTTTGACATGACACGACATTAGACTGATTGGGAGCCGGCATTGCAAATTTAACATGCCTAACCTAAGTCCAAAACCATTGAAAAAACGGAGGGGCTTCTGGGACTCCCACCAATGCGAGGTTTAAAACCAAGCGAAAACGTTTATACCATTTCGCGTCGAGACGAAACCGAAGGGATTCCATCGGGGAAACAGGTCGCAGAACAAAAGAATACGGAAGACAAAGCGTCCAGCAAAAGTGCCTTCACCTTGAGCCTCTGCAAAAGTCACCAGGCCACTTTCGGGGATCACTACGATGCTGACGACCGCGACGGATTCCGGACAAACTCCGCGGCCTGCGGCGGTCGTGAAACGTTCTTCAGATGACCTTGCTGCCCGGGGTCCCGAACTTCACCTGGCGCCGATGGGAGAGCCTGAGGCCTGATCGCTCACCCGTCCTCCAGTTCGACGTTAACAACAGCCGCGAGAATCTGCCGACTCATTATCTCACCGGCCAGGTGAACCGGCCATTACCGATACCGATTTCTCAGCGGGAGTCGAACCTGGAATGTGCGCGCAAAACAGGTGCAGTCTTCGGCCGGCGCAATCTGTGCAGATTAGGAGGCGTTTGCGTACCGACAGGAGCGCGTGTTTACCGAGAGGCCTCACTCCGACGGCGGCCAGCTCTTCAGTGCAGCGTGCTGGTGCCGACTCTTGGTCCGCGGAGTGAGCTGAAGGTCCGCGGATCTCTCATGAACCAGAGCCATTAAACTGCCAGAACCCTGTGAACGCTGCGAAATTGAGACGTGGTTTCTTGAAACAAAACATGATCATTTACGCCTCGACAGCTCAAAGCAAGCGCAAGTGGACGGAAATTCTCCCTGCGTATACTTCCTTGATAATTCCTCGCTGATGTGTTAAACAATACCTTCAGACCTAATGGCAGTAATAACGCACCATTCCCCCATGTCTGGTCTGATATTTGCTGGGCAGCACTTGTGGTCGGGTCGCAAAGTTGACCAAGAGAGCATGACGCATTTGCATTGAGCGACACCATTGTTCCGGGGACGCGTGTCACGGTCTCGGCGTTCGGACCGCACGCCTCGCTCTGTTTGCAGCGGGGTGCACTCCCTGCACCATGCCGAGGACGGCCAGGAGCCGCAGCCGACCAGCACCTCCGCCCCGCGCTTCCCACGTGACACTGACGGCGTGCCCCTGTTGCAGACATGGAGGGCGAGTGTTACCCACACATGACACGGACGGCGTGCCCCTGTTGCAGACATGGAGAGCGAGTGTTACCCGGCCATCTCGATGTCGGCGGCGACCAGCGGCGGTCCGGGCGGGGGCGGCGCGCCGGAGCGGGCCGCCCCCAGCAGCCCGCTGCCGGGCCAGGTGGCGCCCCGTCAGCTGGTGCTGACGCAGCCGCCGCGGGAGCCGCTGCAGCTGGTCCGCGCTGAGCGGGCCGCTGGAGCCGGCACCGCCGCCGGCCAGACCGGCCACACCAAGGTACCGACGGCCGGCCTCCTGCCAGCGCCGTGCTGCCACCGGCATCATCAACACTCGCGACAAAAAATAAAATAAAAATAAAAGTCTGCTTTGCCGCTTTCGGGTCATTAACATCCTGTCTTCTTATGCGGCCCAGGAAATGTTCGTTATTGACAGGGAAGCAGCTGCTGCCGTATGGAACATCGTCTGCGAGTTATCTTTTGCTAATGGGATTATCTGTAGTAAAGCGATTATTGGATCTGTAGCACGAACGGTATGCATATATATATATATATATATATATATATATATATATATATATATACACATATATATATATATATATAAAGGTATTCGTAAACATCAATATTATATTTTGAACTAAATTACTTTGCTAAAGCAACTTCAATTTTCCAGTTTCCGCACATTTTTCAAACTCTCGAACAGTCTTTTTTAGACAGTCCTTTAGACAGGAAATTTCATTTAATCAACGAAGAGCACCACACCTAGCTTTTTTGTAATAATTTTCCCGGTCATGCTTTCGAGGAGTAAACGCCTGATTTCAACGATTATCCAAGGGTCAAACAATGCGGCCGCCATCGTGCTGCCATTGCACGAGCGCAGGACTTCGTGGCAAAGCAGTCTTGTGGACGGAGCGCGGGCGTGGTGGGCAGATTGTTCAGGTTGTTGAGATTCAAATTAAAAAAGAAAAAAGATCTAATTCAAATCAAACTGAAGATATTTCACATTGTACTGACCCTAGTCATCGTTTGCACAACAGAGGCGGCACGGCGCTCCGGCGCGCCTGCCGCCTGCCGCCTGACGCCTGAAGACGTCTGGCGTTTGACTCCTGACGCCTGACGACGCCTGACCCCTGGCGCCTGACGCCCGACGTGTGATTCAGAGCGCGTATCGTCTGACGTCTGACGCCGAGGCATCGTGACAGCCGCCCACTGACGAGGTCCTGTTCGCTCCGCAGGTATCGACTGGCCAGTCAATGCTGCGGCCTCAGACGATCGTCCTGACGACGTCGCGGCCGCCGCTGCTCAGCCGTTCCTCAGACAGCAGCGCCGGTCCCCGGCTGAACGTCAAGCTGGAGCCGAGCGCCGGTGAGAAGTCAGGTAGTGTGGCTGAATGAAGAGGAAAGGTCAGCGCTGACAGGTTCAGTTGAGCCCGGAGGCGCAGAGAGGATTTCCACAGTTTTTCAAGGTGTTTTCGCCGCATTGTTATCCTTTGCAAAGGCGGTTTGAAAACCCTCTTTTTACTTATATTGCATGGTTAAAAGCCAGACACGTCCCTTGCGTCGTCTTCTGTGTGATTCGTCTTCTGTGAGTAGGTTAATTCCGCGAATGTTTCTTTCTGCGATACTGTATTGTGTGAGGTTTATGTATAGGGTGTCTCGGTACAACGCATTCCGAGCCAGCACCAGATGACCGGTGCGAGAATTCAGTGGTCTCCGTTGATGGTGGCTGACGTCAGTGGTCCGGACGTTCACGGCCGGCCGTGCCGTGGCCGAAGAGTACCGTCTCGGCGCCGCCTGACCGGTCGCCCTCCGCGCAGCGTTCCTGCTGCCGCCCACGCCGCCGTCGTCGTCCGACTCGGAGGGCGGCAGCTCGCCGCCGCACGCCGGCAGCCGGCTGTCGCCTGTGCGCTCCGTCCTGCAGAGGACGCCCAAGGTGCTGGTGACCGCCGGCCGGCCGGCCGTGCGCCACCTCAACGCCTCGCTCATCTCGACCACACCGGTGAGCCGAGAACGGCGGGCGTTCGTCTCCTGAACTGCATTGAAAAAGGCCAGCGTGTTGCGCGACCTGAAGCAGACTGCCCCGTACAGTGCGGTTCAGAGCAGGCTGTAAATCTGGCCTGGCTGTGTTCGCAGCGCGGGGCTCACGGCACGTTATATCTGACGGAGGAAGAGAAAAGGACTCTCGTCTCGGAGGGGTACGCCATCCCCAGTCGCCTCCCGCTCTCCAAGGCCGAGGAGCGGTCACTCAAGAAAATACGCAGGAAAATCAAGAACAAGGTGCGTGTCGACGGACGGCGCCTGACGGACGCCTAGCCCCGGCTGACGGCCGCCGATGATGTGGGCCATGAGACCGCTGTGCGCCTTTCATGACAGGAATGGTAGCTGCTCCCAAACCGACTGTTGCGGGACTTTCTCCGCCGCAGTGTCTGTGCCGTGCTGACATATCATTAGGACGTTCCCACTTTCAGCCGGCGCGTGAGACATGAAAAGCGTGCTTCCCCGGGCTTTGGTAAGCCTCGTAGTTCCGTGTGGTCTCATCTTTTCCTGCCCTGCGTCCTCCTGTCTAACAGGCCGAACAACACTAGCCGAACTCCAAGCCCCCCGACCCGCCTTGCTGGGAAGTCTTTCTGTGATTCGCCCTAACCTGACCCACTGAACCCCTCTGCCCCGACCACTGAGACCTTGGCTCCGACTCCCCGCGACCTAGCTGATCCTCGCAGACCTGGCGCTGGCTCGCTGCGCTCAGTGGCCAAGTTTCGCTGTCTTTGGAGACGCGGTCAGCCTTCCGTCCGTGTCTGGTGAAGCCTCGGCCCGTCGTGACTGACTATCCTGACCTGATCCATCGGATCGCCCGCTCACTTCCGCTGATCTGCCCTGAGCCGAACCACCACACTCTGCTGAGCGTCCGCCGCCGGCCGCCAGATATCAGCGCAGGAGAGCCGACGGAAGAAGAAGGAGTACATGGACCTGATGGAGCGCCGCCTGGACCAGATGGCCGCCGACAATGACGAGTACCGCCAGCGGCTGGCCGAACTGGAAGCCCAGCGCTGCCAGCTCGACGCCGACAACGTCCGACTTGAGGCGCGAAACGCCGAGCTCAGCCGCCAGCTGGAGCAGCTGCGGCGGGCTGTCGGATCCGACTGCTCCACGGTGGGTACCGGGAGGGACGCTGTCCTATGCTGGGTGCCGGGAGGGACGCTGTCCCACACTGGGTACTGGGAGGGGTGCTGTCCTGTGCTGGGTGCCGGGAGCGACGCTGTCCCACACTGGGTACTGGGAGGGATGCTGTCCTATGCTGGGGTCCGGGAGGGATATACCCTCCTTTTTTACTGATGACTGCCACCAGGGATGAGAACAAACAACGCGAACCACACGGTGGGGAAGAAACAAACCTTGGTGAACTGCGGAACACAACGCAGGCGATTAATCTATTTTATCATTACCTAAATAACTTGAAAAATGTATCTAATGCGTCTTTCTCGGTGCCTTGCATACTACAAATGCATGGCGGCACCTGCAGGTAATATGCTACGTTCATCTTGAATACAAGCGTATTTGGTGACAAATTTCATCGTATTTTTTCATGAATGGTTTGTTTTACCAAAGAAACGTTTGAAATAAACTGGAAAGACTGGAACTGGAACTGGAAAGACTTAACCACGCATCAAATGTAAACTTCTTTGCTTTATTTTTCAGATGAAAAATGAGGCATCAGTAGAAGAAATTTCGAAATAATATGGACGCCTCGGTGTGCCTTACGTCAGGTGAGAATATTATGTTTTCGATATTTCCGCTCTGAGCTTTATATTAATTTCTTACGCGAATATCAATCGCCAATGGATCCCGAATGGTTTATGATTATCCCCGACGGCAGCGACTGATTTTGTTTTTGCAGGCTACACGGAGAGCGGCCAGGCTACCGGCCATCTAGTCTTCCATCCTCATTGACTACGCATCTGACTCGCATCAGCGCCCGCCAGGGAACTCGACTGTAGCGCCATCTGTTCAGCCTCATTCCGACGCGGGCAGGGCCAGCCCGAGAAAAGGGAGCGTCACAGGCTCTGTACAAAGCTCTCACCGCGTCCCTCCACCGACACAGCCCGATGGAACAAACGCATATGGAGTAGATCTGTACTCCTTGACAATCTATTCACAAAAATAATCGTTCTGTAAGATTTAAGGGAAACGTTGCCACTGAACATTCCCAGTTGAGTAGTGTTGGATGTTATTTTGATCACGAAGAATTGACGTCTGTCTATAATTGTGCGTCTCATTCATTACCAAAACCATAGTTGATATATTTTGTTGGTATGCCGCAAAGTGCAACTACTGAAAGTTTACAGCACAATTGTTACAAGCATGTTGACAAACTGTAAATTAAAGCTGGGCATACATGCAATAGACATTTTGAAATATTTTTTAGCTGTGAACATAACTTTTATCAGACAAATATGCAAATGCGCTACAAGTGCCAAAGTGCCTGTGGGTATGTCCACATAAAGAAAGTATCACATGCTTAGGTATTCCCGTTAGAACGGACGAAGAGAATACCATAAAAGCAGCCCAAAAATTACTGATCATTACGTGCCTTCTCCAAGGATGTGTTTTACACGATTCTCAAAAGATGATGCACTTTAGCATAACACAGTGACGGCAAAAAGTGGCCATGCCCTTTACCGCTTACTTGTGGACTGCAGAAGGCGAAATCACTCATGGAATGCAGTAAGATGACAGTAGTAGGTTCCTGGACGTTCGGCATCATTATGAGGAGAAATCTCCTTCATTCCAAGACAGTTTTTTTTCGTACAACACACAATGATACAGGAATCAGCGCTCCGGCGTTCGGCCATCTTCAGAAAGAAATGTTTAAACTACCACCGACATTGACGTATTTTTGCGCATAAAAAGGCGAGTTCTTCTGGAACGGAGTTGCTTTGTTTCATAATCGTAATTTCAGTCAACAACATTCCATTCTTTTAGCGTAGATAGACGACACAACAAGCCTTTCGGCGTGCGGGAGAGCAAATGATTCAAAGGTTCTGAACTCCTGCGTAGTATTCGAGCGTGTTTTGTCAACTGAAGTCGGCGAACTTCGGCGGTGAGAACGCTTCCTTATGCTGATGTACCTGTGTAGCCGAGGCAATAACTGCCCACTGGCCTATCAGAAGGCAACCGAACTGTCACATTCAACATGTAAATTCAGAATTCCACCGTGGCCTTACGATGATTATCGTACCAAAGTAGGCTGATGCCTGCAGTTCATTGTGAAACAAAGAAACCGAGTGCCTTCACGGTCTGACAGGACAGACCCATTCTTTAGAGTGCTGTTTACTCGGCATTTGTTGCGATGAGCGATGGAAGGGCCAAAACAACACCTATGGTTGCTCTTGTTGTCTGATTACACAGTTGTTGTTCCACTTTTCACTTGTTTGGGGTGCAACATACGACGAGTGCTGTGCAATACATGTGTTACCCAAACGACGTTTACGTATGCAAAACAATGGAAACAGTATTAGAAAGCCTCTTGGGCTCATGTTATGTATTCTGGTGATGACAAATAGAAAACGCTATAGACGACCATCCACAATAAACTCAGCTCGTAGTGCTACTGGCCACAATATGCTGCGCTGACCTAAAGAACCTCAAATAAGTACGTCGTGGGACGCTACAGAAACAAGCCGGCCTCGGCATCAACAGAACTGCGGTCACGTTCTTTGGCAGCCACGCGGTCAGGCAGGCAGTCGGACCGGAGAACTTCAGGCGCCTTGGTCCACAACACTGTTCATCGTTTGCACCGGTTTGCTGAAGCACACATGCTGGTACCACCAAGCTGGTGGAAGCGGACCTCCCCCGGCCAGTCGGCCGCCGCCTCCTCAGGACCGCGCCTCACGCCGTCATTGTCGTCTCCAATTGGCACCGTCGGTGCCAAAACAAAGGCCCACCCCGCGTCGAGCCCTGAGCTGGCAGACTGTGCCGCCGTCCCGACAGCTGTGCGGCACAGTCGCGACCAGGCGGTGCTGACCCTCCTCCCTTCTGAATCTGGAAGGTCAGGGAGAGGTAGGGTCAGGATCGGCAAACGATAAGAACAGCTGTTTTCCTCCTAACCAGACGGATGCTCACCGAATGGCTCAGCCCGACAACGGGCATGTGTATTCGTAGTGGCTGCCTGTCTTCAAATATTAGTATTTTGTATATTCATTAAAGTCAAAAATGACCTTAATCGAATCCCGGACCTTGGTATATACATATACACCGGTATACACATGTCTATACATACACACTTGCACACATATATACATATACGGACCATAACCACAATAGCATCATGGAAAGACACTATCTTCTAATGTCAGGAAAAACTTCGGCTTAAACACAAAAGGCATATTCCGTTTAGATTCGTTTGAGCAGTAGGATACTGACTACGGCCTGAAACGGACGAATCTAGTGTTAACATACACACACAGACACACGCACGCATATATATATATATATATATATATATATATATATATATATATATATATATATATATTGTTTACAAACAAACAAAAAAACAAAAGTTCTCGGAGCATAAAGAAGGCTGCGTATTTCCATAGTCACGACGTTTGAAATTCTCAGATGTTGCTACCAGTCCAACGTAAAACAAACACATTAGCGGACAGGGTGCTACATTCCTATACATTCCGTGCTTGAGGTCGTGAATAAGACGCATGAGACCATGGAGGTGCCTGGTATGACCCTGTTCATAAGCGCCACCAGGCATACAGGAACGCAACCAGATCGGGATCGGATGACATGCGTCATGTATATGTGCATGTCATGTGTCATGTGTATATGAAACGCCACTCTTAAAACTGGATAAATTTGGCTTCTGTCCGACAATGATAAAAAAGCATCTCTCTGATTTAATGTCCCTGGCTTAGTTTTTTTAGCAAATAAATGTAGCTGAAACAGTTCACAACGTAAGGAAAAGAAGAAAATAAGGAGTTATCCATATTAATATTTCTAAATAGTGTGTGTTGTAGCACGCAGCGTAGGTAGGGCGACAGCTCCACAAACTTTGCCTACTTGGAAGTCATCTCGATATAATGTTGCATGAAAAGAAATTACCAAAAATGTAACCAAGCGAACCAACCGTGGAAACGTTTTTATATCGATGTTCCAAATAAGCAGTGCTATTACCAGCCGAGAGGTGATATGCCATCACTAATCAGGGTCACCTGATGGTTTGACAGGTTTTAAATTGCCAGAGATGGGCTCGAGCCATGAGCCTGAAACTGGTAACTGATGTGACAGCCTATGCGGGGCTAATCGAAAATGAACACAAAACATGTTGGTAATATAACGTCACTGGATTATCACGCCATATTCAGAGTTTAGGTCTTTTCCCTGCGATTTCCAAAGCCATGGGTTGCATTTCAGTGTCACTCTAAGCAATCTGAAAATATGTGAGATACGATTTTCCAGAACATGGTCAAATGTTCTCCGGGTCATTCCGCGTCAAATCGCACAAAAGTTACCCAGACGATTTGATTTTAATGAAATTTGGTAGGCTCGTATAGCATAAGGAAAAATAGCCATCCACCAGTTTTTAGCCCTGGGTGACCTCTGAGGTCAAAGCTACAGGTCATGAAATATCACCGGTTTTTACAGACACTGCATGATTCAAATGCCTATAACCCGGTGCTAGGTCGTCATAAAAAGTGCGATTAGCGCAACTGTGTGCAGAAATGTTCCAGCTTTCAGGAGGGGATCATTTTTCCGTTGACCTTGCGATGACCTTTGGCCTGAATATGCCAAATTAAGACCGTATTTTTCCCCATAGTGTTCGCGATTGTGAAGCACAACAGGTGCCATAGCATCTCTAATAAGTCTGACAAAAACATTGCTGAGGAAGGTCTAATTTCTTAAGATACCTTAAGTTATGTATTGCCAATCGGCGCTTTAGAAATATGCCCTGAGACGATCTAAAGAATGCTGGTTGATTTCGTGCCTTTCGTGTGTCCGATTATGCTACAATGTGGTGTGCACAACGCCTTACTTGTGTACTAGACATCTGTTCAACCTTAAATTAATTCACCTTTAAGTTCCAGTACCAAGGTCACGGCACCTCATCACTAGTCGACCCCCGCCATCCACATTTGACATGTACCTTTTCTCCATTTTTTAACAAAAGTGGGTTCATCCAACGCTATTATACACTAAAACCAACTAAGATAATCTTAGCCGTGTTTCGCGACCATTTGAAGGTCAACCAAGGTCATTTACCTTGATTGGCTTTGAAGGAGCAATGGTGGCCACGGACTTAATTTTTAGGACATTCATTCCGAATTTCACGTTTGTTCACGTGGATTCCATGTTGCGACACCTCTTTCCTGAAAATCTAAAGCTGTTGTTGCAACTGGCGATGTGCACAAATGTACGGTACGAGTTTTCCGACTTACGGATTTAAGGAATGACATCATTACTAAAAAGCAGACGCTTCCTAAGACATGAAAGAAATGGACTATATTTGGATGATCTGGTGTGTGGAAAATATATAAGAAATTCACAATCATTGCCCTATCCCTAAAAAACTTAAGGCCATGTCCATCATAGTTCATCCAAGGCCAATCAAGGTCAATGACAAAGACATGGCTTGAGGTTTTTTAGGACACTGATTTCGAATTTCTCATGTGTTTTTCACTCATCACATTATCCACATACCGTATTTTTTCCATGTCCCCTAGAGGGCGTTTGCTTTTAGCAATGGTGTCGTTCCTTGAATCCGTAGGTCGGAAAACACGTACCGCGTGTCTGTGCACACCACCAGCTGTAGAGGCACAGCCAAGGGGGGACCCCTATCTCCATCTTAGGTCATCATTTTTTCGTGGAAACCATTGCACATCGTCTTCCCAGCAGGCGGTTTTCGTATGATTCCAGTTCACTCTGAGCTCCGGCCCCCCCTTAAGAAAATCCTGGTTGCACCCCTGGCCAGTTGCAACAACAGCTCTAGTTTTTCAGGGAAAAGGTGTCGCAACATTGTATTCATGTGAATAAATGTGAAATTCGGAATGAGTGCCCTAATGATTATGTCCATGGCCACCATAGCTCGTCCAAAGCCAATCAAGGTCAACGACCTCTGTTGGCCGTCAAATGGTCGCGAAACACGACTAAGATTGTCTTAGTTGCCTTCAGGGTTCAATAGCATTGGATGAACTCACTTTTGTTAAAAAGTGGAGAAAAGGTACATGTGAAATCTGGATGGCAAGGGGTCGACTGGTGATGAGTTGCCACAACGATCCTGGAACTTTTAGGCGAATTAACCCGCGCACGACCGTCGGTCGGTTTCGAACATCCGCGACTGGGGGGGACAGTTGGCCACCCCCTCTAACTCACGAACGGTTGGTCGCACGATAAAAATAAGCATGCCGTTGGAAAGCTAGTGACGAGTAGAGCTCGAAACTGGTCACATTTTTAGTTTTAGATAATATGTAACCAATTTAAGCCCTATGTATGTTTTCTCATAGCCGACTGCATGAGACCGAGAAATGGCCTGAATCTCAAGGGCTGTGACTAATAACGCATAGGTAAAGGCACCAACGCACAAGTAAAGGTCCGCGGATGCCGATACACGTCTAATTTCCCAGATTTGTTCAATATATACGCCGAAACGTTGAGTTAAAAACACGGCAATTCTCGCGCCAGCTGTCGGCGTGCGCCGCTGCCGTATGCAGTAACAAATTGAGGGGAACTAATTTTAGCGTTCCTTTATTTTCGCAAAAAAGCCTATCCATGTAAATTGTATTGATCTTAGTGGTTCTTGTGATGGTTCTTCATGCTTAAATTTTGGAAAAATTCATTAGTTACCAATCTACACAACTGGCGGAGATTTATTCGCGAGAGACTGTTTATTTCCAAAATATGCTACTTTTTCAAACTTTTTGAGGTTCATGGTATTACTTACGTCTGTGCAAGCTAGTTCTGCCACTTTCTACCCATTCTGAGTAATTCATCGATGATTTTGACGGTGGTACATTTTGGCTCACTACAGTTATTCGTGACCTGACCTCAGGTCAATGGCTGGAAGTCATTGATACTTTGCCCAATGACGGTTATTAGATGTCTGCTTCACTCCACACTAAAAATGTTATGAAATGTTCCGTCAATTTCCGAAAAAACGACGACATGTGTTAAAAATGGGCTTGACCTTAGATCAATGACCCGGAAAATTCCGAAAAATCTGAGATAGCAGACTTGTTGCATCTATCACGATACTAATCCCTGAAAGTATTATTGAGATATCTTGTTTTGCGAAAACGTTACAGGGCGCTAAACTTTTTTGGACATAGGTCTGTTTGACCTGACCTAGGTCAGGCACCTGACCTGACCTGACGTCGAAATTTTGACAGGAGATGTAAAATTAATGGAGCAAAAGGTACACAAAGTTTCATGACTCTGTGCTTGTTGGTCCTCTCGCAATCCCACAAAAACCTCAGGGGGGCAGTCAACTGCCCCCCCCAGTCGGGGACGGGGTAATGTAAGGTTGAGCAGACGTGTAGTACACAGGCAGGGCATTGTGCACACCACAATGTAGCATAATCGGACACACGAAAGGTACGAAATCAATCAACATTTTTCATATCGGCTCAGGGCATATTTCTCAAGCGCCGATTGGCATTACATAAGTTGAGATATCTAACGAAATGGGAATTTGTTTAGAAATGTTTTTGTAAAACTGACTGCAGATACTATGACACCTGTTGTGCTACATTTTCGGGAAGACGGGGGGGGGGGGTAAACATGGTCAAACCCGAAAATGCTCAATGTGACGTAGTCAGGTCAAAGACCATGGCAAGGTCAACGAAAAATTGATTCATTTCTGAGAGCTGGAACATTTCTGCATCCAACTGCGCTATCGTACTTTTCTGCGACGATCTATCACCAGGTGGTGGGCATTTGAATCATGTAATAACTGTAAAAACCGGTAACCTTCCATGATCTGTAACTTTAACCTCAGAGGTCACCCAGGACTAAAACTTGGCGGATGTCTATCTTTCATAGGTACTACGAGGCTACCAAATTTCCCAAAAATCGAAAGGGACCGGGTCAAAAAACGCCCAGTCTGGTGCGACTTGACGTGGAATGACCCCCCGTCCTTGAAAAGTTAAAAAGTTTTCCAAAGTCCATTGATGTATGGTGTAAAAATGATCAAGCAAAAGGTACACGAAGTTTCGTGGTGCTATGTTTGTTTGTTCTCCCGCAATTCTAGAAAAAGACCTCAGGGGGGCGGTCAACTTCCCCCCAGTCGGGGGCAGGTTAACCAATTACCCTTCATGCAGCACCCTCAGGTATGAAACGGCGACTGTCACATCCCTGCTCTGTTTTCGCTTTCCCAGGTTGGACAAATGCAAAATGTTTTTTATGTTCCATATTCGTCAGTTTTCACAGCCTCAATCCCAATGGAGATCACTCGCACTCTGTCTATCCCCGTCGGTATCAGCAAATCTTCCTCGGTGCCCCCGGATTTCCATCCATTTCAGTTGGTCTCCTTCTGTCTGGCTTGATTTCTTCTTGTCTCTGTTGATCTCCTTTGGACTCCATCAGCCTATCAGTCTTTCGGCCTCTAAATCTTGTTTGATGTCGATCAGTCTCTGTCTCTCTCAGCCGATCTCCATCGGTTTCTTTTTGTCTTGACCGGTCTCTACCGCTCTCAACCGGTCTCCCTCGATCTTCGTCGGTCCGCCAGTCTCTGTAAATCTCTGCCGGTCTCCTCGGTATCCCTCAGTCCCCTTACCATTCACTCACTTTTTCTTTGCTTCCCCACAGTCGCTCTGGTTTCTATCTGTCCCTGTCTCTCCCTCCCTGAGAAGCAGGTTTTCAATCGCGATCGGTAAAAAAAACAAGTAAAATGAGATATGCGGGCCTTTTTTGAACCGACCACAATGAAACACACCAGACGGCATATACTGACGTGACCACAATTGATTGAGGAACATAATGATGGTGTTTGGAACGGGATGCTCCCAATGGTGTCGCCACACTCTTCAACCGAACACAAATGTCTCGAAAGATTTCGACTTTGCGCGAAATCACGGTTGGCACCGGTTTACTCGATGCGTCGTAGCAGTAAAAGTTAGGTGGATTATGATAATTTTTATTGCAGCGTCAAAACGGCGGTAATTCTCTCGTTCCACTGCTGTTGATTTTGCTAACAATCTCACCCTCCATGCCATCGCAACCACAGTGTAAACGCACAGGACCCGAGAGCGGAAAATCCACTCATCCATCTCAACTTTGAGCGCCTGCCGCGGCAACCCCGTTTGGTGGACAAGATTGACAACACGGAATGATATGCATTCGGTACCTTGTACCGTGGGGCTACAAAGGCACTGAGTCGTTTGCATTGAAGATTGGATTTGGTCGCACCCCACTTTGTTCAGCTAACAAAACGACCTTTTTCGTGTTCCCGTGGACAGCACGCTTGAAGTACTGGTTCCCGAGCGCGTTGTTGTGCACAGTACTGTTTTCCAATCGATTTTCTGTCCAGCAAACGGGGTTTCGTTTCGGTGCGAACCACAGTTAGCGAGATTAGACACCGGGAGGGACGCCGTGTTGTCGGTTGGCAATCGTCTCAAGCTAAAATGGGCGAAATCGCCTCCTACATCGGTTCACGTGGCGTCGCATGGCGGGGGCGGCCGCGTCAAACCTGATTAGTGTTTTACGTCATCGGAACGACAAAAAAAAAAACTGTCTTTCCGTTAGTTTCAGATTTTGTGTCAGACAGTGGCGCCTTTGCATTCGAGATCACAGTATACACCACTTTGAGCTCGCGCCGCGCTTACCCCGTCCGACGGACGAGGTCGACTCCGCTCAACGATTTCCTTCCGGTAAATGTTGTGGCTGCTCATCATGTCCTTGAGTCCGTACCTTTAAAGGTTTCCGAGATCATGACCCCATTTTGAAACCTTACGAAACGAGCATTTTTCGTGTTCTCGCGGCGAGCGTGCGCCACGTGACGGCCCCGGCTCGGCCTCTTCCATGCGATGCAATTCTCCAACCGATTCGTTGTCGAACGCAGCCGGTTTTGTGTTGGTGCGACCCGTTGTTTCCCAGACTGAGCGCCCGTAAGCAGCACACGTCCAGGTTTTTCGAAAATGTGTCGGATTTCGTCAAAAATACATGCAGACTCCATGGGTGATTCCAGCTCGTGCCGCGCAGCCCCGACGTCCCCGAAATCCGGAAACCTGGCATAAGGCACTGTTCCGCCAAACCCTTCAGACGGCCTAGTTTCAGCCACGCGTGACCGCTAGTCTGGCCACACCAGCCCGTCAAAACCGAACTCCGACGGGGTCAGACAAAACAAGGACGGCGAGATATCCAGTTTTTTATGTTACCCATAATTCGACTGGCCGAAATTCCCCCGTCCGGTGATTTACTCTCAAAATAGGTTCTGCGTTACGTCCTGTAGGGATTAACACCAAATGTACTCTTGTGATCCATCTGCATGTCACTTACGACAGCGACGGAGGCAATTGTATTCATATGAGGATGTAACCCAACATTTTTATCAGTAAATGGAACCCTAGAATTTGCAATGTACTAGATGCTGGATGACCAATGCATGTCCCAATTTGTTTGAAAGGGCACGTCACAATGAAGTATCACCAGCCTGCTGAAAAGTCCATATAGTTGGACATACATTGAGTATCAAGTACAAGATACGTAACGATTTCCAAATCAGTTTGCATCGATATGAAACGAGATGTTTGTTAAGCATGTGGCACATCTAAAACATGATACTAAACTTTAAACAGAGACATCAGAGGAACTAGTCCATGAATGAGACTGACAAAGTTGTGACAATGGCCAATCTACTCCCCTAGAGCAGATCCTTACATGACTTTTGCTATGAATTTGTTTTACTGTGTTTTAGTTGTAGTTTTCAGTGCATGTTTCTCAGGATCTCCAGCAGCCAACGACAATCATTAAAACAAGTACTGGTCCGCTGTATTGGTCACGGGTGAATGCGAAACCTGAATTGGATCAGCAGAAATTTCCAAGGCATTACCAGCAGCGACTTGGCTCCGTGCCTGCAGCCCAACCGTCGTGACAATTTCCGCCGGTCCCGTCTCGCGCCGTGTGCGGGGTAAGAGCGGCCGGCGCGCAGCCCGGCCCCGCCTCGCGCCGCCGACGCCACCGCCTCGTCGACAGCCAGCCACAATCGTCGACTCCGACGCTGGTGTCGAGCACGGGCCCGGCCGCAGGAAGGGCGGCCGGGAGGAGGCTGGCCCCGGCGCCGACAGCCGCCGTCGGAAGCGGCGCTGGAGTCTGGCGCAGCTCGTGACCGGCTTCCGTCAGCAGCGGGACAGCGTCATCCTGCGGTGGCGTCCAGAGGTAGGCCCAACGACGCGGTTTCATTTTTGAGTTGCGACATATATCTGATCCGTTTGCGGTTGTTCCAGCCATTGGTGTTTGGGCCTGGATAAAGAAATTCAGAGCGTACTTGCTTTAATTTTCCATGGTTTGACATACACCCTGCAAACGTGGAACGCTGACATCATTGATTTTTCTTGACCCCATTTTGCGTTATTCGCGGTCCTGCAGTAATATCAAGTCGCGCTGGAAGCCCCATCTATCTGATGGTCTCGTAGCTGCTCGGAGTTTATGATACCCAGAGGCATAGCGACGGGGGCGAACGCCCTCTCGTGGAGGTCGGCTAAGGGCTCTGAGGCTGCCAGCGGCGCAGAGACGGCGAGGGGTCCCGGGATGGTCTGGTTTGACCTGGTCTCTGGGCTGGTCAGAGGTCATGAAACAATAAGGGGCTGTGATACGGTCAAGGGGCCTGGGATGATTAAACGACCTTGGCATTCTCAAAGGCGGTGGAATTGTCGGGGATCATGAGACTGCAAGGGGCCTCGAGACTATCGTCAGCATGAAGCAGCCAGAAGCTCTCATGCGGTCAGGCGTCCTGGGACGATCAGACTCTTCAGACGTCCATGAACTCTGCTGCGGTTAGAAGCCCCGAGACAGCCAGAAACCGTGAGATGGCCAGGGGCCTGGGGATGCTGGTCAGGTTGGGAGGACGGTCAGGGACACTGAGACGGGCAAGGGCCCGGGATGGTCGGACTCTTGCCTCAACACCCGGGGGACGTCACCAGTCCAGGGACAGTCAGCGGCCCTGGGAAGATCACGGACCCGAGGATGGTCGGCGACCAGAGTAGTCAGTAGTCTTGGGAGTCATGAGCCCTGATACAATGGGGAGCCTGTGACGGTCAGAGACCCTGCAACTGGCAAGGGTCCTGGTGGCGGAAGAGGCCCGGGGAGGGCCGGGGCCCTGAAATACTCAGGGATGGCCAGGGGATCTCGGGAGAGTCATGAGTCCTGAAACGGTCAAGAGCCCTCGACGGCCGGGGGCCTAGGGACAGTCAAGGGCTATAGGGCGGTGATGAGTCAGAGACCCTAGGATGGCCAGGTTCCCTGAGATAGTTAGCTGTCCCGGGTGGTCAGGGGTCCTGGGACGGCTGGGGACCTTCAGACAATCAGGGGTCCTGGGACAGTTATGATCCCTGAGACAACCAGGGCCCTGCCGCCCCGGGGCGGTTAGGAGTGCTGAGACATTAACGTAATGCGATATAAGTATGGAAGTAAAATGAATACATGGAGCGCTGAACAGACTGTCTTATTTACTGTTGTATGACAGAAAATCCCCCAGTATGCGAAGCATGCTGGTGACTTAAAGGGAGAACACAGGGAGCGTCGTCCATCACATACCCCACAACGCGTTTCACTGGTTTTAGTTTGATGACGCGCGAAGATGCTGGAACACTCCCCTATCACATTCCATTTCAGAAACCAGCTTTCGCGTCAAACCAGATGAGAATAAATGCCACCTGGACTCGAAAAGGAAACCTCTGTTACTAATCTTCCGTCTAACCCGACAGGCAGCATAAATGTGGCTAACATGCGAATGACGAAACACGACGCAGTAATAACAGCTGCATAAATAACGTCAACTTCCATGTGGCGGTAAAATAAATATGCATGGAAAGGATAAATGTGCGTCCCAGAGAGTACCTTTGAGCAACGCACTGGGACAACGAGAGAGAAAAGTTTGCTCCTCGGGGAATAACAATGAGCGAACACGCACGCAAGGAAAAGAAGCGCGCCTCGTGGGGTGGCGTTTAGCGGACGCGCACCGTACCGAACCGGGAGACCGTCTGTTCACCGCCTTCCGATCTGTTCCCGATGTCAGCTTGGGGCCACGTGGCGAAGAGCCAGCCGGAGAATGAAAGACAGGAAAAGGGGCGGGAGTAAAAAAAGAAAACGTATAGAACTCAAGGTATCCAGCGCAAAGGCCGGGAATTCAACGCGCCTTGCTCCCACGCCTCGCAAGCATCCTACCACGCTGTTTTTTTCCTTTTTCCAATGTGGAAACTGAGCCATCTGTTATATTTTCGTACATTTCTAAAGATTAAGGTGAAAACCGGGTCCGTATTTGTTTCAGGGTCCCCTGGAAATAAAGTGGACAAAATCCGGGAAGTCTGCCTTATTTGGGGCTGGTTGAGACCCTGAATTTCACCTGGCCTCCTCCTGCATCAAATCCTGGCTACGCTACTCCTGATGCTGCTGAGATCCATTTTACCGTACAATCTCGTCCAACTGGCCCTGTAGGATTAGTTTTCCGGGTATGTATTCATTGCATTTACACTATTTACAATTGCCATCAGCTGAAGCCATCAAATAAAAATGAAGAATACGGGGCATCTTTTTCACAACCTAGTTCTGTTGCTTTTCGGGGCACCAAAATTAGATTCACCGGACCGTCTAAGAAAAGCAGTTTGGACAAACCTACGACATCGAAAAAATCCATGTGGTAAAGTACAGTGATAAAACGTTTTTTCTGAAGTTCTGTGGCTCGGCAACGCACCGGAAACTTGGTATCACGTTCGCAAACAGCACCTCCGTGAGGGAGGCGTCCGTTGCGCTAATCCGGGTGCAAGCAACATTAATGCGTCAAAGGAGGACCAAGTAGGTGACGGTTTGGTCAGGGAATGAAGCAGATCTCTGGGCGGCGGCTTACGATAAGAACTTCAGCTGGGGAGCATTATCTTCAGTATGATACTAATGTGGATGGGCTTATGTGGGCTTTATTATACAGTAAAAAAAAACACCTGCTGAAATGAAGTAAAGGTTTTCGTCCTAAAGTTGGCTTGTTCACAGTGATTTATTGGAATCATACTCGAAACTAGACTAGCCACACTTTCTTCTGGTATGTTTGCTCAGGAGCAGGTTCTTAAATGAGCGAATGGGCGCGTGCTTTTTATTTGGCAATTTTTCTATGATCTCCTTTTAAAGCAGCAAAACTTTACGCCTTGCAATGAGGGCAGTAATCGTTCTCATGTCAGTTGGGTGTTAGCTTACTGTTACCTTTTTGCATCGTTTTGAGGTAAAATTTCAAACGTAGCTTTGCAATGATCGTAATATTTCATTCCTGAGCCTTTCAGCCACTTGATTCAGGAACAAGGTCAAAGCTGCACTACGAGTGAATGGAGGAATGTAAAGATAATGATAAAAGATAAGGTAAACTGCTTTCAACAATGTGGCAAAAGCATGCGCCTCTCCTTTCCCATGGTTTTCGTTTCCGCCCCATATACTGAAATTATACGTAGGTAATGTGTCACGGATTTTTAATTCTGCTGTAAAAGAACATATCTCAACGCCCTTCCTGAAACAAAATTACTCGTGGCCAGCTTGCGATGACACAATAAGTAAAATGGGGGACCTCTTTCCCGGAAAAGTAAAAGTAAGGACCAAGGCTTTCATGCCAGACAACAAACGATAGCTTGCCATAAACACAAGGTCTAGCCTTCGTGTTTGGACTACGAGAATACGAACCGTTTCTACACGAATATGTCGCAAAAGTGAAACAAAACAAAACAAGAAATGTAAAGCAAAGCAAAGCAAGTAATGTATCCGAAATCATGGAATGATGCGAAGTTTAAACATCAGGGAACCTAAAACCACGACGTTTTAGTCACTGAAATAATTTCCCAAGCTTGTTATTTGATTTATGTCACACGAAATGATTTTCTTAGTTGCTTGGTACTGCAATAATACATATGCGAGTACTTTAACAATTCAACGTTACATGTCATGCTGGCTATGGCACTGAGATTGTTGAAACAGCTCATGTTAGAAGAAAATGTCTGAGCTTTCGCGGGCCAGAGGTTAAGAAAAACATCCCGTATTTTTTGTCTCTGTGTTACTCGGTGAATGTGATGCAGACAATTAAAGCCCATTATATGCAGAGATTGTTACATAAATCCTGAACCTGACGACCAGTCTTCGATTCCTGGTAACGTCTAATTTGGTTGCAAAAGTTTTACGAGCCGGCAAGGGTTTGACACGGCTCTGTGGCTGTCACTGTGTCCCACTGCCTTTGCCAGTAACCTGAATAGATTCCAAGGTAACACAGCCAGCGGAATGATGCATGGACCCAGTGCTTAGAGCTTTTTCTACACGTTTTGCATACCTCCTGTAACACATTCGACCCGGGATCACCCAAGGTCGCTGATCTACAGATCAACGATGATATATGAACCAGCTTTCTTGTCACATATGACAAGGAAGTGAAATATATCCCAAACAGCAAAGGATGAAAAATCTTAATTATGCCAATTTATATCATACTTGCTACATTTAAACTATACAGCGCATTCTGGGAACGTTTGTTAATAACATAAATCTTTTTGCGTTTTTTTCGCTTTGTGTTTCAGCTGGAATAAAGAAAATAAACTTATGGCCGAGTGAGCATTTGTTTTACTGTTCTTAACTTACGATTTTCTGATGCGATTAGTGAAATTAAGTCAGGTCACGCCGTAAGTCCACTTTCCATCCTAAAATATAACGCGAGTTATTACCAAAGTGCACTGTGGCAGTGATTAAAATTACGATGGTAGGACTGCAGATATGGCAAAATTATATCCTGGCTCGAACGCTGCATTGGACGTGATCATCTACAAGACTAAAAGAGTTATACGTTTTACTCCGCCGGTCCAGCTGTGTCTGCGACTCCGGCTCCCGGCCGCAGAGTCCGCAGCCCTGTTCGGTATCACTGTTTAGGATCCGTCACAAGCGACTTGAAACGACATGTGAGCAGGCAGTACAGTAAACGGCATCACTGACTCATTTATCCGAAATTCATTTCCGTTCATGCTATATCGAACGCTTTAATATTGCCATAGTTTGTGAAATGTTCGCACAGTCATTAAAGTCAACTGAAACAGTCAATACAGCGGTGCAGTTAAGCCTAGTACTGGACCAGATAATGGTGTCATACGCCGCCGAACCTTGTGACAAGCCGACGACGTCAGTACGTCAGTCGCACGGTGTTGTTAGCAACGCAAAGGTGCGACTGCGCGCTCACGGGATTTGACATAAAACCGGCTCCGGCAGATGCATAGACCAGCAGCGGCCTTTGTACTTTGGCCAGGTACTTTGAACCTGCTTGACATGAACACCCGTAGGTCAAGCTAAATATTACTTCTGAAGCTTTCAAGTCATTTACCCAAAAAGCCATAAAGCCAATTTTCTATCCCAAGAAGAAACTTTCTACAGATAATTTCCAAACCATCGTTATGTGCCTATAGGTGCCATTAGCTTGTTTTCGGTTGATTCTGACGTTGGAATTATGCCCTTACTGTAATTCTGCATATTATATATATATATATATATATATATATATATATATATATATATATATATATATTTGAGAGGGTATTATGATTATGGTATATATAATAATAATGTTGTAAAAGTATCTTTATGTGAAACTTCGTGGAACATCGTATTCGTAGAATACATGAACTAACAGCGGGATATTTCCGAAACCTGTTGGGGCAGATATCCGTAGGATGTTAGACTATTTCTTTTTTGTCCACGCCAAAAACTCAACACTTCAACGCATTTTTTGAATAGGGTCCTGGGCACCCCAAATACGTAAAGTTCATCCCTGCCATCCTCGGCTGATACAGACGTTCTCGCTTCGAACGCAGCCTTGCGCAACCGCAGGAGGCGACTGTTCGGCGACCGGCGCTTCGGACTACTGCAGGCCCCTTTGAAGGAGTGCGGTAATGGATTAAGTTCGCCACTGCCCGTCACCAGCGGCCGGCGGCGACCTGCCGGCCCGGCAATTGAACTCTCATCACACGGGTGCCGGGCAGCAGCTGGCTGACGGAAGCCCTGCTCCGTCAGCCTGGCTGGCAACAGTACTGGCAGTCGCCGATTTTCGGTGGACTGCACACGACGCGCCTTCATCCAGCGCCGTCGATCCGCCATTCGGGGAACGTACACGGCCCCTGGCATTTGACGCATCCAAGCCACAGCGACAAAGTGATACGAAGGGAAAACGAGAACGGCGTCGCTCCATGCCGTACAGTCGAAGACTGCACGATTAGACTAACGGGCAGGTCATATCATATGCCCCCTCCGCCTCGGACGGGAGGCGCGTACCGTCGCCGAGCCGTCCCCGACCAGTTTAAATTCGTCACGCATCCTGTTCAAAATGCGATACGTCGCACCCACTGCCGATACATATGGTTTCATCAAACGGACAGTCCTGATGACGCCCATCGCACTGCGCTATCAAAAGCAGGGAGGTCAAAGGGCTGAAGTGTGCCAGCCGTCACCTCCAGCAAATAAGTCCACTCACCTCCAGCAAATAAGTCCACCAGTTTTCATTTATCGCCTGTGAAAGCCCTGTTCTGGGCCCGTTGTTGGGAGCTCACGTGGCACCAGCACAGCGGCACGACCGCCACCTCCGCGCAAACTGCGGCGGTCCGCCGTTTCAGGCGGATGGAAGCGGCTCAGCTGCCTCCCCTCCAATTTCCTCCGATGCTCTTAGTTCAAGCACTGATATGTTGTTGAAGCAAGAAAATTGTGGTTCAGCCTGGTTTACAGTACTCAATGGAACGTGGTTTACAGAAAGGTCGTCCACGGCCCGGTTAAAAGTACGAGCTCCATGGCCCCATGTCCATATCAACGTCAGTCTGCTGACGTATGTGATGTTATGAGGTTATGAGCTGCGGAGAACAGACGTCTGATTTGTTCAACAATTCCGCATTGCCCCAGTTCAGGGGAAAACGCCCTCGGTATCACGTGCAATGCTCAGAATGCAACCCGGGACCTATTTAAGAGCAAAGCAGTGGGGGGATTTCGTCGAGTCGAATTGTGGGTAACATATTTATAAGACCTGGACATTTCGCCGACCTTGTTTTGTCTGATATTGCTGGAAGTCGGGTTGGACGGACTGGTGTGGCGAGACTAGCGGTCACAAGTGACTGAAGCTTGGCCGTCTCAGGGATTTGGTGGCACAGTTCATTATGCTAGGCTTTCAGGTTTCGGGACGCCGGTTTGGCGAAATCCGACACATTTTCGAAAAACTTAGACGCACGCCTCTTCCGGGCACTTGATCTCTGAAACAACGGGTCACATCGACACAAAACCGGATGCATTCAACAAAGAATCGATTGGAGAATTGTATCGCATGTAAGAGGCGGAGCCGGGACCGGCACGTGGTACGTGCTATGACTAACCACAAGGAGATACCGCCAGGACATGATTTAGGGGAATCGATTCATCCGCTGGACGTGGTAGCCGCGACAGATATTCAAAGTGGCTTTTACCTACTGTGATTTCGAATGCAAAGGCGTGAATGGCTATCACGAAACTGGAACCAATGAAAAGTCCGCTCTTATGTCGTTCCGATGATGCAGAACACTAATCGGGCGTGCCACTGTCGTTCCGGCCGTGCGACGCCACGTGAACCGATGCAAGAAACGATTTCGCCCGTTTTCAAGTGAGCTCGAGACGATTGCCAACCGGCGACACGGCGTCCTTCCCGGTGCCTAATCGCCAACCGTGGTTCGCACCGAGACGAAACTCGGCTCGTTCGATAGAGAATCGATAGGAGAACATCATCATGTATAACACCCCGCACGGAGGTCAGCACGTGACGCGTGCTTGGCACGGGAACACTGAAAAGGCCGTTTTGCAAACTTTGCAAAATATCGTACGGCTAAATTTAATCTTCAGTTAAAAGAACTCGGGGATTATGTGGCCCTACGTCACTAGTTACCAACTGCATATCATTTCATGGGGCCGATTTCGTCCGCCAAGCGGGATAGCCACGGCACGCGCTCAAAGTGGAAGTATTTTCGGCTTTCGGGTCCTTTGTGTTTACAGTGCGATTGCGATGGTATGGAGGGTGAAATTGCATGCAAAATTAACACCAATGGAACGAACGAGTTCTCGTCATTTTGACGTTGCCATAAAATAATCACAATTCTCCTAACTTGTGCTGCTTTGACGCATCAGGTAAATCGGTGCAAGTCATGATTTTGCACAAAATCAACATCTTTCCAAATATTCCAGTTAAGTGGAAATTTGTGACGACGTCATTGAGGACATGCCGTTAGAAATACTACTACCAGGAACGTAGGAACATCCAAAAAAGTGTGTGTGTGTTTGGGGGTAGCAGAGACGTTTTTCCCATAGGGCTAACGTTGAGTCTCCCAAAAAGCGGGGACCATGCCCCCCCGTTCCTACGCCTATGGCTATCACTATGTTCCTCAGTCAACTGCGAACTCGCCAGCATAAGCCATCTGGTGTGTTTCGTTGTTGCCTGTTCAATAAAAAATCTGCATGCTGCGCTTTGCATGTTTTTTGCCGATCCCGATCGAAGGCCAGCATCTCTTGCTCTTAACTGAAATTTGTATTATGCCGTCCTGCTCCGTTTGATATTGACGCTACCTCCAGTTTGAGGATTTCAAATGCGCTACAGGACAACAAAATGTTGCTATAACAGACATGTAAGTTCGGTTAGATACTGATGTAAATGATGACAAACACAAACAGGGTTACACAGAGACGGACAGATATTGGAAGACAGAGACAAATACAGGAAATGAGAAGAAGACAAAAAAAGAGACAGAAACAGATAGAAACCAGAGCGACTGTGGGGGAACAAAGAAAGTGTGAGTGAATGTGGAGGGGGGAGACTGAGGGATATTTAGGAGACCAGCAGAAATTGACAGAGATGGACGGACCAACGGAGATCGACGGGTGGAGGGCGGTGGAGACCGGTCAGGATCAAAAGAAACTGACAGAGATCGGTTGAGACCGACAGAGACCAGTCGATATTAAACGAGATTTAAAGAGGTCGAAAGACTGATAGGCTGATGAGACCAAAGGAGACCAACGGAGACTACCAGAGATCGAGCCAGATCGAACAATACCATCTGAAACGGATGGAGATCCAGGGGCATCGAGGAAGGCTTGCCGACGGCGCCGGGGGCAGGCAGGGTGCAAGCGGTTCTCACGGAGACTGGGGCTGTGAAAAATGACGAAAATAGTATAAAAAACATTTCTCACCTGTCCAACCCGGGAAAGCGAAAACAGGGCAGGGAATAACAGTGGCTGCTTCATGGCCCAGGGTGTTGCATGAAGGGAAATCAGTTGATAATATCTGTAGAAAAAGATTCTGATGGAAGCGCACTGCGCTCTTTTAAATGACATTTGAAATAGCGCGATTCACCGTGTTCAAAGCGAACATGCGTCCGAGCACGAAGTGCGAGGACATGAGGGCAGACCAAACGGCTGAAGGCAGCCCGTTTCCTTGGAATCCTGCGGCGCGATTGTAAAACAGCACTGTGATCAGCTCGATCAACCGTTCAACAGTACTCATACTGAAGCGCGCAGCGCGATTTGCGAACGATGCTGGGGTGCTGGTGTGGGAATTTTGCGGAAACCAGACCGCTGACATTTGGTTCAACAAGCAGAACCCGTTTGTAGGCAATGAAGTGTGGAATTTAATCCTGGGGCGGTCTCGAGGTCAATTCGATTGACTTTGGGTCCGAAACTTGATTCGAAAGAAAAAAAATACTCGCAAAGGGCTTTAGATGTGCGGCAAACCGCCAATAACGCGGTCGGTGCGACCGAGAAACGCTTGTGCGTCTTGTGGCGTACATGGAGAGCTAGAGGGGTCGCGTGTTGGGGATTGCATGGTTAGGCACAAACGGCCGTCGGCTGCCGCCTCTGTTTTACCTCGCTTGCGATCGTAGCAGTCCATGAAACTGAACCAGTCAGAACGGATTCCAGCAGAATCGCCACAAGCACTAAGATCCCTTCTTGGTTATCCTATATATTATATCCTATATATAATCGTTCCCTACTGTTTGCACTTATCTAAGCCAACCAAATTTCGGCTGATGGAATTTGAGATCTGTGTGACGTTTTTCTAAAAAAAAGGAAAACAAAGACAAAAACAGCTGTGATCTCTTATTCCGTTTTCATCTTTTTATTCACGAATAACTGCCTCATCATACATATACGCTACTTAGTCTCTGCCTGAAGCGTCTCAAAGAACTGGTCGTTCGTGAGCTGCTGGCAAAACGACGTTTTCGCTGGGGGCTTTGGCTGTGTACTGGGGGGATTCGGCGATCACTGGCGAGGATCTCCCCCTCCAGTTAACATATTAAAAAAGGCCCTGGTGTAAACCGCCGTTTTACGTATTTCGTTGTAAGTGGATGCATTTTGCATTTCGTCGTGCTATGACTACCAAATGTGCGCCAGTGATTTCCCTTGGCGCTTATGTCATCCACTCTGATCAACCAGGCGAGTATTAAAGAGGGCGTACGCGGAACTGAATGGCTCTAAGGTAGTTTTCAAGGTCGCGGTCGAGGTGGTTGCATATTTTGTTCGAAACTGAGGGCAACGACCCTTTCTGTTTCTTGAACGCTCCGGTACCTGAGCAGCTGTACTTGCTCCGAAGCGTTCTTGTTTTTAGTGCAAGATTAAGTACCATTTCCATATTCGACGTGCTCAATGCGTGCGCATGCTCGCAAAGGTATTTGTCTTACAATAGTTTCCAAGGGCAAACGAAAAGAATGTGCTGTATGAAAAGAGGAAGCGTTCCATGCAGTACCGAGCATGTTTTCTTTATTTGGTTTTTGTGTGGTTTGCGTGGTGGTTTAAATCCCATCACATCCGCATTAGCTTCCATGGCTGTCTGGCCGGGTTTCCCGGTTAGCACATTTACGGCCGCAGTCTCCGTGATGCCCACTTCCGGCTGAGTTCATGGGGACCATACCTCCCTGGAAGTTGAAAATTTAATGTTTTGTGATACACCAAAAATGGCAAAAGAAATCGACATTTCACGAATTCAAAAACGAAGTTGTTGAAATCCGGTAAATTTTCAGTTTTGAAAGACCGGAGGCGGGGGTTAGACCCATCCCCACCTCCGACCTGTCCGTTACCATTTGCTGACTTGGGGGGGTAGCTTTGTCCTGACCCCTCCTTGGCGAAATCCTGGCTACGTCCCTGCTCTGGATTCGGCCTAGTCGGTGCCGACAAGGGCGATCTGAAGACCTATGAAGTTCGAGACCCGGCGGTCTGAATAAGTCACATCTGGACGAAGCTCTCCGCTTTGGCGAAAGAGTGCGAACCACCAGCATAGCGGGCGACATACTTATGAACGTCTCACGGATATTATCTGTTCGGCGCTGGGCCAAACGTTTGTATATTTTAGGCAGACGAAGCTTTGCCGCAAAATCTCTCTTAAAGTGGAATTTTTTGCGGAGCTTTCAGCTTTCAGAAAAGAGTGCGAACCATGGCCAAAGCGAGCGACATACTTGTGAATCTCTCGCGGAAATCATCTGTTTGCTGTTCTGGCCAAACTTTTGTATATTTTTGGCAGATGAAGCTCTGCAGCAAAATCACTGCAGACTTTGATCTGATCTGACTGGATCTGATCATGACAATAGTTTGCGACTTTGCAGCAGCAGCAAACAATAGAAGCGACAGCCGTCGCTGTCGCTTCAATAAAGCCGTTCACAATGAGAGGTTGAAACGAATGGAATGACATAAATTGCAAAACAGACAAAATTGTTGTTGGCGGAATACCAAAATGATGACTAACATGTCGAACACATTCACGCTACAAAGGATCCAATTAATTAATGAGGCCAGGTAAAGCCACGACCTAACTACATGCAAGCTTGTGGGGCTATTATGGTGTACCGCGCCTCAACTTACTCGGTGGTTTGGTAACGAGATGAATTGCGGATGACGTCCGTAGGATAGTAAAACACTTGACCAGTAAACCACAAACATCAAACGGTTTCGTTTTCGATAATTTGCTTTTTTATCCAACCAGACCTTAACGATGATGGTGATATCTATGCACAAGGTCAGAACCACAGCATACTTTACTTTCTAACTTGTAGTACAGTGGGACATGAGGGCATGAGGACTTTTTAAATACAGTACAGTATGAGAGTTTTTCTGTTGAAATGCACGATAAACGGAAAACCCTAGGCGTAACAACTATTGGCTCAATGCTTGGCGTCAAACAACCATCACCACTTGAAACATCCAGTATACGATGGCTGCTTTCTTCGGCGCCCACGTTGGACGCCTTGAAAGTCCTGATTATTTTGTTTTTGCTTTGCCTTAGGGGCGTCGCTCTGAGTGCGCCATGTTGTCATGGTACCGTCTGAAAGCCTGAAGGTACATTTCGTCAGCTGCGTTCGGAAGTGAACTGCCGCTGAGAAATTTGGGGTCCTGTGAAGAGTCAATTACCAGCAGTCTTCTAAAAAAAATCAGCTACAAGGAAAACGGAGAGCTGACATCGTACTCAAGTCTGGTACCGCTAGACCGTGGCCAGACCAATGACAGAACGTAAAGATGAGACTTTAATCGCCGTCAGCCATTTCCATGCTCTCCTCTAAGGGCTATATATATATATATATATATATTTCACATTTTTCCCTTTCCAGCACTGGTCCCGGAAAGGTAACTATGTCCCACAGCAAGCATCGTGATTATTGATAGGAAATTTTGCGTTTAGGTCAGGCTGATAAAGAAAGCATTACCAGCACGGCTTCCGAGGGAGTTAAGAACAACAAAAGGAACACGGACCTTGAATGGTACGCTGTCTGATTAAGCATAAGTAGTGAGACGCCCTTCCGATTTTTCTCTGTACTCGGTCGGTTTGGTCATGGTTTTCCTGAAGCCCTTACAGTTTTTGTTGAAATGCCGACATGTCTGTTCCTTTTTTGCGCATCATTGTTTGGTAAAGCGAACAAAACACACCTGCAAAAAAAGAAATGAAAAAAGCCGTCAGCTGCGGTGATACTCTCGGTAAGACACAAGAACTGTGGCTAATGTAGACAGTGACATACGGAAGCAAACTTCAGATACATTCATTTGTGGCGGGCAGCTTATCACTGGTTTCAGTCGTCTGGGGGAATCAAATCAAACGGCCAAGGGAGGACGATCAGTTGCGCGTACACATGAGCCAAAGCAACAAGCATGCTTAGTGGGCAGGCGAGGAAGTTTCCGAAACTTAATGGTGAAGTCTTAATTTTAAGCCTGTTCGTTCAATGCAAACGCTGTAGTCGTAATATTAATTTATTCTGCAGGATGTGGATGCACCGGCATTCCCCATTTGTGGGAAGGCGCATGCGGGTGAGGCGCGAGTGGTGTGTGCGGACGAGGAGCGCAAGTATCGTCAGGGACGTTTGGTTTGCACAGCGTCGCAGATGTCACTGTAGACGAAGAGTTTTCTGACGACACTATAAGAGATGCCCACTCGTCCCAGGCGTATCAAGTTTCACTTTGGGTTGATGATCGCAATGTAACGCTATGATCGTCCCTCAACTTAAAAACTGGTCACCGTCTGGCATGAAAGGTTTTTGTGCCAGCAAGCCACGTTCAGCATTGTACCCCTATGACATGCGGGCTAATTATGCCATAATATGTATCACTATCACCACGACATATGACCGCACCAATATCGCACCATGTTACGGGCTAGCACATTATTCGACATCCAGTTGAACAAAGTGAGCCCATAACTGTAGTCACTAAACGCTCGCACGATGGCTGCTGGGATTATTCTTGTAAGCTTTGACAGTTGTAAATGGGGTCTCTAAGAAATGACGCCTCTCGCCATGGTTCGGATCAAGTTGTCGTGGAAAACCCGAGCTGTCAGAGGTTGAGGAATTTATTTCATTAAAACGATACAACGTAGTCACAAAAAGGATGTGAGGACTAAACAGGACGACGCTTTTCAAATGTTTTTAAAGCCTTATCGCAGCTCTCTGTTCAACCAAAACAATGACGCTCCACACTACGACTTAGTAGAATATGGCTCCAAGAGTTAGAACATTTAGTTTGACGGCTTATGTCACGCGCTTCCATATGCGATAAACCTCTTGTCTTCAGTAATCGTCTACAAGTTAGAATCGGAGACCAAAGTCGGCCAATGGTCGCTCCAAACAATCAGACCGCGTTCTGGATATGGCCAAATTGCCAGGCACTGAAATAAGAAGAAATACCGGTCTTGTGGTCAAGAGAAAACAACCACTATGCGTTCCAGTGATTTCTCCATTCCCGAACACCAAAGAAGATATCACTTCGCATTGTGGACCCTAGAAATACGACTACGAGACGTTGGGATAGATCGTTACTTTCCAGAACGCATCCTGGTTTTTTAAGTATTTGATTTTCTAAACTTAACTGTCAGTGATTTAATTAAATTTAAAGTAAAGGTCAGAAAACTGATTGATGCTGACTCTGATGACTGACTGGCTGGTGATGTTCCTACTGATGTCGGTATTCTTCCTTTCCTTCTGCCAGGTTGCTAGTCTTTTAACCTACCCTAAGGGAAACAATCCTTTCCTGCTCGTAAGTAATACTTAAGGTGCGCTCTCGTACGGGTATTAAATTGTCCAAAAGGCAGCAGCTGTTCCGCAATTACGGACCCATATTTTTAAATAATTTCAGAAAGGTGTCAGACAGGTGCCCATGAGAAAACGCCAGTTGAAAAGTGGCATATGCCCTTTTTATTCTTGTACCTAAACATACGCCGCACCCAGGCTTTTGCTAAGGAGGGTAAATATCCTTTGACCCCAGTACTCCGGGAAACTCCCAGCCTTCGGCCGGGGACTTCCGAATTTCAGGGACCGCTTTGTTCGACAACATGCATTGCATTTGCTTCGCAACCAGAGGTGAACCCGGGATTTCCCAAAGTGAGGGAGGAGGGGGCTATTTTTTTTGCTGGAGGGGGTCCAGTATCACGGGGCCTGCTCGTGCGCCAGCCTCTTACCTTTGTTTTGTAACCGCTAACTACGAAATTAAATGCGAATAAGTGAGATTCAAGGCAGCTAGGATTCCTTTACGGGTGCAGTGCCGCTACAGGACCACTCCTACAGGTCCGCAAGGGCCCCTCTGACTGTTGGTATAGGGTCCCTTTAGGGCCAAGAGAGGACACTTTACGGGCCAACAGGTTGCCCATCTACAGGCCAACGGGACATCCTGTTGGCCTGTAGAGCCGGCAGCAGGGGCCCTTTAAATGCCCGCAGGGAACCTAAAGGGAATGAAGCCTCTTCATAGGACTCCTCCACAGGTCCGCACGGTTCCAATCGCAGGGCGATACAGGACCCTTTACAGGCCGGCACAAGTCCCTTAACATGTCGGCAGGTGGCCCATCTACAGGCGCGTACCCAAACCCTTCGCGGGCTGGCAGGGGCCCTGTTTACAGGTCAGAAGGGGCCTACTTCTCCTGCCAGCAGCAGTGCATGTTGCCTTTTCTAGTGAGGTAGCTTTTGGCATTTAAACAGCCCCTTAGCAGAAAGGGCTCTTGGCAATGGTGCCCCTTGCCCGAGAGGCACCATCCGGCGCCCCTCCGCACTGCTCGCGGAGGGGCGTCGGATGTGGGCCGGATTAGCCTCATCTGTGCTGAAGGAGTCCAGCCCGTTAATCCCTGGCTGCACCTCTGCCTCAACATTGATAAGTCATCAAATGGGAAGAGCGGCATAACGGAGCAACATTCTCCTCCTTAAAGACAGTAGGCATCGCTCATCACCAAAATTGTCTTCGATCGCTTCACTGAACAGCCAGGACACATTCTGACAAGTACTGATTTGACCCAACGCATCGTGGTTGTTTTCTAGGAGCCACAATGCGAAATGGTGTTTTTGTCGGTGTTTGCGAACACAGAAATTGCCGGATTGAGTAGTAGTCCTTTTCTTCTGACGTAAGATCGATCTTTCTTCTTATTTTGGTGTTTGGCTATTTGGCTGTATCCAGAACGTAGTCTGGCTGTTTGGCCAATTTCGGTCACGAATCCTAACGTATACACCCATTCAGTTCCGCCCAGGAGTAAGTAATTGGGCCGCTTCAGCGAAACTATGTTTCTTGGCGCGTGGCACTACGCCTTTTGAGTCCCGGCTTTTGCAAGAACTGTGACTGGCTGACGTTTCGATATCTGAGAATGGCGTGGCTCACAGTGCCTCTCTGAGTGCGAAAACAGTCCAGTTAGTCCGCTGCTGCTGACTGTGATGGAAGCCGTCAGGCCACCGTCCTGTGGATAATGGTAATGAGTGACGGAGAAGACAGCTTTATCATTGAACCCACGCGGACACTAGCTTACCGTCATCTGACATCAAGGTTTTATTGTTCCAGTCTGCCATTTTTATCTTTGTTGTGCAGTTATCGCTATATTTAGGTGACGTCCAGTTCCAGGCGGAGCAACGAGAAAATGGTGATCATGAAGAGCTGCTGCTGCCATTTCTTCACGGTTCGTGCGGGCAGCTTTTGCGTGGCTGTTTATGCATTGGTAAGTTTTAGCACATGCCAGCGGATGACAAACTGCTACTTCTCAACGATGAATCCTATTGGTGTCATATATTCTTCAGCGCTATTCAGCCATTTAAGCACACGCTGTTTACAAAACGCGCATGGACTTGTTCAGAGAACATGTTTCACGTACTGTGACCCTGCACTCTCACTGACCTAACCCAGTGGAGTTAGATCAGCAGGAGCAACATGACCATTTGTTTGTTTCTCGGATAAATGGACCACATTTTATTAGCGTTGATGTGGAAATGTCAAGCGATGGCGGGTCCAGGGGGGAGACATCGCGGTCATGACCCTCCGTTTGGTTAGAGAGCCTGGGGCCACTTCGTTTTTTGGCCCCCTCTCTGGGCGAAAGTGCTATGCATTTTGTTTTCGAAACCAAAGGCACTGTCGTTCAAAGGGACCGAACGCCGAGGAGAAACTACACTTGGTGGCGAGTTAAAGTTACAAGAATGGAGACTCGCCTCCCCTGTTAGCACATGATTTGCATCCTCCAGTGATGTCTAGCCAAGGTTTATCCTGGGTCTCGCATACCGACAGTTATTTTGAAGCCCATGATGACCCTAGGTTACGTCAAGTGGGCATCTTAGGTCAACGATCCAACTCACCTTTGAGCGACTTGCAGGTCGGTAGCAATACATCAAGGAAACGTAACTTTTTGTTCCAGATTAATGCGACCTAACGCTATGCCGCCTGTCTGACCTAGACCGAGCAGGCAGTCCGTATCGTTTGTATTATCCCCATAATCTCGGAAGTGTTCAAAATCCCTAAAACACCGAACCAGTTCAGTGGACTCACTTGACCTCTCGAAAACCACAAGAGGTCAGGAGGCCTTCGAGAGCATCTCTTGTAACTTTGGGTATGGACTCTCACCACTCGTTTAACAAAAAGTGTGTCAGTTTGTACGCGACGCTGCGAAATCACGTAACATGCTTTCTGAAATGTTCTTATATCTCAGTGACCTGACATGAGCCAGCACTGGGGTAAGTGGGATGGGATGAAATAGTGGGATGCCGCATCGATTTAAACTCAACTATGCAGTCTCATGCAGCTGCTTTGTGTCGTTCCAGAACTGCAGAAAAACATGGCACTGTGGTGCCAAATCGGCCTACTCTTAGACCTGGGGTTAAGGCTTGGGTGAAGCGTTGTCTACGCACCGTGACTTCAAACCCAAATCCATTGCTTTTGTCTTGCAAACTGAATGCTTTCAAACAGTCAGCTAGCTGGTATGCTTGGATGTTATGTTTCTTACTAGGCACGATTAAAAGAAGCATTTTGCTCTTTTTCTGGTTCATGACTTTATCGACTCTCTTTTGACGCCTTCGATGACAAGCTGGTTTCGTCTTAAGACGAAATGCCAAGTCTTTTTTGCAAAAGGCATTGCTACATTGGGCCATGCATATGCGGTGGCTCTACGCGCTCTATGAACGTTGCTTTATTCAGGCACCGTTTTCCAGGGGAGTCTTGACCGCTACAGATCTGCATAACTAATACGCATGACGTCAGATCGAGCCACCCAATGGGCGATCTGGAACGTCGGCTCAGTGTCAGGCTGGCTGACGCGACGCAGTGTTTTGGGGATCGTCTTGCGAGCCTGGGAGCTGTCCGGGTCATTGTCGCTCCGGATCTCGTGTCTTTTTGTGAGACGTGCGCGGCCGGGCAAGTACGCAGTCCGCCGTATTCCCGGTCGCGTGGCGAACCGACGGCGGTGTATGTGCGGCAACGGAGTAAGCATCGCTTGAGACTGATTCAGTCTTAGCGCGCGATTGCATGACGAACGGAGAACGCCGCATATTTCTGGCGATTCAGTTACTTTTCAGTGGAAGGAAGTCTGTTGTCCACAGCTGACTTGTCTTGAACAGTGCTTAAGCGTGGATTGCATTCTCAAAAGAATTCCTTACAATAAGGACTGAAGAACCCGAAACAAAACGACAGTTCTGCAAGCGTATTTTTCAGACGCAAGCAAACACAATCGAACGCATCACGTATGTCCAGTGTACTTTAAAACTAGGTATTCTTGATAACTGCAACCACCATTTATAGCCATTGCCGTTAAAACTTCGGTTTTCTTGCAAGAAATTGCAAAACCGCACGTTCGTCTCATTCCTAAGGGCGGGGCCGTGCTGGCGGAAATGTCTGCCTTCGCATTCCGTCTATTCTCCGCTCTCGAGGCCGCTCTGACTCAACTCCTGCGACGGCAGATCTACTTCACCATCACTCTGCTGGTGAGCTCACTAAGTGCGACGGGGCCTGTTACCCAGGAACACGTACCGACAGGTAAGATCGTATCAGCGCCATCGTTCTGCGTACTTTTCATCACGGCTGGAGATTTTTGAAAATTATTGGGGGATCTACATAGGATTTCGGACCGTTTTTCTGTAGTCATTGCTATAGGCCTAATGTTAAAATCCCTGAATATTGGGGGGTTCGGACCCCCAACCCCCTCCGGGACCGCCAGCCATGCTTTTCATATGCCTATAACCTCGAGGTCAAGACGCAGCGGTAAGACGAGTTGACTGCTCGAGCCCCTGTGAAGGAACTAGGATGCAGTAGTAGATGAAGGTGATAATCGCATTATTTCTGCAGTGCTAATGACCGTCTCCGTCCTTCGATGATAAAGCAAATGGCGTGGATGGAAACGGACAGGCTGAGGTCAGATGAAGGCGGGCCCCTGAGGAACGTGGAGGGGGAAGACCTGACTAAAAATCATAGTTCTGCGTTATTGATGCCGGCGCTCATCAGCCGCCTGTTCAATGTGTAAGGACTGCGCAGCAAGGTGGAGTGGAAGAATAAATTTTGGAATTTAAAAAACCTATGTTTTTTCACTGTAAGCCACATTTGGGATGTTAGAAAACGTAATGTTGTTGTTTTTTCAAAAATGTTTCTTTAAGTAGATTTTTTTTGTTTTGCCCCCGTTCTGCCCAATAATGCGCGTAAACCAAGCCCGGAGCCCCCTATGACGATTCATTGCGACTCCGAATGGGTAGTATGGGGTGTAACTAGATTTGGCATGATGTGGAAAATTCAACTGGATATATTTATTTGGATTTAGGGACCTGAATTGTTTATTGTGGTAATCTAGATACACTTTTTGTAACCTTTTCACCCGATATCAAGATGAAGTGACTTAACGAGAAATAGACACCAAAAGGCCACGGGCGAGGAGTTAGAACCTGCATCGCGCTGCAAACCAAAAAACTTTTTTTCCTTCAGTTCTCCCTTTACTGTGTACAAAGGCATGCCGCTACCACCGCCTTCGAGAGGCGCCGCGCGGAGCTGCCGACGGTCGTATGCGGATATTGTTCGCTGTCGGTGAAGGGTGGACAGGGTTGGTAACGCAGGTGGTGCGGAGAGCTGCGTAGTGCGCACAGTCAAGGAGACTCATGACTGGGGACGGCAGAGAAGATGCCAAAAGTCCGGACGAAAGCAAGATGTTTGCCATTTTCTCCAGTGATGAGGAGACCAGCTCCCTTCCCCCAGGCCGAGCTGCCCACATTGCGAAATGCCCCGGCAAAAATGTTTTTGGAATAAGAAATACGTATTTTACAGAGGTCTGTGGTAATAGTGAGGTGTTTAGCGCAAAGGACTGCTCCTGGAAATCATTGCAATACGGGGAAAAATGAATGCCAGTCTCATAACGGCAGAGGAGCTCTCGGTAGTCGTCAGGTTTCAGAGATGATTTCCTCATGCCAAGCACATCACACGGTCTGCCCGGAAAAATGAGAGGGAACTTAACGCCAAGTTAGACGGGCCCATGGACATATGCGCCTGCCGTTGCCCCATGCTGATATGCACTGAAAGAAAGAGGCTGTAATGGCCGCGAGAATGTGCATATGCAGTTCCCATGCGCACGCCAGTACGAATTCCATGGAAAAGAGCGGATATTCATGAGAGACCAGAGAAACAAAATGGGAGCACAAGGAACAATGCAGACGTCAGTTCTCGCCCGTGCGTGCACAGTAGCTGCCTGCTGTGCAACATGTTGCTGTTCTGTTGTTTCGCCAGTCTCCTTTTCCCTCCTACTTGCCGTACGCCTGGCAGTTTTATGCAGCCTTCTTTTCTCATCCCGATGGGCAATTGACACTTGCATTGTTCCTCGGAGCACGAGGATTCCGCTCTTTTCCGGGGATTTCGTGTTGACGTGGGCATGAGCGCTGCATTGACATTTCCACGCGGCCATCACGGCCTGCCTCAGTGCATGCCAGCATGGGGCAGCGACGGACGCATAGAGCCAGTCCAACTTGGCGTTAAGCTTCTCCCCTTCCTTGTGCCGGGCTGGTCGTGCGATGCACTTAGCAGCAGAAAATTATCTGAGGCTTTTGGGCCACTGAGAGCTCCTCTGCCGTTATGAGACTGACATTCATTTTTCCCCGTATTGCAATGATTTCCGGAGCAGTCCTTTGCGCTAAACACCTCACTATTACCACAGACCTCTGTAAAACACGTATTTCTTATTCCAAAAACATTTTTGCCGGGGCATTTCGCAATGTGGGCAGCTCGGCCTGGGGGAAGGGAGCTGGTCTCCTCATCACTGGAGAAAATGGCAAACATCTTGCTTTTGTCCGGACTTTTGGCATCTTCTCTGCCGTCCCCAGTCATGAGTCTCCTTGACTGTGCGCACTACGCAGCTCTCCGCACCACCTGCGTTACCAACCCTGTCCACCCTTCACCGACAGCGAACAATATCCGCATACGACCGCCGGCAGCTCCGCGCGGCACCTTTCGGCGGCGGCGGCGGCGGCATGCCTCTGTACACAGCAAAGGGAGAACTGAAGGAAAAAAGTATTTTGGTTTGTAATGGGATACAGTTCTTAGCTCTTCGTTCATGAAATAACATCTTGTTGTGTATATTAATGTCTACGTCGGTTCACCTGAACATCAGGCGTAAAGATTACAAAAACGTATATAGGCATCCCTCATAGAAAACTGGTGCTGTGAAATCCGAATAAATGAATGCATTTACATTTTTCACATCATGCCAAATTTATTTATACCCCATACTATCCACTTGGTACTGAATGGTACTGAATCGTTATAAGCGGCTCCGAATCTGGTTAACGCGCATTAATGAACAGCGTGGAGGTCAAAAGAAAAATGGCCAAAATCTACCAACAAGACATTTTTAGAAGAGCAAAAAATTATGTTTCTCAGCATTCTACATGTGGATGGCATTGAAAAAAATGTCTAGGTTTTTGAAATTTCGAAGTATGTTTTTTCACTCCACGTTACTGCACAGTCAGGCAGGCATTGCATTGTAGTGCTGTTTGTGATCATCGTGCATGTTCACTAATGGTTTTTCCTTGTCTGGTGGTAGCCCTGCTGGGGCTCATGATTACACTGTCATCTGCGGGCGTGGTATCGACTGTCGTTCTCGTCATTGGCCTTGTCAAGGTGAGGCTGAACAGTTATGATCAATGTTTGTTCAAGTCGTTGCTCAGAGGCAACGCGACCGCTGACCAATAATCCAGCTATCCCGGCACGGTGACTGCCAGCAACGTTTTGGACAATCGGGCTTCATTCATTGTTTTCAACCGCTTCGGGCAACGAGAAGCGTTTTTTCCTTTTTTTATTTCAGGCAGAGCACACTAGGGTTGGCGTCTGACGGTCACCGCTGTCGGTGTTGCAGAGCTGTCGATGGCTGCTGCTTCCGTTCGTCCTGATCTTGTCAACCACGGCTCTCGTCGACTTGACCACCATCTCAGCTCTGGTCGTGCAGGACATTGTAGGTGCAATGGACGTCGCCCGGTGGCCGTTGTAGGTGCAATGGATGTTCCCCGGTGGCCGTTGTAGGTGCAATGGACGTTCCCCGGTGGCCTTTGCAGGTGCAATGGACGTCTCCCGGTGGCCGTTGTAGGTGCAATGGACGTCCCCTAGTGGCCGTTGTAGGTGCAATGGACGTCCCCCGGTGGCCGTTTTATGTGCAATGGACGTCCCCCGGTGGCCGTTTTATGTGCAATGGACGTGCTCCGGGGAGTCTAGGTCTGATGGCTACATAGCCACCATCGATCAAAACGCTGATGCATCTTTCACAAACCAACTGATTTGCGTAATGGACGAGTTTCAAAATTTGATCCATTTGGCATCTCTCGTTTCGCAAAAACGACAGTTGGTTTAAATGTTAAGTCACATTTGTTTAACAGAGTTGAACGTCCTGCCTTTTTATTACATCTACGTTTTTTAATTTATTCTATTTTACCGCGCCGCCCGGAATGGCGACAAGACAGGCTAGGACGAATGGATGCCGAAGGTGGCACTCGATGGTACTACTTGAAATTCACGGTGATGCTGCACACTGAAGAGTAACAATCTCACTAAGAAATTTACCGCTGCGTTGTTGGAAATGATGGGTGAACCGCACCGATAATGTAACACGACGTAACATATATCGTAAATTGAAATGTGAACTTCACAACACTTCATTGCAGCTCAAGTAACTTTTGATGCGGTTATGACATGACACTGTTTTGTCCGACGAGTTACCATCCACCGTCGATAAAGTCATATGTTTGGTTGTTTCAGATGACATACCGTCACATCGATACGATGACGATCTTCTTAGTCATGGTTGATTTGACCGTCCTGAGTGTGAATGTAAGGATCTTATGGCATGTTAACATTCGCATGATTTTCTGTGGCAGTATTGCTGTGACTAAAAACATCTGTACTGTTACAAATTATATTCGACAGTCAGTAATCGCGACGGTTGACATGCAAAGGGATATCAGCAGATGGTAGGCTGGGTATTAAAATTCACTTTTTTAAAACATTTTCGCCTTTTGGTTGGAGCTATAACGTGTCCAATTATCATCACCATCGTCCTTATCATGGTCATATTTATTAGACTATACCCAGAAAGCTAGTTTTTTGTGATTAATCATTTACATTTTCAAAGACACTGAAATCGATATCGATATTTATCTATATCGATATCGATATTTATCTATATCGATATCAGATATCGGAGGGGAGAAATGTGGAAGTGCAAGATATGGAACATGGATAAATATCGAGTACGGGTCTTTGCCGAAATGGGAAAATATCGGCGGACATACGTATCGATCGGGAAAATATCGGCGGACATAAATATCGATCGGGAAAATATCGAAGGAAGAAACATCGAACACCGACAAGCATGGGGTAGTGGTATTTATCAACGTGTAACACATCGCAGGAGATAAATATCGGATGAAAAATGTCGCTGATGAATCAGCAGACATCCAATAGGAACAAGCATCGAAATGGCCAACTTTTGGATAACAAAATATGCAGTGGGAAAATACGTAACAGCTAAATATTTGGAAGGATGAACGTTGCATCAAAACGCTTCTTCCTGTCAAGACCATGGACACAGTTCCATCCCTGGTTATTCATAGTTTTCCCTTTCATCTTCCTCAGTGATTCCATTGATCATGACGAGCTCTGACTGTCAATGGCAGATGTGGTCATTAGCACACACCCCAGAAGTCCACTGGGAAAGAAGGATGGGGAAATCAGTTAAGGGAAAATTAGATAAGAGATGTAAACCAACCGAAATTAACAAGCAATGTAATATGGACATTTCGACAGCAACATGCATTCACCAGTTTGCTCAAAAAAGATACAGAGCAAAGAGATGAAACTGCCAAATACAGAATTTTTAACACGCTAATCCAACAGTGACTGTATTCAAAGCCAAAGACCCTATCCTATTGCTGACCCGTCCCACACCACGGCACTATGGGCAAGATTCACAGAAAGAGCGGCCTAAGTTCAACGAGTAGGACCACTTCTGTCAAATCTGATACCTTGGGGTGAATTAGTATGCCGAGATCGAATATGACCTCCATTTTTAGATTAGCTGTTGTGTGAAGACGTTATTACTTAATTTATGCAATTGCAACATGGATGTACAGTGGCCAGAAGGAGGATCACTGGAGGTACCGAAACCCGAGACTATGGATGGCAGTTCATGGGTGATTAGTTCACGTTCTGACAGTAAAACGGCGATGGCAGTCCTAACTTCGTGCCCTTCTTTTCTCGGCCTGGAGACATTTTTTCGGTGTGCTTCGCGATGCAGGTGCTGGCCTGTCTTCTAGCCCTCTCCTCCCTGTCTCAAAAACCAGCGACAGGTGGCCACGGGACTGCGCCTCCGGGACAGACCCGCTCCCACTCCCCGTGATAAGGTCGCCGCTTAGCCAATCTTCGTTTGTGGACAAAAAACGATCAACGTGCCTTCATGTCTTGCTCCACTTTTTCAACCTGGTGATGAACGTGAGAAGGCCGACAGCTCCCTCCGTTAGACAGAGGCGTAGCCCTGTCTCGCCCATGCGGGGGGAGGGGAAAATCAGATTTGGGGCCCTTGTAACCAATAGGGGCCAAAAAAATCAAATGTCGTTCGAATCATATCATGACGTAAAACGACGGCTGATGACGAAAAAACGGTTGTAAGGGACACCAGTCAGGTCGGCAGGAACGCCTTTACGGGCAACAGGGGCCTCTTTTCACTCCAGCGGAGCCTTCGGTAGACAAGCGGAAAGTCTCTTTACTGGCCAGCAGGGGCCTTTTTACAGACCAGAAGGAGGTCCGTTCAGTGGCTGACAGGTGCCCTTTATGAACAAGCGTGGGGCCCTCTTCAGACAAGCAGTGAGCCCCTACAAGATAACTGGGGCCCCTAAACGCTCATTCAGACCACGGCCTTTCATGGCACACAAAGCCCTCTTGTATATCCAGAATACGTTTTTGTGGGATACCCGTTTTGGAAAATGCAAGGCGCCCCCCCCCCCCCCCCGGCGGACGCTTCACACTACCCAAAGAGCTGGAGCCAAAGGCTCCAGTGTCTTGGGGCGTCCTTCGGCCCCACCCACCGGCGGGAGGGGGGGGGGGGGCGCTCGGCCGCCAATGGGCCTACGTGGCCTCCTCCGGCGACGCAACTTCCGTCTTTCCTCCCTGTGAGGAAGAAAGACGGAATTTATATTCGTTTGAAGTTATATGGTAGGAAAAAACTGGGCAAATGAAGTTTGAAACTGATAAAATGATACATTATTTGTCGGCATGTATACAGAGGCGCGGGAATTCCTCCACAGATGGGGGGAGGGCAAAAAAGCATTTTGGGTCAGTTCTGTCCAATCAGCGCGATTCAAAACTACTAAATTATAGCAAAATCGGACACACAAAAGGCATGAAATCAAACAAAATTCGTCAAATAGCCTCACGGCATATTTCTGAAACCGCTTTGCAGCACCCAAGTCAAGATGTCTAAAAAAACTTAATTTTCCCTGGAATTTTTTTGCTACGTTTATTGCAGATATTTGGAGAAATACTGCGCTACATTTTGGCGAAAATCACAATGGGCAAACATAATTAAAACCGAAAATGCTCCATGTGAACTAGTCAGGTCTGTCAGCCCAGAGTCACAGAAAAAAGTGAACTTAGTTATGCAAGCTGGAACATTTTTTCTTCCAAATGGCGCTAATCGCACCTATCTGTGACAGTCTATCACCGAGTTATGGGCTTTTGAATCATTCAATGTCTGTAAAAGTCAGCGACCTTTCGTGACCTGTAACTCTGACCTCAAAGGTCACCCCGGGATAGAAATTTATGGTTGGCCCGTTTTCGATATAATTGTACCAAATTTTACGAAAATCGAACGGGGTCGGGTCAGTTCTTGTGTGATTTGACGTGGAATGACCCACGTGTCACACGCCACGAATCGATTCGAAATCTTCACCACGATCTGTCCGCCGAGTCGGCGCACCCGACAGTGCCACTTGTGTCGCGACCGGTGGGCGCGTTCGGGCGTCAGACGCTCAGAAGTTTGAACATACACACAAACACCTCGATCTGAACTTTTTCGAGCGACTGCCATGTATGACATCTCACTCTCCAAAAGCGTGCAAAGTGCCCTCAAAGGTCTTTGTCTTTTGTGATAACATATGGTATCGTGTCATCTCAGTTTACTGAGTTTTTGGGAAAATCATGAAAAAGGTAGTTTCTAGGGCCTTTACTTCTACTCAGGACACGATTCCAGGGCCAAAACTGACTCTGTAGCCAGATTCTTTCTTAGGGAACACCACATATGCACGTAAGAATGCATCGAAAAGAGACTTACAACATATATATCAGACATTCGAAAAGCTAAAATTACCAAATGGCACCTACAGAAGGCACAATGCACATAAGGCACCTACAGAAGGAAGCGCAACAAATAAAAGGAAAGTAAACAGAAACATTGAGCGAAAAAAGGATGTTATGTGCATAACGATATCAAATTCTAGACATGCTGAGGCCCTAGTTGCATGCGTACGTTGCTGAAAGAAGCAACACGAAGACATACTCGAACATAAACCTCATCCGCATCGAATACGAAACATCTTGTGTCGAGTGTGAAAAATGTTACGTTGGGGGAATAGGACGACGACTACGAATCCGAACAAACGAACATAGGTACGACGTCATACATCACGTGCGACTGTACATCCAATGCGATTGCAACCATACTGACGAGTACGAACCTCTGCTAAAATGGAGTGAGGCGAAATTTTGGAGGTTCAAGGGAGCAAAGAAAGAAATGAAAGCCATAGAAACTGCGTATATTTCATGCACATACTGTGTAAACAATACAATAAACTTTTTGACTTTATATGAAATAGCTGCTACATTAGCGTGGTCGAAGTGTTTGGTAACAAAGTGCGCAAACTTAGTAATCTCTGTAATAACTTTGTATATGGCGGTTTCATCTGTTTACTCTGTATCTTTTTTGTGCGCGTTGATGAAGGCACATTGCTGTCGAATCACCTGTATTATACTGATCGCTGATTTCTACTTGTTTACATTCCCATCTCTCTGGATATATATATATATATATATATATATATATATATATATACATAGGTGGGCATCGTTACTAAAAAATGTAACTTCGTTACTCGTTACTCCGTTACTCAAAAAAGCCAGTCCGTTACTCGTTACTCCGTTACTCTGCCTTAAAAAGTAACGGAAGTTACCGTTACTCCGTTATTCCGTTACTTTTTTAAATGCAGTGAAAATCAAGCGAACGCGGGTTTTAAGTCTTTTATGCTGCTTTGTGGTTGTAAAACGCATTCCATATACAAAGTTGGTTGGTTATTGGGGCTTAGGGGCGCACCGACTGCAGGGTCATTCGGCGCCCATCCATATACAAAGGGAAGAAACAAAAAGCGCTTACCCAAAACACTCCCCTAGCTGCCCACTGCCCTCACCAGCCGTTGTAGAGTCGGCGGCGCCGGAACAACAGCCGCGGCGGGTATTCTACCACTGTGTTAGCCACAATGTTCAAACTAATGAATTCCTGTTCATTGCCCGCGGCGCCGACGGAGCGGGAACAACCGGCGCTGGAGCGGACGCATGCAAAATGCGACAAACAGCGGACATCTATCGACTGGGTTTGATCAACAATGCCTCTCGAAGTATCCGCCCTGAACATAATGGTCTCTGTTCAGAGCTCGTTTCGGTCTCGCAAACTTCTTGTTTTGTTTTGAAATTATGTGTGTGTATTAGTTTGTGTACGAGCGCGTGCGTGGAGGTAAGATTCCTGATACCCCTGACGGTTTTTTAATACCAAACGACGAAGGACTCAAAAAAAACATGACTGATATGGATTTTATTATTGTGAAATAAAAGACTAAAAAAGGTGCTTTAGTATCTCTTCAGCACCCTTGAAAAGACAAATTAGCTATAAAAACATGGTCATAAGTAAGATGCAACGGAGGATGTTAGCCGTTCACAAGTGGAACATTTTGGAACGATGACGTTACCTGACATGACCCCTGTGAGAGGCCAAAATTGATATCAATGAACTCGCTATTGTCTTACGGTTCAGTATATGTCGCTTAAGTTCAGCTTTTCAGGGACAAGGTATTGTGTCTATTTACCTAATTCCAAGGACGTGTTTTGACCTTTCATGGCGTCTGGTGGCCTCAAAATTGACCCGAGGTCAAAACCCTTGAATGTTTTCGTCTCGGTTTGACAACCTTTCTGCCGGTGTTTTCCTTTTTTCCGTGCGATATATGGGAGCCGAGATCCTGGGAGGTGCCGAAATCCGCGCTCCCCTCCGGCCGGGCAAAGGGCATTCTGAGCCCGGCCGGAGACGGGTTAAAAACACTTCATTTAACCCTATTCCCTGTGGGGGGGGGGGGCAGATTGTGCTACCCGTGTCTTTTTGCTTGTCGCCCCCACACTGTTTGCCGCAGCGCCACAAGATTTTCTGGCATTTCATGGAATTGATACACATGTGTTTTGTCAACATTTAAAAAAAAAGTCGGTCCCGCAGAGGCGGTTCCAAGCCCCCGTTTTCGGCGGTAATGTGCTGTGCGTGAAGCTGCAAAGTTGTGCGGTTCACTATCGTGATATTCTGAGTAGAAATAAAGATCACTGACTCATTTATATAGTCATACACATCCTAAACAATGCGTATGCACACACATTTTCAGGCGAACGCACACCCAGGTACTGAAAAAATGGGGGAGCACACTATTGTGCTTATGGTGCCCTCCCAATTTTGTTTACCTGGATCCACCTCTGCGCTACATATAAACTTAAACTGGCTTGCTAGTTGTACATCTGATGTTTATATCACCCAAAACAAACAAAAACAAAGGAAATTTCTTATTTCAAAAATCACCCTTCTTGCCCTCCCTGGAACTGCCTATGGTTTTCTATTTTAAATTCCAGCTTTCGGTATATAAAAGACTTGGACATTCCAAGTTGAACCGTGTTATTCCCATGAAAATTGGTTGGTAAACACGGCCGCAGTGACCTTTCAAAAATCCCCAAATTTTGGAGTTTGTTTGCCCCCACGCCCTATTTTCGCAATTTTTGAATTTTTGGGGTCTGGAATTGGAGATCTCGTTGAAACATATTAAATGGCATTCATCCCATCAACATTGGACGAATGCATCTCGAGATCTCTGGAAGGGCGGGGAGGGGAGGGGGCAGAATTGGTAATCTTCACCTTTCGGCCAATGCATATTTTTCGAAGGTGCAAAAGTGGCAACGGCTCATATCATGTTTGAGTTTGGGTCCTCACTTCTGCGTCTACAAAAAATAATGTGTCAGCCGAAAGGTGTTTCGGCCAGTTGATATTGTTTTCGGGAACGCAGGAGTGGTAACTCGAATCGCATGGACAATGTAGCCTGTTCTCCAAGTTAAACATGATTTAACCTGACCTAACCTAAAATCTACTGTATGGTTGCAGGATTGCCCTAGATGGGCATGTAAAACTAATTTTTTGTTAGGTTCAATTTGCCTGTTTTTTTGGTTTGGTTAGCTCGTATCGGCTGAAGGCAAACATGTGTCAACTGAATCGAAATTCAAGAGTTACCTAACCAAGTCAGTTTACACATCCAGTAGGGGCCAGTGCTGAGAAAAATACCTGAATGGGCTAAATTGTTCACACAACTTGTGTTGCCACTTCCGCGTCTCCAAAAATTATGCGTAAGCGTCGGCCGAAAGGTAGATTACCTCAGATCTGCCCCCCCCCCGGGTAATGTGAATCTCACTGCCTGCAGAGAATATGGTTAAGGCAAATAGTCCAAGCAATAGTCGACAAGCTTCATAATTATGCTTCACTACTGACAACTTATTGTGCACATTCTGTTCTCACCTGGAAATACCGTAAATAATGCTTCCTCTTGATATGTGCCTTTAGCCTTGAAAGGCTACTCTTGTGACCCTTAATTATAACCTCTTTCGGTCGGCACAGGACATACGTAAAAATGGCGTTTTTCTTCTCCTCCTTAAACTCAAAGTACGTTTCTAGACGTGGCCATTGGTGACCCAGACCGGGCTCGTCCTGTCTCCGAAGCTGAGGCACCGTCGGACTCGGAGTCAAGGTTTTCGACCTCCACTGGCGGCGTAAAGACGCCTTGATGGGACATTTTAGTGTCAGGTAGTTAAAATTTCAGGCCAGTCAAGAATCAGTCACCACTCCATCGCCCGATGGACATCACAGATCCAAGGCCATGGCGGCAGTAATCATGTGCTCAACAGCCTTGAGTGATCTTGGCGGGGAACCGTGTGGCGGTGGTAAGCAATCCGTGACTAACTTGAGACAACATTGAAAACTGCCGTCAGCTGGCTGTTCCAGTATAAATGACAATAACTTTGATATCTTTTAGCCTGAAAATTGACGACTGGTTAATTTATCATTTTAAGTCATATCAAACTGTAGCATGACGTCAGACGCCGTCGCCATGGTAGCACCAGTAGAGACTGCCGTGTTGCCATGGCGACCGCAGGACTGCTGCACGGTCGCGGCGCGAGGGATGGGTGTGGCGAGACAGTGAAGCGTTCCGCGAAGGGAGTGTGTGGCGTTTTTGCCCTAGTGGTGTTATATAGGGAAGTCAGCAAATGCCTGAGATCCAGAAGGAATTGCAATAAAACTGTTTCTTTGCACTAACAAGCTATTTCGGCCCTATGTCGCAGACAACGAGTGCGTCGAGTGCGATCGCGACGGCGCCGAGTTCGGCCATGGCTGTGCCGGTGTCGGCCGGGCGAGACGTCTCCTCCTCGGCCGCAATCGACGCTGGGCTCATCGCGGAGTATGACGGAACTGGTGACGTTGTGGAGTGGTTCACGCGCGCTGCGATGCTGTGCGAACTTCGGGGCGCGGAGTTGACGTCGGTGCTGCCGATGCGGCTGACGGGTGGCGCCTTTGCCGTGTGGTCACAATTGCCAGCTGCCGATCGCAGTTCCTCGGACGCGGTGCGGGACGCCCTGTACGCCGCCTTTGCACTGGACCAGTACGCGGCGTACGACGCGTACGCTAGCCGCCGCCTCCAGCCCGGTGAGTCGGCCGATGTCTTTCTTGCGGACCTCCGGAGGCTCGCTGCGCTGTTCGGCGGAGTGCCGGAGCGCGCGCTCGCCTGCGCGTTTGTGTCTGGCCTCCCGGAGGCGGTGCGCCAGACGATCCGGGCCGGCTCCCGTGCGGAGGCACTGGACCTCGCCAGCATTTTGGCGCGGGCGCGCGCGGTGTTGAGTGACGACCGCGTCGCCACAGCGGCGGCGGCGGCGCGCGGCGAAGCACACCTACGCGGTCGGCCGCCTCGTGGGACGCGGCCCCCGCCGAGACGCTGTTGGACCTGCGGCGTGCTGGGGCACATTGCGTCAACCTGCCCGAAGAGGGTGCCGGGAAACGGCACGGGGGATGGCGCGTCAGCGCCAGCGCCGTCTCCCGCGCCGTGATGAGCGCGCTGCCAGTCACCCGGATGATTGTGGACGGGAGGACGTGCAGCGTCCTGGTGGACACCGGCTGCACTGACACAATCGTGCACGTCGGATGCTGTCGACAATGGGAGCCGCGCCGGGTCGTGGTGACGACGATTAGCGGCGGCGCGCTTGAGTGCAGCGGGGTCGGTAGCGTTACGGTGGACAACGCGGGCCGTCGAGTGAAGCTCGAGGCCCTGGTGGTGCCGGAGCGACCCATGGGCGTCGACGTCGTGCTCGGGATGACCGGCATCTCAGCCCTGGGCGGCGTCACCCTCCGGTCGCCGGCCGACGTTCGTTTTTGTGCGTCGGCCGTGCAGCGCCCGCCACTCGCGGTAGACTCGGCCGACTTTACGGCGCGCTTCGACGCGGAGCAGCGGGTATGGACGGTCGCATGGAAGTGGGGGGACGGCGCCGGACCGGAATGTTTGACCAACGGAGTCGCCGAGTACGCGGTAGCCCCGGCCGTGCGGCAGCAATTCGACGCGGAGATTGACGATTGGATCGCAAACGGCTGGCTGCGTCCGTACGATGAGCGGGCGGACGGGCCGCCGCGCGGGCTGGTGCCCCTGATGGCGGTGCAGCAGGTAAACCGGGCCAAGGTGCGGCCCGTCCTAGACTACCGCGAGCTGAACGGCTTCGTCACGGCCCACACAGCAGATGCGGATGTCTGTGCTGACCAGTTGCGCAAATGGCGTCGTCATGGGACGCGCATCGCCGTCGTGGACCTGCGAAAGGCCTACCTCCAGCTCCGCCTGGACCGGCGGCTGTGGCCCTACCAGACGGTCATGGTACGTGGGCAGCGGTACTGCCTCACGCGGCTGGGCTTCGGGCTGAACGTCGCGCCGCTGGTGATGAAAGCCGTCGTCCGCGCGGTGCTGTCGCAGGATCCGGACGTAGAGCGTGCCGTACTCCCGTACGTCGACGACTTGCTGGTGGACGAGGATGTCGTCAGCGCGGATCGCGTGGTGCAGCACTTCGCCCGATTCGGTCTGACGTGTAAGCCGCCGGAACGAGCGGCGGACGGCGCGCGGCTGCTCGGCCTGCGTGTGCGGCGCGAGGCCGGTGAGCTGCGCTGGACACGCGACAACGGCATCGCCGCGCCACCTGAGCGAGTGACCCGCCGCGCCGTGTTCGCCTGGTGCGGCCGGCTGGTGGCGCATCTGCCGGTCTGCGGGTGGCTCCGACCCGCTGCGGCCTGGCTCAAGCGGCGGGTGAACGCGGTGACGCGCGGCTGGGACGATGTCACCGACGACGCGGCGCTGCGTTGCCAGATTGCGCACGTCGCAGACCGGTTGTCAGGCGCCGATCCGGCGCCTGGCCCGTGGCGCTTCTCGGGCGACCGCGTCATTGTCTGGACGGACGCCAGCTCGGTTGCTGCGGGCGTCGTCATTGAGACCCCTGACGACGGCATCGTGGAAGACGCCTGTTGGCTGCGCCGCGACGGCACTGCGACAACGCACATCAACATGGCAGAGCTGGACGCTGCCGTCCGTGGAATCAACCTGGCTATCGCGTGGGGGGTGAAGGTCATCGACCTCCGCACGGACTCGGCTACCGTCTACCGGTGGATCGACGACGCGCTCAGCGGCCGCGCGCGGCTCCGGACGAGGGCGCACGGAGAGATGTTAATCAGGCGGCGCGTGGACGTCATCCGACAGCTGGTGGAGGAGCTGCAGCTGACCCTGTCGGTCGCCCTGGTGCGGTCAGCGGAGAACCGAGCGGACGCGCTGACGCGCGTCCCAAAGGAGTGGCTGCGCGGGCCCGAAGTCGCCGACGGCGTGCCTGCGGGGACCGTTGCACACGAGAGTTCGGACGCTGGCGCACCAGCTGAAGGGGCGGCGTGCGGCGGAAGCGCGGACATCGACGCGTCGATCGTGGCTGCGCACGAGCGGGCGGGTCACCCCGGGGTCCGCCGGACATTATACTTCGCCAAGCGCGACGTATCGCGTGACGTGTCGCGGGCCGCGGTGCGGGCGATCGTGGAGCGCTGCGACGTGTGTCGGTCGATCGACCCGGCGCCAGTGCGATGGCGACACGGCTCGTTGAGCGTCCCGGGCACGTGGGAGCGGTTGGCGATAGACGTGACCCACCATCAGGGGCGGTGTTACCTCTCTATAATCGATTGCGGACCGTCCCGGTACAGTATATGGCGCCAGCTGCGTCGCCCTGACGCCGCAGAGATCGTCCGCCGCCTGGAGGAGGTCTTCTACGAGCACGGGGCACCGGCGGAGATCTTGTCGGACAACGACACGGTCTTTCGCGGCCGTCAGGTGGCGGCGCTCGCGGCGCGGTGGGGAACGACGCTTCGTTTTCGGGCGGTGCACGAACCGGGTGGCAATGGCATCGTGGAACGTAGCCACCGAACAGTCAAGGTGATCGCTGCCCGGAGGCGCTGCTCAATCGCGGAGGCCGTTCACCTGTACAACGTGACCCCCCGCGACGGCGAGACGGCTGCCACCGCGCCGGCCGCCGGCATATACAGACACGCGGTGCGGGACTGTGCCCACCCTGCACCGGGCGACCCAGCTCCCGCCCCCCGACGGCCACCGTCGGCGCCGGACGAGGCGCGGCCGCAAGCCGGCAACTCTACTTTCAGGATCGGTGACCCCGTTTGGATGCGGCGCCGCGGCACCCGGTACACCGCCGAGTCCCGCCACGGAGTCATCACGCGTGTGGAGTCTCCCCAGGTGATGGAGGTGGATGGTGTGCCGTGGCACGTGCGGGACCTGCGGCCTCGGTACGGGGGTGTCGCCGACGACGAATCCGAGGACGACAGAAGTGAAGAGGAAGGGCCTCTGTACGTGTACGGGGCAGGTCCGACGGCCGCGATTGCGGATGAGCCCGAGGACGAGGGGGTTGCCGAGCGGGAAGCGGAGGCGTCGACGACTCCGCCCCTCACGCCGCCCCTTCGCCGCAGTGTGCGCGCGCGGCGACCGCCGCGACTTCAGTGTTGTGAGTAGTTATGTTCGTTACAGTGCGTAGTTGCGTTATCCCGTTTTACGTTCACATGTGCCGGGTGATGATTTTTGATAATCAGGTGGGGGTGTAGCATGACGTCAGACGCCGTCGCCATGGTAGCACCAGTAGAGACTGCCGTGTTGCCATGGCGACCGCAGGACTGCTGCACGGTCGCGGCGCGAGGGATGGGTGTGGCGAGACAGTGAAGCGTTCCGCGAAGGGAGTGTGTGGCGTTTTTGCCCTAGTGGTGTTATATAGGGAAGTCAGCAAATGCCTGAGATCCAGAAGGAATTGCAATAAAACTGTTTCTTTGCACTAACACAAACTTACGCATAATTCAATACTTTTGTCCCAAAAGAGACCAAAGTCAGCTGGCCTTTATACCGAACCATTGTCGTCAGCTTGCCGTCAACGTTTATCAGCTGACGAATATTGTCAACAAGTCTACGCCGCGATTGTGAGCTGAGTGCGCGCCCAGCCGCGCTTGTATCGCCGCACGCTATTGGGTGTTGGCTATTCAAGTAGCCAATGGCGTGTGCCGATGCGAATAAAGCCGGGCGGTGTCTGTAAGGAGTTTAAAAAGTAACGGAGTAACGGAGTAACGGAGTAACGGACCAAAATGTAACGGAGTAACGGACCACAAAAGTAACTTCCGTTACTCAGTCCGTTACAGTAAAATAAAAGTAACGGGTCCGTTACTCCGTTACTCAAAAAAGTAACTTCGTTAGTAACGGAGTAACGGAGTAACGGACCAGTGCCCACCTATGTATATATATATATATATATATATATATATATATATATATATATATATATATATATATATATAACTTGGCATGATGTGCATCCGAAAAGACCACAGTATACAACTCTTACCTATCCTTGTTCAAAACACGTGTTAATGGAGAGCAATTCCACAAACATTTCAACTCGTACTCGGCCTGTTACTTCGCTACTGTCGTGCCTGTGCCAGTGGCAGCTCGGCGCGATGCTGTCTCTCGAGACTGACGCTCCGCCGGTCTGGCGCCGCTCGGCAGGTCTTCTGCATCCTGTGCGTCGTCTCGCAGTTCCAGATGTACTCGACGGCGGCTGCCGGCCGCCTTTACTCCGACGAGACGCCGGTGAGTGTCTGAGGAGTGGTGAGTTGGTGTGACGGCGAGACCCAGGGGTCTGGGTGGGAATAGTGACTTAGTGAGGCGTGTGACTTAGTGTCTGGATGAGATGTCGGTGAGTGTGACTGGTAAGTTACTTCGCAGACGAGACCCGCGGCAGTTCATGAAGAAGGGTGAGGGGCTGGCGCGCGGACGAGACCTCGGTGAGTGTAGAAGTGACCATGGTGAGCTGGTGTCGTACTGTCGGTGTGCGGTCAGTCCCTGCTGCCGCCGGGCCGGCCTCCGCCGGGGTCGATCAGGACGCAGCTGGCAGCAGTCGTGCCCGGCAGCATGTGACGGTCAAGCACAATCGGCCGCCGCGGTCGGCACCGCGGTCGGCCGGGCAGCGGCGGCCGCCCGCGGCGCCCCGCCACAGCTCGGTCACACGCCGAGGTCAGGCTTACAGCCGTCACCGCGGAGAGCTTCGGCTGTGACCAACACCCCCGGCCGAGCTGATGCAGCGTGGCCGGCACCATTGATGCTTGGGCACAGTCGATCTGTCGGTGCGAATGTGGATGTTGCAGGACTTTGTGTTGCCTGATGACACGGCTGTCCAGCCTGGTGCGAGTAATCTTGCTGTTGTCGGACCTGGTGCAAATCGTTCAGTTGTCTTATGAGGCCTGATGTGGATGGTAAAGCGGCTGTCGGGCCTAACGCAAGCAATGCAGTTATTTTATCAGGCCTGATACGAGTGATACGGCTGTTGTCGGGCTTGATGCAAATGGTGCAACTGTCTGTCGGGCGTGATGGCAATGGCGTAGCTGTTTTAGCTGGCCTGATGCTGCGTGTGCGTGTGCGTGCGCGCGCACGTGTGTGTGTGTGTGTGTGTGTGTGTGCGCGCGCGTGTGCATGTGTGTGCACGCGAGCGAATGCGTGTGTGCGTGTGCGTGTCTGTGTATGAATGCTGATAACAATGATGAAGTTGTTGGGGCATGGGTGTATAGTTTTCTGTCTTTTTGTAGTGTGTTCGGCATCCCCAGTATTCCCTGGACATCTCCAAAGATTTATGAATTTAACAAAAGACCATACGGGGTAGGTACTGGCCGTGATTTGGCGGGCAACCCCCAATTCATTACGAAAATTTCTTTTCTTTTCTTGGGGTGTGGTGGGAATTGAGAAACAGAAATTGGTAAGATCAGGAACGATGCTGACGGTACATTTGTGTTATACAACTTGTTCTGACTGAATGTGGGCAATGCGAGGGAGAGGCAGGGGGGTAGGCGATCGGAGGTCATTTTGTACGAAGTCCTCATTCCACGTTGTCCTAATCCATTATTAGGGTCTGCTGTGAAGCTGTTTGCCAGTAAAAGGAAAAAATGGCGGTTGATATCGCTTGTTCAAAAAAGCACAGTGCCTTCTTTAACCCTCCCTAGCCTCACGGGTGACGGTAGCCATCCGCTTGTGGTTGATCTTTGATTGCCCTCAAATAGCCCGCGTCAAGAGCCTGAAATTTTCAAGAGCCTGAAAAAACAGCTAATTGCACTATTACCCGCATCTTTTCAGAGTAAATTCCTGCGGCAATTACAAAAAACTAAGCTCGCAGAGTTACGGCATCATTCTCGAAGGCCTGCAGGCCGTATGCACAATCTGAGGAACAATCATTGACCTTGCATGGTCTGAAATTTCCTTTGGGCTTGTAATAGGGCAATTTTTGTGACTGATTTCAACGATGACAACGCTGTTGACTTTTACAGGTGATTAAGCCCCCTGCCTGTGATAATTAAACATCATTTTCGGTACTTGCGGCTTAACCAAGGTTGACATTGTTATTGGAACTGACCTTGATCTCAAAAGAAAAATGATTACTGGCGACAACGACCAGGCGTTTCTAAAGCCTGGTCGCTACAAAAGCAACAAAGGCATGTTGGCAAGCCGAAATGCTATACAAGTACTACAATGACAGCGGAACGGCGGGCGATGAGGCATTTTCTTTCTCCAGTGACCTGAGGTCACTAAGTTGTCAGATTAAGTATTACTGGAATCAGAAGGAAACATGCTTGGTTTCACCACTTTATCTTGATCATCAGCGAAATGGGATGGGGCGGGGGTGGCAAAACGCACGTCCGGAACGAAAGTGAAAATCCTCACGGCCGGCAAGGGTTAACCAAATATTCGATGTGGCGTTTGGAACATTCGTCGAAACTGCTCTGTGAACAACCGCAATCACGTTATGCGAATTTTTAATACTCAGTAAATTACTTCTCCACATTCATGTCCCTACGGTACTATTGCCGAAGCAGTAAGGTAACTGGAGCTGGTACATGTTAAAGAAATCATTTTGAAGCGTTCTGAGAGCGTTTCGGCAAGGCCGGTCCGCTGGAATCTCGCTACGAATAATGCAATTATCTAGAAATTCAGTCAGGCCCGATCAAGCTTCCAGTAAATTTGCAAGTACCCTTCAATTTTGGTTTGTTTTTAGTGTTGTTCATTATTAAAGTAAATGCTAAAGTAAAGCTAAACTAAAGCTAAAGTAAATGCTCCTTCCTTCCTCCTCCTGTAGCGACAGTTGTAACATTTATGCTCCTGAGTAGGTTGCAAGTGTCTTGGTGCAGACTACGAATCCTGGCTCCAAAACCGCCGCTCTGAGATTGTCTTCATTCCTCAGCTTGCGAAAACCTAATATCCAAATATGGTGTGAGCCTGCACATGCTGATCCTGGTGACAATGCTTCCCTTAATCTGCTATTTTAATATTCTAATAGGGATGTTAGACCAAAAGACATTCCTCGGCCAAGCGCTGTGGACTGTCATGTATGCTTTGCGGCCCTTCGCATCCACTTCATATCTGCCACACCTGTAAGCCTAAAATGTGGAGCAGGGGTACTGCCAACCCGGCACACCAGCCTGTGATGGCCCTGTGCGGAACCTCTCAGGACCCCACTGGGCACTGATTCGCGCACCCTTTCAGATGCAAATGGCTCGGACACTGCACCAGTCCAGCCAGCGAGGTGCGGCCGCTGCGGCCATCACCGCCTCTGCCGACACCAAGACCCAGGTGGATCAGGCCACTAACGCCGGTCCGACCTGCGTCTAGGGGCTGCTCCCATCCGCGCACGAGGCCAACCTGCTCGTCCGCAGCCCCGCTGAGCCGTCGCAAGCGGAAAACTGGCACGGCACGGCGGGGAGGACCTTGGCGACCGTCACGAGCGAGGACCTGACACGACGAGGCGGGGAAGAGCCTGACGACCGTCTCGAGCGGGAACTAACATGTCCTCAGGGAAGGTCAGGCGTCGCCGCGAGGCGCATGGCGTTAGTGCGCCAGGTCGGGGCGGCGAGTGTCGATGTCAGGATCAGCGTGAGAGGCTATGAACATCCCCCGCTGGTTTGCGGCGGAGACTCCGGCTGGGTGGTCGGCGTGCCCGAGACGGGCCGCGAGCGATGACCTATTGGTGTGGTCTACACCGGCCTATAATTTAGTACTGCCGGCAGCCTAATAGTCTGTCTGCGTGGGCAAATTCTCGTTCGCACCGATCCCGACTATCTACCGAATAGTTTAATTTAAATTAATCACAGGAAATGTCTGTGCATAAACGTGTAAATCGTCGTTTCATTGTTAAATATTCAAGGTCAGTAAGTTTAACACTTCCGGAGTGTAAGCAAAAAAGGCACGCGATCCATATTTGCGCGGAATGGGACGTGCCTGAAATTGACCCAGACGTCGGGCACAAGGTCGCACGCGTGAAGCAGCGCACAGGGCAGGTAGGGCGGTGGCCCACCAAACTGACGGCGGCCCTGCGAACTGTGCTCAGTTTTAACATAAACTTTACGGTACTGTATGAAACGAGACTGCCTAAAAATGATTGGCCCTCCCAATAAAAGATACGTTTCTCCATTGATGAAAGACAGATAAAGGTTAAGTAATGTTTGGAAACTTGATGAGGCCACAGCCATTCTGAGCTCGTTTCTTTATGTGCACCATCATACGGCTGATGATGAAATCATCCAAAGATGTCATGGGCAGATGTTCTACCAGCACCGTGATCTGAGCCCAGGTGGCAAACCGCTGAATGAACCAAGCAGAGCTGGCGAAATAAAGCTCCTTAAATAACTCATGAACAGCTAACAGATCTAGAGTCTTTACTATTCAATAGGAATAGTAACGACTCTAGGAAATAAAACAGTGGTGCGCCAAAGATATTCAAACGTATACCTGCACATACGCCACATGGTCGGTGTTTAGGAACGACATGAGATAGGCCATTGTTTTGCTTGTGCCCCTTTGTCTATAATATGTCTGATCTCAAACTTTTCACATAATTTTTGCGAAAGTTTGTTTGGTGATAATGGTGCTAAACAGCTGCCACACATCTAACTTTTCCTTGTATAGCTTACCTCACCTGGCCGCCAGTTTTGCCAGAACGTCGCGTCTGTGAACTATCAGGGGTGCCTGATGACTGTTGCGTCACCGGCTGTCACCTGCACGTCTTGTACGCCGACAAAGACGCAGGCTTCCAGCGACACTATATTTGAGCGCACAGGCGACGGGAGAGGGATCTCGCTTCGGTGGCCCTCCTGTCCGGCGTCGCCTGCGCAACTGATTGCCGGTCGGTTCGTCACGGTGCCGGCCGGCCGGCCACGCACATGGGCACCAGAGCATTTTTTTGCGGGAGGCACGGCCGGTGGGATCCGCCGCACCGGAAGACGCTAAACCTGACCCCAAAGTTCGACGCGCTGGAAGACGCCGAACCTGACCCCGTCGTGGCCAGACCGCGCGGCGGGGGTGGGGGTGGGGGGCGCCGTCGGCGTTGCCGTCGGTGGAGTCAGTGGCGCTCCTGACGGCCCACACACGGGCCACTGCGCCGGAAGATGCAGGCCCGGCTCCCCGGCTGGACGATCCCCTACTAAGCCGCGCCGATGCTGAGACGCCGCTGGCCGGAATGGCCGGTTCGTTTGGAACAATGATGGTCTAGGGTTTAGGGCGTTCCGCCTTTACGATCACGTCGGCGCCAGAAAGATGCCTAATCTGCACGGGTCCAGCCGCGTATCTTTTAAGATGTGCTTGGTCTATAGGGGTCCTACTAGTCCTGCTAGTCGCTCAGGGGAGGCTGATGGAGGCGTCTGGCCTGCATGGTGCGTTGAATATATGAGGGGCATCTGACCCACTTGAGGCGCCTGGTTTGTAAGATGCGCCGTATATGTGAGGGACGTCTGATGGCGGCGATTTAAGCTTCAGGAGAGCCCCGACTGGGGCCACGGACTTGGCCATGGTCATAGCCTCGATCATGGTGTCCAGACGTGCTCCTGTTTTGTACAAAGGGTGCCTGGTCTGTAAGAGGCGCCTGCCTCGTGGGCGGGCTTGGTCCGCAGGTCTTCAGACGCGCCTCGTTTGTACGGGGAAGGCGCCTGACCTGTAACGGGTGCTGAGTCCACGAGGAGTGCTCGATCTGCACTTGAGAGGGACGGAGGTTGATTTGTGCTTGCGATGTAGAAAAACGTCCTCCCCAAGAAAAACTCCCGGATTTTTGCCACTCCTCGGACCCAGGCTGAAGACACGTTAGTTTGCTTTGGAACGAAGGAGGCACTCGCACCATGGGCCAAAAGGGGGGGGGGGGATATCCCCGTCACCCAGCTCCCACACCCATGCGTGGTTCAGAGCGAGACGTTATCAACTGTCTTGGTCTCATCCAGGTCCTCTTCGGACATATGAGGACAGTAGGCTTGTAATAACTACCGGGCCGCCGGACGCAAATCCAAAAGGGAGGGGGCAAGAAGATCACAAGCTTCTCGTCATGCGCTTCTCCGATACTTGATAAAATCTAGTAAATGTAGGTAAAATACATGACGACAGCACTTTCGGGAGTTTTGTTGTTGAGGACCGCTGGTGGCGGAAGTGAAACATGTTCTCCTCCATTGCGCAGGGTCGCAACAAGCGACCCAAGCGACCCTCTGTCTGCAGCACTGGGACACATGTCACCGTCTTTTGGGGGCGCGATCGATCAACATTGGACAATCTCCGACGTAGCGTGCAGTTTTTTTGCTAGGTTGCGCCGGTGGGGATAACTTGTTCGCTAGGTTGATGTTACAGCGCGCGCAGCGTACGTGAGCGTGATCATTTACATTTTGGGTCTTCTCACATCTTAAACGATTTTTTTAGACAAATAATGAAATCCTTATCGACGTATTTCATATTACCTGCATGGTGTACATTCCATTGTCTCGTATTCCATTTACGTCTCAGGGTGGTCCACACCAACAGGGTGGCTATGATGCCCAGTGTCACACAGATAAAAAGTCAGGTAAGTTCGTCAAGCTCACACAATACTTACACAATGAAACATCGATGCCAACTGAAGCGCGAGCAAACCTATTCGCCGGTACGCGGGTCATATCCGATTGCAGGAAACCGTACAGCGTTGGGCCACGCCTGCAAAAACTGCATTTTCCTGCATTCGTACGAGAATCCGGCATGTGCAGCTGATGGTTCAGTCCCGTTCTACGTTCACGTATTGAACAGTTCGTGTGAAAAGCACTCATTAAGGGTTCAGGCTCACCACTCTGTAGCATCTTATCTATCAGGCGGAGTGTATGGTATTGATACAGCTCATCAAATGAAATCCAGCTAAGCCTCCGTCTCAGGTCCTACACATGCTCGAATTAGGAACGACCAAAATGACCCTGACAGCAAAGTTGGCGATTTTTTGGATTTTGCCCGTGTTTTTTCTAGATTCGTTTCAAAATGCCAAAATACAGTACCGGATATGAGGCAGGACTAAGGCTGTCACAAGCTTTTCAATGGCACGACCAGGGATGTGATGTCGCAGTTGGGAAAGGCCAAACAGCGTACCGATACAGCGGCGAGATAGGTTCGCCACGTGGTACTTCCAAGTAAGCAAAGGGTCGAAAGTTACACCGAGACTTTTTATTTCGTTCTACGACGCTAAAGTAACGTTAGCAGATTTTACGTTGATAGTTGAAGCATGGCGTAGATTTTGACGCTTATCGAAAACTATGATTTTGGTTCTGTCCGTATTGACTTTCAGGTCGTTGGACTGGAACCAAAGGTCCAGAGAGGTGAGAGCAGCCTCCAGTCTGGCAGCCGTCTCGTGAAGGCACATCCGCTAACGAGCAACTGACGCTGACGACACGCAGTTGCCGCTAACGAGCAACTGCGTGTCGTCAGCGTATTGGTACACATCGACAACAGGATCAAAAGGACTTAACCCTATTCCCGGCAGGGGGGGGGGCTGAATTCGCCCCCGCTCGGGTTTTTTGCTTGCCAATTCGAGGCTTTTTAACGCAACTTCACGAAACTTGGTGACTTTTCCTAGCTATTCTTTCTACGTGCTGTGACAAAATTTCAAAATTCTGTTTTGCTCAGGGGCGGAGCCAGGCAACGTTTTTGGGAGGCACCTCAGGCCATTTTTGGCCCTCTTGAAGGTAAAAGAAAAATGTCTGCCAAAAACAAAGTTTTAAAGATAGAACTTAAAACTTTATATGGATGTATATCTAGACAGTTGGGCAATGTGCACACAAAATTTTGTTTATCTGAGATCACTTTACAAAGTCAGGTCAAGGTCAAAAGTCAAAATTTATTTTTTCGCAATAATTTCGGCGCCGGTCTTTCAAATGCCAAACCCGGAATATATATGACGTAGAACGGTGCTTTCTACTTGTGTACCAAGTTTCAGCTTGATATCAGGTCGGGTCACGGAGCTATGACCTAAAATGTCAGTGCGCGCACCCTATATCGCAATAGCCATAAAATGAAATTTTTGAAATAGAGTGAATTCAAATGATTGAAAACGTTTACAGATAATATTAAATGCACACGAGATCATTTCAAGTGATCCAAGGGTCACTGGAGGTCATTTAAGGTCAAAGGCCACAAGTTGATCTGAGAAACGTGTGACCATGACAGTTTCCCCTTTTTCATGTCCCTGGCACCGCCTATGCTAACATTATACAAAACTTTGTAATGCGATTTGTACTTCTTTAGTATAACATGACTAGTAGAAACCCCCCAAAATTTGTTTGCCTCTTTTGTTCATTCAGTTGTTAGAAAACTAATCCTCCTATTTTTGAAACCCTGTGAACGCCCATGAATTTTCTCAAAATTTCAGATTTGCGGACCCATGGTAAAAGCCCTATCCATTATCTCTCGATTCATGCAAGTTTCATCGAAATCGGTCCATAAACAACGGAGTTATAAGAAGTCCAAAAGTACCCCCATTTTGACATTTTTGCCCCCCTGTATCCACATATTTCAAAATTTTGGAAATTTCTTTTTATAAAAATGTAGTTCACGTCACGGCGAATCGATTGCCGTTTGTTGCGATGAAATCGGACAAGTAGTTCTCGAGATCTCAGGGGGGGCCGAATCCGCCCCCCCCTGCCGGGAATCGGCCATACCGTCTAGCCCTCCGGGAATAGGGTTAAGTCGTTCAAAAAATGAAAACAATGAAGGACCCATTGCAGAGCCATGGTGCACTCCCATGTTCATTAAAAGTGGTGTCGAAGTGCGATTCCGATTGGCGTTGTCTCGGTAGTTGACACTCGACGTATGTCCGAGGAGGTATGCTGAGAACCAAGATGTGCAAAATCCAGGCAGCTGAAGCTTTTTTTAAGACGACGGAGTGGTCAGTTACGTTAAAACATTTGCTGAGGTCCGTCACGCACAGAATAAAAATCTCCCCTCTGTCCGCAGCTCTCAAAATCCGATCGGTAGCCGACACAAGCGCAGTGTCCGTTGAACGTGCAGGACGGAACCCATGCTGCGTCGAAGACAGAAGGTGATTATATGAAAGAAAGTGATGGAGAGTTCTTACCGGCACTCTGAAGGAAAACTGATCAAGACTGCGGATCGGAGGAAGAAACGAGCAATAAAACAAGGCTTTGGTGAAATAAGTGAAACTTAGAACAATGCCAAGAATTCAAAACAAAATTGCAGCAAACTGTCTATAAAAGAAGGAAGTCTTTAAGAGCATATCACCAAAATCGAACAAAAGGTTAATTAAATTAGAAGAGTTCAATAAGTAAAAGACCAAAGACCAAAGCCAACTGAGACAATCCTAGTCGTGCATCGGAGTCTTTGGAAGGTCAACCGAGGTCAGTGTCATCGGTTGGCCTTGCTTTGCCTATTTTGGCCTTGGGCCATTTATATAGTTTTGGGCGCTGATTTCGAATTTCACATCCATTTTGCGCGCTTAGAGTTATTTCTGTTCAATCTATGTCCGGGATAAAAGTTAATTTTCCGATTTTTTGACATGCATCTCAGTCATCACTTCTATCTGCTTCCATATGAAGCTGTCATTTCATTTGTAATTATTCCAACATCCATAGCACATGGAATCTTCGATGCGTGCAAACTCCGATACGTCAACAGCTTATGTAAAATTTGGAGTTAATGCCCTAAAAAAGCTTTGAATGGTCCGAGGCCAGCATATGGTCATCAAAGTTATCAAAGGTCAGTCGAGTTCAGCGGCCTCGTTTGGCCTTCAGAAGGCCCCGATGCACGACGAAGATTGTCTCAGTTGACTTGAAAGATTAAGAATACCCGATAGATTCACTTCCGTGAAAATGTGAAAACGGATACGTCAGATCTGAATGGCAGGGGTCGACTGGTGATGGGATGTCACGACCTTTGGCCCTTCTGGTGACACAGTTTAAAACTAAGCTGATGTATAGCAGTCACAAAGGACATTGCGCATACCACATTGCAGAACAACTGGAGAAACCAAAAGCACGAAATTCATCATTTTCGTCAGGTAGCCTGATGACGTATTTCTCAAGCGCCACCTGGCAAGACTAAATTAAAAATTCCTAGCAGCGTCTGAATTTGCCCAGGAATATTCCTTTTTTGCCCCGCTTATAGTGCATTATTGGGGACATGTTGCGCTAAATTTTTGCGAAGATCATGGTGGGCAAATATGGTTAAAGTTAAAAATGTTCCATGTGACCTAGTCAGGTCAAAGGTCATCCAGAGGTCACCGAAAATTGAACATATTTATGAAAGATGGAACATTGCTCTTTTCAAGGGCGATAATCGCATCTTTCTGTGACAGTCTGTCACCGAGATACAGGCATTTGAATTATGCAATGTTTGTAAAAATCAGTGAACTTTCATGACCTGTAACTTTTACCTCAGAGATTACCCAGGGCTACAAATTTCCTGGCTGTCTATTTTCCAATAGGTGTCATTAGTGCATCAAATTTCATCGAAAGAGGTCGGGTCAGTTCTTGTGCGGTTTGACCTGGCAAGACCCTACCACCTTACGCTGACGAGGAGATGTGCCAGTCAGGTGACGACAGTAAGAGAGGTGGCTCTGTCCTGGAGTCAACATTCTGAAATTTAGTCCTGCAATGCGCTACCCATCCACGGGAAAGACGCCGAAACTATTCATATTGGAAAGAAAAGCATGGAACTTGCCTGAACTCTGGAAACTTTTCGTACGGCGGAATTATTGCATTGGTTTCGACTTCTGAAAACCCCACACTAAACTCCACCACGGACGGGTGGGCGAACCAAAGATGGGATTTTCCGACATTGCAGTGACGTCAACGTTGCCATAGCAACCAAGTGAACCACTCGGGAGCACTGGAAATATGAGAACGTACTTCGAGCTGTCTCCGGGGAGAAAGCTCCTGCGGAGCCTGGTTCGACGCCTGGGGCAACAGTTTAGCAGACCACATTGTTCTGGACTTGTTTCGGGGGTGGTCACGTCTGTAATTTCATGGCTTTAGGCAAACAGAAGGAACAGTTTGTCTAAATGTTCAGCAGTCTTCTTGGCCTAGCGAAGGGTAACGCCGTGGCAGAGCTTCGGTCGCACGTGGCTCCACGGGCCAGGCTGACTGAGGGACAGTCGAGCGACTGACCAGGCAGGTGACAAGCTCATCCCACCTCGACAGCAGGCTGTTTCAATGTGCTCTGCGTGCCGGACCGTCTCGAATCTCCGTATCTCGAATCTCGAATCGCGGTGCAGGAGTGACGCACCGTGTCGTTTCCCTGTGTCGCCCCCTCCTCCCCCCCGGTCGACGGTTGGGGGCGGGACCGTCGTTACATATTCCAGCGGTGTTTCTGACATCTGAGCGATTGTCCGCCGTGTCCTGGTGGTCCCATCCTCCGCTCTGGGCTGTTCGGTGACCCCGCCTTCGGCCGAGACACTTCCGTCGACACCGCGCGAAGAGCGGTCTGGCCGACAGTGGCATAAACGACATCAGTGTTCGAATGCGACCTGTTGATGACAAACAGGCTGCTCTTCTGGTCTCCAGCCATCACATTCCTCGTCTCTGACATTAATGACCTAACGGCATGAACGCAGATGTCGCGTGGCCGATCTGAGGACTGTTTGCGTGCTGTTGGTTTCCTGCTCTGTGGTTGAGTTGCCTTCTCGTTATGTCTTCTGTCCGCACGATCAGGCACAAGGAGAGATTACTCGGTGGCTTTTTCTGGTTGTCAAGGTGTTTGGATGGTCGAGCATCGTAGGCGTTACGGCCGGTTCCATGGTTGCTTGATTTTTTTACGGACTTGCACACTTATTTGTGTAAATGAACTTCGAAAAATCTGTACGATACGATTGTCGGGTGTCTTCATGCAAAATAATTGTGTTTTAAGATTTTCCAGGCAGAGAAATCGGAATATGATTGGTGTGCCATCGGTGTACACTGACGTCATTTGTTCATTTAGGCTAGGCGATATTTACTGAAAGATTGCTTTATATTTTACGTATTACAAGACTACGTAAGATTCACTGAAACAAAAACTATGAACGGGGATTCAGCCATAGTCATACAATGGCCTTTGACCTAGGTCACAAGGTCCTCTTTTTCAAAACTGACCCAGCCCAGTGTTTGTTTTTATTTATAGTTTATGCTCCTTTCTGATGCACCGTATCTTTAGGTTAGTCGGACACCAGGCTTTTCTCTTCCCATCAAAACTTAAGAGCCTATGAACTACTGATGGGAGTTCTTAAATCGTCTTAGGCTCTAACTCGAAGATTGTTGATTTGATCGAGCTGAACTTGTATCAGACGAGTTCGGAGTTCCCCTTGTGACGAGTTTTTGCCAAAATCTGAGGGATGTGGGTATAAGTCGTGTTGAGCTGGGTAAGAGAATATACCTGCTATGTTGGATGGTTTGGCAATCGTAAGCATTTAGTTGGATGTTCGGAAAGATGCTACATAGAATGGAGAGATGTTGGCATGCCATGCATTCTAGCCATGCGTCTACTTCCAGTAATTATTCTTCAAAGGCTAGAAATGTTGTTATCGCCCCCTTGGTTTAAATCAATGCAGAGTCACAAGAATCCCGGCTACGACTTGGTCAATAAGGCAGGAGAATACACAAAGTTTTGTCGAACTTTTAAAGTTGATGCAATCTGTAACACAGCATGTTACCCAATTACACAAAAGTTAAGTATTCCTCAGCAGGAGAGTGTTCCATTACGTGACGTCAAGGTCACAGCATGGGGTAAAAGGCGCGAAACTTGCTGGAGCTGAGAACTATGATTGCACAGTTGTCGCAACAGACTTTTTCTGAAGAATGGACAACGCATGAGTTTATTTCTCTCCATCCGGTCGACGTTGGGCATGAGTGTAGACGCATAAGTAGGTATAGAACAGCATGTCAGGTAGGTAAATTCCTTATCCATATCCCAGCCACCAGTTTGCCTTTGTGAAATACAGATCATATCCAATCATCAAGCACATTCCAGTTATAAAAGCGAGATCTGACTATAAGGTTGCAGATATCTTTTTAACACTGGGAACCGACAGTTTTGCTTGTCATTTGAATCAAGGTGATGAAGAAGGCTGTTTTGTCACTCACTTCCAGTAAAATATAGCGATACCCCTGAGGTTCCAGGTTGAAAATGGATCGCATCTTCATTCGAGCACTGCGTTTAACATTAGCCCCTAAGGACTAGGCGGTAAAACCGATTCCAGGTGGGGTGGAGGGAGGCTCGGCTCCCCTGAGATATCGAGAACTACACTTCCGATTTCGTCGCAACAAACGGCAATCGATTTGCCTTGGCGATAGCTAGGTTTTTTTAACAAGATTTTCAAATTTTGACAGGGATGGAGACAGGGGGCAAAAAGCCAAAATGAGGGACAGTTTTGGATTTGTTGTAATTCCGCTGTTTATGGACTGATTTTGACGCAACTGTCATGAGTCGAGAGCTTATCAATGTGACTTTTACCATTGGTCCATACGTTTGACAATTTGGAAAAAGTCGTAGGCGTTCGTGGAGCTTCAAAAATGGGAGAACTATTTTTTTTCGAAAGCCGAATTACCAAAAGAAATGAAAACTCTTTTGTAGCCATCATTAGTCATGTTACACTGCAGGAGCACAGATTGTATTATATTGTTTGTGTAATGTTAAGCATAGGTGGCGCCAGGGGCAGGAAAAGTGGGAACTGTCACTGTCACATGCTGACTGGGTCAACTTACGACCCATGACCTCAAATGACCCTCTAGTGACCCCAGAATCCCATGGAATGAATGAATGCGTTTCATATTGTTGCAAAACGTTTCGAGTCATTCAAATTGACCCTATTTCCAAGATTCCAGTTTATGGCTGTCGTGATATAGGGTACGTGTATCGACATTATGTCATAGTTTCATGACCCGACCTGATTTCAGTCTGAAACCTGGTACTCAAGAAGGACACTCTTCTATATCATATATTTTTCAGGTTTTGCATTTGGAAAGTTAGCGCAAAGATTATAATGATACAAAACCAAATTCTGATTTTGACATTGACCTGACCCAATGAACTGACCTGAGATAAACACAGTCATTTTGATATGCTTGCCAAGTTATTTGCCTATGGACCTATACCACGTTTTAAATTCTATCTTAACCCTCGCCGGACGGGAGGTATTTCCATTCGCATCAGTGACGATGGGGAGGGGGTAGGCACCACCCGTCCTTCGGCCCCTATATGAGCTAGCGCTTCGGGACAAAAAGCAGTCGATAGCTGTGTGCCCAAGGAATCCAACGGTATCCGGGTCAACCCGTCAGGACAACCAGTGATCTAGGCCAGGTCAGAGTTTATGCTTAAGAAATATAATCGATTTTCCGAAATCAAAAACAACACATTCGGGACCAGATAAACCTAAGATAGTCTCCTTTATCATACTCAGTGCCAACAGTTAGTACGGAATTGTTCTGAGATAAAAAAAGGCCGCTTAAGCCATCAACTTTGTTTGACCTTGAGCAGGGCATTTACCTATCTCAAGTGACTTATTCGCATGTGGACTACCATTCTGAACTGGTTTGATGCCCGTCATCTGCCGCTGATGCATACCTATTGCCCTTAAACAGTAAAGCCTTTAGTAATGACATCATAGCACGGTGATCCAAGTTACCTAAGGTCATTCTTTTTTGAAAACATACGCAATGACTGTATCGTCAGCTAGGCCACATTTCACGGCGCTGTGGTGCACCGACAGTTTTCAATTCGCTGGGGCCAGTTCACCGGTTTCTATGTCCTGCTTTGGTGCAAAGTTTTAGTAATCACCCTTTATAAGGCCTAAGACTAGCTCCGATGCAATGGTCCTCACCAGGTTCCCAAGAGGCTTCGAGAAAATCCCGGGCTGTCATGAAGAATAATCTTTGGATGCCTGAAGGAGCATCGCATATTCCGAGGCCTTCATAAAGGCGCTAGAACCACGGGCCCTTACGAACTCCGATGAGTACGCCAAACAACGTTTGATGGCATGCCTGCTATAGTTGTTGCTCTTGAGAAGGCCTGAGCAACATTCACATTGTTTCGGGTGCCCGGGGCCCTATAAACGTTTTTAGAAAACCCACTGATTACGTAGCAGCTCGCATTGCAAAAAAAATTGTCCCCTCACTCATCTGGTTGTTCCTCTGAGCGTGAGCATGAGCTGTCGTTTAAAAGTATGCGAGATTGTTTCCTCTTTGCATTCGGGCGATCTTCCACTCCCTCAACTTCTCTGATTTTGAAAATAGATCATGTTCTGCGTTTTTGCGGCCACTTACTACACAATAGACATCCACTGTGGCGAAATAAGCGTGCTTTAGTATTATTATTAGAGCTTTAGAAGGCACACTTCCACTTTCCAAGAAGTATGGGCGTAGGAACTGGGGGGGGGGGGGATTAGGGGGCAAGGGAGCCACGTGCCCCACTTCTGGGGGAATTTGACATTTAACATAGTCCTAGGGGAAAAACGGCTTTATCCCTCTCACACCTTTTCCGGATGCTCCTGTCCCCTCCCAAAAAGCTTCACGGTGGTCTTACAACTAGTATCATGATCTGTTTTCAATCGAAAGATCCCACCGGTTTCCACAAATGCACACAGCCAGACATTGCAAGGTGATGAGCACTATCCATATCGCACGGTGGTGTCGACTATCGGATGTTTCTCCGATACAGCCCCATTCATAGACTAGGGCGCAGGTCTTCGCAACTGGCCCCTCACATCCACGTGGAAGTTAAGAGGCGCCATGCTACAGGTCGACCCTTCGCTCACCGCCCCCTCCCCCACCCATGCTGTTTACAGGTCATTTGTCGCAGATCGAAGCGTGCCATATCTGGCGGACGCATAAAACGGTGCAATGATACACGTCTCCGCTGTGGGAGGATTTCGATAGCAATTCCGCGCGAATGTTAGCCTTGCTCTTGTTCTCCACAAATCGCACATAATTCGCCACGTTCTTGTTCGTTGGAAGTTGGGTTTTTGGTAACCTTCTTCCCTGATCAAGCACAAAATGCCTCGGTCCTCTTCTTTTTTCCATCCTAGACACCCCGCCGACACACAGATGGTCTCATCCACGAAAAGCTTACTACCGTTGTCAGCGACGCAGGTAAGGACGGGCCAGCATGCCTCGGTTCCAGTCCAGTTTTTGTCCCATGCATCCGCCAGATAAGGCACGGTCCAACCCGCAGAAGTCGCCCTGGCCGCATAGCACGGCAGGGTAGGGAGGAAACATGCCTAGTGCCTACAGGGCACTACCACGTGCCTACAGAACACCACATGGATTCGAAGATCCACTAGCACAGATCTGCGTCGGGGCTATGAGTTCAGTACCAGTGCGTCAGCGCGCCTGGCCTGCGCCATAATTCACATTGCAGTTCGTCTCTCGGTGCTCATCTTACTCGGGTTTTGTGCAGAGAGAACGAAGAACTTCTGGACTCCAGAAGGAAGATAATGCGAGAAATACCACGAAGGCCCATACCAACAGCACTTTGTTTTACAGCTCAAACCGTAACAGCATGGTTGTCAGTCTTCACGTTACGTTGCAGTTTTTGTCTTATGCATCTGATGTGACGATTACTTAGATTTATCTGACATTATTTAAACCACATGAAAAAGAATATAAAGGAGAATTCCGCTTCCCCGTGGAACCAGACCTCGATAAAATAGGTTTTCAGGAACGATCGTTAGGGACACTTCTATCGCTAATATAGGGATAAGGCAAACTTCAGCAAACCCTTAGTCCCCACAGTGTCGATTTACAACGGAAATTCTCCCAGTTTTATCGTTTTGGGCAGTATGGGCATACAAAATCACTGAGCAAAGTGATTCTTGAGAAAAGTCTCCTTGCGACGCACCATCTTAGGCATCGTTGTGTGCCAGACGTCGCTAAATGGTCACCAGCGTTGGCTGTTTTCGGGGAACAGCAATAACAGTTCTTCGGTTTTGACGGTACCGCTCTGACCGATTCCACAACACAAGCAAACATTGTATGTCCTTCATACTCCACAGTGGTTTGCAGGTGCACAAACACGCACTACGGCAGTTCCGTAAGACTGCATCCGTACAGCCTGCTATCTGAAGCGGATGGTAATATTTTTTGTGAAGGTGTACCGAAATTTCCCGTCAGTATTAATGTGCAACGAGTTTCGTATGCTGCTGCTGTCGCGAACCACTTTGGTATTCCCAAAAGCAACTTAACAGCATTTCATACAAAATTTATTTCGCAACTGCTTGCTTACCTTCAGAGGAATTAACGGTACTTATTCGATGATACGAAGGAGAAATCTAGCTACAAACAACTAATAATAAACGACTCAGTGCTAAGCAGTCGACTTTGATTACCGCTCAGCACACGACTGACGGTGAAAACGATACAAGCGCCGGTTTCGTGCCGCGAGAGACGATTAAACTAAGGAGAGCCTGTTACAAAACGGCGCGCGCCCACCGAGCCGGCATTCACAGTTCACTTGCTGAGCCCCGGCTGCAGGCAGGCGGGTATGGCCGGGCGGCCGGCGGGCGCACTGGGCCGGCCTGAAGGCGCGCGTCGCCGACCGAGACCGGAAGCTCCACCGTGATGGCGCGGCGAACATGGCAGAAGCACGGACGGCCTCTTACGACGACTTCTCGGACTTGATATCTGGAAAGAGGCGTAAGACTGTCGGCCGACTGGGCAAAATTTGAACGCGCCTGGCAGCGATGACTTTCGGAGATTTACGGATTTCGAGGACAAAGATTTTTCCTCCCGAGAAGGTCAAGCGACTGCCTGCCGCATTGCACTGAGTTCCATAAGGACGTTCCACAATAACCGGACACTGCCAAAGAAACCATCGCACCTGGCTCGGGTAAACTGGTTTACCTCATTTCCATTTTGTAGACTCATAGAGACAAGCTTTAAATCAGTTCCATTTATGCACAACCACGAGCCGCGTTCTATAAAGTAAAAACACGGGCAAACTCAGACGAACGACCTGTCCGATACCGGCACTGCTTGTCACGCATCCGGCGTGTAACCCGCAGCAAGAGCACAGCTACTGCAACTCACCATCGGCGGTCGGAAGGGGGTTCTTCTCCACGGTGTCGGTGTGTTTCAGTTTGTTGGCGTCAAAGCTCTCAATGCCATCCAGATGGCTCTGAAGCGTCTTCTCCTGCTGAATCTCTGCAAGGCGCAAATGAACGTGAAGTAACAATACGTGGCCAGAGGCTACTACTTCAGTTAATGATATCAGACAAGTTTATGCTGAAAGTCAAGTATCTCTGACACGCTTGTGCGCAGCGGAAGACATCTTTTAGTAAACACTTCTCCTCAATGACAAGAAGCAACATACACCGAGCACCAGTATTGATTCCACACCGTCCGACACAATCAACACTTCAGCACAACTCTGTAGATGGCAGCACGTTCGAGATCCTAGGTGGCAGCACTCCCGGGCCCCGGACCCATCAATACCTTCGGTACTGGGAAGGTGCGTTTTCTCCTCAGGAGTTACATTCTTCATGGAATCTTTGTTAAAGGACTCCACTCCGGACAGAAGATTCTGGTGAGTCTTCTCCTGTTGCACATCTAACCGAAAAAGGCCATGCAGGTAAGCGGAAAGCACAAAGCCTCAAAATCTGTGTGAAAGGATGATGACATGCCAATCACACAAAGGCAGCAAGAGGAATGCAGAGGTGAAAAAAGCGTCGACTCGCCCACTGGGGGGGGGGGAGGCGAGGGTGAGCGCATATCAAATTCGGATAACCACTCCGCAAACCATGTCCAAGAATGCTACCACTTTAATGAACTAGAACTACACAAAGTGTAGTTAAGTACAATGTAGTTATGTATGGTTTAGTGTAGTACGCTATTTCCCCCAATTTATTTATTCTTTCGTTTTTGGAATAGTGATTCAAAATCTCAAACGTCAACAGCACTGCGTAATGCGATGGCGGTAACCCTACAAATGGGACACTTACATTTTTTATATTTTTCTAGCAAGAATTACCGCCTTCCCCACAATCTCACTGACAATGCGGCTAACTTTGTACACAAATTAAACAGCTCTTCGGCGTTGGTGATTGCCCCAGGTACTGGACTTTTTCGACAAGATCGTAAGTCATTTATTTAACAAGACCGTAACTTTTATTAAACTTTCAGCTGGCAAACGTCAATTTTGGTAGATAAAGTATTGTGCACTACTACATGAAACATCTGAACAGTTCACCGGAACTTGATTCAGAGCCTGTTTCGTCCTGATCAGAAATCCTAACAGTAAACGTCACAACACTGGTATAAAGGCCGTATTAATACCTGACCTTCACCTGTTAGACTCATCCTACTGAAAAAGCACCTTAACAAGTTAATAAGGCAGCTGGCAAGTGAGATGGTTTCGATCTATGAACAATCATATCAACTGTCATGTTCTACTGCTGTATCCTGGTCACAACAGTGCAATCTAACAAATGTAAAACAGAACTGACGTCCAGCGTGACACCATGTGGTCCAGTCATTGCTAGAGATCCTTCTCACAGTGCACAGACGATCCCGATAATCTTTCCTCGTTTTTTTACGCCCATTCTCTCAATGGACTGCCACAGGCCTAATCTTAGATATCAAGTCAGGTCCAAGCAGATCAAAAGTACACGCGGTTTCCTGCCTGGTACGCTGGTAGATCAATGGTTAGCTGTTGTTTCTTGCTACATCTCTGGTTCTCTGATCGTCTAGGGTCTCTGGTTTACACATTTTTCCAAGAACTGTGGGGTTCTTTCTTCATTCCTCAAAATTCTTCAATTACGGAGGTTCAGAGGGTCTTTGCACGGTTTTCCCGTGTGTCCTTGGGCCTATTCCACCCAGACTGTGTCCTATTTACAGCTGTTGAGCGACGTCACAGGTGCACGCAGGCCAATGAACACTTGGAAGTTCGTTAGCAATGTGACCAATAAACGTTTGAATATGTTGGCCTGCGCGGGCCTGCAAGTTACATGATATGGACGGATGATTACAGAGAAGTTTTTAACGGCTCACATTTTCGGAGGCTTCTGAACATTTTTATGAAAACGTTTTGTACCGAAAACGACATCAGTGACAATTTTCAGACCAAGCAAGTCTATATGGTCTATATCAGCAGGTCTGTATAAGTCTCTATCAGACCAACCAAGCCGGAACACATCCTTTAGCCCAGGAGACGGCGTAACATTGGCTGGGAACCGTGTAGGCGTTTTTTTTGCCTCTGGAGGAAGGGATGAAACAGTTTCTAAGAAGGTCACATGCAGGCAAGGTCAGATCATATGTTCCCGAGAGCGTTGATAACTCTGGAAAATAACCTTTGGCATTCAGAACAGGACAACAGTACGAAGAGGTCAAAGTCACTTACACAGCTGTGGAAAAAAAAACACTCATGCGACTGCAAGCACACAGTTCGAAAGAATCACTGATTTAGTGGCACTGAATCACATTCTTCTAACGCCGGTAATAAACAGCAAGCGTCAACAAGCATGGACCAAAGGGATCCACAACTATTCGGCACGGGAAATGGCTATTTTAGACCTTGAGACAAATCTCTGGAAATCTTTAGAGTTGTCGGACCCAGAATATGACCTCAATCAAACAGCTACAAAACATCACAATTATGCCATACAGAAATAGACCTCTGGCGGAATTTACGCGTGTTCCGACCACCAACGCCGCGTTGGCAATTACGTCACGTCACAGTCCGCCACACAACTGGAGTCCTGTCCGTCGGTCCAGCTCCTCGCGAGGTAACCGGCAAGGGAACGTTTCTGGTGTGCGAGGAATGCCTTTAAACCCAATTTCGGTCCATGTATCCGGTTTCAGCGTGGGCTCTTTTTTGTAGTGCTGGGCGACCAAGAGCAATGTAACGTGACCCCAGAGTGCTTTGGGCCGCCAGACCGCTGTGCACCAACACGGACCACTGCCGCCGCCGACGGACAAGTGCAGGTCCCGGGCCCGAGCAGACCCGGATCCCGGGCTGGACCAGACCGCGGGTCCCAGGCCGGACCAGACCGCGGGTCCCGAGCCCGACCAGACCCGGATCCCGAGCCGGACCAGACCGCGGATCCCAGGCCCGAGCAAACCGCGGGGCATCCCAGGCCCAACCAGACCGCGGGTCGTGGACCCGGTGAGGCCGGCAGGTGACCACCAGTCCTCACGGCAGACGACAGTGACGGCCGGCGCCGGGCGCCTCCCGTCCAATGGGGCGGCGAGGACGCCGCGATTCGCCGTCCGCCGGCGGGGACGACGGAAGGCGCTCTCGGAGCTGCGGCTGCGATAGCGGCGGCCGTGTTTGTCCCCGCAGCGGCGGCGGCAGCGGTGACTCAGCCGCGACGGCACACGTACTGGGAACAATGGCCGGACCCCGACCAGTCGCGTCGGCGACGACGGACCGACCGTAACTCGGACCCAGTTATCGCGCATCGCAGCCAGTTACTACTTTGATACCGCGCTAATGGCGCCTGTGCCACGTGGGGCGCCTGAGACGTGACGCTGCTCCCTGAGTAAACAGCGATACTGGGCCGTTCTCCGAATCAATAGTGATACTGTGCTGTCCTTTGAGTCCATAATGTTCCTGAGCTGTTCTGAGAAGGTGCTGATCCTGAGTTGTTCGGGGTCAGCGGTGATACTGAGCTGTTCTGAGTCAGCAGTGAAACTGGGCTGTTCTGAATCAGCAGCGATACTGGGCTGTTCTAAATCAGTAGTGATCCTGTGCAGGTCTGAGTCAGGCCAAGGTCGAAGATGATGCAATGGTAGTTGTTCATTTCTAAATAAAGCAAGCTCAAACTTAGCTGAGTAATTTGTTATTTTCCATTTCTTCTGGCTAAAACATCCCACTCACGTGTTCGGTTTAAGCTCCAATCTATCTTTCTGCAACCCCGATACGAGGCCGGATTCTGCAGCACTGGCCAAATCCGGCCGCCGCTCGGGCGTCTCTCGGATACCACGCGGACACGGTGTTAGCGGCCACGCCACGTAGTGTTATCGGCCGCGGCCGGGCGCGGTTACCGTCAGGGGAGGGCAGCCGGTTCTTCTCCTGCGTCTCCGTCTTCTTCAGCTGATCGGCGTCGAAGCCCTCCACGCCCTGCAGCAGCGCGTTGTGCGCCTTCTCCTGCTGCACGTCTGCCGAGCATGCCCAGAGCCCGGTGACGGCCGTGCGGTCCGACCGGCGCCCGCTGGGCCGCCCGACGGCCGCTCATGCTCGGCACAGCAGCGCAAGCCAAACAGCCAGACAGAGAAAGCCCGAAGGAAACGACCGTCGTGCCCGGCAAACTACGGGCGCGGGATCAGGCAAACGTCCTCCGCTGCAGACCTGAGCTGTAAGAGAGGCACAGCCCACAGACGACTGAAGCCACGGACACGGTCGGGAGCGGCACGTGCGCGCTGCGTACGCCGACGCCAGCTCGGCACAATCCACCGTTTCAACGCTGCCGGCCGGAAACGGTCTGGCTTCCGAGGCCGCGAGGCGTCGTCCCGCTTCTCATCGCACCTGCCTCCCGTGCCGGCCACACACCCGACCCGTCAACATGACCCCAGATGTGCGGCCGGCCGGCTCGGTGTGGTGCGACAAGTTCAAGGCTGGCGGCCGGTCGGACCGGCTCGGCTGCGAGGCCGCTCGAGCTGCCGTCGTCCCGGCTCAGGGGCGGCTACTGCGCAGTTGTCGACGCGGCGGCGCAGGCTCGCGCCCCGCGCGGACCGCCTGAGGCACGCCCGCTGCAGCCGGGCCACTCGGCGCCATTCCGTGACAAACGTACGCAAAGCTTATGTACGGACGCAAATTACGTGCGCAAATGTACGTAAACGCCGTTGTGCGCATGACTAATGTACGTAAGTGCAAATGTACGTATGTGCAAATGTACGTATGCCAAAACGCCACCAGAGACCATTAAATCTCATCAGAGGGACCTCAAACCTCGCCAGAAGGCATCGAAACTTCACCAGAGCTTCTAAGCATCACTTCAATGTCCCAGCACTGGACCAGAGAGCCTCTGAGCAACGCCTTACGGGACTTTGAACATCATTTAACCTCCAGCAATGTAAGACGGTTTCTAAACCTTTGCACAGGGCCTTCATACCTTCCACAGGACCCTCAGTCACCCCAGAGGACCTCATGCCTCACGAGAGGCCCCAGCAAGTCGCTACAACATCCTTGAAATCACCACGGAGTCATCGCTAGAAAGTTCGCAGACTTAGGTACTCAGAGGTACGAGGTCTCACTTGGTCAGTGTTGTCCAGTCAGTGCTGAACATTGTTCAGAACTCGCCATGTAACTGGCTGATCGGCGCCGGGCAAGAGTGCCGCGTCTCAGATGCGGTGCGAAAAGCATAAATGCCACGTGCGTAACGCCGGAGCAGCTTAAGGCCCGCATAATGTCCGTGTAGCCGATGACTTTTCATTCTTCCGTGCTGGCAAACATATTTCAGCAGCGAAATAAAACACCGAGATGTCGACCAAAATTTCCAAGTTTTTTTTTTGGGAAGAGGAATTTCAAGTCTGCACCGCTAGTGGGGGGGGGGGGAGGCATAGGAGACCTGAGCGACGAGGGCAACTACGGGGGCCCTCGTGGCTGGTTGAACCCCACGTGGAAAATGAACGAGGCGACGTCTGTTTGCAAATATACGTATGCAAATGTAAGAATGAGCAGATGTACCGTCCTGCCACGAGAACGATGTAAGAATCCCCATCCTGACACCATGGAGTCAAGGGTATTCCATGCTCAGCCGTCAGGGGTCACGCCAATATGCAGTGCAAGACAGTCACAATGCAGCGTTGAAGCATCGACAATGAATCAGAAAAGGAAAGGTCAGCGTCGAACCGCGAAATATGACTGTCTTTAAGATGTCTTGTGGGCGTAACCTGAAATTACCTGCTTTCCCAATTGTTATTAGCACCTGGACTGCTGATGGAAGACGAGACACGGAAAGTCTCGAGGCGCCACGGTTATCCGTTGGGAATGTATTAAAATTCACGAGCAGGACGTTAAACGCCCATCTCATCGTCAATCGTGGGTTTCATGGTTTAAAGACACACGACTGATCTGTGTCGTGCGTAAGAGGTTTGACCTCTGATCCCAGCCCTTCATCCTCGTTCCGTCACCGGAACGAGGTCGGATGTCCAGCCATTGTCAGGGCAAGAGCCGTGTCACATTCGCCCGAGAGCTGGACGTTTGGTAAAACCGAGACTGGACCGCTGAGAGAGTGCACCGCCAGGACTTTCTCATGTACTTTATGTACCGGCCCATTCTTACAAGATTTGCACAGCTTTCCCTACTCTAGGTGATGAACGACCTACTTACTTGTTTATCGAGAAAGGAAACTTTCGGAGCATTGCCGCACTACATGCAGAACCCCATCTTTTATGTGACGGAAGATTTCGTACGGGGATTTTGCATCAGTTTTCAAACAAGATACAGACGTCATTCCAACTTGTTATTTACGCACCAATGCTGGGGGAAATCGAAAGCTAGTTCTGCGAATGCATGCTTACATATTCTTGCGTTTGCGTTCTTTGCGTTTACGTATTTAACGTACACGTGGTTTTGCGCACATGCGTTTACGTACAATTGCACTTACGTACATCTGCGCACACCTACATTTGGCATACGTGCTTTCGAGGTTACGTACATCTGCGGTTGTATGTGCACATGTATACGTATGTGCTTATATGCGCATATGCACATTTGTCATACGTACACCTGGGGTACATACGTTTGCACTTTGTTGTGACATATGACATTTGCTTTGACATTTGACATTTGCGCTTACGTCCATTTGCCTGCGTACAATTGTTTATGTTCATTGTCTAAGCGTACATCTGGTTTGCGTACATTTGTCCGGTTACCGTCGGCGCGCCTGCCGCCCGGCTGCCGGTGTGCATCACGGTCCCGGGCCGGAAACAGGCGCCGCCGGCAGAGGGAGAGCAGGCGGCTCGCGCCGTCGCCCAGCTTTGGCCCGGTTTTTGCGCGGCAACGAAAAAACGCCGGATCGGATAGCAGCGGCGGGTGCCGGCGGTTTTGTCGGCCGTGTTTTGTGAGGCGGTTCTTTCCGCGCCTGGCGGAGACAAAACAGCGGACGGCAGCCAAATGAGGCCCGGCGGGGGCGGGCGCCAAACGTTCTCTGAGGAGCCGGAGGCCGCCGCTCACCTCGCCGGCAGACACTGCGGCAGACGCGGGGATGGCGGGCAGCAGCACAGGCAAGCTTCGGGCGCGGCTCCGCCCGCTGGAGCCGCGCCCGCCCTGCTGACGGAGCTGGTCCCGGCAGCCGGCTCACCTTCCTTGGTCGGCAGCACCACCTTCTCCTGGGTCTCGGTGTGCTTCAGCTTGTCCGGGGTGAAGCCCTCCAGCTCGGACTTGACGTTGGGGGCCACTTTCGGCAGGTCCTTCAGGGTGGGACTCGTGGGGGCGGCCATCTCGGACGGTCTGAAACAAGGCAGCGCCCATGTGGCGTCACGGACGAGTGGCGTCTGACGCGTTCCGTGTGAATACAGATGCATGTCCAGCCCATGTGAAGGAAACCGAAGCTGACGCTAAATGGACTGAAGCTGAAGTTCACGACGCAATCATGCTTCAGGTGCGACTGAACCTTCCCCACGTGGCTGAGAAACCGATGGCTCAGCACTGGCGTGTGGCTGGGAAACGACTGGCTTCGCGGTGGGGAAAACCGTACGAGGAAAAACCTGAACGACTGTGGTGATCACATCTCTACTGCGTACAAACACACTGTTTAACAGGCTTCTATATTGATGAAGAACGACATCCGCGAAAAAATACGCGGACATGCATGTGAGAATAACATGAGAAAGGTTTGGTTCCAGGACGACACGGCCGCACATCCGTGCAAAACAAACAAAACGGGAGGAATCTGTGATCAACCTTGATTTCACATCTCAGCCTGTGGGCTTTTCCTTTTCCACATTCATCCCCTCATCTGGGGCCATCTGAATCGCACCTACCCCCGGGCGCTCCAAACAAGGCACAAAAACATCGCTCTACCCCACTACGCGGCCTCGAGTCGGGCTCTGTATCCGCGTTCGGGCTGCGGCTCGGGCCCCGGCTCCGGTCCCGGCTGGAGACTTATTTCGTCTTCATTGCCAAAGACCAAAGATGTAAGAAGGGGCAAGTAGCTTTACAGGCCACTGACAAACAACAACTTGAGTAAAAAGAGGGCATGGAGATTCGATGTCGAAACGACTAAAAGGCCAATTTAACGATACTTCGGCTGCGTTTAGAAGACCGATTTCGTCCCGGAAAACCGTTTGTGTCCTTTAAGACATGTTGTTTGTGAACTGCGCTGCGGGACGTCGGTCCGGGACCCGGTGCCGGTGCCGGGTGTCGGTGCCGCGTGCCGGGTGCCGGTTGGCGGGTGACGGCGCGAGCTCCAGGTCCGGACGGCGGTGCCAGCCGGCGGCGCGCGCCGTGTCCGGCTGAGCGGCTGAACGGCCGACCGGTGCCGGCCGTCGTCCATCTGTTGCCGGCGCCGGCCAGACAGGGCAGCGGCCAGACGTCAGCTGGCGCGAGACGGACGCGACGCGCCGCCGCCGACAGGGTCATCGACTCGGCCGGCCCGCCCAGGCGCCGGCGGTGGCCGCGGAGAACGGCGGCGGCCGACAAATCCAACTGGCCGGCTAAACGGTGCCGGCGCCGCCGGACGGGTCTCACGGGCCAGGCGAACGGTGCCGCGGCCGTTTCGAGAACGTCTGGGACAGGCGCCGCGGGCCGCCCCATCCGTCTCGGAACGCAGCGACGCTGCCGGGCCGCGGCCGCCGGCGATCGGACCCGACTTCTGCCGGATGGGATCTGTCGGCCGTCCATTCAAGGGACAGTCATCGCCGGACTCATGGGAATCACGTCTGCATGCAAAGGCGGCCTTGAAGCCAGCCTGCGCGTGCGCACCAGCGGCTGACGTCGAACTCAGACCGCTCGGCCCTCGAGCAGGGCGGGGCGGGTCGGTAGGCAAGTAGCCAGAGCGGCAATGGTGTTTGAGCAGATTGCTGGTCTACGTCAGTCATCAGAAAAAAACTGAAGGACGACCGCCATGCACAGGCGCGACGGGTGCGGCATGACAGAAGGGTCGACAACGCCGAATAACATGCGCATTCGCAGTCGCGTCTGCCAATGCAGTGCAGACTGCTACGCCCATGTCCCCGAAGGTTCACGAGAGTGCAGAGGCTGCTACAATGTGAGCGTCAGCACTAAGGACAGGACCCCGGGCTGCGGACGTTGTTAACCGCAGAATGGTTTGGGTCAGCGGTCCCGGTGGGGACAACGGCGAGACCGCTGCACGCTGCACAGTCCGGCGGTCCCGCGTCCTCGCTGGTCTGCGGTGTCCCCAATCGGCGACGCCCAGCCGGGCGTCACGGCGCGCGCTCACTCTAAACTGCCGCAGCGATTCGGCGTGGGAGCATCGCACACAAACTCGTCTCGGGGCACGACGTCCTCAGCCGCTTAGATTCGAACACCGGACCGAGGCCGCGGAAGGCCCAGCCGACCCGGCGCACCTGGCATCGTGCGCGGCAAGCGGCAGGAATTTCGGAACAGCAAGAAGACCTGACAGCCGCTCTCATCGGCTTCTAAATCTGGCTGCAACATCAGGGATGCCGACAGCGCCGTCCGATCGCTAAAGTGGCTCTGGCTCGGGCACCGCGGGTCGCGGCGGGGTGGCCGCGATGGCCGAGATGGCGGGCCGAGCTATCTCCGGCCGGACGGCGGCGCGCATACCAAACACGTCGGCCCCGGTCGCCGCCGACGTGCGTCCCTCCGCTATTCATCGGTGAGCCATCTCTCCGGCGAGGTGCCCTCCCGTCTCGACTTCGGTCCCACACGGCCAGCCAGTGCCGACGCAAAAAACCCGGCCCCGTCCGATCTGGCAGCCGATGGCCGAGCGGACGCGGCTACCATATCCGGCCAGCGCGGTGGCGAACGCCGCCGGCCGCCCCAGCTCCAAACAGGGACCGGTCGCAGGTGGCGGGCCCCGCTGACTGGCGAGAGGGGGGGGGGGGGGCTCGTCACGGAAGCTGCCGGTCCCGCAGCCGCCGCGCCCCCTGGCCAAATCGGGCCAGACGGCGCAGCTGGCGGCCGGCAGCCGGCCGGGGAGGCTGTCGCCGGCTGCCGGACAGTCGGACGGGAGCTGCGCGGGCCCGTGGCCGTTCTTGTTGCGGACACGGGCCGCGCATTACGGGACACGGCGAGCAACGGCCGGCCCACCGGCCGACCAGCCGGGTAGCCTGGCCTGGCCTGGCCTGGCCTGGCCTCGCCTCGCCTGGCCTCGCCTCGCCTCGTCTCGCCCCGCGCCGCCGCCGCCGCCGCCGCCGCCGCCGCCACCGCTAGCACAGCACCAACCGGCCCCATCCAGCATGGCGCGCGCTGCAGCAATGCAGCGAGGCGGACCACATCAAACTGGTCCTCACCGTACTTGGAAACCTGACTAGAAAACAATTCGGCGGTCGGCTCTAGTGCCAAGTCCTCCAGGAACGTCCAGGGTTCCGTCTTTAAAGTGGCGTTCACCGGCTGCCCAATTAGGTGCCGTTACCTCATGTAGACCGTAACAGGTGCCACGGTAGCCGTCTGAATGTGCGGCATCCGGCATTTCAGGACCAAAAAACCGCTCACTTGGACGGCGGCAGAGTATCCGTTTGAAATGCAGACGCCCGTCGCTAATGGATCCTACCGAACATTTACTTGACGTCTTTTTTGATCATTTTCTTGACGTCTTGACGTCTTTTCGTTCTGGCTCCGGAACGTTGTGGCATCATGCCTTTGTCATTTCTAATCTCCGAGGTCCGAGGCATGAACTTTGCCATGCCATAAAAGGCTTGGCCAAAACGGGTTGGAAGCTTTTTTCGCTGGAGCTGTGAACTTTGTCCATGGCACATCAAAACAGCCCAAAAAGTAGTGTCTCCCTCGTGTGGAAGCTTACATGCCGTCTTCCCTTTCCCAGGTCTTCGTTCGTCGTTTTTCAACTCGTGAAAGCTCATCGATCGTCCTGTGTTCGGAAAATCCGACCTGTCGTCTCTGCGTCTGCGACCATCCATCAGTCCGACTCCACGCCCCAGGTGTGGAGTCGGAGTTATTTCCGTCTCGCATCCCTCTTGCGCATCTCTCTCCGCGCTTCCTGCTCTGCCTTTCCGACGGAGTATTTCCCGTCTCCCCATCTTCGGTACTGTATCTCCTGTCTCCTAGTCTCCGACTCTGGGTTTCTGGCGGCGATTCTCCGCCTCCCAGTCTCCAGTCCTGGATTCCCGGCGGTGCATCTCCTGTCTCTGCGTCCAGTCCTGGATGTCCGGCAACGCGTCTCCAGTCTCCTAGTCTCCAGTCCCAGACGTCTCCCGGCCTTCGATGTTGTAACGTCCGTTCATTTCGTCTCCAGTCGCGGGCGATACGCCAGGTGGCGTCTGTTCTCAGCACCCGCCGGCGTCGCCACGTGTCGGCACGAGCTGCCGGCTCCTCCACGTGTCAGCAGGAGTCGCCGGCCGCGCAGAGGGCGCCGACCGGCGGCAACAGATGAGGCAGCCTTACCGACGGCTTTGGCACCAGAAAAGAAGCCAAGGCAGATAAAAACAGAATGCGAAAGGATAAACTATGAGCCGCATACAAGGTCCGAACTTTACTTTAGCGACCTAAGGTCGATGAAAACAAAATAAAACATGACAACACCATAAGTAACATGTACACTCTTTTGTTATGTACGTAGGTCTGTAATGAGAACTATGTTTACCGGGCGCACATTCAGACATAGCTGTGCAGTGAGCCTACGTTTCAGAAACGTCTTAATGATATTCCGGAATCGGCAGCAGATTGACAATCTTGATGTGCGGTGAACTACGGAAATCACAATAAACATTATTGTAATAGGGGAGCTGGACAAATTTATGAGGATGGCCTCTTTTCTGCATTTGAAAACGACTGATTTCACCTAGCTCACAAATTTTCAGAACGCAATGTCTTGAGGTCTGAAAGCTTTTCAAAGTACCCAAAATTACAGCCTTGGCTGCATGACAGGCAGGTATTGCCAATACGGCAGCGGACAGATCAAGTACAAATTCATTCCACGTCCAGACAATATTTTACTTTTTCTGGCAAGGCAATGAAATTCATCACAGAAACAACGATGCATTCATTCATTCAACATTCATGCATTCATGGATTTCCAGCTGATATAGGGCATTTCAGCACAACATAATTTTCAGATGGAAATTTTGGCCAGGTCTCGCTCTTACTGGTCCCAGTCTCTGCCTCTCGTTCCCGTTCCGTTCTCGTTCCCGCGCGATCACGTCAGGGAGGTCAACACCTCCGACGACAAAAAGTCTTTACTCCCAGAATCCCTGACCTTTTCAGACCTCCAGACGTGCTCCGATCGATAACGTAATCAATCGATCAGGCGAACGGGGAGGGAGGTAGGAACTGGCAGAGGGAGGGAGGAATTGGCAGAGGGAGGGAGGCAGGCAGGGAGGCGGCGGAGAGGCAGAGAGGAGGGACGACGTTGGCGCCACGTCATCCGTCAGTCTCCCATCTCGTCCGGCGACAGTGCTGATTTCAGCATCGCTGCCCGGCCTCGTGGCGGCTTCGGTCACGGTCTGTGACGCCGCCTCCTGCACCAGGCACATCATATGGCTCATTACGCCTTTACAGGAGACAGATAGACCGGTGCGCCATCACTCCGCGCCCAATGAGAGCCACGTCAGCGGTACACCGGTGTCCGTCAGCCCCAGGTATCCGTCACGCCGGTCACCGGTCCGGCCGCGGCGCTGTCCGCCCCGCCCGGCGCGTGACGCTGCAGAGGCGGCCGCCGTCGCCGCCACGTCACCGTCTCCCGCCACGCGTCGGTCCGTGCAGCGGCCGCCGCGCCGGTCGACAGCCGGCCAACGGCGGCCAACGGACGGCCAACCAGGCCGTTCAGTCCGGCCCAGCCGCACCCCCCGCCCTGCCGCCATCGAGATCACCGCTTCGAACCCGGCACTTTGGGTCGATGCCCTCCCCATGGCAACAGGGTGACGGCGGCGACGGCGGGCCGCCCGCTTTTCACGGCAGTGCTGAAAAAATGACCCCTCCGTCGGGCAGGAGGCCTGGCTGAGCGACCAGCTGGTGGCGCGGAGGGGACTCACTGGTCCCACAATGGCGGGCCCAGACGGTGATAAAACGTTATTGATTTGCCCGCTACACACACCAGCTCAAAAACGGACACCGGGGGAAGTTAATGCGCACGAAGCGTGTTAAAAGACCATTAAACTAATAACGGCGCAAAACTGAAATAGCCAGGAAATCAACTGCCTGAACATCCAAAGGACTGCTCAGTCCCCCTGCGTGAATCTATCCGAATCCAGATGTGACCAGGAATGAGACAAACAAATATTCTTGCGACGGAAAAAATGCGAATTCTTCGGATGAACATGTTACTTAAAACTTACTGGTCTACTTGCCAAACCAAACGCAGGGTATTTTCACCCTCCAGCTTTTCCAAAGTCTTCAAAAGAGCGAGTCCGAATAACGCGGTTGATTTCCCTCGCTGAGTTTTCAGGAAACGTTTGGATTCATTTCGAGTGAACACAATCCACGTGGAACAAACTAAGATGGTATGTCGGGCACGAGTGGGCATTTCCAAAGCCCTTGTCTGAAGAGAAAGGCTCGTCCTGCTGCGGCTCGTCCCGGCTCGGTCGACAGCGTAACTGGGGTAGTTGCCGCTGTACGATCAAGACCATTAGTTACGTCATCATCACAACGGGTCACCAACAGCACAGAACGCCCGTCCCAACGGCATCCGACCGTACCCAGCGAGCCGTCCGAGCACACCGCGACAACGACCGCACGGTACACACAGCCCGCACGGCCTCCCCCCGCCCGGCACGGCGCCTCTGATTCCGGAGATAGCAGATCTCGCTGGCCATATACGCCCGGCCTGTGTGGGAGCGCCGGCTGGGGTCGACCAGCACTGGCCGCCACGCGGCGGGGCGGCGGCCGACCCACACTGCCCGCTGCTGAGTCGCCGCCCCGCCCGGCGCTGACCCAGTGCCAGGCGACCCCGCCGCCCGCGGCGCGGCTGCCACCCGACGATCGCCCGGACGTCCGGCGGGACCAGGGCGCCGGCGTCTGAGCCACATCCTGCGGCGGCACATCGCCGCCCGCGCCGCCGGCGACGGCCTCTGGCCAACTCAGCCGGAGCCGGAGCCGGGCCGCTGTCTGAACTGGCCGCCGCGCCGCCAGCCCCGACCCATTCGGCTGCACGCGCCAGCCGCCGAATTCGACGCACAAACCGCACGAGGCAGAGGGCGGCTTTACCACACTGCCCCGGACAATGCAGCTTACGCTCTCCGCTCCAGCCGGTGGTGGTCCGATGCGGACCTTGCAACATCTCCACCGTGCAGCGGGCGAAGATCTCCATCGGATCGGCAAGCCAGCAGAAACCGCATACAAACAACCCGAGCGGACAATGGGCAACACATCTGTCCAGCAGCAAGACCATTATAGAGCGGGTAAACGCAGCTCGGGTGAATCATACCCACCAGGCCTTTGTTTCCAAGCCGGCCATCTCCTCCGGGCGGCGCATCTGCTGAGAAAAATCGCGCCCGAAAACGATACGAGTTTCGCAACGCCAGAGACCTGGCTGTCCAAACAGGCCTGATGCAACGCACAACCCCGGACGTCAAGCAGCCGTATCTGCCGACTTTGCGGACGCGGCCGACGTGGCGGCATAAACTGGCCCTCGCCGACCCCGGCTGCCACCGGCTGCGGACTGTCGCCTCCCACGCGCGGCCGATGCATTTCACCCGGATTACAGCCATCATCCGGGTAGGCCGCCACCCCGGGCCCGCCCCACCACTGCGGCTGGCTGCCGCGCCGCGGGCCCAGGGCCCCAGAGCGGCTTAGCTCGGCAGTTTTTGCGGCAGTTCTGGCGCGGCGATTGGCGCCGGCGCCGCTGGCGCGCCGGTGACGCCGGCATCCGGGCCGCGCGGGAAAAACTGACGAGCTGTCCCGCGCTCCCGGACGACCATTAGTGCCAGGGAGGGATAAGACGCGCCAGGAGCGCCTCACCTCATCGCACCAGTCCAGCATACGTCGCTGCCGCTGGGGAATGGAAGATTTCTCTCCCCCCGTAACGATCTCAGGACGACGAACGTGACCGGATAAAACTTCTGATTTTATTCATCAAATGTTTCAACACGAGGAAGACGATGCACCATCGCCCTAATCGCCGACATCCACGTGCTTCTGAAATCCAGATCGCATTTCAAAATTTCGTTGACGGCCGACGAAATGACAAGTGCTTGAACTTCCAAGGAGCCGTTGGCGACAGAGGTCACGCACGTCTCCGACAGTTCGCCGAGTCTGCCGGATCTCCAGACGAGGTCAGTTGACAACGCACGCCAGACCGGCCCAACACGCCGAGCGTGAGCTAACCGACCGCGCCAGAAAACGGCACTGTGGCCAGCAAGCCGGAAAACGACGGAGCCCACCACCACTATCAGCACGCCGAGCTGGGAAACGTCCAAACCGCCAGCGTCTGAGTCCGGCTGCACTGGGGTGGCTGTTCTCGAGTGAGGAGCACTGCCGCCCGGCCGTCCCCGGCGGCTGTTCGGGCGCTGCCGCTCGGCCGACCCCGGCGCGCGGACGCCGGGTCAGCCGACACCGGCCGGGCCCGGGCCGCTGCCGTGTCTGGCCGGCAGCTGATGTCGGCAGTTCGGCCGCGTCGGCAGGACGCCGCCAGCACGGCCGAAACAGGAGCCGGCCCGGCTCGGCGCCGGCCGCTGTTGTCGACACCGGGCGGATTCCAGCACGTCCGGCGGCGGCGGCGGCGGCGGCCAGCCGGACCCCCGGCCGGCGGCCCGAGCGGCAGAGGCCCAGGCCAGGCTGCGGCTGAGGGTCCGACCGCCAAACAGAGCACGGAGGGCACTCACAGGCCCTGAAGGCATCCGACGTGTAACGGACACCGAGCATTCGTCTGGGCAGATGGTACCCGTCTGACCGGAACCGGGGGGTCTGACATCAGAGAGTGTCACGCAGGGAGGGACAGAGGGTGCGACAGAAACGCCAGTCAGGACGGGATGATCCGCCACCAACAGGCGCCAATGGTCCGTATTGGAGTCTGAATAATGACGATCATTTGGACCGGAAGAGCATATTCTCGTCAAAGGACGGCGTAATCGACCAGCTCCACCTCTTTTTTAGTTTCGATCTCAATAGCATGCTTGAGTGATGTTAGGATTCGGAGCCCCTCCTTAGTAGAGTCTGCCGCGCAGACAGACTCAGACCTTTACGCCGGTCGCTTAACACCAGTTAATGGCTCAGTCTGTGCGAAAGATTAACCCTCGTAGGACCGGCCTCTGAATCCACCTTCGCCAGGCGGGGGGGGGGGGTCATGACAACTCCTCCAAGATCTCGAGAACTATATACCTAACTTTGTATATGCAACATTTAAAATAACATACAATGTATAAAGAATAACACATATTAAATAAACAGTATATATAGACATCGAAGTATATATAGACATCGAAGTCCCATACAAAGTAAATATCGCTGGAAAGTTTGGGGTGAAACTAGGATAAAGCATCTGTATTTTTCAAATAACTCAAACATTAAGGTCAGCAGAAGTCATCTTAAGCCAAATTACCCCGCTGACATTTCTGGCACAAAACTTTGATAGTCAAGGTTTCTGTGTGGCCCAGGATGGCATCTGGAACGGAAAAGGTCACCTGAGGCGAAATCTGACCATTTCAAGGAAGGCCGAAAACGAATGCAAAAAGGTCTTTAGTAAAGGCGAATGTCTCGTTTGTTCTGAATGTATGTGTCTTGGCCTGAATACCCTACAAATGGGTCCGAAACGCATGTCACGTCTACAACAATCATATTCAAGTCAAGTAAAGTCGGCCTTGGTCAAAGTATTGATCCCTATACGTCAGGCGTTTCATGTGCCACATTCTCAACGATCAGAAACGGTGCACTACAAAACTCTATAACATCGGACCATGTAATATCCATTCTGCATCATGAAACCCGTGCTTTTCACGCAAGTCATTCAGCTACCGGGAGACAGGCACGGCCGCAGTGCAAAAGCCTGGTATGTAGTGTTCTGGTATGTACTGGGAAGTTATTTTTGCGTCGTCAAGGGTTTATACTTTAGCCACCCAAAATAACAGGACTGGAAAGGAGCAGATTGACAAAAGGAATGCATGGGTATAGTTCTTACCATCTGCTGCCATACAAAGTAAGTTTGCGTTGAAAACAAACATTATGTTTCAAAATGTTAAACCAGGTCAGCCTGGGTCACATGAGATTGGGCCACCCTTGGAGAATAAGTTCTTATCATGTCTTAGTGTTTCCCAAGCACATATGAATACCAGTAACATTCCAAGAAAGAACTGTAGTCGGTTGCGGATCTGCAAGTTTGGTATGAAACGTGACATGACCATAGGTCAGGAGGTACAATTACGTATAAAAATGACGTGAGAAGCACCAGGATGTATAATTTAAGTTTGAAACCCATCCAACTAATACCACAATTTCAACAGCAATGGCAAAAAAGGCCCAAAGTTCAGCTGACCTAAGGTCAATGACCTGGTTATTCCCAAAAATCTGAGATGTCGTAACTGTTCCAATTGTTATGTTCCATCAATACGCCACGTTTCACGTAAATCGATACATTTCATACAATGTCATGCCACTTCATTTTTTACACATGGTTTTACTTGACCTACGCTAGGTCCGTGGCCTGAGATGATCCGGACTTTACAAACTGATACAAGGTGTAAAAATGTTGCATGAAAAGGTACCTCAAGTCTCGTATCTCTGCGTCATTTTCATTTATGGCTGGCCTCAGAAAACTCGAGGAGGTTCTCATGAGCCCCTGCCGGTGCGGCGAAAGTTAACGTACCGTTAACAGTGCAGGCATACTATCGTGCAGTGATGAACAGGACACTATATTGACCTCTTGCTAGCTGACCCGCGGGCCAAATAATGAGCGGCAGTGCGACCCGTTTTGTCCGTAGGGGGGGGGGGGACAGCACTTTGCCTAATGACCACGGCAGCCCGCACAGCACAACATCACAAGACACCGTTTTGACCGTGAATCATCACTGAATTGATGACTCATGTTTATCCGAAATGTCCAGAGTCCAGACTGAGTCATTACATTTCAGCCATCATCGCCACCAATGAATATCAGACAACGCAATGGGAATGAATCACCGCAGGACAGACAGCCAAAAAATGAGTCGCTACAGGGCTGCGATGCAAATTTGGGATGATTTATATATATACATATATACATATATACATATATATATATATATATATATATATATATATATATATATATATATATATATATATACATGCACACATCATGTCTGCATTATGTACCGTTACTGGACAAAGCCTACCATGAGTCATCACGGATTACCACTCAGCAATGAGTCACTGCAGGGTGGGCAGAGTCAATTCACCACACGATGCTGTCTGCAGCTACCAATGCTGACTGCCTGAAATGAGTCATCATAGCACATGCAACATGAAGCTGAGCTGTCGAGTCGCAAGCGAGGAATCTCCGATTCTTTCAGTAACGAGAAAACATGGACAAGGACTTTGAGAGACGATTCTGGACGATCTGTCGCATAAATCGGTATGAAAAGTTGAGTCAGCTCAATCGGCGGTGAGCAGCTCATCGTTGCGGGTACTTCATTCCGGTCAAAATGTCAACACGGAAGACCTCCCTGGGCGGGTTCCTCTCAACATCATGTACTACTACCGGTGACAGGAAGGCCAGCAACATACGGACAGACCTGGGCAATCGTTTGTATTACATATCGCCAGACAAACATCCGTCCAGCGCAAGTTTGTCTAAGCCAAGACTTTGCCTCACGGAAGTTTGTCTAACACAATATTTCGTCTAGATGAAAGTTCGCCCAGGACAAAAGTTTGGCAGATCGAAAGCCAGTCTAGCAGAATTACCACGGTCCGGGAACAAATTATATCGAATGCGGGGCTGAAGCAGCACTTAGTTTTGCGCACAAAGTTTTGGCACAGTTGAAGAAACACATAGTTTTGGCTACTGAGGGAGGGGTCCAGGGGTCGGACCCCCTTCTCCCTTCCCACCACCATCGTCGTCGCAGTTGATAGGGTTTGCCTGTGGCGCAAAAATAGCGCGATAGGTCGCTACAATGCACAACGGCGAAGTGCGATATATGCAGGTTAGAGTGGGGTCAGTTGGACCGGATGAGTTTTGGCCCTTACGGACCTGTCCGTGAACCATTTAGTCTGAACAAGACTTTTCATGTAACACGTTTTGCACTCGACGAACTTCTGGGCAAGCACTTCTGTCCTTGACGAACTGTGACTCTTGACGCACTTTACGAGACGACCTTTTGCTCTCCACGACCTTTCGTCCTTCACAAACTTTTGCTAGACGAGCTAGACCCGAGGAACTATTGTCTTACGAACTCAAGCCAGCGTAATTTTGCCCGAAAACCTACGGACAGAAACAGCAGCAGTTTTTCAGGTGCCAGGGCACCCACAAACGTATGCAAACTGTAGCCTTGCAATAAGCCTTGCCCTTTCTCTCAGTCAACAGACTGAGAGTATGGGCAGAAAGCGGTACACGAAACGGGGAATCGATTCGGTTTTGATTCACGGCTCAAGGAAGTGATTCTGATTCCGATTCACAATGAAAACAGAGAATCGATTCGACTCTGATTCAGATCATATTCGACTGCAGCGAGTCGATTCTATTGCCGATTTTTACATTTCAACCTTACGCGAGGGCACAAAAAGAATGCTTGTTTTTGCGCATCTGATTGCTGTTACTTATACACATATTCTTTTGAATAACAGCACGCCTATCTTTTGTGGCTTCCCGCCACAACACTGAAAAAACACATCCAAAATGTGGGTCCGGAAATGAGACATGAGGTCGGTTTCCTGCCCATTTCCTGAAGAATATGAGCAAGAAACGCAAAGACAAGCTGTCATTAAGATAGGATTTCACAATGGCACTTATGACCCAATTATTAATTAAAAGTGTGGAAGTATACATACGTATGGCAACAGTAAAAGAGATATCTCATTTTCACTGTGCAATGAAATAGTTTTCAATTAGCATTTCCGTTTAACTATGCTCTTGCTGTTGACAGTCTTCATAGTTATTCTTACAAACACTAATAATAAATAATCTAATTCATTAAGTTAAACAAAGCATACATTCAAATGCATCCGCCACTGGGAGTCGATTCAGGGAATCGATTCGCAACAACTTTGGGAAGCAATTCGATTCTGAATCCTGGCCAAAAAGGCGATTCTGATTCTGATCGATTCACAGGTGACAAAAGGAGAATCGATTCTGATTCTAATTCGCAAAAAAAAGAACGAAAGGATCAGAATCGATTCTGATTCGACTCTGAATCGCTTGTAATTCCAATAATAAAGGAATATAATGATCACCCTAAGGCTTAGCCTCCCAGAAGCCCCATCCGACCAAGCTACCGTCTACGGAAAAACTCCACGGCGAATAACAAGGCGCGAGGAAGTCGCACCAGACCCCACCAAACTATCTCTTCATTCCCTTCTGGACTTGCGACCTGCTCGTTGTCTGCGAGCGCGTTCATTGTTTCGACAATTAGCAAGGGTTTCCCGCCGACAAGGACGCTGATGGATGATGCCGGGCCGAGGGTCGACGGTCGAGGTCGTGACACCGGCCGCCGGAACGCGCCGCATTCCTTTTACTTTCGTCCGCCGCAGCAGCCGACGCCGCTGATTGGCCGCCAGCCGGCGGCGGGCCGTCCCTTCGCGGGCGCTGCAGACGACCGTAAACATAAAATGCTTTCGCGGTGACCTTCGCCGACCTCGGGGCCTGCGCGGCGGATTTGCATAGGCCGCCGCGACCGCAGCCGGCCGGCAGGGCGGACGGGCCGCGGCCGCCGATCGGCCGTATCGTCCGCGAACGGAAACAGTGGCCGTCCGCTTCCCGCTGCCGCACGACGGCCGGCGCCGGCCGCGGCGGCCGCGCCTTCCCGGCGGAATCGATCCGGCCGGCACGTGGCCGCCGCCAGCTGAGTCGGCCGCTCATGGGCCGCGCAACAAAGGCCGACTGCAGGGCGGGGTGCCGGGTCGGCTCCTGCCCGGACGGCCGCCGCCATCCAGGTCAGCCTCCGCCCAAACGGGCGCCGCTCACGTCACGGCAAGGAACAGCACGGCGGCCGTTCAGGCACAGCCTTATAAGAAAAACGGGTTCCTTCGCAGAGGATGGGTCGCGAAGTGGAATCATACCGACGAGCGGCGACCATAAAACAAGGGTTTGCGGGAGATTGCAATGTCGTCCCATTGGGCTGAGCGGTAAGTGATACTGACCGAATGGTGCTTCAGCCTTCTGCACTGCTTGCACGCATACTCCGAACAATGGCGTCATGCGTGGGTGTAACCACAGGAGGGAGGGAGATCTGGGAGACACGTTCCCTTCAACTTTGGTAAAATGGGCTTTTGTCCCCCTACACCATTACGGTCGGCAACTGAACTTTTTTCGCAGTTGCCCGTTGGAAAGTAGGGTTTTGCTTCAGGTTTTCCCCAGATTTTGATTTGCCCCCCCCCAATGTCTGGGACGTGGCTACTCCCATGATGTAGTGCAACCAATCTGTGCAAACAAAGAGTTCCGCCCACAGCTATCATCGCAGCACGACAGGAAACGACTTGACTTGATCAAATACAGCTGTATGGATGACCTCATGACAGGAGATACGATTTTGGGAAGGGAAGGCGATGCAGTGTGAAAAAGACAGCGCAACGTCCCCTGGACAAAAAATCTAAGATTCCCACCATGACAACAGCGTCAATCCTACGTCAGCCGTTGGTTTGGCAAGGGCATGGACGCACCGACGCAGCCAAAGGGGGGGGGGGGTTCAGGGGGCCCAGCTCCCCCTTAGGCCCGCATTTTTGTGGCAATCATTGCACGTCGTCTTCCCAACAGGCGGTTTTCGTGCGATTTCAGTCCACACTGGGCTTCCCCACTTAAGAAAATCCTGGCTGCGCCCCTGCATAGGCGGCGGGAACGACTGTGCCAAGAGGAGACACATTCGTCCCACTGACAATGCCACAGCAATTCAGTGACGCTGGAAACAGTCCGCGTACGCCCAAGCAGCGACAAACGGCTGTAAGAACTCCGACGGTGGCGGGCGCGGTGCCACGCCCAGCAGCGAGGCGCCGCCATGGAGCGGCTCACGGCGCCGCCGGTCTGCTGCCGAGCGGACCACGGCGACACGACCACGCTTATCGTGACCGCAGCTGTGCTCTCCGGTGCTAACGCGACTACAACTCTTCTGACTCTGTTTTTCGGGGTATATAGGGGTGTTTTTCGAAGCTCATTCGAAATGGCGTGCAAGGACCGATAGCCACGCGGTTCATTAAAAGTAAGGCAACCAAAGACCACACATGCAAAACATGTGCATGGTCAGCAGCAATAGCGTACCAAAGAAAAGAGACTAACTTACTTGTTGAGGAGCTAGCCGACCTCACTCGCAAGTTCAGGGAACGCGACTGCTAACGTCAAGAGAAAGCCGCTTTAGGTTCCCGCCGAATGAGTCATTCCACCGAACTCTTCCCAGACCGACAGCCAATCAGCACACGGTAGGCGGTGCCACCGGGACCGGATGAGGGTGAGGCCCACAGCCACCGGAAAATTAAATGACTGGCGTGTGGGACAAAAACTGGGCGGCGTTTATGACTAACGGCGAAACTAAATAAAGGAAGCCTGGGCGAATGCCCTGTGGCCGTCGATGCGCCACATTTGCCTGGTTTGCTGCGGGCTGTATTGCGAGTCGATGGCAAGAGTAAGAACATTGGAGCAGTAACGGTGCAGGACACCGGTGACGTTTTGTGTAAATAATTGGGCGGAAAGGGTCGGACCGTGGGACCCGACAACCTAACCCAGGAGCGCAGGAGGCGGGGGAGGGACGAGGGGGATTCTGCCAACTGACAGCTGGCTCTCCAACTTTCGAGCTGGGGACACTGCCTTTCGCAGCTTCCGTCGTGCTCTTCAAGTGTTAATCAAAAGCAAGAAGATCAAAGTGCCGGAGATGAGAACAATGACGCCAAAATGAGAAGGGTTCAGTTCGGAGCAAGGCCCGTTTTAAGAATTTTTACGGGTTGTCCAGATTGTTTACACGTAGTAATCATAAACACTTTCGCATATCATGGAGACTTATGACATTTTGGAGGGAATATCACATCAGTCAATGCTTTTCAGAAAACTGCACGACATTGACTTGCAAGTTGGGAATCAGTTGCAAATTCGTTCTTGGGAAAGTTGTACATGCTCAGCATCGGCGGAAACTTTGTGGAAATGGGGGTGGGGTAAACGTGATTTTTACCTCGTTTCTTTCCAAACACCGCCATAGAGTTAATGTCAAATGTTACCCAAAATGGGGAAGGGAGGCTGCCCCCAAGCACCCTGGTTCCTACGCCCCTGTACATAGTCTCCTTCATAGTCACAACATGCGACACGAGCAAGTCTCTAGCTAATGCACTGCAAACTATTGCCATATGTGGCCGTCTTGGAACTGGTGGAAAGCGCCCAAGCCATGAGGCTAATGCTTGACAGCTTCATAGCCGCCGCAGCCGCCTATGCCCGAAAACGTATCATCGTTGCGCTTGGGCGATCCACGGGGAAAGAGGGCGCGGGGTGGCCTGGGGGACAAGTTCCATGTAACTTTAGCTAAACAGGCTTTCGTCCCTCCCCCAACTTTGGTACAAAAGGGAACGTTTTTCGCAGCTGCCCGTTGAAACATACGCTTTGTGGAAAGAAATTAGACGTGGACACACAGTTTAGTCTGGGATGGACAGGAAGAAAGACCAAAAGTTAGAAGGGCAGGAAACATCGGCATAACAGGTGATTCGGCCATTGTAATCTCTGCTCAAGATATAAGAAAGTATGCGAAATGTCGCTGTTCACACTGATATTCTGCGAAGCCGTGGTGTCATTTGATGCCTTTAACTGTGTCATTAAAACTAGTGGTTGTTCGTTTGCTTAACTGGTCAACTCAGGAAAATAACAATAACTACCGTTCACATCGCGAGGATTCTATCACTCTCCTCCGCATAAAGTTTAGTGCCAAATGACGCTTCAAATTAAGGCGTTGGATTGGTTGCAGAGCGCGGTAATCCAGTGAGAATATATTGCTGAACTTCTTAATACTACTCCCAGGCTCTCTGTGACTGGGTGCCTATTTTTGCGTCACTGGGTCTTCATTTCGGTGGACTTGTGTCCATTGGGACACTTAGTTAACATGTTTAAATGGGCTTAAATCGGAGTGAAGATCGACGCCCTCGCCTCCCCATGTTCTACCTGTCCTGCTGTTGTTGGTCCTGTTGTTGAACACAAACTCGGAACAGCAGGCTTAGTGTGAGACAGAGTCCAAAGCGACGTTAGCTAAATGTGATTTGCATGCATGTGTCTGTTGAAGACAAATACAAGACAGACAGCAGACAGGCAAGCAAGGGAGGAATGAAGGCGTCTACACCCTGTGGACCTCGTGCGTTTCGTGGGGCCGGCACTCGTCGGAGCGCTGGTCCGTCTTTCGGTAAAGAGCTCAAGCTGATGGAGCGGCAGGCCAAGTTAGACGCATTCGTAGTGAAGGGGCAACAGTTGACAATTCTTTCGTGCGGATGTCTTGCTTAGTTCATTCCTTGGTTACAAAGATTTAGAGATTTCGTAACACGCGCGCTGGTGGCCCTTTGAGAATTACTTGCACCGGTGGGGGATTATTTTGCCACCGCCCTGTATGTCCCGACATATCCAACCGATGAGTGCAGCAAAATGTGGTGCGCAGTTAGCTTGCATGGTAAGCCATGTTCCGTCGAATGTTGGGGACCTAGGTCGGGGCGGAAGTCATCAAAGTGAAACTAGGTAAGAAGAGGACTTAGAGGCACCATTTCTTCTTCCAGATTTGGAGAACCGATCGCCATCGAACTGAAAAAGTCCCAGTCCATATGGTGGACTTACATACCACAAAATGGGATCGACCTAGACCAAGTTGATCGAGCGCAATACAGGCTAATATTTAAAAATGTCGCATTTCCCGGAAATGGGGCTGTTAGCAGGTGGAACGGGCTTAAACAACTGTACTTCAGGAGACCTTATTAGACCATATGAGGCCAACCGAGGTCAACAAAATGCATCCACACACAACTTAAATGAAAAATCGGTACATTTGAATACAGAATAGTGCATATTCAGTGAGTGGATGACCTCATTAGACCCGACCTGCCTGTGTTGTGGGGCATGTGCATTCGTCATGAAGACCGAGTCCCAACCGAATGACTTGAAGGCACCTGTCTGCGGCTCTGACGACCTTTGCGAGCACATACAACCTGTCAGCGGTCAGCGCGCGGTTGGGGATACTCCGCCACCTGTGGTGTACGTGAAAGACGAGTGTTTGAGAGTTGGTCGGAAGATGGCGGTGCGGTTTCGCTCCAGTCATTACCTGTCGTGCTGCGCTTTGTGGCAGTGGGTCAGCTGTTGTGCGCCGTGTTCCGCGTGTCGTGACATGACTTGCAGCAGTCGGTCAGTTGTTCAGACGACTGACTGGCGCCTGACGAAACACGCGACTCGACACAAGACTGCAACGCCAATAGTCCAGCCCGACTGATGCGTCGATAAACATGACAGAAACCATCGGTCAGCTGTCGTGACCAAGTGTTGGCGCCCGCGGACCATGGGAAGTTGTTTCGGTTTGAGCCATCTTGTCTCGGCCTTGTACGTCCGTCTCGCTTTTGTACGCATCTCCAGCTGACACAGTGATTTGCTGCCGTAATGTACTAATAATAATAATCCAATCTCGAATAATCCATCCGCCGTAAAAGACTTCGTACACTTCTGCCGCCTGTTTACGCGCCGGGTGCCCAGAGAGAATACCCCTCAGTCCTCCAGTCCCCCAGTCCCCCTGCAAAACCTGCACGTTTTGTACGGATCTTTATCTGGCGCATTCCCACTGCCTGACCTCAGTCGAACTCAGCTGATGTCACACAAGTCAGTTGTAGTTCAGGGTAGTACGCGCACCCTGGAACCAATGGCTCCCAAAGTTTCGCGGCGATCGGGTGAATGAGTGTACAGGAAACTGCAAAATATGTGACTTATCGATCATTGGCTACTGTTTGACCTTGGTTGACCTGAACTGGGCTGCTTGTGCCTTAGAATCTTAACCCGTCCTCGATTGGGGGGGGGGGCAGTGGACTGCCCCCCTGAGGTTTTTCTGGGATTGCGAGAGAACGAACCAGCACAGAGTCACGAAACTTTGTGTACCTTTTGCTTCATCAATTTTACATCTAGTGTCAAAATTTGACCTCAGGTCAGGTCAGGTGCCTGACCTAGGTCAGGTCAAACAGGCCTATGTCCAAAAAAGTTTGGCGACCTGTAACTTTTTCGCAAAACAAGATAACTCAATAATACTTTCAGGGATTAGTGATTGTGATAGATGCAACAAATCTGCTATCTCAGATTTTTTGGAATTTACCGGGTCATTGACCTAAAGTCAAGCCCATTTTTAAGACATGTCGTCGTTTTTTTCGGAAATTGACGGAATATTTCATAACATTTTTAGTGTGGAGTCAAGCAGACATCTAGTTGCCGTCATTGGGCAAAGTATCAATGACTTCCAGCCATTGACCTGAGGTCAGGTCACGAATAGCTGTATTGAGCCAAAATGTACCACCGTCAAAATCGGTGATGAATTACTCAGAATGGGTAGAAAATGGCAGAACTAGTTTGCACAGACGTAAGCAATACCAGGAGCCTCAAAAAGTTTGAAAAAGTAGCATATTTTGGAAATAAACAGGTTCTCGCGAATAAAGCTCCACCAATTTTGTAGATTGGTAACAAATGAATTTTTCCCAAATTCCAGCATGAAAAACCATCACAAGAACCCCTAAGGTCAATAAAATATACATAGATCGTCTTTTTCGCGAAAATAAAGGAACGCTAAAATTAGTTGCCGCCAGTTTGTTACCGCCTATGGCAGCAGCGCACGTCTAGAGCTGCCGGGAGAAATGACGTGTCTTTAGCTCAACGTTTCGGCGTATATATTGAACAAATCTGGGAAATTAGACGTGTATCGGCATCCGCGGACCTTTGCTTGTGCGTTGGTGCCTTTACCTATGCGTTTTTAGTCACAGCTCTTGAGATTCAGGCCATTTCTCGGTCTCATGCAGTCGGCTATGAGAAAACATATATAGGGCGTAAATTGCTTACATATTATCTAAAACTAAAAACATGTGACCAGTTTCGAGCTCTACTCGTCACAAGCTTTCCAACGGTATGCTTATTTTTATCGTGTGACCAACCGTTCGCGAGGTAGAGAGGGGGGCAGCCAACTGCCCCCCCCCCCCAGTCGCCCATGTTCGAAACGGACCGACAGTCGTGCGAGGGTTAAGTTCAATATGCAGGCTAACTCCATGTAAAGTTAAGGCGTTTAGGACCAAGGTTCATAAGTCAAGGGTTCATATGGGAAAAGGTTCGTAGCCAAAGGTTCGCATGCATGCATAAGGTTCATATGGTAAAAGGTTCGTAACGGACAAGATTTGCATTGCAAAAGACTCGTAATGGGAAAAGTTTGGACTGCAAAAAGTTCGTATGGAAAAGGTTCGTACGAAGAAGGTTCGTAAGGGGAAAGGTTCGTAAGAAAAAGGTCCGTAACCGAAGCTCGTTAACTAAGGTTCGTATGCATAAGGTTCGTATGGTAAAAGTTTCGTATCGGACAAAGTTTGCATTGCAAAAGGCTCGTAATGGGAAAGTTCGGACTGCAAAAAGTTCGTATGGAAAAGGTTCGTACGAAGAAGGCTCGTAAGGGGAAAGGCTCGTAAGAAAAAGGTCCGTAACCGAGGCTCGTTTACTAAGGTTCGTATCAGAAAAGTCCCGTAGTGGCAAGGGTTTGTATCGGAAAGGGAACGGACCTAAAATAGCAACCCAGCCTAACCCAGCCTAACCTAACCTAACCTCTTTGTTGAACCGAGCCAAAGCCCGATCGCTCCCGTTATTGGCCTGCGGCCTCCATCATCTTTTACCGCACCTACAGCGCAAACCCGGAACGAGCCTTTTCCGATACGAACCTTAGGTTTACGAACCTTTGACAACGAACCGTTTTCCTTCCTAGCGAACCTTTTGCTTTATGAACCTTTTTCCTACGAACCCTTTTCATGTGAGGCTTTTGCAGTACGAACTTTTTACGTTATGAACCGTTTTCCGATGCGAATCTTTTTCGATAAGAGCCTTTTACAATACCAACTTTTTATCACACGATCGTTATGCATGCGATCCTTTGACCACGAACTTTTTCCCATATGAACCCGTGACTTTCGCACCTTGGTCCGGTTACCAAAGTTGAGTATCTGGCTGCACGGTAACAGCTATTCCATAAGCACCGTGATGCTGCGGCCCGACACGCGTGCGGCGAGATCCGCCGCCGACGACTGATCGGCCGCGCGACAGACCTCCCGACTTCGCCGCGGGCCATAGGTTATGATCTAACTTTAAAATACATCGAAACAGGAAAAGATGTGGTAAGGGCATAACCCAAATTTAGCGCTGTAAGGTTAGCGTTGCGAAAGCTCCGTAAAAGATCACGGGGTGTCCAATTTTCCCCCCCCACTAGCGCGCTTCTTAAGGGGTCCAAGTATCAAACACGGCTGCAGGCTTAACGGGGTGGTGCGTGCGGTGATGAGGTAATAGGGGCTCAGCGACAACTCGGAGAACAGGGGCCCACGTCCCAGTCGATGAGGTGGCAGATAGGTGTGTCAGGGTCAGGGAACGTGGGCGTGAAAAATAATAACTGTTTATGGAAAAAATGCGAAAATAAGTTTCAGTAAGATCACAAAAGACTACAAAAGGTTACATTTTTGGTTTCATTGGGGCGGGGGAGAGGGGGAGTTAAGATTGGATGCTGAGACTTGGGTCTTCTAGCATCCAAGGAAGGTTCCTAGCCCTTGAAAAATGTAAACTTCTGGACAGACAATATGGAAACAAGGTGTTGCACAGCGATTTATTTATTCGTTCGTGCAATATTAAAATACAAAAAGCAAAGAAGTCATAAAACGTGTATACGTACATGGAAAGCCTACCTGGGTTAGGAGTGGAGAGCTCCAAATTTGGTGAAGTTGCTGAATGGCTTGATTCTAGCATTCTAAGAAACAAAGAAACAAGGTCGGGGCAGACTAAAGGTGTTCATTGAAGTGTGCAAAACGCAAAAATGTGGCAAATAAAAAGCGCAAAATTGCAGGCACTTTTCTGTTTCTTTTCCGTCCAGATTGCATTATGGCTAGTGTGTCAGACACGGCAACATGCGGACGGCATCTCGATCGCCGCCGCGCTCAAATTGCGCCGCGTTCAGCACCGTTCTCGTGCTGAACGCGCAGACGTTCGTGACGGTCACAGAGCGCCGCCTCCGAGGCTGTCTCCAACCGGATGCCGCGGCCACCCTGCGGACCCGGCGGCCGAGGCGTCCCGGGCGCAGTTACGACTGGCCACCACCATGTAGACTAATCGTCAACCAGCTGGAAATATTTTTGAGCATAGTTGTTAAAATCCAGTCACAAAAATGTGTCCTTCATATCTGACGTTGAGATTTCTCTCCGACAGAAAGGTTTTAAAGACTGGTTGGGTTAACCGTACCCCTTTAGTGGCATGCCAGATAACCAAGCCCTACAGCCAAGCTATTGTTTATTCCGCGATTAGATGCAATCATTCTTTAAATTGGTAAGAACGGATAGGGGGAGATTATTAAACCGCAGCCCGGATTCAAAAATTTTGAGCAAAGACACTGCCAAACGGATTATCTTCTCTCTCTCCCCTCCATCTTTTTCCCAGCACGTTTTTTCTATTTTCCGCTTTTACGACAAAAATGGTAATACGAGTTCCTGGGACCTCGAAATAAAGTGGTCAAATTCGAAGGAGTCTGTTTTTTCAGGACACTAGAGATAGCTGGACTAGTCTCTTAAGAAACTTCTGGAGGTGTCGTTTTCTTTAGATGTGGTAGGACCTTAGCCCTACCGCTGTTGATTTGAACACCACCAAGGTTTCTTCTGAGCCCTTTCAATGTTGTTTTCTTACATCTTGGATAAGGAATGCACCGCAAGAAAGGCAAATGGAATAACAGAGAACCAAGAATCACAAATCCCGTACAACAGACAGATCGCACACATTACTCATGTTCGTGTTCATATCCATTTACCGAGGCAGCGTCCGCCTGGTGCGTTTTCTGCGGCCAATCAGTGCACAATGCAAACATACCCACACACGGTTCAAAACTGCCACAAAGTCAGTGCTTTAAAACGGCGGGAAACGCACAGCGCGAGGAGCGTGAGAAATTGCCGATCCCGGACGGTCCCAGGCGACGGCGGCCCTGTATGAGAAATGCCGCTGGGTGGGGGCCAGTCGGACGCTGGGGAGGTGCAGCGTACCGGCACCGCTCGCCACTGCTCGGGCGTGACGGTGGCAGACCACCTGTGCGTTTGTAAATGCAACGTCACATTTGGTCACGAAGTCCGCCATACCTTACCACCCTAGGGTCTCGAGAACCGGCGAAATGTGATCGTTACGGCAAGCGCCGGTCACCAGTCTACCAGCGAAGTTGATCACCCTCTGGATACTGATCAGGCGACACTTGGCCTTTCCTCTCCAGACGGACAGTCAGTAGAGGATGTGAGAGAGTACATGGATATGGACCAGGAGCTTCAGGACGTCAGGACTGAAATGGTGACGAATTTTGTAGAGTGACACAAAAATTGCATTGCAGCGCCAAACGACTGAGGAAATGTGACCTTCCCGGATTAGGAGTTGGTCGAGGAAACACCCAGCACCTTCACAGAGATCACTGGATATGTAACTGAGTCGGAGGTAGTCATCTGGAGGCTGCCAGCTTTTATGAACGATGATTTGGTGCCAGTCGGCATAACATCGGTCTTTTCCGGATTCACTTCAAGACTGCCAGACTGAAACCATGTTTGAAGGCACGGTGTAGGAACCGGGGGCAGGGAGGGGTAGTTGCCCGCCCCCCTCAACTTTGGATAACATTTAACATTAATGAAAGGAATGACGTAGAAAAACGCGTCTGCCCCCCCCCCCCTCCACGGAAGTTCTTACGCTCCTGCTTAAAGGCAGTACAGAAACTCCTCGACGCGGGATTAGAGACTGGGCATGCCAACGTCATCGGGAGCGGTGACATCAAGCAGCTGGATGTCGTCGACATAAAACAGTGGGCGAGCATATGAAAGGAGACTGGATGGATCTCTGAGAAGGGTAAGGAAGAGGACTGAGCCGATCACGGATCCCTGTGGCACTCGATGTGACATTGTGTCGCGATCGGCTGGCGCGTTCGGGCGCTAAAGGCTCCGAAACTCGGACACACGCACGCATACACGCACACGCACACACACGCGCGCACGCAAGCACACACACACGCACGCACGCACGCTCGCACGCACGCACGCACACACGCACATGCTGTTTTCACACACACACCACAAAGCTGTCTTAACCCTTCTGTCTGTATTTTTCACGTTTCGCCGCCGCTCTGTCGCGTCTCGGTCGTCGTGTCGGGCCCTCGTCTCACATGCGCTTCCTGTCCAGTTTATTACTGTCTCCGTCTGAGAGGTCGCCGGATGTGGACGCGTTGTACCGTCACGAGGAGCAGCGTGGACAGTGTCATGTGGGCTCGGCGAGTGTTGCTTCTCTCTCCATTGAACGCCAATATAGTCCAGCTTTCTCTAGCTCCTCGAGTGCTTCTAAGTGATTGGTCCTCCGGCGTTTGAACTCCTTGTTTTCTGTCGCCCCGACAGACGACGGGACGACAGACGAGATCTGCGCCATCAGGGTCGAGAACAGTTTTTGGGGGTACATTCAGACGTGGGACGTGATCTACGCAGCCATTTCCTACACCTTCACCAGGAGAGAGAGAGAGAGAGAGAGAGAGAGAGAGAGAGAGAGAGAGAGAGACCCATTTCTTTAGATGGCATGCTTATTGAATTGACCGAAAGAACGACACTTGGCGCGTCGTCTACCTCTTGCACGTACTGAAATTAGACTCTTTTGACGAGCGTAAGAAATAATTCAGGACTATTTCAAAACGCGCACAGAAAGTAAATCACGACAGCATACGCAATGTACCTGAAAAGTATGTCACTGTATTCCGACACAGAAACACTCAGTCGATTCAAAGCCTTTACCTTTACGCAATAGCAACGTTTGCCGCGCTGTTTAGCCGTTGCTGTTGGTCGGTTTGTCCTGTGTGTCCGAAAAGCGGTGAGCGTAACACCAGCTCGCCTACCACGGCCCGTAGTACTCTGCTCCCTGCCTGGCTGGCTTGGTGCAAATGTAGTTGTGCTGCGAGAGGCAGTTGAGGTGGGTGATGACGGTCGGGAACGCGGTGGCGTTGATGGCCAGGCAGTCGAGACCCGGGGACCACTGGTCCATGTAGGGGCCGAGGATGTCGCCGACGTCCTCCGCGCTGGAGCCGTCCTCCCACACGTACACGTCCTCCTGGTTCTCCAGGCCGATCCAGAAGACCACCTGGTTGGTGGAGAGCAGGAGGAACGTCAGCGCCCCCGAGTCGTGGATGGAGACCGGCTCGGCGTCCTGTTCGTGGCAGGCGTGGCCCGCCGACGCCCAGTACTGCTGCTCGGTGCTGAACAGGTAGCACTGGTCGACGTACTGCCGCCAGCCGTCCTCGCAGGCAGGCGGCGGCCGCGTGCTCGGCGTCGTCGTCGGCTCGGTCGTGGTCGTCGTGGTCGGCGGCGGCGTCACGTCGACGAAGCAGACGTAGCCGCGCTGCTCCGAGCCGTCGCTGAGGTGGAACAGGCCGTCGGCGGCCGCCAGGTACCCGTTCAGGCCGGCGCCCGGGTCGGCGGCGAACAGGTCGTCCAGCGCGTCGTTGTACGCCGAGCCGTCGGCCCACGACCGGGCGCCGGGGAGGTTCAGCAGCCCGGTCCACGAGTCGACGCCGCCCCGGCGGACGAAGAACGACAGCGGGTAGAAGTCGTTGGGCGCCGGCACCGACAGCAGGTTGGCGCCCTCTGCGCTGGTCAGGCACTCCGTGTACGCCATCGTCCACGTCCGGTTGTCGGCGGCGAACTTGTAGCAGCGGTTGTCGCCCAGCTCCTTGTCCTCGAAGCCAGCTGGGCAGTTGAGTGCGCCGGCCGCCAGGACCACCAGCGTCGCGCAGACAGAAGAAAACAACGTCCACATGGCTGGCCTTCTCGCAGCTCGGACTCAGTGCGCTGTCAGTCAGAGTTGTGCCGCCGCCAGCGGAGGGCGTGCGATTTTATAGGCCTCCACTGCGCGTGGGAGCAAGGCACGTGTGGCCCGGACGGCGGATGTGGCCCGCAACACGTGCCGGCGTGTCCACGCAGAACCCGCCTTGCGCCATGAATACCGGCTATCGGACGTTTAGAAACAATTCAGGGAAATGCACACAAGCCACCGACGACATCCTTCAGAGCCTGTCGGAAAGGCAGCTGATGGGTCTCACCAAGCAGGGGCGTAGAAGCATCTAAAAAAGTAGGCGGGGGGGGGGGCAGGGACATTTTCCCCTGCCGGACTAATAATACTGAATTTCCCAAAACGTGGGGCCATGCCCCTCGGCCCCCCCCCCCGTCCTGTTCCTACGGCCACGTCAGCAAGCCAGGCCAGAAAACATCGGTCCGTAATGGCCTCCTTTACAGACCAACGCTTCGTGGCCAGGTGACCGCAGACAGGCGCGCTGGTCGAGCCGGCTGATGCTCTGAGGTGTCACGCTCAGCCTATGTCAGTCGGACGCTGCCTTCGCGTCAGTTTTCATGAAGTTAAACCAATATCCGATTCGCAAACGGCTCCGAATGGCGATACCGTAAATATGCAGTGATTGTAACATTCATAATAACAAGTGATTCAACAATGCAATATTTGAACCACGAATTTTTCACACACAAACGAAAAAAGATAAGCGTAGGAAATGAGTGACGATTGTTTACTTATTATTCTTATTTGCATGGATGTACTGTGCCAACACTCACAACGCAGGAGTTTTGTGTCAAAGTAAAACGGTTAAGAGATGGCCAAAGGCATGCAGTTAATAATAATGCATTAATAATAATAACAACAACAACAACAACAACAATAATAATAATAATAATAATAATAATAACAATAATAATAATAATAATAATAATAATAATAATGCAAATAATACACTAACTGAGCGATGCAAGCCTTTACTGAGTCCCTGAGTCCGCCCAGACCAAGTCGCGTATCGTCACTGTCCATCACGTTATCCGTCAAGGCACCCGCCCGGCATTTGCTCTCGCGTATTCGCCGTGGCTTTTGATCCAGGACATGTTGCACCTCATTGTTATGACATTCGAGGCAGCAACGTCTGATGACCGTTGTCGCGCTCAGGAGTGATTTCGCAACCACAGTAAGTGATATCTCTCATCTTTCACCTCACTTGTAATCTCTGGCGAGGCTACAATTTACTGAAATACTCAATTCTGTTGTCAGCCCGGCATTATAAAGCTTATTGCTTGGAGAATAACTCTGTCATGGACAAGATGCTTCCAAAATGGGGCATACTCTCCCACGTATCAAACAAAATGATAGTGGGTCCAGGACCGTGCCATGGACATTCACCGAGCCGTCCTACAACCGTCGCAGACATTCTGGTGGTTGATTCCGTATTCACCGGGCGTCGGCGACGGCAGAGCTGCTTTGCAGTTTCTGTCGTTGTCTTGCCGCTGCGGTACGTTTCAAGTCTGCACCGATTTCCGCAAACACAGACCCTTAGATACGAGTTTGCGGACTCGGCAGGTGTGAGTGCTCTCAGGCAAACCTCACACCGGACGTGTCAAGCACCCCGTGCAGCTTGGTATCATGAAACAAATTCACCACGCAGTGACGTCTTCACAAGACAGTCACCTGCGCACTAAATCCCAGACCGCCATTCAATGTCAAGGCGTCCGCAGTCCGCCCGTGTCTTGCCCAGTTGCGATGGGAAATTAGAGCCTGTCCCCGACGTGACCACGTGACGATACATGCCATGAAAGTGATTCCGCAGCAAAAGTGAGACCACGAGCATCTGTAATGCGGTCAGGTGTCAGTGGATAATGCCGCTGTACGGATGTCTTCATGTTCGGCGAGAATCGCGCAAATTTCAAGTCTTCTGGGCTGAACGTGCTGCAGGAGACGCTCCTCGATTTCATACTAGTTATTCTAGTCTTTGCCATAGGCTGGAGGAGATTCAGTACAAAATGGGCAAAAATCACAGGGTATTTTTAGCTTGCCTTACTCGGTACACCCAGACGCATTTCCAGCCTTTCCTTCTCCATAACCTAGCCCAGACAAACGATGCGGATAAGAAATATTACAAAAGTATATTCTTGTATAAAGTAACTGGTACGCCTTCGCGATGGAGTCTCCGAGCAAGCGCATAAATCACAACCAACAGAAGGCACGCACGTCTTAGCGCTGCGTCTTGGCACAGTTTGCTGGACCACTCAGCGTCACACGTGAGCTGCCAGCCGCCGGGAGACCGGGAGGCGCACCGCTGCCGTCCCCGGACGGCACCGCTCGGCCTCCTGCAATGGCCCGCTGCGCCTCAGTCGCTGTCCGATGAGACGACCTCCATGTCCGAGTCGTAGAGGGCCGCTGGAGTCGGCGTCGCCGCCGCCCCGGCCGGCGGCCGGCCGAGCAGCGCGCAGCAGGCCCGGGAAGCTGCAGGGCAGCTCGACCGCCGGACCGCCGCCCGGACGGGCGGGCAGCTTCAGCAGGCCTGCAGCGGGACGGCGCCGCTGAGAGGCCGGCGCCGGCAAACGGAACGGCGGCGCCAACAGGCCGGCAGCACTGCTGCCCGACCGTTACGGCGGCGACCAGCGCTGCACACGCCCGGGGAAACAGATCAGTTGATTTAAGACAAAGTCTGTTTGAGACTGGGGGACATAATAACAAGAAAACATAACTTGGCCGAAAAAAGTGCTTAACTGGTAAATTTACTCTCATCCACGACCTAAATGAATATGCCATTAAGCAGATTTTTTTTCGCTTCAGCTCTGCTCTGAATCTCTCTGTCAGGCGTTGTGTGCTTTTGTACCTGACGTGGGCCTGGTTGACGATATGTTGTTAAGATTTCTCACTCAGATTCATCTGGCCAATTTAATAATTCTTCTTTTTTGAGGCTAAACCATCTTTTCTTGGTAAACAGACGAATGGCTGGATGGCTGGATGCATTTCTCGTGGCTGAGGCAACGATGAGGAACGGCTTGGGCGGGTAATTGTGATCGGTGATTCAGGCGGCAGGACAGACGGCTGGATACGGACTACCCCGTCTGAGGTCCGCTGAAGTTTTGCCGGCGGCAAAATAAATTGAACAACCGGGTAAACTTCAGCATCTGCACTAATGCCAAAACCTCTCCATAATACCAGTCTTCACACGCAAGAAGTACAATATTCGTGATACCAGCCACAAACGAAGTCTGTCACTTAAATATTGTGAAAGTTCGTTTCCCTCAGAGATTGTAATTCTGCACGGAAGTGTACCCGACACATCTACCAGCCGGCGAAGTTCCTCGCTTATCACATCCGCAGGAGGACAAGCTCGCCACATCCACAATCACGTCAGTGCACAGCCGAGCGCATCTCCTCACCAGAGACGTTGATCGGTGGACAGGCGTGCTGCGGCCGCGGCTGGCTGGTCACCCCTCGCGGTCGCGTCTCCAGGTCACCTGAGATCGGCTGCGGCGGCCCGGCCGGCCCGTTCCGTCGCAGGCTCGGGTCCCGCGGTGAGCGGCAGCCCCCGGGCCGGCCCTGGCGCCGGTCAGAGCTCGGCCGCGGCTTCTGCTCGCCGGCCCCGGCCCCGGGCGACGAGAGGTCGCCGGGGCGGCGGGCCCGCGCTTCCGGCCCCGGCCCGGGCGGGGGTGCGGCAGTGCACGACGCTACGGAGTTCAGCCGGCCGGGAGCGGGGTGTCTGCGCACTCCTCGGCCGCTCGGGGAGGTCCCGTCCACACCTCCATCGTTCGCAGAGGGCCGATCCACCCCTTCGCCGACCGGAGAATGCCAGTCTCCCCTGGTGCCGGCGGCGGGGAGTGCAGACTTCCCGGACATGCCCGGGGAGAGTGAGCTGGTGGAGTCCGGGGCCACCTGTCATCGAGACGGACGTCAGTGGCCAAAGCGTACGCACCACCAGAAACGGCGAGAAAACGCTCAAGTGCTAACAGACAGAGTTTTGAACATCATATTTAGGCCTCTAATAGTGAAAGCACCAAAAGTTTATGCTCGAAACTGACCAGTAAACAATGCCACCCAGGAAAGCTTCACGAAACCCACGACTCTGCCAAGAGCCCCTGCCACTGTCTAACATCTGCTATTCGTTGTCTCATCGCGACCGTGGTAAACATTAGATAACATATCAAGTATAAAAGACAAAAATTCATGGGTGCGTATTCTTGATTTAAAGGTTATTTGCAACATGTGCACATATTTTCATGTATGTCGGCCTTTGGATGAATGCACTTTCCGATCTGTACGGAAGAATGACCGGATTCTTGCGTGGCAGTGGCTGTGTGGCAGCAATACTGTCACACAAAAGGCGACTGACTGCCGACGACAAGCCAGGCGGTTCCAGCCGGCAGGGTGCCGCCCGCGGCAGGGCCTCACCACGCGCGGGTCGCAGGGCGCGGAGCCGGCCGACGCCGCCCACTGCAGCGGGATCTCGGGCGGCGACACGGACCCGTCCGTCCTGGTCCGCAGCCGGCGGCCGTGGAAGGACTGGGGGACGGCGCCGGCCGCCTGCGGCGCCGGCGGGCGCGGAGCGCCGGCCACCGGCCGCAGCGCCCAGACCGGCCGGCCGCGCGCCGTCTGCGTGCCCCTGTCGAAACCGCGGCGCAGCATGGTCTGCGAGCCGGCCTGGCGCGTGGCCGCCGCCGGCGGCGTCTGGCTGGCCGCCTCCGCCGCCGCGATCCGCGCCGTCTGCGCGGCCGAGTCCCGCAGAGTCCCGAGACCGGACCCGGTCTGCACGGCAGAGTGCCGCAGCGTGCAGAGACTGGACTCGGTCTGCACGGCGGAATCCTGCGACGGCCGGAGAGAACGATGCGTCTGCACGGCAGGGTTTGGCGCAGACAGTGCGCCGCGGAGTACTGTGGTGGCAGTATGTTGGGCTGCTTCACCTACATCCGGTGGACGGCAGACGCAGGGCCCGAGAAGAGGCGCACCGTCCGTCTGCACAGATTTGACGGCCAGGGCTGCCATTGGTGCCTGGGCATCATTCAAGATCGCCCAGGCACTGAACAAGGTCTGCACGTGACGCACCTCATTCTGCATAGAAGCTTTGCGCACCATGGTCTGGTGAATAATCTGGAAAAATGTAGCAGGCAAAAACATAAGGGAAGTACAGTGAGCAAAGCAAACAATCTGCTAAAATGCCTACACACTTAGCACTCAAACATAACATTTCCCTAATATTTTGGAATTCTCCTTAAGGTAAGAGACAACAAATAATACATCACACAGACATTCAATGTGTTTTACTTGCTATTTCATGCATTTGATCAACATACCCTATCCCATTCTATAGTGTAGAATGGGATAAAGAGAAGAGAACTGACACCCACCTTGGCCAGGGTGAATGCAGTGAGACCATCTGGAAGAATTATGGGCCCAGGAGGCACCTGCACCTCCCCAAGAAGACATCTAAAATATTCCTCAATCTCTGGTGACATGCTTTACACAGTCATAGCAGACCTGAAGGAGTACAACAGGAATACAAACAGAAGCAATGAAACAGCCAAATTACACCAGTTTTTTTAATTAAAATACACTGTATACTCAAAGTCAATCTGCAATGCGGCTCTGTTTTAGAATTCATAAATCCTATAAATGTAAACTGCTCCAGACTGAGCAATCAAAAATACCCAATGTAAAACCTGACTATACATAACAAGCAAGTTTGCTTTGCCACTAAAAAGCAAAACCAACTTAAGTACAATCAGTACAACAACAAAAAACAATTAAGCACTGGTACAACCAGTGACTGATCATTTCAATCAGCCCAGTAGTCAGTAAGGTTTGCACAACCCTCATGGGCTATAAAATTTGTATCATAGCATTCACCTATAAATTTGATCTGGGTGGTTTGATAGGGTGATGTTACAGATTAGTGCCTGTGCTCAGCAGAGATTGCAGCACAAACTCTGCCCCCCAACTGCACAATTCCAGATAATGGCTGATTTTGTGGTGACACCTCCATGTGCTGCTACAAAACTATGCAGCAGTCAGCATGCTATTGCCCTGGCAATACATCCAGGCACAGATTTAGACACAGCATTTGATGTAAGGAATGACTAGGAGCTTGCATTCCTAACATTCCCTGCCATAGGGCAATTTTTTAACTGTAGATATGGCACTATTTAGCTGTTCCCACATTCAGATATACCAATATCCCCAGAAAAGACGGGAGTAGGGCACAGGCATACCCAAAATTAGGAGGATATGCCCTTAACTTGTTGTACGACATTCCCTGTATTACTCACAACTGAAAAACCCCAAGGCCTTAAAGTACGGATCATATGAAAACTAAGAGCACGTGCACGATACAAATGGTTGGCCAGGCGTCAACTCACCAAAATCACGCCACCCACGACAGTAGCGCCTCGGACGGCGACTACTAAAAACGCTAAACGGTCCGCTCGCTAGTAGATTCGACTCACCATTTATGGGTAAAGAAGGGAGTAGGGCGAGATAGGATACTGGAGTACACAGGCCGATTAAGGGTGAGATCGGACTTGGCTTGGTCCAACGAAGAGATTTGGTTAGGTTAGGTTAGGTTAGGTTAGGTTAGGTTAAGTTAGATTAGGCTAGGTTAATAACTTAAGTCAGTTCCTTTCCCAATTTCAAACTTTCCGATAACAAACTTAAGTTTACACCCCTTTGGTAAAGAGCCCATTCCCTTACGAACCTTTTCTCTTACAAGCCATTTTCGTACGATCCTTTTGAAGTGCGAAACTAGCCCAGCACACGGTTTCTACTGAGATATAACCTAATATCGCGCTTCGTGCGACCCAACCTCTTTAATAGCCACAACCACTGGTGTCGATTTGTATTCTTTCGTGGGACCCTGGACCATCCAATGCTCATTTGGGCCCCTCCAATATTTTCTTCTAGTTTTCAACGGGAACTGGGTAAAAATAACGGCCGCAATGGGTAAAAGATAGGCAGATAGTATTGAATAAAGCATAAAATGATGTATCGATCGACCTTCCCATCTTCTATATACGTTAATATATACATATATATATATACATGGGATATACACAATTTTTTATTCGAAAAATGATAACAAAAACCCAAAAATTTCCATTGGTCAAAATAAAGTGGGCTAAATCCATTGAGACACCCACATTTGGGGGGAGGCTAGGTTGTCTGGCCCATGGCTCGGCCCACCCAATTCATTTACAGAAACTGACGCCCCCGGCCACATCTAAGTCCGATCGCATTCTTTCATCGGCCTGCGGCCTCTATCATTCTACATCACGTCTCGGCGCGGCGTTGCGCTTACGGCGCAACATAACGTCCCCTGAACACCTCCAGCCGTCAATGAAGGGTGACTGAACACCTTGGTCACGTTAACGTCAAAAGCGAGTCTACATGTCCTAAAGTTTCAAGGCCGCCGCACACAGCGCTATTATCGCAGGTGATAAGCTATTAGGATGAGTTGACGCCTGCCGGACAGCCCGGTACGCTTGTACTTCTGACTCCTGACGCCCGCATCTCGTAGGAAACTATTGTCATGCGTTGAGCAAACTCGGCATGAAATTTCGCGTTCAAATTCAGCACTATGATCTGGAAAAGACCTGCTAAATTCGACCTAAAACTCTCTTGCATTACAATGCTTCTTATTGGAAATGTTTCGGAACAATTTTGTTTACATCTCCACGCGCTGCCCAAATTAACTGTATGTGGTTAAATTACGTATCTGGGCGTGTTTAATCTGCTATATCTGTTTCATCACCATTTTTTGTCGTTTTATAAACAATAACAACACTTGTAGGCAAATAGGATGTAATTTTTGCCACTTTTCTGCACGATAGGTTGCCTAGAATATGAAGGACTTTGTATGACGTAACTAAAAAGAAGGTGCTGCGCTAGCTATTTGCTGGGCAATATGCAATCCTTGTTGGCCAAGATCGTGCGTGTTTGGGGAATTCTCTCTCGCCTGTGGGAGGCGCAAATCTTTGGGGGTGTATACTTATCAGATGACTCTTGGACAACGAGGAGCGGGTTGAAGCCACACCGCTGCTGTTCGTGATTCGTGAGTCATGTCTGCCGGCAGTCGAAGTGAACGAACCAAGTAAGTATCCCAGCCTGCGTCTGATGATTGGCGCATTGCATGGTGGGACTTGTGTGGGTTGCGCTGAACCATCGTAGAAGGACCGTCACCGCGATATTCTCCAAGGACAAGGATGGTATTCCAGACATTTCTCCTATTGTGTTAATTTTCACAAGTTATGAGCAAAGAAAATAGGGATGTTTGGATGCCTGATGCCAGATTATTGCTGGTTGTTATTCAAGGTCAACAGCATGGTTCATGTGTGACATTTTCGCAGCCCATGAGAAAGTAGGCTAGCTGGCTCAGAGGAAAAGCCACTGAACAAAGAAGACAAATGGAAAAGCAAAGTTAAACTGCATTTATCTGGATGGGCCTTATAAAGCATTGCAACAATTTTTTCATGCTATTTTGATACTATACACAATAACTGAAGTGTTTTCTATCATTTAGATTCTTTTCCATAATGATTTTTCATGAAGAGTAGAATAGAAATAAAAAGTGCCAAAGGGACATGATGTCAATTTCACTGTTACATTCAGAAGCACAGCATATAGTGATGTGTGGGAGTTGTTGGGAATATGACAGTGGAGGAGAAGCTTTTATTACTAGCAGAATCACTTCAAACACAAAATATGTGCCAGTCACATTTTAGTTGTTCCATAAACAGGCATTGTTCATAAATAGTTTGTGAGAGTGTTAGTGATAGCCCAAAATCAGCTCCCTTCAATATCCCACCTCTGGCAGAAGAAAATGGTACTCATTGTGTTTCATCTTGTGGATTCCTGGGCATTATATTTGCTCTGTGTATTGTAACCTAATTCACCTGACCTCACCTAACCTAACATACCCTGGTCTCACCTAGCTTAACATAACTATACCTATCTTAACATATGACTGAATTTGAAGTTCAGTATCCCAATAACTACCAGGTTTAAAAATGAAAATCTTCCTTCTCTTGTGAATGTTTTTTTTTGCAGGAGACAGGACTACCATATCATGACACATCCACCAGATGATGCTTGTATTCATTGTGGCAATTTTCCTCTCTCAGTACTCAAAACTTAAACTCACTTTAATATAAGGAGAAGTGAATTAAAATTGCAGGGGTGCATCAGATTGTAATATTGGGGATGAAAGGAATATAGTTAAACAAATTTGAAGAATAATGATATGTGCCAAGAAGCTAGAGATGTACAGCTTAGCCTAAATTTCTGAGTTCTTTGCAGGACTCTTTTTTGTGTCTTTGAGAACAAAGGTCACCTAGTGCTGATATCACCTGGTTCAGAAATTTTGGGAAACCAGATATCTACAGCAAAGTTACAGGAGTGAGCAAATTTCCAGCATTGCATAGTACATTATTTTGCTTTTATGTCATACCAGGAATTTGTACTACAAAATACATGATCACTAACTATGCAGTATTATATTTGTGATATAAGAAAACAAAATGTAAAGAGTGACATACTACTCATGCATTATGTAAAGAAGTGGAAGTAGCATTTTTATACAAAATGTAATTGTTTTGTTACTGCTACATCACACACTTTTGCCAAGGATGCTGTGTTTTCAGAGGATTCTTTTCACCTTTCAGTGATAATTTTCATGAATATGAGATCTAGACACTCATGGGTGCACCTGAAAATTATTGAAAAATTGTAGAAATAAGCAGATAAAAGTGAATATATGTAACTGCTGAAAATACAACAATGTAATAGCAAGGAGCAGAGAAAATGGAAAAAATGTGAAGCTAAATAATCATAGGTGTGAAATATATAAGGAGTGTTAAGCAAAAGTAAGGTTATAAATAGCAACTATCACAATGTTGAAAACAGATTAAGAAATAAATCATACACATTCAGCTTACCCTTATCAGCATTTAGGGCGACTGACTGCTTGATATATTTTATGTTCAAATTTTCTTTTTTGAAACATGTCAGACATGACCTTACATTTGTTACCCTGAGAAGCTTGCACTGGAAATGGTATGTAAGTAAGAATTTTGCTTTTGCACCCTGAGGTTGATAAGAACAAAGTAAAAAAAAAATGAGAACATCAAAGCAGCATATTTACTTTGTGTTATGTATGTAAGTCGATTTTGAGAACAATGTTTACAGGATGTCCATTCAGATTTATTTGTGCAGTTGCAACCTGAGCTTGGACTTCAGAAACATCATGTCAAAATTCTGGAATGTTCAGTAGTTTGGTAGTCTCACAGTATGATGAACCATGAAGATAATTCATAAGCATTATTGTAGTGGGGAGTTGCATGAGTGTTCAGTGCAGGACTCTTTTTTGTGTCTTTGATAGCAAAGGTCACATAGCACAGATGCCACCTGACTCAGAAACTTTGAGAACCAAATGTAAGGATTGAAAATTCTGGAAAATACCCAAAGGTTTGACCTTGGTGACATGTCTTAGCTCCACAGTTCCTTTTCAGTTTCTGATGTTTCATCCAGAATAATTAAGTACTCTATCCTTTGTATGCATATTTGTGCTCAAGAACTATTTTGCATGTTCATATCATCATTTGTACCTATAAAACTTTATCCAGATGCTTTTGGTGTGGAGCATGTAACAGGCTGAGAACTTGCACACTGGTCTTTGGAACTCTGAAATTTCAGAAGTCAGGGATGTGAAATGTTCTAAGAATGCATTGAAAGAAAATGTAGACTGATTTTGCTGGGCGTTTATCAGTTGATTGAGAAATTGACTTTTGGATATTGGCATCTTCAACCAGTGTTTGAGCATTTGGTTTGATAAGAGACAGATGGAATGCATTTTGTAGACATGGCCTCATGGTGTTTGCAGATCCATAAGAATACTTAAGCTCACCAGATTTTGGACAGATGGCATGCATCCTTGTGGTCCAGACATGTTAGCCGCTGAGATCTGCACAGTTTGTTCAGGATGCCTCCAGTCCAGGACAACAGATAGCCATATGTGGTTGCAGTCTTGTTTACCCGTCAGATGTCCACGAACAAGCCAGATTCCCCCGTCGCTCGTACGGTCGACGGCAAACGGCAGCACTCACTGGGGCGCGTTACCGTGCTGTACGAGGCCCTCGCTCTCCAGTCTGTAGAGTCGCGCTCTCATCTGGTCCTGCAGACTAGCGGCAGTCCCGTCTGACTGGTTGGGCCGTGGGCCCGCCCTCACCCGGCGCTGGTACCACAGGGCGGCGATCAGAAACGGGTCTGACCACCACCAGGGCGTCTCGCTGCTCTAAAGCGTCATTGGAGCCGTTTTTAGACAGAAATAAATGGAAGACGGACCGGGTGCAAAGGGCGGCTTAGAAGCGAGAGGTCACTGGGTCAGTCATGTTGGTCAGTTTGTGAACGGGACCTGGGATGGCGGGGCCACAGGTAGATGGAGGCCCAGAGGCGGACTCGGATAACTTTGCCGTGGTCGGAGGACAGGATATGGGGTCCCGAAACACACCGCAGGGGCAGTTAACTGCAACACCCACATCGAACACATCCACGAGATGTAAAACCATGATGGATGAACCAAGCTCCACGACATACATTAACTCCTTTGGTCAGCTGCTTACACTTCATTGATATGGCACACTTCCGTAAGACTTACAGTTCTGCCCTGCCACAGATGCACAACTGATGGTCTGTCTGATCCAACACTGCCCCAGCCCTCTGGCCACCAAACAAATTGGCAGCAGGTAGATGGAGGAACCAGCCACACCCCGCGCACTGGGACATGTAGCTGGCCTGCTTCCACGGTCAAAACCTTCATAATCCTTACGACCTTGACACCAGCTTCAGTGTGACTCCCTGTGCGCCATCGGGTATAACGTCCCACATTGCCACAGTTTTGACACCTTTGCCCCCGGACGGGACATTTCGAGGCATGTGCATACTGGTCATCTCGACCACAAACCAGTAACTCCCACGGCCAGCAGCGCGGTGATTGGAGCCACAAGGAAGCACCGCGTATGGCCTGAGCTGGGCCCGGCGGCGGCGACCACGTCCCGTGCTGCGCCGCGCCGTCCGGTGGGAGGGAGGCCACAGCCGTCCAGCGTCCCGTGCTGCGGCCGCTGCGGCTGCTGGAAGGCCCGGGGTCTTCAGCAGTGTCAGATCTGGCTCGAGCAGCGGTCGCTGCCTCAGCCGGTGTGAAGTCGTACCCTCCAGAACCTGGTCTCGGATTAACTCCTCCGAACTATCCAAGCGTTCACAGTGCACAGCCAGCTGGTGTAACGGACACCCACCGGCGCACAGTCTCAGCTGTGCTGTGCTCTGCTGGGGAGTCTGTAGCGCTCAGCGCCCGCGTTCCGCCTCGGCTCGAACAGTGTCGGGAGTTCGCATGGCAAGGCACAGCTGTTCCTCACTCCCGCTGTTGATGGCTGGTGGCGGGACCTGGTACGGCCCTGTAGCCCTCAGCTCGTAAGATATGTGGGTGATGGCGTACAGGAGTTATCGAATCCCCGAAGCCAGTGTTCTGTTCGCTGTCAAAATCTTCACCAACTCCTTTCTGTCATCTGTTATGTTGTCACCTACCAACTACAAACGATCGACGAACGGCCGTCTGATCACAACCCAACAGTATGCTTGTCAGCACATGGCTATCTGGCCGGAAGAGAGCGCGTTTCCGTTGCGCAAAGCCGTGCCCTGTTGTTAGCAGCCACCCGGCGCCAGTCAAACAGGCGACTGCGTTGTGCCCTATCTACGGCCACTCGGCGACTAATCCTCGAGCGCGACACAAACTTTGACATGCCTTTGAGGCAGGCCAAAGCACAAATGCCAAAGGGCAGAATAGGTTCGTGTGGTTTGAAAATTATCACTCCTCTTGTCGGATGAACTGCACTTTATTGAGGCCTTTTTGCAAACACTAGTTTGAGTCGAATGGCCAGAGTTTTGAGTAACCAGATGTTGTGTGATTGTGTTGCAGCATTCCTGAGACCATGGAAGAGTCGACGTTTTTTGCTCAAGATCAGGATGATACCAGCTGGATGTCCTCTACGAATATTGTAAATTGGCGAGGGAATTATTCTGAAATAAGCTGCTAACCACATCAGTTCTGAGTTATTTATTGCCTTATTTTCTCGTTATGATTGACCGAAAAACTGAGCACATATTTTTACATTATTTTAAGTGTGACATATTAGTAGAGCCTTTGGTCATACTTGAGAATGGTTTAGTAGATTTTTAAGTCATGGCAGAACTTTCATAGCTAAAGCTTTCGCTCTTAGTTTGTCTTGTGAATGTTTCCAGAAATACTGTTGACTGTATGTTTGCATCTCACTGCTGTCTGTCATGTAGCCTGTGGCGCAGTTCGCGTGTTACATTGTGGCTCGGTGGAGTGTAGCTTGGTCGTGTGTTCCCCAGGCCGGCTATGACTTCGAGTTTGACCCGCCGCTGGAGTCCAAGTACGAGTGTCCCATCTGCCTCATGTGCCAGCGCGACTGCGTCCAGAGCGGCCTCCTGGCCTGGCTCAGGTCGGTGAGGCTGCGGTCCCTGCATCCTGGCCTGGCTCAGGTCGGTGAGGCTGCGGCCCGCGGGCGCTCGCGCCGTGCTCGGCCGCCTCGTCTGTTGATGGGTGGGCCGCGGGAGGGTAAATACAGGCCGGCCCCGGTGGCGTGGATCTGATGTGTTTCTTGACATGTGTGCATGGTTTGTTAATGCGGATTTTCATTGTTTTGGGGAGAGAAAGGTGGTCCGTGGTTCGGCTCACCCGATGATCAGTGAAGAGTTCAGGTCCACTTTTGTAAACTCTCCTACTTCCACGGAAAACTTTCGCCACTTGAGAACATAAACAAGCCCTGTTTTGGTCAAATCGTGTTGGCATTGTTTCTGGAAGGATTCACTGTTTTGTGTCGGTGGCTGCCTGTGTTTGGCCGGGCTCGACCGGCAACGGGCCGTTGTGAGCGGCGCTGGCCGTCGTCGACAGGCGGGAGCGGGAACAGTGCCCGCAGGACAACCAGCCGCTGACCGAGAACGACATCTACCCGGACAACTACACCCGGCGCGAGATCCTCCAGCTGTGCGTGCACTGTCCCAACAGCAAGAACGGCTGCCCGGCCGTGGTCGAGCTGGCCAACGTGGACCGGCACCTGGCCGACTGCGAGTTCCAGGTCAGCTGCGGCTCACCGGCGGGCGGTACGGTGGCAGCCGCCTCAGGGTCAAGGTCGGGCCACCACAGGGTCAAGGTCGGGTCACTAGTGGGCCGTTGTCAGGTATCAGCTGGGCCAGGGTCAGGTCACCTCAGGTTTAGGCCAGGCCACCATGAGGTCAGGACCAGGTCGTCACATAGTGAAGGTCGGGATCACATCGGGACCAGCATTAGGGAACTACTAGGTGAGATGGGGGTCACCAGTGTGTAAGGGTGGGGCTCATTGCAAGGTCGTTGTTGAATCTTCACAAGATCAAGGTCGGGATCGCCACAGACTTGGAGTCTGGGTTCACCATAGTCAGATTGAGGTCACCACTGCATCAGGGTGGGAGCATCACTGCCAGATCAGGACCCAAGTCATGGTCGCTGCTTAAAAGAAAAAAAACGAGGAGCCCCGTTTGTTTTTAAGGAGATGGCAGATACTGGGCGTGTGATTCTAGACATTGTGTTCCATATTCATTGCAAAGATATAGTGATGTGATGCGAGGGAAGACTGTTGTCCTCCCTGAAATACTGCTAAATGGAAATGGCAGTTGTTGCGGGCGGCGGCGTGATTGACGCCTTTGCCAGCTGTGGGCTTCTGTGACTGGCGTCCGTTGAAATCTGGACGCGATCATATCAGCTCCCTTCACATGTGTCAGACCGTGCCTTGTCCTTGTGACAACATGACACCGTGTCTCGTCCTGGCTGGCGTTCGTAACACTGCCGCCTCAGGTCGCTAACAGTAGGGTCACTGGGAACCAGTCGTTCTGTGCCAACCCCCCGTTAACCGCGCAGTCTCAGCAGTGCCCTGTGTCGCAGATCGTGCCGTGCCCGAACCGCTGCTCGATGCGCACCGTCAAGCGGGAGATTATCGACCACTGTCAGAGCAGCTGCCTGCGCCGCCTGGTCAACTGCTCCCTCTGCAACGAACAGTTCCAGCTCAACCAGCAGAAGGTGAGCGGTCTTCGCCCGCACGGCTGTCACCACCCGGCCGTACGCAGGTTCTGGCGTCACCGTCCGTCGGTAGCCTGGCCCTGGAATCACTCGGTCGTAAGCGGGCTGTCATGTCATGACCCGGTCGTAACCTGATCACTCGGAGGCGCGATCACCTCAACGAAAATTTGGTAGTTTTACGGCGGGCGAGGTGTCATGGCTGTCTGTGATGTTTTAATGTTACGGCGGTGTCGTGCCCCTGACAGGATCGGCTCTGTCCTGCCCCTGACTGGTGTTGCTTCCGTTCCAGTTTCACCTGACCACATGTCCGCTGGTGGCTCTGACCTGTGAGTCGTGTCAGACGGTGGTGCCGCGTCAGGAGATGCAGCACCACCTGGCCGAAGAGTGCCCGCGCACCGTGGTCTCGTGCACGTTCCACGAAGTCGGCTGTAAGGAGCGGATGGTGCGTGCGGACCTGCCCATTCACCTGCAGGAGAACACGCAGAACCACATGAAGGTGAGAGCGTCCGGGACTCCGGAAACAGATGGAGTGGTTGTGGTGTTGGTCTGATTTATCTTCCGCGATTCCTTTTGTTTTTACGAGGCGCTTGTCTCTGTATTGATTCAAGGGTGTGTTTCAGTTTCATATTTAAAAGGAAAAACTGCATACTGTTAAGCATTATTCGATGGGTCTGAAATGTGGCTTGGTGTTCTTGTGCGAGTATTAAATTTGTGAGGTGGTCGAGTATTGAATGTTTCTTTGTTAACTGACACCATGTTCTTTGAAAGCCGTCACTTCCATGAAATCAACAGTCCAATGATAAAAAGAGTTAAATTGCTCGATGGCAGTGGTAAAGATTTTTTGAGAGCTACTGGACGGCTTCCACACGGATTGAGATAATGCAGGTTTAGTGAATTTCCAATAGGTTCCGATAATTTATTTTCGACTGAGATCTCCAGCTACAGTTTCGGTTACCATGATGCCGTTTAAAATAACAAAAATGATCTGCAGCAGACCTCAGTCGTCAGGAATCGAAACTGACCACATATCTGCCTAGCAGAGGTCTGATTCCGTATATCAAAGCGGAAATAATGTCACGCGTCGGTACACCACCAGGCGCCCCTCCACCACGCGGTTGTTTCGAGGCGTAGAACAGCATCGCTTCTTGACCCGTTTACTTCACGTCACAGACGAATGCAAATGAGTACTTGAAATTGAACCGTTTCAGGCGCATTAGTCATTACTATTTGCTATTGGACTTATCCAGCAAAAAGGCGCAGTTGTGTAGGACGGTGGCTGAATTGGTGTAGTCACTGCCTAGTTACGTCAGAAACGTTCATCAGTTTTGAAATCTTCTGGTGCTCAGTTTCGTACTCCGGGAAATGCAAGGTTTCGGGCCAGTTTATTCCACATTGGCACATGCATTTAAAGACTGAAGCATGTTCTTTGACAAATATGGTGTGCATTGCTGCCATGTATGTGCTGTGGGAATTTCGGGCCTAATGTGATCCTGAAAGCCGTTTGTCGAGGTAAATTGTTTTGATATGGATGAAGTACAGCCACCATTTAGGACAGGCCTGTTTCTTGTTGGAATTAGGTAGCAGATGAAATGTCGATTATAAATGTCTGCACCTGAAAGTCTACGGAAGACCGTCACACTTGGTTTTATGGCGTACATTCACTCCATACGTGAAAGATCGCAGTTGTATAAATTCGATCCATGATGAGCGTGTTTTACGTCGTCGATTATCTACATTACCTTTCGTGGCATTATGATACATATTGCACATTATTGCCAGCTCACAGCGTCATTGCAGCGGTGAAGAAATGAACAAAAAAAAAACGCAAAATGAAACAGTGTCGTCTTCATCGTGCCATTTTCACATGACATGGATAACCTTGATATTTCGTCTGCCGAAATGTGCGCAGTTCATGTACTGATGGCGCCCGAAAGTTTGACAACGCTGCACCGTTTGATTACCGAGTTTGCGCCAGAAAAGAAAGCGGAGCGTGTACCCCCAGCATGTTGTGGGGTAATAGGCAGAAGAGCATGTGCTCTGAACGCTGGTCCCTCGTTCTCGGCCGTGACCGTTGACGCCGGCAGTTCGACCATTGAATGCGTTACCGCCGACCTGTGACCTCTGCGATGTGACTGGCGGCCCCCGCTGCGGCCCGCTGGTCCCGGCCCGTGCCGGTGCCGGGGGAGCGCACCGCTGACGGCGCCGCCCCTCTCTCTCTCCGTGCCGCAGATGCTGGTGCTCTCCTACAAGAACGTGTCGGGCTTCATGTCGGACCTGGGCCGGGCGGTGGGCGCGCTGACCTCGCCGCTGGCGTCGCCCAGTCTGAACCGGCAGGGCAGCTCCACGAGCTGCGTCGGCGAGATCCAGCGCCAGTGGAGCGCCTCCTCCATCCAGGAGGGCGCCTGCGCCAGCACCGTGTCAGTCCGCTGTCGGTGGTGCCCGGCCTCAGGAGGGCACGCTTTCGGTGGCTAGATTTGTTTGGAGTAGGGAGGAAGGAAGGCCACATTGCGGCCACATAGTGTTGTTGCAGTGGTTTCTGGATAGTGTTTGGTGTACAGCATTGAGAGTTGTGTGCATTGCATTGTGTTTTTCTTTTTAGTTTCAGTATGAACCTCGCATTGTCGTGGCTGTTACGTTACCATTCAACGCGGCGCAACACGCCGGTTTTGGCCGTGTTGCCGGCTGACTGTGTGTGCGCGTGCGTGTGTTGGCCGTACTCCCGGCTTGAGCTGTCTTGGCGTGTTGCCGCAGCCACCACCGGTCAGTGTCGGTGCCCTCTGTGCCGGTCGAGGGCGCCAGGGGCACCAGCGAGCTGGAGCAGCGGCTGCAGATGGACTTCAGTAAACTGGACCTCGGCAAAAAGTCAGTCTCGCCCGAGAAAGTCATCAAGGTGAGAGATTCTTCGGGATTTTTTTTATGGGGTTTGTGAGAAAGTATAGACAATCTGGTCAGATCTACCTTGCAATGCATAAAATGGAAACGTATGTTCGCTGATATATTCGTTTTTTTTGGGCGTGGGATTTTCGATGTGGTATGTCCAGAGGGCCTTTGATAATTATAATGATATATTGCGTAAATATGAACCTTTTTATACTGTCTTACGTGCGTCAGCAAAAAAGCATGCAGTGGAAGATATGGGAAATCTAATAAAGACAACTTCTTTGCTTGGCGATGGCTAACGTAGTGATTACGTGTACTGTTGGTGTGGCATGGATACGGGAGTCTGTTTTATGAAATGTAGCGCTGTGCTGGTGGATAGTTTGTGTGATGCTGTCCGTGCTTGTTTGCTGCTGCTTCCTTTGCCTCTCGTTTGTCGTGGCTGCGTGAGCCTGTCGAGTCTGGGAGCCTGTCGGCGCTTCATGAGCAATGGTCGTAGCCACGTGGCTGACTGGTGACGCCCGCGCTGCCTGCAGGACATCTGCGAGAAGAACGTGCGCCTGGAGCAGCGGTCTCGGGAGCACCAGATCCAGATCCAGAACCTGCGCGCCCAGATGAAGGAGATGAAGGAGGCGCTGCGTCGCTCCACGCAGGTGCCGCAGGAGATGCTCGGCCGATGCTGCAACGGCACCTTCGTCTGGCGCTTCCACAACTTCACCGCCGAGATCCGCGAGATGGAGGAGAGCACGTCCAAGGTGGGCGGCCCGCCGGCGCGGCTGGCCGGGACGCTCAGGCTGCGGGAGGAGACGCCGTCAGTTGCACGGGGGGGGGGGCTGGCTGTTGCAGACGTCTATAAGTGAGTGACAGAACAGACTGGTGTCTTTGTGTCTGGTCGTGTGGCCCATTGAGGAGGCAGAAAGCGAGTAAGAAAATATTGATGTATTTAAGCATTACATGTGTCTTATCCGAACCAAACAGAGCAAAACACTTCGCATAAGTCGACATGGTCATGGCGCAGGCGTGCGTACTCATAAGTCCTTCCGTCCGCACTTCTACCCTCTATCCGAACCATGTTTGACAACATTTTCCGGTGCGTTTTTAGTATCTTGTTCTGCATGCGGGGGGTCTCCTATTTTGTAAAAAAAAAAACGAAACATATCGCATCGGATTGACGATGCATACCCTTCTGTTTCCGCCTGTTCAACGTTCATTCTCAATTTATCAATCCTTGGGGTGTGTATACACACATTTGAACGTGGAAGACATGTACGCCCTTCCAATAGTCCCTAGCTTGTGGCCACAGGAAGAATGTTTGCTCTGCGAAGTCTGTTTCTGTGCCGTATCGCTCGCCCATGGGCTGGGCGTTTAGACCGATCCTGAGCAGGAAGGTATTGGCCACGCAAATACATGGTAGGTATACACGACGGAATAACCGGCGGGTCACAATATATTAGGCATCTTTTGCTTTCACTGCCACAAGCTTTCACTGCTTTCAACCACAAGTTCATGTATCGTGCTCTTCAACAACAAACTGTGGTCTATGGATATACCATATTTCCTAATGTGGAACGAAGATTACATCTGAATCCACTATTGGGTTGAAAGAGCACATTTTTCCATCTGGTTTTTAACATGTCCTTCGGTATTTCTTTGACATTGTATATGTTTTAAAGATTTCGTAGTTTATTAGTATTTCGTCTTTTTATAAAGTTGGCCCAAGTGGTTTGATAGGGTGATGGTAGGGATCGGAGCCCGTGCTTAGCAGAGCTTGTTGAATAGAGTCCGACTCCTGCAGCCGATCGCGCAGTTCCGGATAACGGCCTGATTTTGTGGCGAAAGTTAAACGTGCCGCCGATGTTGCGACACTACCGAGGGTAGTCAGTTTGATCCCATGCTGGGCGGTAAGGCGACCCGCGGGCCAGTTTTCTAGCGGCAGAACGGCTGGAACCCGCCGTGCCGAGACAGAGAGACCAGCGCTCTACCGGCTGAGCTACCGATTATGGTGTCGCCCGCAGTCCAGCCTCCACCCATCGTCCCTGAGGAGATCCTTTACGTGAATAATACTTTTTGGTGCCACGGCCCAGTTTGGCTGGTGGTAAACAGGATTGGTAAAATACCGGCAGAAACTATTTTTTGCCAATTGGTTTTATTTATTAGCCACAGTACTGTAGTGCCACAGGACCAAAAGATCACAATAAGCCTTTGGAAGAGGCATTTGGCAGTGTACGCGAGAAGCTACGCAGTGGTACATAATGTTGCCGAAGTCAGACGGTCACCGCTCACTATGCCAAGCAGCGCCGTCTACGGGTAATTTGGGAATCGGTGAAATAAGACATATATGTATATATACACATGTAGTAAAAGATGATTTTAACGATTTCATATGAACATCTAGATTAATCGTGCATAACCGTGCAAAATTTTGTTGTTTAACAGCAACATGCCACTACATTCTTTGCCTTTTGCTTCCCAGTACAAAAGTAAATAGAAGTCTTTTAACTTGTTCGGGACAGTATCCCCAGACGCTGATAACGTATTTTTTAAAAAAAAAATAGTAAATTGTGGCAAACACGATGTCTTGGCAGGCGTAATGCTGCTAAGCAGTGTCAGATTTCTTCTCTTCTATGCTAGCTGATGTTCATTTCCTTTGTGAAGAGGTGCTGGTGCTTTAATCGAGTCATTTTTAGTTTCGTCGTCAAAAACAAGAGTTATCCTGTTGTACATGTCACCCATTCAAAAGCAAAGTTCGAGTCAGTTACGATGACATGCCTTGTAGAAACTGCACAATGCCATATCCACATTGCCATGCACTGGCTGAAATAATGCCAGAGTAGTTTGCTTATGTCACCAAGCTGTTGAAAGGGTCACGCGCGCTAGTCTAGTCCCCGTCAAAAGCACACGCTCTGTCATCGGAATATGATGAAATGTACTCTTCCGTGATAAAAGTAAGCCATATACTCTCATTTTCTCTTATCTTGTGTAAGATATGAGGTAAAATTATTAAATACAGCTCACCATGTCACCTTGTCTGTAAGATCTCAGAAAGACTTGTGTCAGCATATCTCAGTATGTCACCCGTACAAAAGATCCATTGTGCGGCATCTTAAACCATTGCACGATATTAAGATGGAAGCTTGTAAGCAGGCCTTTCACAAATCACCAACGTATGGAATAAAAAACTATCTGAAAAAACTGTCGAAAACTGATGCTGAAGGACGTCCTTTACGTTTCTTTTCGTTTAGTTACTTCACCTTATGATATACTGGTCTTATACTGTCACTTGTGAGGCAGAACGCGATAGTTACGCCGTCTGAAGGCCTGCAGATAGGTGGCGACCGACTGGCCTAGAAGGCCCGTGAAACTTCTTTCCATCGCTCGGTATCGAACTTTATTGGGTCTGCGTGAGTCAGGTGTGTTTCCGGCTCCGTAATGCGTGAGTCAGGTGTGTTTCCGACTGTGATGCGTGAGTGAGATGTATTTCCGGCTCCGTAATGCATGAGTCAGGTGTGTTTCCGGCTCCGTAATGCGTGAGTGAGGTGTGTTTCCGGCTCCGTAATGCGTGAGTGAGGTGTGTTTCCGGCTCCTTAATGCGTGAGTGAGGTGTGTTTCCGGCTCCGTAATGCGTGAGTCAGGTGTGTTTCCGACTGTGATGCGTGAGTCAGGTGTGTTCCCGGCTCCGTAATGCGTGAGTGAGGTGTGTTTCCGGCTCCTTAATGCGTGAGTGAGGTGTGTTTCCGGCTCCGTAATGCGTGAGTGAGGTGTGTTTCCGGCTCCGTAACACGCGAGTGAGGTGTGTTTCGGGCTCCGTAATGCGTAATGCGTGAGTCAGGTGTGTTTCCGGCTCTGCAGTGCATGAGTGAGGTGTGTTTCTGGCTCCGTAATGCGTGAGTCAGGCGTGTTTCCGACTCTGTAATGCGTGAGTGAGGTGTGTTTCCGGCTCCGTAATGCGTGAGTGAGGTGTGTTTCCGGCTCCGTAATGCGTGAGTGAGGTGTGTTTCCGGCTCCGTAATGCGTGAGTGAGGTGTGTTTCCGGCTCCGTAATGCAGTGCATGAGTGAGGTGTGTTTCTGGCTCCGTAATGCGTGAGTGAGGTGTGTTTCCGGCTGCGCAACACGTCCGTCGCCCGGAGAAGGCTGCTCAGACGGTACCGTGTCCATGCCGCCAGGTGGTGCATTCGCCCAGCTTCTACACGTCTCCGTTCGGCTACAAGCTGTGTCTGCGCGCCAACCTGTACCAGCGCGACGGCGACCGGTACCTGGCGCTCTTCATCCACATGCGGCGCGGCGATAACGACGACATCCTCGAGTGGCCCTTCTCCGGACGGTTCATCGTCTCGCTGGTGCGTGCCCGGCTGCTGGCCGTCCGGGGCGGCTGCCCCTCCCCCTCCCATGGGTAGCGTCGCCGGGAGCTGGGCGAACGTTCCTTTCCTGCCGACGCGGCTCGCCTCTGGGTGTTTCGCCGCCCGCTAGCGTGGGCGTGATCCGTACCGACTTCTGCGGGGCGTGTGTGTTTTTCCGGTGTGGGTCCGCACCGGTGGCAGTAGCGACTACCCCGGACTGGCCGTTGCGCCGCCTGCTGGCTCGTTTCAGCCGCTTTGTCGGCGCTCACAGCATGACCGTGGCGTCTCCGTGCCTGTGCCTGCAGATCGACCAGACGTCCAACTCGCTGCGGCACGACTTCACCGAGGTGATGCTCACCAAGCCGGGCCTGGAGGCGTTCGAGCGGCCGCGCGACGACCGCAACGTCAAGGGCTGGGGCTTCACGCAGTTCATGCAGCTGAGCCGCGTGCGCAGCCACTACCTGCGACAGGACACGGTCATCGTCAAGTGCGTCGTCCAGGTCGGCAACGGTTACCGGGAGGAGGCCATTCCGGCCGGCCGTTAGACGCCTGGCGGCGGACCGGACCGGTCCGTCTGGACCGGCTGGTCCCCCGCTCGCCTGGACCGGCTGACGAGAGGCCGACTGTGTCCTGCCGCTGCCCGGCTCGGTGAGGGCCGCTGCAGCCGGCCGGTGACGGCCGACGGTTCGGCGGTAGTCTGGACGTCGTCGGTGCACGCGTTTTCGGTCGTGCCGGGCGGAGGGTCGGGCGGCCAACGCCGGGCGGACCCGTGTGCGCACGTGTTTGGTGTTTGTGGCGGCCCGGACTCCGCGCTGTGGCCGGCCGTTCGTCGTATCGCCGGCTAGCCGGTCTTCGGCGAGTATACCCACGAAACTGGCGTGCTAGGCAGCTGGCGAAATGTGTTTGTGATAGCCTTTTAAGGTGTGAACCAGCACTATTGTTTAAGTGGTATAGAAATATTGGCGATGTCGGCGACTGTTGGAGATCCGGAGCTCATTGCAGTGGCGGTGTGCCTTTGTTGGTTTGTCGAAGTCTCTTACAAATAGTGTAACTTGATATTGTTTCTGCTGGTCCGTGGTTGTGGTCGTGAACGGTGCGTGTTGTCACCCTGGTCTCCCGTTCAGCTTGGGCCTGGTGCTTGTTTCCCTGTGGTGGTAACATAACCGTCCGACGGTGCCTTTATCTTGTTCGGCTAGTAAGCCGGTGTGGAACGTTGTCCTCGTCCAACTCTTGTACGGTCTTGTTTGAACGACCTACGTGGAGGGTTCGGACGTACGTGCAGTTCCGTCAAGAACTGGCCAGCTCCAGTTGACTGGTCGGCGAAGTTGGTCACAGGACGGGAGCCTGTTGCGTTCGAAGCCTTAGTCACTCGACGTTGGCGCTGTGAGTGAGCAACGATTTCTGACCGTGGAGAGGTATCCACCGGACGTCCGTGGTGTGGTGTCCTCTGTCGGACGTCCGTGGTGAGGTGTGCGCTGCCGATCGGACTGCCGTTATGGCGACTGGCCGACGGCCGCTGGTGCTCCTTTGTGATGGCGACGGGAGCGGCGCACGCCACGGCGTCCGTCCGAGGGCTGGCGGTCCGCTCTGCGCAGGTCCGCTCTCCCGGGGCGCACCGCCGGCCAAGGCAGGGAAGCCGACGCCGCTGAAGTCGGGACCGCCTGCGCGCGCCCGGACATGTTGCACGTTTGATGGAATCTATTTTAGCGGATTGTGGCGTGCTCACCGTTGTTAGTGTTTGTCTTGCCACGTCTTGATCGCTGCACGGGCGGCCGACGCGGCGCGTTCGGCGCCAGTTTGACGCGCCGTCGGCCGGGCCCAGTCACCGCGAGCGCACCTGTGTGACCGCACCGCCCGGGCGCGGCGAGGCGCCGCCCTGCTGACGGCCGCCGCGTCCGCCTGGCCCCCGGACGACCGCGCAGCCGGCCCAGCGTCGACAGGCGGCCGTCTGGAGGCGCGGGGCCGGCTGGGAACACCACCGTAGTCCTGCTCCGAGAATGTGTGACTTTCACAAGGTTGTGATCTGCGCCCCGAACATTCCCGCTGGCATTCCCGTTTACGTTGCGTACGAAGACCTAACTGAAGGCAGACGATATTGCTGCTTATGGTACCGGTTTGCGTTTGCGATAACCGCCTGTTCGCCTCACGTGTGTTGCGTTGTCCGTTGCGATAGGGTTGCGGCTTATGTACCTGCTTGTCTTCAGTGATGTGCGCGACGAACGGAGGAACAGGATCGTCCGCGAGTCGTCCGGAGGCGCAGCGCCGGTCGATTCACTTCGTTTTGATTATTTTTGTACATAGCCGGCGCGTGTTGCGGCTGCTCGTGGCGAACGGTTGCCGGTTGGCCGGGACCATCGTGGCGTGACAATACGGCGGCGAATCTCCGGAGTCCACGCGGCCCGCCCGGGCGTACGGATAATAAATTGGCGCACCAACCGGCCGGTGTGTTCCCGAGAGGGGGGGGGGGGCGTAAGGCGCCGAATCCAGGAGAGCGCCGGCGACGGCCGGCTGCCGGCGCCGCGGCTTCTGCCAGGGCCGGGACGCGGAGCCGCAAGCGTGCTGCAGGAACCGGTGGAGAGATCTGGTGAAGTCCCCGGCGAGTGAGGGAAACTATTGGTCCAATAGGCGTGTAAAGACATTGTCAGGTCATGAATGGTGCTCTCGCCACTGTTCGTGCGATGACTAATTTCCCCTCGCCGGGCGGAAGGATTTTCCCATACGTTTTGAATATCCGGGCCGGTTGCTGCCGCTCGTCCCATTGCCGTTGTAACGCAGAGTGGCGGAGCAAAACGCAGCCGCATGGTGCGCCTCTTCCTGGCTCGAATAATAACTGACCTGGTCCCTTCAGTTCACGTGGTGACCTCTTATCTGAGGGAAACAGATTATCTCCTGGTTTGCCGTCTCCGCTGCCATCGTATTAGTTCAGAAGATTTCATTTAGTAAAGCATAGTTTGGCAGCGAACTGGTTTTCGCACTGGCCAGTCGTTGCTATCAGTGGTTGTTTTTCTCATGAAGTAAATGTCTGATCAATGCAAGGTCAAATAAGCAATAAAAAGGTCAAAAGGTCAAGGTCCAAGATCCTTAGCAAAAGGCCAAACTGCCGTAAGGTTTGGCATGTCTGTGTTGTTTTATGGCATGGGCATGTCTATATTGTCTTTTATTTCAATCTGTTGAGAAGAATGCAGGGTATATAAGCTAACTTATTTAAGGTACATAAGCCAGTCTCAATGTACTGCTGGGGTAGTGCGTGCAGTAAGCTTTTGTACATAAGCTGACTCCATTATTGCGGGGAAGTACTAATCCGAAATCATAGCGAGAAACCGCGACACCTTGTATCACCGTCGAGCGCGAAGTATCACCTTGACCCAACCGTTTCGCAGTAGCGCGGCACGTTTAGCTCGCGTGTCCTTCGTGTCGTGTCATCGGCTCAGTACAGTGTTTTGTAGGTCGCTGGCCTCATATTCAAAGGCGTGTTAACCCTCACCCGTATGGGAGGGAGGGTTAATGCCACCCCATGAGGTCCGAGGTTTTCCCTCGCGAGTCGACCGATAACTTCCTAACGGTTAGTTGATTCCATACGACTTGCATGAGATGCAGGCTGCATCTGTTTAAAGCTCTCAAGAGCTATTATGAGCTTGTGACTGTGCTCTATGGCTTGTATGGGATGCAGATTATTCCGTGCTTTTGCCCGCTACGTACTGCTCCGTGCTGGGGGCGGGGCAGATTCTGCCCCTGTAGATGGAAATTTTGAAAAGGGGGATAGGGGATTCGAAGCAGTGGCAAAATACGTGTTTACTTATAACAGCTTCCTGACCACATTTTTGTGGCCGATTTTGTTCTTATTGATGTCATTCTAACAACAATTGACAGGCCTACTATAAATGTTAGGAAGAGATCGATTTTCAAAATCCATAGACGTATCAAGGCACATAAAAAGGATCATACGTTTTTAAGGAATGTTAACTCATTCTACAACATGTCTTGAGTGGCGAGCTTATTCGTGTTCGGAAAATGTTTCCATGTATGTCACATGTCATATACATATGGCAAATACCCATAAGCGGATCCAGTTACCAGAAAAAGTGGTAAAAAAAAAAATCTGCATAGTAAATGGAGTCATAGTTTCTCAGGAATAAGAACAAATAAAATATCGCTGTTACATTGCCCTGGAGACCCCTTTGGCCTCTGACATTTGAGCGTAATATACATGGAACTAACAAAACCAATCACACAGATCCAAATGTCCGTTAGGCCCACTGATGTGCGCCCTAAAACCGATGCCTGGAGACGTCCGTGACAGCACATATAAGCGTATCATATGCGTAAGGGACAGGGACGTAGCCAAGGGGGGCCATGGGGGCCATGGAACCCCCTGAGCCAAGCGGTCTACAGTAGATATACAGCGATTTCGTAGGAATATGGAATAGTTATCAGATATATGTTGCAAAAGTAAACATTATGTTTTCCTGCGCGTTTCAGATGAGGTAAATTACATAACATTTCTGCTTTTTTCTATGGATTTTGCCATATGCCAGTAACACAAAAAATTGACATTTGCGTACCCCTGAAGAAAATCCTAGCTACGTGCCTGGTAAGGGATAAAGAAGTCTGTATCACATGTTGGCCTTGTTTTATTTGAGGAATAAGAAAATGTAAATACCTCTTTTACATGTACCTGGATCCGCCACGGACGAATATTTTTCGTAAAAATACTCTAAATTGCGCAGCCTACAAACATTTCGATCATTTGAACTGTCCCCGACATCACAAAGGACACTAAAATGGTAGATGATCATGTCGAAATGCGTGATCTCCGGAGAGCGCAATATTCTCCAAACATACTCTTTTGTCACAACCTGCAAAAAACGTATTCAAGAAAGGTTACCAGGTTTCGTGAATCAGTTCCCAAAACCCCGAGGATGACAAGCAAAAAACCAGAGGAGGGGGGCAGACTTTGCCCCCCACGCACGAAACAAGGTTAAGGGGCTTGTGCGAAGTTCAGCAAAATCGAATGGGTCAACATTTTTACCATTGTTTTGATACCTTTGTTCTCATTATTAGGATTATTACATGTATTGTTATTTCGCAATGTGTATTAATTTCGTCTCATAATTCTATTGTTATATTGTCATTGCCGTTTTTCATATTTGCTTCATAGATTGTTTTTTTGCCCATATTTGATGTTCGATATGTATATATGTAGACATTTGGTCTGATGACCAGCCCTTGGACTGTGTCTCGCTCCTGTTGTGGTTTTCAAAAAATAAAAAAATAGTACAGGAAAGCCTAAGGACCTTGCTACTTTCTCTTACTAAGAACTCAGAGAGTTATAAATGTGCTACTGTCAGACCTGCTACGTAAAAGAGTAGGTTACATGCTGCGTGTTACACCAGTTTTTAGCAAAATTAAGAGGGTTAGCATCTGTCGAATGTAGCAAATATCAGAATATCCGAATATTACGCCTGCTCTATCAACCTATTGTACAATTTCAACATGAGCCCAGGAATTCGCACGAAAAATCGTCTCAGAATAACTCTAGCCTTGCAAAACTGAAACGCTTCCCTGCACGTGGACGTAAGATTGGAAACAAAATCGAACGGGGAAATTATTTGAGTTCTCGCAAGTTTCCGAGCAGCTTAGGCGCGTCACACGGATACTCTGCTCTTTGCATTACTGCGCTTCTATAAGGTGATTTCACGGCATGGACATGTAACTGCGAAACTCTGCCACGTTTGTTTCTTTAAAAGAAAAATTCATTTATGCCAGATTGTCTAAGAAGCTCCTTCCGATACATTTGCACATGCCTGACAGCTCGGATGGAGGTTGGTTCGTTTCGTCCTCTCGGGAACAGAGTCGGCGCGTCCTGTAACCGGATCGGGCGCCCCAGCTCCGGCGATCGTCTGCGCGTGCCGCCGCCTCGCCGCCCCGCCCCATCAGAATCAATCGCCGGCGCCGGCGCCAGGCGTCGACGGCGACGCGCGCGTGCGCCGGCCATCTCCGACGAGGGCGGCGCGCCGGCCGGGCCGGCTGTTGTCTTCTGCTCGGAGCGGCGGCCGCTGCGCCATCGATCGGCTCCGGCGGCAGGGCTGACCTCTGACCTGCCACGTGACGCCAAGCCGACCCCTGACCTGTCACGTGACGCGGCGTTTTGATATCTGGCCTGTCACGTGACGCCGCGCGCTGATCCCTGACCTGTCACGTGACACCACGGGCTGACCTCTGACCTGTCACGCGCCGCGACAGCCGGCGACCCGCCATGTCCATCCAGATGCAGCTTGGCGAGGACCACGAAGGTGAGTGACAGAGAACTCGCGCTAGAAGGGTTCGATCTTTAGCGGGGGTGAGATTCAGCGGTTAAGAACTCTTGTGTAATGGGCGCTTCAAGAATAGGAGACTGCGGCCGCTCGGGCATGCGACATGAAGTAGCATGGATAGGGGACGCGAGCTAGAGGTGTCTATGGCAGGACGGAGCTGTTTGATATCCATGTGTGCGTGTGTGCGGCGTTGAGACAGTGGTGATCAGTGGTGAGACTCTTACAAGGGGGATCCCCTAGGCTGTTAGACACGGGTAGAATCCCACCCGTGTAAGGGGTAGAATCCTTCTCGTCAAGTTTTTATGGGGCCCTGTTGGGTGCTGAGATGCATGAACATTGTTAACCAGGATCCCGAACGACTCGGGCGCACGGATTTTCCTTGAATTTCTTTCAGTTCTGCGCGGCAATGCAGAGTACGCAAGGATGAAGCCAGGATTCCGCTGACGAAGGCGTGGTGGCGATGCGAGACTGGGGCGCAGTCAGGATTTTCTAAAAGGGGGGAGGGGCGGGGCTAGAAGCGAACTGAAATCATGCGAAAACCGCCTGCCAATAAGACGATGTGCAATGGTTTCCACAACAAAATACGGACCTAAGGGGGGGGGGGGGGCGGGCACCCCGGCTCGCCTTTGATACGATACACTTTTTGGGCAAAAGGGTTCACGTTTTGGAGAAGGATGGCCCTTGGGATAAGACAGACCTATTTTCGAGCGGCAAAGCTGACTTAAAGGGCAAAAAAAGCGCGTAAAAGGACGACTTCCGGCAAAAGAATGCTCGACGAAAGACATCAGATATAAATTTTCCAAATCCAAAACGGACCCGTTTTGAGCTAGCAGTATCTCATGTCAAGTAGAGGTCATTTGAAAGCGCAGGAGCTTTTGGAAACTAAGCACGTTGGTGAGTTCAGTGGCCGTTAGGTAAGGGCTTCTCTGGTCTTTGGTGTCCTACAGTCCACAACCTCTTTAACCTACGTGTGGGTGGCCCTCTCAGTAACTCTGAACCGAAAAGGTCGAGAACCTTGGGCAAAGGAATTGTAGTTCTTCAGACTCAACGCCTCTAATTTAGTTTAGAGACGGCCTTCTTAGCATTTGAGAAGACCTTGGTAAATTCTAAAGGGCCTTGTTAGGGCCTTCAGACTATCGCAAAGCTCTGAAGAGCTCTCTAGGGGATCTGAGAGATCCTACAATGATCTAAAGGAGCTGTCGTATGTTTTTGATGACCCTCATACAGGTCTAAGCGAGCCCGAGGATATCCTAGGGTCCTCCAGGATAGTTACAGATTCCACTGGAATTTGAGTAGCATTCAAAATGTTCCAAAGAACTTCTTGATGGTCTAAGGACCCCAAAAAGATTCAGTAAGACTACAAAAAAATGTCTGGTAGTACTGGGAGAACCTCCGAGAAAATGCTAAATAATATCACATGCACCTCGGCCAGCTTACAGAAACTTCAGAAACATTTTAAGGGTCCTCGTAAGGCGTGGAAATCTTAACGGGCTCTAATGCATATCTAAACATCCTCAGAAAGGTCAATCTGCATAAAAACGCACAGAGAAGAGTGTGGGATATTTTGGTAGTGCACGTGGGTGTCCAAGAATCCAATGCAATCCCATGATTATAAAGGTTCTGAAAAGACCTCGAGAAGACGGGCCGCAGTCTGAGGACCCTCAGCAGGCTCGCAATCTGAAGCCTTTTTAGCAGCAGAGTCCAAAATAATTTGGGCCATAACAAAGGTCTCAGGGGCCTTTTTGGTAACATGAGAGGCCTTCGAAGGACTTAAAGGGCCCTTAAAACACACCGGACTCAGAGGTATCCACAAACTGCGAAAATTGGACGATATTGGATAAACTGGACGAACTGAGATAAACTCCTGACGTAGCCTTCCGCCGCCACAGAGTCCTGGCTGCATCCCTGAGCGGCAATACTCTGGTATTATTTGTCGGATTCCACCGATGGTGCATTTGTTTGCTAGTTTTTCGAACTATTTGTCCCTTTTTGTTGCACGAAAAGAACAAGGAACTGGAACAATGAATGCAACTTGTTGCACGAAAAGAACAAGGAACTGGAACAATGAATGAAACCATTTCCAGCTCTGACTGAAACCAATCAGTTATCTATTGATGTTTGCCAATTATTTTCTTAGGGATATTTGTAAGATCCTTCGACACATTGATGTTTTGCAAAGATGCCAGTGTCGGATTTATCTGGCCGTTGGGCCCGGCAATAGTTTAAAGGCGCGAACCGAAGGCCGAAATGAGAAAAACACGTTTTGTAGCGTAAGCTATCAAATAAAGATGTAGATATATGCAGTGCAGCCTACACAAACTTCTTTACGAACTCTTTGCTGTGAAACCATGACCAAAAGAAGGCCGTGATCACTGATGACGGAATATGGAAATAACTCCCAAGGATTCGGGTCAAAGAAGCCACCACGAAAGGAAATTGGCCTCAACAGCCCAAGTGGCACAGCAGCCGGGACAAGGCGGCTGGAGTTGGCTTCCAATCGGATGTTATGGGACGGCGCGGAACCACACGGCTGGAAGCCGCCCTCCGTCCGCGGCCGTAGACCGAGGCATCGTTCTGGCAGCCCCGCTCGGTCTCGATAAACACAGCCGACGGAAGGAATCGCCCTCTCTCTTTCTCTCTCTGGGGAGACGGTGTGTTCACTGACTTCGGCCAAGAGCCAGCGGATATTCGGGCTGTTGGCACTCGGCTGACCGGCCGGGTCGGAACACGGACAGGCGGCCAGCAGGCTTGCATCGTGGGGTCCCGAGAAGACCATGGAGCAGGCATCCCGCGGCGGAGCACGGAACACGGCTCCCGCGGCGGAGCACGGAACACGGCTCCCGCGGCGGAGCACAGAACACGGCTGCCAAATTTGTCGCGTCGTGCGCCGACTGCAAACAAAAGCGGCAGCGAACAGCCGTCGTACTGTGTCTTCTGGAAACTCGCGCCAAACTGCTGCTGGAATCGGCTGTGGAGCCAATTTGTAAAGGTTCTCACGGCTGCCGTGTGCTCCATTTTGTCTTCGTTGGCTCGCCCTCCCTGCATCACCACATGCGCACCGCAGTTAAACGAAAGTAGGAGAAATTCGAAAAGTGCACGCATGGTGCTGATTAACGGACTCAGGTACTGCAAACACAGTATGAGTCATCTTGCGGAATATGGCTGCCCAGTACCATTCACATGCTTATGAATCCTTCATGAACTTGAACGTTTCAAAAGAAGGTGGCAGTAAATAAATGAATAACAGATCAACAGGAAATAGAACTAAATTTACGTTCATAACTGTAGTGTTAAGATACATACCAATGGGATTAATCGCCACACAGTTCAAAACTGTTTTTATGCGGTCACTGATTCGGCTCTCCCCATACGCTGGCCGTTTTCCGCATGCATAACAGGGCCCAAAAATAATTTTGTATCATGGTAATGAAACCCAAATTCACCTTAAAAACTTAAGCTAGTTGACTTCCGGCCTACACAAACATACACTCTCTCTTCCTTTAGCTAATTTATCCCGTCTGTTTGTCTCTTCATCTCTCTTCCCTTTCGAAACATTTCCCGGGTTGTTTCTCCTCTCGCAACAGACTCCTTTGATTCCTGTGATCCGCTCTTCCTTTGCACCTCAGGTCTTCTTGCTGCATTAGGCGCCGATCCGGGTTCCCCTGAAAAGAGACACGCATTTTATTTCAAATAAAAGGCCAGGAAAGCACGCCGTGCCCCACGCCGCTCCCTGACTCCGCTGTTGATCACAGCCGGGCGGTACGTTGTTCTCGCACGTGGCGCCGGCGCCGGTGCCGGCGCGGGCTCGGTTGATGGAGCAGTTTCGTCACGGCGATTAAGCTCGCTGAAAAAGGCAGCTGCGCCGGAGGCGGTCAGCGACAGTCGGCAGCCGGCCGGCCTAATGCTGGCTCTAAAGTTGGCTCAGCCGATAGGCCATCGATCGGCCGTCATGGGTCAGCTGACGGTCAGGAAAATGCGTGGGAGAGCTGCTATCACTATCCTGGATTAATCGCGTCTCGATGAAAATGAGAAAACGGCAATGAAAGTGCGCGATCTGGAATAAACAACCACGCATGACATGGAATGTATTATGCATCATGGGCGACATGCATTCTCAACTGTTGATGCGAATACACACAATACAAATTAGCACATGTGCATGACAAACAGATCAGCTGTTCATCTTTTTTTCGGTGCCCGCCAGCTCACAACTGGATGGGTCCTATGTATGTATCTGGTTCCGAAAACAATGGCGCAAATGCTAAAAGATATGAAGTACACAACGTGATATGTACACGGTGCACGATACAAGATGGTGAGTAAACAAGGGTTTAAAGCGATGGGCCATCCTCGTGCTACTGTATGGCACTCGTAATACACTGTCGAGCTTATGATTCCTGAACATATTGTGGAAGGTCACGCGATCGGGCCAGTCAGTCGCGGTCGGCCTTGACGTCAGTGGCGCAGTCGTAATGGTGTCGCTTCGGACGCCCGGATTTCGCCTGGGGCGGATACTGCCGCACTCACGCCATGTCCAGCCACGGCCTCGTCTCGCTCTCCTCCAGACCGGCAGACATCGAGTGGCGGTCGATTCCCGTCCGCCTGCAGTCGCCCCGTGCCTGCTCCGGACCGGCGAGCGTATCGACGGCCGGATGACGTCTGCCGCCGCGTGATCGCCGGCCGCGGCGCGGCGCCGCCCCGGCCCGCTCCGCGCCGCGTCGCCGCGCTCATTACCGGAATAGGCGCCGACAGACGGGCCGAGAGGCGCCGAGATTGCGTCCGAGTCGGGACTGGGGCCGGCCGAGGCCGGCGCTCACCTGGTCGGCGGATCGAGGGAGCCAATGTCCGGCGGTGTTCTCTGGTCCGGAGGTCGGCGGAGGTAGCACGGCTGTCCCGGTCCGGAGATCGGGGGTGTCACGGCTGTCCTGGTCCGGAGATCGTGGGGAGGGGGGGGGGGGCAGGGAAGGCGCCGCGTAAGAGCCGCAAACACGCACAGTCGTTACCCGGCTGATCGTGGGGTCGTCGTAAGAGAGCCGTTGTCAGCCAGCGGTGGAGTGTGACGAGAACGGAAGCAATAGTGACTGATATTCATGCACCATTAGGTCCAGACCCTGATGAATGGTGGTGCAACAGCACACGGCGCAACAGGACGGCCATGGCGATACATAGAAAAATCCACCGATCGCCATTCCGTTCCAGAACACCAAAGTCGTGGCGTTTTGGGCGCGACGAACGTTTTTAGTCCATTTTGACAGTTGTTTACGTATATGTTTTTATTTGATTCGCACGAACACAATTTAAGGACGGCAGTAAAAAAACTAGTAGCGATAAAAACAAACTTCAGCCATAAATGTAAGGATGGTAGAAGACACATGACCGCCATGACCACGACCGTGTGAAGAGTTGTCCCCAGATGACATTTTGAAACCATTCCCAAACTTTGAAAGACTGATATTTACTGTAGTTGGAGATGAGACGGTTTCTTTTACTGTTCTTTGAAGACATATTTCCACTTTGATATGCCTCTAATGTACGTACATCTTGGATGTTTACGACTTACTTCGATTTTGAATATCCCTCGACTATTTACCTTTCTTGACCGCCATTTCATTAGCATTGCGAGCGAACCAACTCCTGGGGCAGAAGTGTGATAGTCGAAAACATAGGAAAGGAAGGCGCAACGATACCAGCACAAATAGCCGCAGGTTGCTGAACTTCAGCTGGCCTTTTGCAATTAAGAGCGTTCCCGGCGCGTCTGTGTAGAATAAAAACAGTGGTGGCAGCAATCACCTGTGCGGCGGCCGGCCGGAGGCCTGTTTGCAGCTCTGCTAACTGGCCAGTTTCGTCCTCGTCAGATACAGTCCCCGTTCTCGGGGAGTTTCCGCGCCGAGGCTGTCTGCTCAGCCAGCCGTCAGCTGATTTTGCAACATTCCGCCGGCGTCACATAACCAATTATACGTGGTTTCTTCGTTTTTAGTGCCGAAGTCGTAAAGTCATAGTCATAATATATATATATATATATATATATATATATATATATATATATTAGTTAAGGCTCTGTCTATACCATAAACGCGTATGCAAACTGTCGACCAAAACATTTAACCCTCCTCCAGCGACGCGATTATGTGCACCAGTAAACGTGAGCTGCCCATGCCCCTTTTTGTGCACTCGCACCACTGAACTGTTGCGAATCATTCCACAGAGAAATTAGGCCAGTTTCCCTTCGCACTAATCTCGGGTGACTCACTAGTCTTTGTCCTTTCCTGCCTTCAGACAATGCGTCCGTTCTGTGCTCGGCACAGGGGAGAGGGGGACAGACCGGACCGAGAGGGCACGATAACCGCCACCCTGACGGCGTCCCTCGCGTGGCGTCATCCCGCTGACCTTGACGATGCCGTGCCGCCGTCTGTGCTGGCCGGGCCGCTGCGCGCCGTCGCCCTGCGTCAGCTCAGCTCAGCTCAGCGGTGCGACTCGTGTTTAGGCGGCGGCGGCCCGCCGTCTGTGCGGCCTGCCGACCGGCTCCGGTACTGCGTACTCGGGTACTCGGCACCGGGGCCGACCGGCCGGCTCTGGCTGCCCTCCGGCATTCTTTGCGCTCCGACTGACAACGCCACACATAACGCGGCCGTGGCGGCGGGACGTGTTCCGGCAAGGGGAGGGGCACCGGTACCGGCTACTTTTCGAGCAATTCCTTGCCGTGCAGCGCCATAGGGTTTACGCTAAATTCCGCCAGTTAGCAAGGAGGGAGGGGAGGGAGCATGATGTCTCCCGCCTCCCTTCCGCCGCCTATTTCAGGCCGTCCTCAGAACTAACGCACAGGTCACACATATGTGCCTCCCAGCACATATGACGGCGAAACGGCAAGCGACGTCCTGTGGAGAATAGCATGCATCGAAAACCCCATCGACAGTTGGCACGCCAGTTACGTTGTCTGAACAGCATGCGGCTTCCAGTATCGTAACGGCTTTACTCGCCAGCTGAGGCCTGCCGGTGTTACCCAGTGTAGCCCAGCTCCCTCCGAGACCGTCCTGGACCCCCTCCAGAGCTGTCGGAGCGGGGGGGGGAACGGTCGGCCTTGTCAGCTGACCGGAGTCGGCGCTGCACGGGCGCTGCTGTCTCGGCGCGCCACATCGGGGCAGCTACAGCGAGATGAGTGACGCCGCTGGCGGGTGAGAGGAGACGAAACAGCTGTACCGGTCAGTCTGGCCGAGTGACGCTGCTCCGGAGCACTTCCGGGTCAGCGGGCCGATTTCAGGAGGGACATGACAATATGTGCCTCAGGTGCCTCCGGAGCGAAGCACGGGAAACCTGGGTAAAACAGTGCTAAACGGTACAGGCCTCGAATGAAATGAAATAATATGGAGACGTTTGCTGAACTTCCGCAGAGCATGAGTCAGTAGCCTTACAGAAAAGATGAAGCCAGCTATGATAATTATCAACTCTATCAGGACATTGTAAAAATCAGGTCGTGGAAAAGTGTTTCTGCAGTGTTTCGCAGTGTTCAGGCGTCACGAAAAGCTAGAAGAGCTAGGGGGTGATACTCCCGCGTACATTCTGTTCCAGCATTTGTGCAGGCGGTGTTTTCAAGTCGAGGCCTGTCATGTCAGAAGTGGGATATGCACGTGAAGAAAGCTCACAATTTTTTTAGAACTGACGCTGGAGAGGTAGGCAGAAAAGGCGGCCCCCTTTGCGTTCACTGAAGTGACTAAAGCAACTCAGCCATAGAACAGGGGACCGAAGCATTGGCGGCGCCGCAGAACTCCGAATGGGGAAGCCTATCAGAGAGCATGGCCTTCACAAACATCTGTCTGTTAATAGCATGTAACGACTATGGATCTGACGTAATGCAAATAAGCGTTTGGAGTTCAGTGTATGTTGACCCTCATCAGTGCTACTGTTGCAACGCCCGAGGTGTTTCGCAAGTTGCCCCAGACGACTCCGCTGATCGTTCTGAAATTTTCTTTAGCTGAGTTGGGAATCCTTTTGTATACCATCTGAAAATCTGGTTTCAGTATTTTTACAGGTCACGGACATGCGACCTCTCTCGAGGGCATGCTAAATGCCGTGGAGAAATCTCGAAACCGCGATAACGTTGATGCAATAACAAACGTTTGAAGTGTGGTACAGTACCCAGTCTTAGTCTTAAGAATGTCTTTCACCTATGGTACCAGAAACATCCCTTTTTCCTTATCTGTGGCAAAGTCGTCTTAGGCCAAAACTGTAACTTGAGGTCACTGACCTTTTATGACTTATTTTTTTTACCTCGGAGAGGTCTCGATGTCTTTGGAAATGCTGATTTGCATAGCAACAGCCGTTGAGTTCTTAGTCATGGTCAATCGTTTTGTGCCCTTCAAAAGCCCGCTATGGTTGCAAACGTCTCACAGGATCCAACGAAAGCCGCAGTCCAATGACAGGACCTTCTTTGAGGCTGCCTGTAAGATCACTGTGTGACGTAAAAGGGTGCAATGTGGTATTGCTGTATAGCAAAAAGAGCAAGATACAGGCCCATTTTTGCTTCGTCATGCTCTACCACACAAAGCTTGCAAATGGCTGGAAGTGGGAGGGGGTGGGTTCGCACCAACCAACCTCCTGTGCTGTTGAAGGAGGCGGAATGGCGAACACTGGCGAGGGTGGATAAAAGTGTAAAACAATGAGTTTAAGCCCATAGGTCATGACCTCAACGAGCAGGATGCATAGATCCCATTGGTACCGTCTCCCGGCGGTAGGACTCATGGTCCCAAGGAATTACAAATAAGCTTTGCGTTGACTGATGATGTGATGCGATGAACAGCGTGATGTGCGTTTTATTTCGCTTCGCACGATTTTTTCGTCAGTATTGAACGCGTGCTACGCAGCGCTGCCAGCACCATGAGTGAAGTAACTCGCCGGCAGTTGGCTCGCGGCGTCGGCCAAATTGGCAGACTGCGTGTGTCGGTGTGTTTCACGGGCCGCCGCCGGGCGCCATCCGTTGCCCGCCGCCGGCGGCGCGCCTGCCCCCGCTCTGGGAAGGCCTTCTCCCGGCCGCCAGAGCAAACACTGCGCCCACTTTGTCACACGCACTCGACGACAGACAGGGTGGCCACAGCGGCGCGCCCGGCCGCAGCAGAGCACACAGCCACGGCAGCGCACACAGCCGCAGCGGCGCACACAGCCACACACACAGCCGCGACGACCTCTGCGGGCCGCCAGACCCCGCTGCCCACTCTCGCCACCAGCCTCCCTTACTCACACAGCAAAAACGGCCTTGCATTTTCGACGAATGTGTACGGTTTTAGTCCCCTCAGATTTTTAATCTCTCACCAGGTAAATGGCCATGGAAACTAGGCGCAGGAGGGAGCTGGGTGCGCCTCTGCACGCGCCTGACCCGGCGGACGGCGGGTCACGGTCCAGATGGCAGCGCCGGCCGTGAAACATGGCACCCTGTCAGCGGCGTGTTCAAAGCTCCTGGCCTGCCACTGCTCTGGCGGAATGTGGCGACTGCGGAGTGCCAGCTCCCCGAGACACGCTCGGTTATCTGGGCGGCCCGCTCAGAGGCCTGGGTGCGGCGTTTCCGGCGGACGGCTGCTCTGAAGGCCGCCAAACGCCAGCAAATAGCGTGAAATCTCTGCAGAACGATTCCAAATAACGCCGCCATTCCTTTCCTCTCTCGAAACGTTTGGACGGAATTCACGGAATGATTAAACGACAGGAACATGCAGCTTAGAGCATGATCAGTTTTAGGGCTGGTTAGGCCAGAGCCATTGTTGGGCCATTCTTTCCATGCGGCACTTCACGATTTATGTTAAAATCTTACTAAACTGAAAGCTCTGGTAGCAGGAGTAGCCACGTCCAACACTGGCCTTTTGAGAAACATAGTAGTCTGGCAGTGCCGCCGTCTTGCCTGCCTTATGGACTGTTAAGTCCATACGGAGGGGTGCGGCCGACGCCTTGTTCTGAGGCGGCGAGTTGGCAGACAGCTGGTCACCGGCCGACGATCCGTCCTCACGATGGATGGCTGTGGAGGATCGACGGAGACGGTCCGCCTCAGGCGCCCGGTCCTCTCACGGAGACCATTTGTCCAATCAGGCCCTCTTACAGACAGTGGGAACAAACTAGCACAGCGCCTAATTGGGGTTTATGGAAAACAGATCTGCGGTTCTCAAAAGGCCAACATTGTACGTAATTACTCCTGCCATCAAAGCTTTCAAGCATTGGAAAGAAATACAGTTGCAAACATTATGATTTAGGCGTAGCTGACTGCAATGGTATTAAGATTACGATCCTTTATTTTCACTACTCGGTTAAGCCAAACAGGCGGGGTTATGTAACATGCTAATCCTGTCACTTCCGACAAGCTGAAGCCGGCGCCTTGAGCAGCCGCGGACCCGTGGGGGGGGGGGGGGCGATCGCCCCTTCCAGGTCTGAGAAGGGGCCACATGAGAAGAGGTCCGAAGAGGTGCCTCTCATACTCGAAATGGGCCCCGAAGGGGTCCCGTAAGGGCTTCACAGTGTCTCTATGAAAACGTGGCGAGTTCTTGATGCAGTCAGGGGGCCTCTGGAAGGGTTCGATGGATCCCTGAGACGGATAGAACGGCCCTGAAGTTCCCAAGGGCCCCTGAGACCACAACAGAGCCCCAGTACGGCAGAGTGCCCTGAGACTGCCAGGAGGGTCGCGGAACCCCTGAGACGGTCAAGAGGACTGAGTCCCTAGGGTGACACAGGAACCCCTGGAATATCCCGGGGCCCGAATGGGTCCCATGGACCTGTGTAAAAAGCTGAAGGTTCCTGATGCCGTCAGAGGGCCTCCGGGAGGGTAAATGAGACGACTGAGACGACAAGATGGCCTCTAAGATGGATAGAAGGGCCCCTGAAATTCTCAAAGGCCTTTGGGACCGCAAGAGGGGCCTCAATACGGCAAAAGGTCCGTGAGACCGCTAAAAGTGCGAGAGAGACCCCTGAGACGGCAAGAACTTAACGGTATGCCTAATACGGCATAAGAAAACCCTGGCCAGCCAGAGAAACCCCCTGAACGGGGATTCATCGGTGACTTAAGCTTCGAGAGGGACCCCAGATGGGCTACACTGGCCATTTTGAAACCTGAGAGGTTCATGGCGCAGACCGGGAAGATCAGGTGGGTCCTAAGACGGCAAGATATGCCCCTACATGGCAGCTGGCCCCTGAGACCGCCGAAAAGATCGGAGGGTCCCTGCGAGGCAAAGGCAATAAGGGGCCTCTGAGACGGTATGGGGCCCCTGGACGGCCAGAGGGTCCCTGAGTTTGTTAAGCGGCCTCCTGGCAGCAAAAAGATTTCCTGAGGCTGCCAGTGAGGCCCCTGAAGCGCCAACAAAGGCCCCTGATAAGGCTACAGGGGCCCTGAGACAGCCAAATTTACCCCATGTAACAGAGCAAGACCCTGATACAGCAATGGAGACCACCGGAGATGTTCAGAGGATTGCCAGAGGCACCTCTGTCACGGCAAAGAGACTTGAGGCAGAGGCAGAGAGACAGGGCCCTTGTTCCTGCCTGAGGGGCTCCTTAGACGGCAAAAATATCCCAAGGACGACAGGAAAGAACCCGAGATGGCTCAACTGCCTGCAACTGCTTAGGTGTCCCTGAAACTGCCAAAGGAGCGCCTGAGACATCCCAAGGGTCACGTGAAACGGCAAAAGGAACCTAAGACCACTAGAGGGCCCTAACACGGCAGACGATCGGAGACCACCAACAGTGCCTCTGTAAGTGCAAGAGGGGACCTAACCCAAGCTAGGAAAAAGGTTTCCAGAAACTACGAGGGGGCAGAGGGGCTCCCGGGCCAGATACCTACACGACATTTCGAATAGATGGAGGGACGCAGCCGCTTACAATCCTGCCGTTTTTGTCATATTTCGACCACTTTGTACGGGAACAAAACGCAGAATTTTCTGAAATAAGGCGAAGCACTTGATCCTTTTTTGTCACTTTGTACGGTAAAAGGTGCAGAATTAAATAAAACATTTTCCTCTAGACCTCAGCAGATCAACGCTTTTTTGGCATCTGAGCAAAGCAGGGGGGGGGGCACGGCCGACTGACCCGTGCCGACCATTTGCCCCCCCCCCGCCGAAATCCTGAATCCGCCCCTGGCCTTGAGAGCCTGAAGACATTTGAGGGAAAGCACAGAATCCCCACTAAATGCCTCTAGTGGCATAACCAGTCAATTAAAAATGCCGTGTTGATGACAGAAGTCTCTGGAACCTGAGCCAGATCCGTAAACATTCTGGGGGCTCGAGTAGGTCACAGCAGCCAACGACACATTAGCGGCGCTCCGGATGTAATCTAGGCGACACGTTGGCGGCGCTCTGGATGTAATCTGGGTGATACATTGGCGGCGCTATGGACGTGATCCTGGGCGATACAATGGCGGCCCTCTTGATGCGATCAGGGCGATACAATGGCGGCCCTCTTGATTCGGTCTGGGCGACACATTGGCGGCGCTCTGAATGTGATCTGGGCGACGAACTGAAGGCGCTCCGAATGTGATCAGGGCGACACATTGGCTCCGGATGTGATCTGGGTGACACATTGGCGGCGCTCCGGATGTGATCTGGGCGACACATTGGCGGCGCTCCGGATGTGATCTGGGCGACACATTGGCGGCGCTCCGGATGTAATCTGGGCGACACATTGGCGCCTTTTGAATGCGGTCTGGGCGATACATTGGCGGCACTCTGGGGGCATTCTCGGCGCGATAGTGGCGTTATTTTCGCCGTCACCAACGGGGAGGAGGAGCGTCTCTCTGCTGCGCCGCCGTCCCGACTGGAATCGCCGAATTCGGCCTCTCTTGATAGAATGCTGCGCCAGGTGAGCTCCATATTAGCTTTGATTGCGCCCCATCGACGGGATGGAAAAACTAGACGCCTACGCAGTTCTGTGTCGTTCGGATCCGGTCAATTACGCCAGAGTTCTTGCGCTGTTGACTCCCGATCCGAGAAATCCAAGGCAACGACTGTCTGTCTGTATCTGGACTTATGAGAAATTAGGCGAAATGTTTTTGTCACTTCGGTTCGCACTCGAGCGGCCTCGTCGTCCGTGCTCATTTCTCAGCGTCATGCTGTCGTCGAGCGCAGCAGCGTTCGGCGACACTTCCGCTCTCCAGCTCCCTTATATTTCTCACTCGCGGCCATCTGCGGCGACTTTGCGAATTGCGGCAATCGCGCCGCGAAATCTTAATTGGCTGCAAATGAGGTCTTCTATCTGGCGGGTAACGAGCAGATGGCAACAGCGGCGCGGACGTGCGCCAGATTGGTGTTGTGTCGGATCGATCGCGGTTCCGAACACAGAACACTGGACCCTGACTGCCGTCGCGACGCGCAACGCGACGCGGCGGCGCCCTCGAAGGTAGACGGGTGCTCGGCGTGCCGGATTTTCGGCCGCCTTTTGGCGACGCGTAATGATCTGAGCGTCGGTCATTTGTTGACGGTCAGGACGAGCGTCATTCGTGGGGGGTTGGGCAGTTTCGTGGCTCTGAGGGGGACTTTTGGCGGTGGCCATGATCAATCGAACTCATTTAGTCGGTGCTGCCGCGCACAGCTGGAGAGATTAATGGTCTGGGCGCAGCGCTGATTTTGTTAATTGATTTCCGGTCCAGAAAAGAATTACGAATCAATGCGAATGATTTCCAGAAAGCATCGAGGCCGTACAGAGGCAGTTTTCTTGGTTAAGTCACAAGGCCCTCTCTGCTGACTGTCACTCTGACCCCGATACCTTTGGAACTACTAAATGCTTTTTGGTAATGCAGGCAGTTACCCGAAAACATTTTTTTCGTGCAAAGATAACATACAATTTGTTGAAAACCATAACGGCTCATGCTAAATACGAAAACGAGACTACGTGTTATGATGGTGAGAACAGGCAATCCTGTCGTCAGCTTTAGTCACATTTTTAGGCAAATCAGTATCCAGTCATTGTATACGATGCTGAATTTACCAGCGTCGTCCATGATTTAGGTTGAAGGTGTATTTTGGCTAATCGCAGATCCCTTTTGAGAGGCAGATGAAAGGCGGAGGGACTCAAGTAAGTCATAGCCAAGGCTACCTAAGTTTAGGTAAACACTTTTTACGCGTGCGATTTTTTTTTATCAAACGTAAGGTAACACAGTATTCTGCACATTTGGTGTCCTAGATAAGCAGGTGTTTTGACCACTGCCAGTATGGTCGCTCTGATCCGCCCTATGCCAGCTAAACCAGGCCCTTGAAATTATCATTTAGAGAGTAAACGACGTTTGATTTCGACGTCTGCGAGATGAAAAAATTATTGAGATGCAAATTAATGGGTTCAGTCGAACGTTGTTATGGAATTATGAATGCGTTACTTGCATTCCTCTTTGTATCAGTTGTCAGCGCCTTTTGAGGGAAAAACTGTTTAGTGTTACCATCAACCTGAGATTCATGTGGACGTCGGCTTGATTTCATGGTTTGTAAGTTTTTGTAGATAAACTGGCGAAATGCGAATGGTATTAAAAATAGCGGACAATGGCAATAACAAATTTATATTTACGCCGCGGCTAACCTCGTGTGCATTCCTGGAGTCATGGAATGTCACGAACTCCCTGAGACTCCAACGAAGTTTAAGGTCCTGTCTTTCTGGTCAGTACTCGTGGATCTCCTGTTTAAGCCTCCGTACAGCAAGGCACCAAGCCGTCACAACCGAGTTCTTAAACCATTGTTCACTGTTCAGCTGAACAAAGCATTAGGACATTTCACGTGCGGGAGACCAAAATCGCTAACTGTTGCGGTTCTCGCTGTGTTTTGTTTTGCTGCTAGATATCAGACGAATAGAACACAGGAAATATTAGTAACGGGCAGTGGCCGTCTTGTGCGAATAGCCGAAGTAAAGTACCAGTGCCATTAATCAAAAGCACCCCTCCGCTTATTGCAGGCCAGAGATCATCAGCTTAATGCAATGCGTTAACAACCATTTGTCATCCATTTGCAGTCGTTCATGTGAACATTTTTCGCACACAATTCTCTGCTGAAGATCGTCAGCTCCACTACAGCATCTCGTCCAAGGCAATGAAATAAAGCTTGCCTCACCTGACAGATTCCTATACCAAATAACGTTACGTGACGTGTTTTCAACATGGCGACTTCAGGTGCTAACCAGTCTTGTTTCTAATTTCGTAACTAACAACTCATGCAGGCCATGAACGCTCATGAAAGCTCATATAGGTCATGCATTTGTTTTGGGGCTTTGGATAACATAAAGCGGAAATGGCTGTCATCATTAAAAGTGACGGTACTTTTACCAGTCATGAACAGGGGTTCCTTTGCCATACATTTTCGTCAATGGCCAGTGCCAAACTGTACTGCAGAAGACCATCAGACATCTGCCCAGTCTCATCCAAAGCGTGTGACGAAGGTCGGGCTAGGGTCTGCTGGGATGACTGGCGAGACGTGCAGTGTGAGGAATATAACGCACACATTTTCAATTAGTTTTGGTGAATCGAACACCTGGAATCAACAGTCCTGTGGACAGCTTACCTGTTTTCGGTCTCAGTTTGACCTGACGTCCATAAAATCCGTATAATCCATGTATAATATGTCCATGCAATCAATATATGGCGTCTATTAAACAAATATAAAATCACAATGAAAATAACGACAAAGTCGTTTTGTTCGGCTCAGGGGTGTCAAAGATAACCTAAAGCATTTCGACACATTTCTTGTGACGATACACAAAACATGCAGATAACAGACGAACTCAGTTAGAGGAACGCCGCACCACCAGCCAGCAGACGAGGCAACCGCCGGCGCACAGCGTCCTGGCCTGAATAACTGGCACGCGAGCCGTGCTGGCCCCACCTCGTCGACCACGGCCGAGAGACGATGACAAAGCGGCGTCATACGGACCGCCCGGCCGGGCCACCCGTCACCTGTCGGCCGTCCGGTTTTTCCGCGCCCTCCATCCCTCAGCCGCTCGGCGGGAACAGGCCACGGAAGGGAGTGGGACTCGAATAAAAGGAACTCGTAAGCGGGGCCGCTCTTCTTCGACGTTCCCCTGATGAAGACCAATAACGCGGATTATCGTCTGGGGGCGCGGGCGATATAAATGGTGCTCATTGTGTTCCAGGCGCGATGCGGGAGCGGCTTCGTTTTGTGTTGACGCAGGGGCCCAGACAGGGATTGAGTCGTCATCGAGGGGTCTGGAGCTATGTAACAACTGCGCATTGCGTCACGGATTTGTCGTTACTTCAGACTGATTGATCAGACAATGGAGGAGACCAGTTCGTTTTGTTCCAATTGCCGGATGCACCAGTGCGCCGGGTTTCAAAATGGTGGACCAGTTGAAGTGCTTTTCATGTCCCAAACAATTGCATCATACGGATTACGTATATTTTTTGTAGTAAAATTTGAAACTACAAGGCAGTCTTATCTTTAGGCGAGGTCCCCGGTCGACAAAGGCTTCCTCATTTGTCTCTACTACCGCCTTTAAAAATTAATTAACTGTTTAAATGCTATCCATTTTCAGCATTCTCCGTCGTCATGAAATGACGCCAGGGTCGCACAAATTTGACCACGAGATAAAGTAAAGCAGGGCAGCGCTTCGTTTCCTTTATGAAATTCCATTGAAAAAATGCGAGTAAGTATTATTAAAGCCCCAAACTTTGCAAATACTTCAATTTTCGGGGCATACGCTTCATCCTGCCTGGATTTACATCATTTCAACATTCCCTGGGACGCCATGTTGCTTTCGTTTTCAGTGCTGAGCCAGGACCCGTTCTGTTCCGGCTACGTGGACAGCTTCGGCAAATGGAACAACGGTTTCGCCTGTCCGAAGCTGGAGCAGGAGCCGGTGTTCTGCTGCGGCACCTCCACCTACCGTTATTGCTGCACCACGCGGGACCAGACCGACCCCAGCATGTTCAGCCAGAGGTGAGACGGTGCTGCCTCCGCTGCTGCGGCGGCCCGCTGCTGTTGATCGGCTCGATTCACGGGCGGGCCGCCGCCCGGTCGCGCCAATGTTGACGCGCGGAAACGTGACGGATCGGGCCGCGTAACGAGCCGGCGAGTGACGCGGCCCGGCCGCCGGGGTAACGGGCCGATCTGCCGACCGTTTCGCGCCGCGCGTCAGCAGGCCGCGGATCGGCGCGCGCCGGGGGTCTGATAAATGGCGGGAAAAAGAGCGGCCGCGGCGGCGCACCGACGGGCCGGCCGCCGTGAGGAATGGCTGGGCGTGGAGGCGAAATCTACCTGCCGTTCGGCCGAGCCCGTCCCGATTACTGACTCCGCAGACGAAGAGGCTCTGCCGTCCCCAATTTTAAATGTTGAGCACCTTCAGAAAGAAACAAGAACGTGTCCTCTAGTTTCTGATGAAGCAAACATGGCACCTGCGGGCATTATGAGAAACAAAACATTATAAAGTCGTGATATTTACACAACCTGTCAGTCATATATATCAGTGCTCTTAAATCCAACTTAAGATGTTGGGACATCACGAGGCACAGTTTACTCTGAGCCTCTACGATGCCTCATCTCAGTCTGGGTTCAGACGTTTTTTGTTATGGCCCTTCAGGTCCACTGTTGTATCTTCTCCTGATGATACCCCTATATGATGATCAGTGGAACGCAGCTGTGGGTAGAAAGATGCACTGGTAATCTCCTTGTTCACGAAAGTCATATGTTTCTCCGCCTGTGGAGAAACGTATTAAACTCTTCTTGAATCACTTCGCGGTAACATCACGGCCAGGGCAGGACGGTTCGAGAACTAACAGCAGACCACGCCATCATTTTTGTATTACATAATCGACTTTTTCGCCGGAAGTATTTTTTTACTTTTTGCCAGCCCAGCCAGTATCTGCCATTTGGCCACATTCGAAGTCCAGGGAGATTGGTTGGTAAGACACCGCTCCCATTCCCAAACCGGACGTGACAGAGCAAAGGGACAAAAACGGGGGTGTGTAACGTAGAGCGTGGTGCTTTGGCGACGCGATGATGCTCTCCTTGGTTCTTTTCACTCACATGGTGATCTGCATTCTACACGCCACCTCAAAGGGGTCCTGTCATCGGATTTGGGTTTCCTTCGGATGCTATAAGACGTAACATTTCGGGGGCTTTTGAGAGGCTAATAACGGGGACTGAAACTGCTATGCAGTTCAGCGTTGCGGAATATTTCAAGCCCATCCCAGGTCAATAAAGAATTAAAAAGGTCAGCGACCTCAGTTCATGATTTTGTCTCGAAATGACTTTGACCCAAGTAAGAACCCTAGTGTGGAAGTCACTGACACCATGAGTGACATCCGTGCATGAAATTGAGTAAGACTGCGCGTCGTAAAATACCTAGGAGCCTTCGCCGTGTCAATATTTTTCCATGCCTTTGAGAAAGAGGTTGTATCTCACTGAAATGTCGAGGTGTTGAATTCGACTCGTTGGAGAATACGTGAACAAATTTGCAAGCCGGCTATGCAGTATTTCAGAGCAATCGAAACAGTCGTTAGCGGCCAACTTGCAAGAAACCTCACTGGGGCAGTAGCACCAGTACTGGAAAGGTTAATGGTCTTTACTTACCTCCCACAAAACATACCTTAGTTTTCTTTTTAACCCGTCCCGTCATGGTGTTCTTGCCCGCACAAGCTGTCATAGGGAGGAAAGCTGGGTCAGGTTAACCCAATCCGATCCTAATATCCAAACAAAGATGATTGTGGACTGAAAGCGGCATGATTGGATAATGGCTTCTTTGGTCTTTCTCAAACTACCCAACAAAGATGACCTACTTTGCGCGCAACATCTTTGGTCAGGTCAGGTCAAGTGGAGGCATATTAAACAAACTTTGGCGACTGCCACTTTTTTGTCGGTTGGATGGTTTTGAATGTCCTAGAAACTCGAGTACGGTTCAGATATTCCGCGGATGGGTGTGCGATACGATGCTAAGTGAAAGGCACCAAATAACCGCCCGAGGTCATGTCAGGTCATGGTTTTTGCTGGTGATTATGCGTATGTCAATGCGCGGTGGAGCAGGGACGACGGGATTTATGCCTAATATCTAAAAAAATTACGGTCAGATGCAGTTGAAGCAAATGTAACACATTGGAATTGCTGGTCATTTTTGGAAAAGTGTGGCGGATTTCAGAATCGTAAATTAAATCACTCAAAAAGTATTAAAGAAAAACTAATCGGGGTGTGGTCAAATTGGCCTCCCTGACGGCATGGGATAATCCCATGTCTTTCCGGGAATAGGTAAAGCCATACCCACTGCGAGGAAGTGCTAAAATTTGAACGTTTTTCCGATGGTACCCCATTTTCATGTAATTTCGAGGCGACTATATTCCTTCTTTTTACAAAAGTTCCGTAGCTGCCAGATTTTGGCCAGTAATGATGCGCACCCAGTGAGCTTTCAGTCGGTTGTAGGAAAACAGGCTATATTGTTCTTTTAGACACTTTTAGTTGGACTGATGTTAGCATACCACCAGGTAGCACAGCAAAATGTGCGTAATAATGTGTGTATTACATGAAAAGGGATTCATATCAATATGGAAGAAGGTCAAGTGGTCCCCGGGGGACCAAACAGAATGATATGCGTCTTCTTAAGCACGGGTTAATCGCAAAAGAAATGTCAGACATCTGAGACCCTTCTCCTGGAACAGGTACTTTCGTGGTTCCAGCAGATCGCACGCCAAATGCACGTCTATAAATTCTCTTCATGGTCTTTGATGTCAGGAAAATTTTGAATGTACCGCCGTGAAGGGAAATTTGGGCGGCATCGCTGAGACTTGTCCATTTGTCACCCGATGGTTGTGTTTTTGAGCCTCAGTGCCGACGCGTCTTTTGTCAAGGCTGGCAAAAGAAGCATCAGATAGCAAGGCCCGACCGGTGGTCCTAAATGAATTCCGAAATCGACTTCCGCCTTGGTGACAAAGAAGCATTCGCATGAGTTAGTCTGTTATAACTGCCCTGGCGTTGCGTATGGTGGAATCTGCATTGCAGATTGGCGCCGTTTCCCGGCATTTTTCGTCACGGAACGACGTACTGTTGTGAATTGGCCAAGGCTGCTGGCACGTCTTCGAACATTAAAGCGGTCTGCAAATATCTGAACAGACGCGGAATGAGTCACAAAATTTCATCTCAGGAACGCTAACGAGGTCCAACCGGTGGTGACTGATTCCTCACACTAAGGCTGCATGTTTGCATGCAAAAGTAAATACTCATTTCAAAAGAAGTATCGAATAGGAGAATACACTTCAGTTAAATTTGTAGCCACCAATAACGAAACCATCCACTCTATTACGTGTCTAGTCAACTAAGGTATGAATAGCTTGCGCATGCACAGTCTGCTTGGTCGTCTTCGCTTCGCAGTCTCACCGCTACCCTGTGGTTAACAGTACTAAATTAAAGAAATCGTGATGGCGTAGGCACAGAGTGTTAAAAACCTTCAAGCTCATGCAATGATGATGATTATTTTTTACCATTTTAACAAGAGGGTGCGACATGCAACGCTAGTGTGAGTAAACAGTCATCACCGGCTGGGCCTCGTTAACGCTCCTGAACTGAGATTTTGTTCGAAGACGTGCCGGGAGCCCTCGCCATCTCATCGCAGTATGTCATTCCGCGAGGAAAAATGCCGGCAAATGGCGGTGAATCTGCAATGCAGATTCCACCATCGCAATGCCGGGCAGTTATAACGGACTAATGCAATGCGTGTTTGGCACCACGGCGGCAGTCGGTTTCAGAATTTGTTGAGGACCACCGGGCGGGCCTCGCTGTTTGATGCGGAAATAGCCTTTAGCGAACGTGTTCTGAAACATGTGAATGCTAACATAGGTATGGTCGCGTTTGGATGTGAACGTCTGCGAATGTGCATCAGCTACCGAGCTCAATTCTGCCGACTCCGCAACACAGCCGAGAGCCCGCTAAGGGGAGCGCGCCAGGAGTTCCTCACTTGAAGACTCGTGACGTGAGACCGGCTGCAGTTCCAGCCAACACCAAACGGCTGTTACGGGAAACCCCAAGCCAAGCGACACCAGCACAGATCACCGACAGAGCGGACGAGTTAATCGCGCTCTTCTCGTCCGTGGGCGCTCGCCTCGCCGCCGACCTGAGGGCCGATGTGGCCGACGCCGTGATCAGGCGGCACCTAGACCCCCAATCGTTGTCTCCAGCTGTTCCAGCTTCGGCCTGTAAGCCTCCTGGAGCTTGCCGGAGCCGTGAACAGTGTTCTGAAAAGACGTTATTTGGGTGTTAGGTGACACCTTATGCATTCTTTTTACTACGCGAAATGCTCCAGTCAATGAATTTTCACCTCTGGAGAAAGTTACTGTTTGAAAGCGACGTGCTGCATTGTGAACTGCTTTCACGACAAACGAGTGATTTCATTAATGTAATAGGAGCACCTACTTTCCCGAAAACAACATGGTCATATGTAGAAAGGAAATAATGGCAGTATTGTCAAATATAGTCACGATATCTACATATATGTGCGTTACTCTCACCTTTTTTCGATTTACAGCTTTGGAAATCTGGGGGTAGAAACGAGGTAGCTTGACACGTTCGAGACACCCTGGCCAGTCTACGCTAATTGACTTATTTTCAAAGATGGACAAAAAATAGATGGTTTTACATTAAAAAAGATGGATCATCGAACAGCTGCATATCTCCACTGCATTTAAAACTGAAATCATTCACCACCATTCAATTTGGTTTCACTGTGTATTTCATCAGCTTTTAAACTCCACTGAATTTGGGCCTCAGCTCACGAAGAGTCTGAGTGTCTTACGGAATATTAAAGTAGCCCAGATGGCTGCATTTTTCACGACACTGCGTTTCAACTGTGTTTTAAAATGTGGTCGGAAGTGCTAAAAAGACAGGAGATAATGCGCATTTCTACGAAGCTGTCACTAGTACTCCGACCTGTTTCACCAGAGGAAGGTCAGACACCTTAGCTACAGGTCATGCGAATATTCACCTAGTAAAACATTTTGAAAGGAAATGAAATTCTATGAGTAGCAAAATGAGCCATTTTTCTCTGTCAGGGTAAAGTTGCGTGTGGTTTTGAAGCCTGCCTATTCCGAAATTCAACTTTGATTTAACATTGCCCCATCTTTCCACCCCCGACGTGCTACTCGATCTTGACACCTCTTAACAATTAGCGAGGTATTTGACCTTGCGATCATGGTTTGTTAACAAGCAAGCCGAGATGGAACGGAACTGACTGTGCATGGGTTTGCAACCATTTGACGTCAGAGTCAGAGTCAGCTGGTGAGGGGAGGGTCCGTGACTGCTTGTCATCTGCAGCAGATCCCAGGGCTCCTTCGCTGGACCGGTCCTTTACAGCTTGTTCAGCAATGCAGACCCGCGCTAAAAATTTACTTGCCAAGTTTTATTCTTGGGTAAGGTCAATTCTCTCAGCATGAACCCGCGTAAGACTTAACTTATTTTAGTCGGGATCCAGATCTTTTTACGGTGAAATAATCGACGATTTTCATCCAAATATTTGGAACTACGACTTAAACCTTCATGTTCATTACAGTTGCTGGGCATTGTCTGCGATCCCAGTTTGACTTGGAAATGTCACCAGGCAAACTGTCAAATGCCACCCTCTTCTGATATCTTCCTGTCGTTTTCGCCATTACTTCACCCCGAAGACCCTTTGGCTTCTTATTGAGATACACGTGATTATAACCCATTGGTGCGTTGAGAAACTTCGCATCTTATTTTGCATATCATTGCGAGGTGGAGCAGACAAAAACCAGGTGTACAAAATGTAAAGCTTAATCAACTTGGGCGCGAGAATCGTAACTAGTGTGCGTCGACAGGAGAGAATCAGGAGCAGAATGGATGGATCGGTTCGCGAGCGGGATATCATCAAGGTTTGCCAGGCTAAGGTGTACCACGCTGAGCGCAGTGAGCGTGGTCTGCACTGCCGTTGCGTTAAATGTTTGTGCCGCGGTCGACGGTGTCCGGCAGTTTCACTGTCTCCAAGAAACAGAGACCCAAGAGCTGCGAACGTGCCGCGTGACTTCTACGCAAATGGCCGTCCGGTACGGACCAACTGGCTCAAACATGCTTCCTCCTGAGCTAAACGATGCCCAACCTTTGTAACGTTGAATGATGTGAAGGAGCGTTAAGCGTTGCGTCACGGCCACCGTTAAACTTTCGTCTTCGTCCGTTTGACTTGAAATACCCCTCATTCCTTGCGGCGTCTTAAAAATCGCGCTGTAGATCGGTTCAGGGAAATACACACATGCATACATAGATGCATACATATATATATACGTATATACATACAGACAGGATAATGTCGCCCATTATTATGCTTTCTCGCAATGATGGTTGGCAATCGGAGCGTGGAAGAGAGGCTGATGAGAAATCCTCTGTTTGAGCATACCTTGGTAGAGTATCAGCATGCGCCTTAGACAGTGAATTATAATACAAGTTCAGAGTTCAGTAGTTCGAAAGGAAACAGACATAACGAGAGCAACAAGGTCTGGTTTTCTTACGAGCGCTCGCAGCACGTTTCTCCACCTCATCCAGACAGAGCTCGCTCCCCCCTCCCGACATCCAACACGTCAAACAAGTCGGGAAGATTTCCGGCTCCTCCCGGCCGAACGTCGGTACCGGCTCCCAGCTGGAAGCCCACACTTGAACGCTCCGAGGCTGAAGACTTGTCCCGGCGCCGGCGGGCCGAGTTTCTGGCAGACTCTCGTGTTGGCTTGTTAGTCGAAAACACGGCGGCCGTCCCGGGCCGCCCTCTTCCGGTGCTCTCCAATCGGCTGCCACGCACTTGAGCACGTGCTTCGTGAAGGGCAGCGCGGCCGCGCAGCCGCCCAGAACCGAGAGAAATCCAGCTGGGCCGTCCTTACTGAGGAGAAAACTCAGATAAAATCAGATCAAATCAAATACAATATATATACATATATACACATAAATAAAAAAGAGACAGATCTGGCGAGATCACCCTCATACAAAAAAAAATTGTAGATTGCGACAGCAGAAACGAATATTCCGACCGCAGTGTTATCACGAAGTAAAAATGAGGGGAGAGAAGGAGGGCGCCAGGGTTGAAGGGAGAGAGGGAGAGAGAGAGAGTGAAAGGGAGAGAGAGAGGGGGGAAGAGAACTACCGGACTGTACACCCGGTAGAGTATCCAATGAGATTGTGTTATGAGAAAGAACTCTTACTAGATCGTCAATAAAGACGAGAACATTCCAAACTGCCTGTTTCTGTTTAACAAAACTGCTCGAACTTTTCACCTGAACAAAAACATAGGCTTTTCTCGGCTCTCGCGACAACACGACGAACGCCTTCGGGGGCCATTAAGGCAATGACAGTCTGTGGGACCTTTAGGATTTTCAAATTTGGGTAAACCACTCCGTTTTGAGGAGATTGGGAATTTCTTGTAAATTTCCAAGAGATCATTGAGTCCGCCATAAAACAGCATGGCGCTTCTCGCAGACTTTTAATCTCGATGCCCACATGTCCACACATGCAGGGCTTTTAAATTAGGAATGACATAATACAAAACAATGCACATTAATTGTTAAAATTACTAGGTATTTTTTTGGCGCTAGACTCGCTATTGAGGGTTACCAGACTAACCAGGTCAGCCTCCTGACTGGTCTTCTGCCGCCAGCATGCCTCTGGTGCTGGGGGTCGTGTTCGGCACCCTCATCACCGTCGTCCTCGTCATCACGGCCATCTGCATATTCTGGAAGTCCTGCCGCTCGTACAAGAAACGGAGAAGTGGAGGTGAGGTAGCCACTGGCCAACGGTGATGCGTGTTTTATATGCATCCGGAGCGTCACGTTGAACATTCAGCCTCAGCATTTCACAGCCTGCTTACCTGACAATTAACCACCCAATACTCAGCGGCAGGAGATCAGTGTGGAACGTTTGGAATCTTCTGCTTGAACACTCGCTCCTGATCGCCGGTTATTGGTTCTAATGCTTGCAAACTAGACGTGTATGCACGAGTCGATACAAACAATGCACATTACATTATCCGATATTTAACTATGTGTCCAATAATAACGATATTTATATATGCCCGGTAATTAACTTCACTTTATGTTCATCCACACCGTGATTTGGCCAAGAAGGACCATGGAGGTGCTCGGATGTCCATCTTCCGCCACTCCACATGGGAACAAAATTGCGTTTGCGATGCTTTCAGGTCCCATGTACCGCATGCACTCGTCATCAACGACGAGCGGGGTGGCCAACATGTACAGCTACAGCACGACATCACTGGGACACCACGACGGCCTGGGCGGGCGGCAGGATCTGGAGGACGTGCTGCAGGACGTGGACGAGGTGGCCGTGACCAGGCCGTGTCGAATCAGCACCGTCAACACCATCCCCAGGACGTTCACCTCGGATCGCTGCAACAGAGGTCAGTCACCACAGCAGACAGCCGAAACCTAGGCGCTGAGAGACCGACCTTTGCAGAACTGTGCCGGTTTTGAGAGCGGCGCAGCGAAAAAGTTACAGAATAGAGCAAGTTTCAGCGTTCATCGATTTCAACGAAATCCGTAATATGGACATGTTATGTGGATAGTTCTGCATTAGCCAGAAGCTTTGATGGATCATTCCAGGCAAATCGAGCAGGAAGTGACCAGGCCCATTTCAGTTTTGATGAGATTTGGTACGCTCATAGAACCTATCGAAAAATAACCAGCCATAAATTTTTATCCCTGGGTAATCTCCGAGGTCAAAGTTACAAGTCATGAAAAGTCGCCGATTTTCATAGACATTGCACGATTCAAATGCATAGAACTCGGTGATAGGTTGTCACAGAAAGATGCGGTTAGCGCCGTTCGAGAGAGAAATGTTCCAGCTTTTATAATCACATTATTTTTTTCGGCGACCTCAGTATGATCTTTGATCTGACTTGGTCACATGAGCATTGTCGAAAGTGGCGCTTGAGAAATACGGCGAGGCTATTTGATGAATAATGATTGATTTCGTGTCCTTTGTTTTTCCGATTGTTGTACAATTTGGTGTCCAATATGTCCCGCGTGTCTGCTACAGCTTAGTGTTAACTTGTTTGACACGAAGGGTCAAAGGTCATGACACCTCATCCCAATCGACCTCCGCTATCCAGATCTGTCTGACATACCCGTTCTTCACATTTCCACGGAAATGAGTCCATCGGATGTTCTCAGGCATTTCAGCCGACTGTGACAATCTTAGCCGAGCATGATGTGTCGTTTGGCGAACTAGCGCCGTCTGGTTGGCCACCCGAGCGCGCCAACCGCCATAGGGATTTTGACAGTATATGCAACATTTCAACGAATTATCAGAAAACCATGCATGGTATCAAATCCATCCTCCGGAGTCTGGGTGAAGAAACAGTTTGGAAGCCACCCAAACCGTTTCCGTGTTCCTGTCTTTGTAAATGCATCCGCGTTTTTCAGCTACGTTCGACCCGTTCCTCCCATTTTTTAGGTGTAATCCCGGCTGAACTGCCCTCTGCGCAAGCTCGCCTCATACTTCCTTCGGTTTATCGAAAACCGTTGCTATCGGGAATGTTTTGAAGCAGGACGTAGTTGATACCTCATAGAACATGGCTGCGAAAATTCTGTTTCATTCCGCTGGAAAAAATGCCCCCGCGTTTTTACCTGAATGCATGCAATGCTTGTCGCTCCGCTGAACGCACCAATGGGCAGGGTTTTATTTTGGCGTCCAACTAAGCGTTTCTCGAATGTCTTTTTACACACGGCCTGCACTGTACATACGCAAACGACGTGCATTCCATTCAGTCCTTTATTTGCGTCGTAATTCTATCCGTTTTTTTTTCATTCCAGCAATAACTGATCCAAGGTTACTCTCCATAGTACCTTGACCAGTGTTGCATTGCGATGGAGATGCAGGGAAGATTGTCGGATACACGCTGTTATTCTACGTCAGAAATGAATGCACCTTCACACAGTTCTATTTTCTTTATTGTGGCCAATATATAAAAGCCTAAAAGAACTCACCGTCCAGTACTCAGAGTTTACCTGGAACTACGTATTTACCAAGCAAAGACCATTGTGTTTTCGGCTTGCCAAGTAGGACTCCTCTGATCAGCCAGCTGATACCTACGAATCAGAATTTCAAAACGAGCGGACATGGCGGCGCACGGCGGCTGTTAGTCTAGAAAATGATTTAATTTCTGGTTCTTACCGTACATACGGCTGAATATCCCAGCGCAGACATGACGAAGAGAGGAAAGTGCTGCAAAAAATGGAGTTTTACCTGTACTTTATGTATTCATGATGAAAAAAGATAAATCTAAACAAAAAATAAAAATAAAATAAAAAGGGTATGGTTTAAAAAAAAACGGTCAGCTGACTAGATCTATATGTCTTCCTTGCTGCAAAGTTACCGGATTTTATATGTAATCAGTGCCATCTATGGGGTCAGTAGGATAGGATAGGACAGAATTCCCGATCGCTAGTTTGCCAAATGACACAGTATGATTGTCGGGCCCGTTGAAGGCTAACCGAGGTCAATGACCGCGATTGACCTCGGACAATCTATTGAACTGGGGCCTGGGGCTGGGGCGATTCATAGCTTTTTAGGGTACTGATTTCGTATTTCACATATATTGTTCAGGTATCGGAGTTTGCATATCAAAGATTTTCTGTTGGCTGGAAACGTTGATTTTTTTGTAATGACGTCATCCCCTGAAAAAATGAAATGACAGCTTCGTATAGAAGCAGATAGAAGTGATGAATGAGACGCGTGCCAAAAACATCAGAAAATTAGGGTTCATCCCGAACACGGAATGGACATAAATAAATTGATGAACGCAAAATGGGCTTAAAATTCAAAATCAGTGTCCAAAAATCTTGATGATCAGAGGTCAAAGTAGGCAATCCAAGGTCAGCCGATGTCACTGATCTCGGTTGACCTTCTAAGGGCCCCGATGCACGACTGGGGTTATCTCAGTTGGCTTTAGGGCCTAAGAACACCCAAAAGACTCACTTTCGTACAAATGTGGAGAACGGGTATGTCAGATCTGGATGGCGAGGGTTAATTGTTGGCTAGGTGTCATGACCTTTAACCTTTCGTCGCGAGCAACTTAAAACTAAGCTGATGTGCAGAAGACACGCAGCAGACTAAATGGTTGTGCACGTCAAATTGTAGAACAATTCGACAGACAAAAGGCATGAAATCAGTCAATATTCATCAGACAGCCTCGGGCATATTTTTCAAGCGCCACTTGGCAACACTAAATTGAAGATAACTGAAAAGCCCCAGTCTGCCCAGGAATGTTTTTCTGATATTTGGAGACACGTTGCTCTACACTTGCGCGAAGATCACGGTAAGCAAGCATGGTTAAAACCGAAAATGTTCCAGGTGACCTAGTCAAGTCAAAGGCCATCCTGAGGTCACCAAAAATGAGCTGAGTCTTTAAAGCTGGAACATTTCTCTTTCGAGCGGTGCTAACCGCATCTTTCTGTGACAACCTGACACCGGGTTATGGGCATTTGAATCAATCAATGTCTGCAAAAATCGGTTACCTTTCATGGCTTCAAAACTTTGACCTTATAGGTCACCCAGGGCGAAATATTTATGTCTGACTCTTCTTCGATAGGTACTGCAACCTTACCAAATTTCATCAAAATCGAAATGGGTCGGGTCAGTTCTGCGATCTGACGTGAAATGTCCGAATTGTGTCACGGTTGCGATTCATTGTAAAAGCATTTGAGCGCGAAACACAGTTATTTGTACAACGTCTCGAAACCCCATGACCAGGCCCTTTAAAAGCACGTCGTTCGGCTTGATCCACAGTTTCGTTTGCTGACTCGGTGGGCAACAGTTCCGTGTCGACAACGACGGACAACGAGCGGCAGCTGTTTCTGGAACAGTGCGGGGCGCCGCCGCCCTACAAGCGGGACGCCGCGCTGCCCCAGAGCGAGGAGCGCCGCGGGCTGACCCTGCCGCGCTCCTTCTCCTCGTCGGCGGCCGACCGGGCCGACCTCGGCGTGGGCCACTACCAGGTGCCGCGGCCCGCGGACGACGACGCCCTGTACCGGTCCACCAAGTTCTGAGGCCGGCCGCCGCGGCACGGCCAGCTGCGCCCGCCCGGGCCGCGTCAGGACGCATGCGCGGAGAGCGCGCGCCGCCGGCGGCGGCGGGCTGCCCGCTGCGGCGGCGGAACAGACGGCCGGGCCGGCGCGGCGCGAACAGGATCGGCCGCCGCGCGCCGCCGCGCTGTGAAACTGTGATACGATGTGGCGGTCCGGCCCGAACTGACTGAGGAGCGTGAGCGGCCGCAGCGACGACGCGACACGGCCATGGCGGTCCAGATAGGACTCGCGGACGATCACGAGGGTGAGCTCATTTGCACAATTAAATGTTTTTGTTTGGTGGTATGCAGTGTATGTCTTGATGTCTATTTTGAGTTTTAAACTTTTATCATCCGGGGTGCTAACTTAACCTCGCGAAGGTAACGAAAAACCCAGCGCTTCGATTGTTTAAGCTGAGAGATATATAAAAATTTGGCTTTTCATAATAAGGCGATAGTGACCTGGGCGTCTGTCTGAAAATTCCAATCAAACCGGGTTCATTGAAGACGCACCGTTGGACAAACGTAATTACATTCTGGATCGCGGATTAACTTACCATGCGCAAGGAAATAGAAAGAGAAGATGAAAAAACCGAAAAATAGAGGTTTGTGTGTTTGCTATATGTTTTAACGAGGAATGTCGACGATTTGAAAATTCGGACTTCTTAAAAGGTAATTATCGTAAATCTTGCGGACTTCTGGTAACAGCTGACTACGAAGCTGCTACAAGAGAGCCCAACATTTTAAGATAACAAGTGAAATCGGCCACTTTTGTGATAGTAATTGGTCAGTGTGTGTTTGGCTTTGTTTGGTTTGCCGCCACCACAACGTTACGCTTCTGCGACAAATAAAGGCAAATTAAATATACCTTGCAAATGGGTGGTGAAATCGCTCACAATTTCCGGTCATCTTCTGGTGTGCTGAATCCACGAGTTTTCTTTGTTGCAATAACTTTCGCTTGCAGCGATAAAACACGAGTTTTGGGATCTCGTCATGTTTGGTTGAGATTTGATATGACAGTGTATTTGATATGCAGATGTCAGATTTTTTTTGCCAGATTAATCCAACATCCGGTGCCTATTTTTGTAACCACATTTTGGTCACTACTTACGGGTACCAGAGCGTATTCTCAAGGACTGAATGTTCTTAATCTCACGAGTAAACACGAGGTTCATTGGTCCACGACGATAACAGACTTCATTGGTTTATAAATAACTTGAATGTGTTGTAAAACGTTGCAATCGAAATGGCATAGCTCTTCAAACGTTCCCGAATTATGCTTGGGACCGAACGCACCTCTTTGTCTTCCGTGCAGTGGCGTGACTAATCCCCAGATCCCAGCAAAGAAACGGGTTGTTCCGGTTTCGAGATATCTGTATAGGGCTGCGACGCGTTCCAAGCTGTTTAAATTAATGATGCCAGCTTGACGGACGACCAAGTGCTTTGTCTTAGCAAAGTCGAGGAATTAATGCAAGTCGGTCATGCATGTCCGAGGAGTTACGCTCACCAATGATAAATGAACTTCGTGCCGTTATTCTGAGCGAATGAGCGGACGATTAGGGAATGCAGACTGACGTGGGCGGCATTTCCGCCTGCGTGCGTGGCTGCTGTGAAAGCCGCAGCGTTATGCAATAGGGACGTCCTTTTTCCGTTGTGTTTGCTGTCTTTGTGGGGTGCGGAGGCTAATGTGATGATATGAGATGGATAATTCCGTTACTTGTAAATACATAATGAACGTAAGCGATACAGCCATCTATTGCGGTGTATATTGGAATCCCAGTTCCCGTCTCACTGACCGTCACAGCTCCTCTCTCGCGAATCAGAAACAGCAGCGCCTCTCTCCTGGCACGTGCGTGCCTGCTATTGCCGCGTCGTTTTTGTCGCGTGCGGTCGGCCGCGGCGGGTGGCGCGGCGCGTCACGCAGCCGTCACTGTTTGACGCGCTGTCAGCCCGCGGATATAAATATTGCCACATATCGCTTACCCTGTTTTGGAGGGGACTCCTGGCGCGTGATTGCGGCGATGGAAGACGGGGAGGCGGGAGGACAGGGAAGGGTGGGGAGGTAATTGCCCGCCGCCGCGGCCTGTTCGCCGCCGGGCGCTGACTGAGCGGGCGCTGCTGCCTCTCGTCGGGTGCCGATGGCGGATGTGGCCGGTCGGCCGAGCGGTGTCCGCATCGGCCGGCCCGACTGGCCCGGCCACTCGGCCGCGCGCAGTCACTCGTCGGTACGTCACGCGATCGGCCAGATAAAAGCGCCGGCCGTCGCGGCGCGCCGGCTGAATTTCAATCGGGCGCCGGCCCCGGCCCGGTCGCCGGACCGCGACCGGGTTAAAACCCCTCCGGTGCGGAGAATACCGAGCGACGCCGACAATGCGACGTGCGGACACGCGGCCGGCGCCGTGTCGGCCGCCTCGCGCCGGACAAACGGCTGCTCTCCGGCGGGCGGCGATCGCTTATCTCGGACCGCCGGCCACGTTCCTTTTGTCTCGTCCTCCCGGTGCCTCTGGGCCACCGCGGTTACCTGCAGTGTTCGGCCCCTGCTAGCCTGTGCCGCTGTGTCGTCGCGTGGTGCGGAACAGTCTATCTCCAAATTAGTCAGGCGGCGGAAAAATGCAGGTGGCCTTGCGGAACAGTCTATCTGGGAATCTGTCAGTCGGTGCGAGGATGCATGGACGCATGCCCCGCTCGCTGCAAATTTGATGTGCCTGACTGCGCGGGCATTAGGCAGCGGCGTACTCAAGATTTTTGTTAGGGGGCAGGCGCTAGGCCTTCGATCGGGGACCTCCGACTTCAGGGGGCCTCCTTCGCAATCCGTTGGGTAATATATATATAACCTACGGCTAAAAGACGCGCCCTGAGGAAATGAGGAATCAAATCAAAACTGTCCGATTTCAGTTGCGTTTATGGACGCCAACTTTAGTTTGTTATACAAAACGTCATACAGTGCTAAATGCTGTCGGATATGACGGTCTCTAAGGCCGGTTCCTGTTGTTTACAGGCGAAAGCCTCTTTCATAGCTCGGGCGGGTCTCTTACAGGCCAGCAGTGGTCATCCTTACCGGTTAGCAAGGGCCGTTTGCTACAGAGAGCACGCGATGACTTTTAAAGGGGCACGCTGTTTACAGGCGAGCGGATGCCCTTTTAGGACAGAGGCCAGGGGTGTAATCTTCAAAATCCTTTGTGGGTGCTTTCGGGCGTCAGGATTCTTGTACGGGAGATGCCCTAGCAGCCCAAGCCACCTTGGAGACCAAGAACTTCTTGGATTTCGGCAGCTTTATTGCCATATATAAAAAATCGGAGTTTTTTTATTTTTGAGGGGGCAAAAACTCAAAATTTTACAAGATAAAGGCGGATGGTGTCCCTGGGTACGCCTATGGGTGCATTCCTGTACTGTTTTTTTTTTTAAATCATGAATAGTAGATCCCTGCACCTATATGCATGCCTGCTTTCCTTCATATTGATATAAATACGGCCCTTTTCGTGTTTTAGAGTTTTGTTTTGCTTTTTTCAAAAGCAAAACCTAAGTTTTGCTTTGGTGTCATTAACTTTTTTTGGCTTGTGGGTGCAAAGGCCATGTTTGTGGGTGCACAAACCTGGCTCGTGGCTGCATTTGCACTTACAAAAAGATATGAAGTTACACCCCTGACAGAGGCCCCTTTAAAGGCCGGCAGATGTTAGGGTTCTTTTGCAGACGTGCAGGGACTCCTTTAGGGACCAACTCTTGAAGCTCTTTACAGGATCATCTCGACAGGCGCTCACAGGCCTCTATACAAGCCGACAGAGGGTTTCTTTACAGGTCAACAAAGGGCCCCTTTACATGCCAGCAGGTTGCCCCCCAGCAACCCTGTAGAGCCAGCAGCAGTGGTCCTTTCAGAGGCCAACAAGAGGCCATCTAAAGTCTCGTAGGCAGGCCATTTACAGGTTAGCACGGGCCGTCACATGCCAGCAGCTCACCATTTACAGGCCTGCAGGTGTCCTTTACGGGCCAGCAGGGGCACCTCGATGGGCCAGCAGGGAACCTTCTACAAGCTGGCATGGGCTTTTTTATATGGCCTCTCTACAGGCCCGCAGGGGCTATCTGCAGGGTGATACCGAGCTCCTCTACAGGCTCGCAAAGAATCCTCAACTTGTCGGCAGGAAGCCCATCTTCAGATCCGTAGGCGGGCCACTCACAGGACGGCAGGGGCCCTCTGTAAACTGACAGGGGGCCCTCTTTGCAAACCAGAAGGTGCTTCCTTAACGCGCTAGCAGGACCCCTTAACTAGTAAAGTAGCCTTAACTCATAAGTAGCTCCTTAGTAAAAAGGGTCTCTTATAATTGTGCCCCTTTCCCGAGGGACCCCAGAGCAGAGAAGCCAGAAAATCTTTCCGCTCTACGGGTGCAGGGGTGCATCCCAACGCAAATCTGGAGCCCCTACGCTGTACGCGGAGGGGCTCCAGATTTGGACTGGAGAAGACGTCCTCTGTGCTAAGGGAGGGAGGGGCTTCAGCTCCCTATCCCCCCCCCCGTAAATGCGAATCTGTTACGGGGCTATAATAAGCCGATATGATTGGATCGGGGATCGGCGAAAAAAAAAACAGCGACAGCGGCAGAACATGGCCATTCCCAACAGGAGCACGCAGTTTATATCGCACCTACCTTTGTCCTCCAATGATGCTTCGGGACAGTTTGCGAACGGTCGAATGTCGGTGGTGCCAGATAGCCTTAGTAAAGTTCGGGTACGCTTTTCAGATCCATGGTGCTTTGATGGAATGCTATATTTTTTCCACCCAGCTCTGAACTTTGCATAATATGACTTGTGGTAGGGAGAATCTCGCTTCGCTATCTCCGTCTCGACGTTTTGCGTTCATTTCAAGGTGCAACCATATTCGCAGCGCAGTAGGGAAAAGGCAGATCTCATGTCACTGCACATGTTCCGGCAGTCGGTAGTCTTTGTCTGAACTCAGCCGACAACGCTTGCAAGGTTAGTTTTTCATGAAACCCATCAGATGGCAGCAAGCTGCCGTCCAAGAAACCGCGACTCATCGTCAAAGCCGGAGCGGCTTGCAAAACCACGGGAAACTATGCCAGAGCTTCTTGCTGCCGTCGTTTTGCGGGCGGCCCTCGGTTGCTCCGGAGACGGAGGACGGAGGTGGTGTTTTTGTCCCCCGTCGCCTCGGGCGGTTCTGGAGGACAGGTTCCCACCGAGCGAAGGCGCGGGGCTCGTTCAGACCTGTTTATGTCCCGGCGGCGGGGATCCGCGCGACCACGGAGCCAATAAACAGGCCCGGCAACCTGAGCCGTGCCCGTCCGGCGGCGGCGGCGCGGCCCTGCCTTTGACCGAGGCGGCCCCGAGCTCCGAGCACAACAGCGACGCTATTGATGCAGCGTCGAGACGTTGCATCGTCAACGCCCATCTCGTGTCTCTCTAACCTGGTCCCCCGGGCTACTGCCTGATGTGGAGGCTCGCTAGCGGCGGTTGCAAACAGATTCACTCCGCCGCATTGGAGGAAGGCGGTCGCAGGTCGTGGCCTGCTCCCCTGGTCGTGTTTCACCGAATTCTTAAAGCCGCCGACGCGCCGGAGTCGCGTTTCGCCTTGTTCAGATTAATGGGCGCCCGCTGCTGGGGCTGTGGCGAGGCGCGTGGGGCGTTTTTATTCGTCACTTTAGAGGCGCATTTCACCTGTCGCAGCTCGACAGTTCCTGTTAAAAACACCTCTCAGGGCGCGCCGGGGAGGGGCAGTCGGACCATGACGTCGGCCATCTGGCACTCATTGACGGACGCATGGGCGGGGAGCCGCCGCCCGGAGCCAAATTTAGCCCCGAACAGCACTGAAAGGCGAAACGCACGCGAACCTCACGGCGCACCACACCGGGTCCAGGGTTAAACGGCCAAACCGATGCCCAGTGTTATTCGGAAACGAGAGGTCTAACCAGCTCTGCGGTGAGAGGTCCTAGCGGCTGCTTCTTCCTGGAGCTCAGTCGCTGTGACGTAACAGACCCGAAACCTCGCTTGCCATTCATCACAGCCTCAGCTGCGAGTAAACGGGTCAAAGGCTCTTTTCTGCTTTATCGGATTACTTGTCCGAACATGGCAGACCGGTGCCGTTTAGCTGGTGTTTGCATAAAATATTGAGAATGTGACGATCAATTGAAATGGAAGGAATGGCAAACAGTAGTTCCCAGGAAATCGTTCTGTTTCTTGACGATGTGTTAACTTTCACATTCTTGTCTTCAATCATCGCCTAATGATGTGCTTGGTTAGAAGACAACAAGAAGGTTGATATGCATGAACACTAGGGGGGTACCACACAGTTTGACGAGTTGATGCGCTTTCAATGCCAGATCAGTCACGAACGTAAACCTTGTAGACATGAAAGGCAAAATCCAATTGCACAGTCAAAACATGCTTCCAATTACTTGAGAAATGGTCATTTTCTCATGGCGTCATTCGCGCCGATATAGAGCCAGAATTTTCCTCAGCACTCGTTACATGTTGTATCAGGTATTCTGTCTTTATAGAGCTTTACAATCTCCAGCGATCAATCATCCTTTGTCTTTGCACTAGATGCTGCAGTAACTGCAGTCAATCTCGTTGTATCTCTTCCACTTCCCCAATTTAATTTGATCGCACTGTGCATCTAAACCAAGCCTCCCATATCGCCTCAATCAAATTTGGTCGATTTCCCACAGGGATCCGCTTTGTATCGGCAATCCCGACGCCACTCTCCAAAAGCTCCGATCGTCTGGCCGGGACGGATGGGTTTCGCGTTGGTGGGGTCCTGGGCGCTGTTCGTAATTCCATTGTTTGGGCCCACCCATCCTTTGTTGTGTGCTTGAAATCGGATGTACCGTTTTCATGTTGTCATATGTTTGCGCTAGGGTACGCAGACTCTTGTGCGTGTCATATGTCTATGCACGGACATGTACACGCTGTCATGTAAATACCCACGCATGCTTGTAAACAAGCAAAGTATCCCTTGCGTACACATAAACGCAAAGATTCGCCTCGTCTTGCATGCTGCAAATGTCCTTCAGAGTTGTCTGCAAACAAAAACATTCAGGCATCACTGTATCGACCAGTGCAGCAATAGCTGAAAGTTCGTGCTACGAGCAGCTGATCGTTCAGTGGCTATTCTTTTATTTAACACCCACGGAAAATCGTTTTCGACGTGCCAATATTTTCGACGTAAGATTGAACTGTTCGGTGACGGCGCGATTAAAGGGGCCACCCACAGTACATGCTGCAGCACGTCGGAAGACCAGCACCCAGCATGCAGACACCACCGGGTCTGTCCGGCCCTCGCCAAGTGATTCCACCACCGAAACCGGAATCCGGTTGTTCCGGCTATCCTGTTTACAGCGTGGTGTGCGGTGCGCGGTTCTGCCCTCGCACGCGGGCCATCTCGATCGTGCAATAAATCACTCGTCAAAATGCGAGTGGACGCTTTGCTTACAACCTTTAAGTGCCTCAGTCTGAGTCAGTTGTGTCGACTTTCTACTGGGACTGGTCAGTTTTCTTCAATGATTAGTTCTGCTAATCTGACAAGCTATATGTCCAATCGGGAATTTTTCCATGACGCAAGCGTGCTTATAAACTTGCCTACGCGGTAGTTTACGGGAATACGAACCTTATCTATTTTTTCCATTAGCTTTCAGACTCATCTTAGCCCATGACGTTGATATGTTCAATGAAACTGTAAGTAGTTAAAGTCGGAGAATCGTAAGCTACTCTCAAAGACTTCCGTGTCCGTAAAATGCTAGTCTCATTCCATGCATTGTTCAATGTTGGTCTTCGAGATTTCGTGCCTGAATGCATCCAGACCATATGGTGTTTGCAGCTGGATCAAGGCGGGAGAGTGAAGTCAGCTTAATCATTGTCAGGCTGCAGCTTTCTCGGGAGCAATTCTGCTGTCGTTCCTGCCTTGCGCCAGTGCCAACAGAAAACAGAAGTGCTCGTGCCTTTTTGCTCGCGTGTGTGCCAGCTTCCGGAACACTGCCGGCGCCTCGATCACAGCGACAGCAAAATTGCTTACGAAATTGACTCTTCTGGTCTGTAAAGATTGGCTCCAGACATTTTGTACTGGATCGTGCTGTTCGACCGATGGTCGACCGATGGTCGTCCGATACCAGTCTGCCAAAGACGGCAGAGGTTGAGAAGCTATGTCAGAGTTGCTTCCCGCTATGTTCATAGTGTGGAAAGCCAACATTTTACACAAGCATGTAAGAAAGCGATTAACGCAGTAGGTTAAGGCTGCTGTGCTCACAATTTCAAAGATGTACTTCATGTGCGAGAAACAACTAATTAATTCCAAGCATTCTGTTATTCTTGTTAAAGTGTACCTTGTCTATCTTTCGGATCAAAAAGTAACTAATTGCCACCAACAGAGAAAACTTTTTACTTCAGGCAAGCCAGTCTGGCCCTTTCCCCGTCCAGAACCATCGAATTCACCCCTCGTTTTACTTCTCCGGCGCGTGGCCTCCCCCCCCGTCCGTCTGGGGCGGACAGCTGCGTCCTGGTGGGTCCCGTTCCGTCAGGTGACCGCTGGAGCGTCGCCTCAGGCAGTGTACGGTAATGGCCCGGAACAGCCCGGACAGGGGCCACCTGTGCCGTCGCCGGCTTCTGACCTGGCACAGATAGCGGCCGCGTCCCAACATGAACGCAGGGCGGAGCAAACTACGCACGTTTCGAGCCCAAACGCGTTATGCTCGCCCGTCAGTTTCTGTAGAGAAGTCATGTTAGGGCGATCACGTCCAGCAACCACTCGGGAACAATGAACGGTAGCAATTCAGCGATGTTCAGCATTCTGGCACGCCGAACCAGTTTCTTTTGCGTAAGCATGACTTGGGAATCTTTTGGTGTTACACTGGCGCAGCCAAAGGGGTGGCCCGGGGGACCGAGCCCCCTCCTTAGGCCCGCATTTCTTGTGAAAATCATTGCACATCGTCTTCGCAGCAAGCGGTTTTCGTATGATTTCAGTTTACACTGGGCTCTGGGTCCCCTCCTTAAGGAGAATCATGGCTGCACCCCTGTGGTGTTAATCATGGTAGATATGCGCTACGGTGCACACAGATTTGGTCTGATTAACTTTGGTGTTGTGGAATCGCAAGGTACTATTCTTTGATCGCAACGTAAACGACTTTTCCGGACTGATCTGATTTTGCACACAGAATTCACGAGTTGCTCGAATACTGGCGCTGCGTTCCGTGTTGAACGAGGACACAACTCAATCCGGGTCTTCGCAGATGCCGAATGCTGGGTGTCAAACACTCTGCGTACAGAACAAACGTGTTCCACGAGAAGAGCCAGTTGCCAGCCGGCTCCTCGGTTATCGGCCTTTCCTTTCTGCCTGCCGGGCGGTCGGCCGATGCGTCCCATCTGCCGGTGCTACGTCAGTCTGACAGGGTATGGATCCGACCCTCAGTTCACACAGCGGCCGTATCTGAGACCTGAAACGCCCTCCTGCCCGGTCCGTTCCACGCTTACAGCTCTTACGGCGCGTACTCTAAACTAGATCGCACAGCCTGGCAGTGAAAAGGCTCTGCATGAGAACTGTAGTGTCTGGATGCAGGCATTCACTTTCGCATTTCTGGTGCCAGACTGTCACCCAGAGAGTCGGAATCCTAAAGAGGCCCAAGGCCGTCAGATGCGGGCCCCTGCCGTCTGGCTGCACGCCGCTCCCCCTCCTGCCTGGGCGGCTGCGGCGGCGGGAGGTGCTCCGTCGCACTCGGGACGTTCCACGCTCCGCTCGGCGGTGTTTGCAGTCGGCCCGGCTCCCTCGGACGGGGCTAACGGGCAATAACGGGCCGTCGTGCACGATAACCGGAGGATGATCGGATGCCGCCGACATTATGAGTCACCGAATGGCGCGCCCCCCGCTGAATATGACGAACAGAGAACGAATTCGAAAGGCTGAACTGGCCTTGTCTGAAACCGAAGTGTAGTTCGGTATTGTGGAACTACACGGCTGAGCTGGCTTCTCTGTCTAATGCTTTGTGCGCTTTTAGTTGCGAGACGAATTGTCAGTCCACATGCACATAATGCTATGAAAATCGTCAGATATGTCGCAGATGTTACAAAAATAAGAAGGATTTCTCCATCGTTTTAGAACCGTTGGGGACATATTGAACAACCCCAAAACTCTAAAGATTAAGAAGCACCATAAAGTCCTTTTTTCCTCAAAGCAGCGGCAGTTTCGTTTCGTTTTTAGACTAACGCTGCGCTATTCTAGAACACCAATGATGTTCTCTGTTGCTGGAAAACATCCGGCTCGCGTTTCACGGTAACTCCGCCCTGCACGGGACCTGTCCAGGTGGCAACGGCGTCGGGCGGTTCCAGTTTGGCACTATCTGTCAAATTAGAGATGCCTGACATTTTATCTGGGACCAATTTGCGCGCAGACGGGTGTTCGCGCGAAGGAATCTTAATTGGCGTGAGCCCGTCGTATCTGGCCGGGGAGGCGGAGCTGGAGCGTCAGAGGGCGGCGGCTCGTCACCTCCGAGTTCCGGCACGCCGCGAGCCGGCCGCCAGTCGAGCGGCACGTAAACACGTGGCGGCGCCCGGCCACACGTGGCTGCCGGCCCTGGCGCACCCGACCTGGCTGGGGGGCCGATGGTGTTCGCTTGACCCGCAGCTGCCAGCCTGCACCGTGCCCGGAAAGGCTGACGAAAAGTCTGTGCTCTGTTGACCGGCAGTCGACTGCAGATGGTGTCAGGCGCAGGCAGGCCGAGGGAGAGTCCGCTGACCTGAGGGACCGCAGCTCGCCAGGCTGAGCGGCGGGCGGCTCCTGTTGGCCCGCAGCCTTCAGCACCGCCCGCAGGCGTCAGCGTGTGATCGAGTTTCGCCTGTATTCCGGCGCCCGCTGGTAAAATGTTCAGCTGGCGCCGGAGGCAAAGGGCTCAGCGCAAACCCATCTCCGCGCGCTGAGCTGGGGGGAATGAACCAGGTCCCCCAGTCGGCAGTCGGCAGCCGAGTAAGGTGCGGTGACGGGCGGCGGGACCGCGCGCGCGCTCTGCCGGAAGGTGGCCGAGAACAAAGCGGCCGGCCGGCCGGCTGCCAGTGATTATGGCCTGGATGAGCGACAGCTGGGGTCGGCTGGGCGGCGCGGGCCGACTCGTCTCCGGGTTACGGCGCGTCACTCAGCCGCAGGATCAAGCGGATCACCCCGCCGGGCGGCGGCGCTCCCTGCGGCGCCGGGATCGGCGTCTTCGGAGGCGTCACGACAGGCGAGCGGGCGACCGAGCCGCATTAACAACGGATTATGCAATCCGCGGGATTATGGCGCTTTGAGGATGGGATCAAGCCATTTAAAAACAGGGTCAGAAATGGGGTGGCGGATCGGAAGAGGCTAACGGCGGACAGCGGCGGGCTGCGGCAGGAGTGCTGGGGGCGATCTCAGAAGCCGCTGTCGGAGGGCTCCCGGTCCCGCTCACACCCGGAGCGGCCGCCGAGGCGCGCGGTCTCTGGGCGCGCCTGGCGCCGCCATTTGTTCAGAGGTGACAGCCCCGGTGTGGACCGTCTCGGTGGCACGCCGGCCGCCGGGGACTCGGTAACCGGCGCCGAGACGTCGGGCGGCGGCCGCGGTTGTGGCTGTGTGCAGCAGGCCCTCGAGTGTCGCTGCCGGGAGTTGGCTACCTGGAAAGGCGGCAGCTCGGGCTGAAGCGGACCAGACCTCCACCCCGCTGAGGCGTGGTTTGATGTGCAGATGAAATACGTTCTTACGAACCCCGAAGGACTGTCGGTTAGAGCCCTGGCAGATTGCAGTGATATGTTTCAGACAGGAAGTCAGTGATCGGACGTGAGGCTCAGTGACTTTCTTGGGTTGTGGCGTCCTAGTCCAGCATTGACATTCTCCGATACCAGGGGTTAATTCCTCGAAGAATAGTCACCAAATGGAACAATTTCTAGTCGTCGCAGCGTTTAACCGTCCTGGCGCTAAAGAACAGGTGTCTTCAAGAGGCACCGTTGGGACATTTTCCAAATTTCAGACTGCGACATAAAAGTCGTTTTGAAATGTGCAATGCGTTCATCAGTTTATGGGGAATGTTGAACCGTTACACCCACGGTTACTGAAAGCATTCGACCCAGACTTGATGACAGGACGACGGACATATTACTGACGGCTGATAATAATATATATGACTAATGAATGAGAGCTGAAGCAGTCAGCTTTGACTAAAAGTGGTTCACCTCGTGGAGCAAATACTATGGGACTTTTCTCTGTTCCTTTCACAAACACTTAATTGCCAATCATCACTGATTTGTGCGATGACAAATTGGATCAGACGAAATCCATGGGGCTGCTACTCATAGCTTCATTCTACACAATGGCGACGATTGCAGTTCATCACCGACCGCCGATAGGAGCCGAATCTCACACTTAACACCATGCGTCTGAGACGTGGGCATGACGACGTACCGGCCCGTGGTTCCGGGTTATCTCCGGGAAACACTCGCTGCCCACTCACACGACAAAGCGCCCGATCGGCGGCACTTCCGGTGCGGCGCTATCTCCGTTCGGCCGGTCCGGGCCCCGCGCGCCGCCTCAGCCCATCGACCATCGACCCGCTGCAAAAAAATACAGCGAATGTCGCTCGTGCGTTGCGCTGGCGGCACTCCCCGCGGGCGGAATCCATGGCCGGCGTCGGCCGACGACAAAACGACGCAGTGGCGCGATCATCCCTGCTCTCATTTCATTAGCGTTTAGCGAGCGATGGCGCGGCGAGTGTCCCCCCGCCGACGTTGTCGATGAGCGCCGGGAGGGGGCCGTCTCCCCCTCAGCGGCTCTGTCGCCGCCGATGACCCTGATGCGACAAGCTCGCGTCGGCGGCGACGTTCCGGCGATAAATGCGCCGGTGAAGTGGTGGTCGCCGCACGCGAGTCGTGCTCAGCGGCTGAACACGTCAGTTGGCGGACAGTTCATCTCAGACGAGTCACGCGCAGTCCTCGTTGCTCAGAGCAACAGGGGAAATGGGCTTTGGAACCCACGTGCTGAAGTGAGCACGACGCCGAAACTTTGATGAAATGGGGGGGGCCTCAGATGCCTGCGGAAGCGCGCTGAGACGGCCACCGAGGGCACATCATTAGCTGCTTTGTCTTAGTCGCTTCTCATTTCACTCGTACATAATGAATCTGTAATTAAACGTATAAAAACGGTTGGTTTTAAGCATTTCTGTGAAGCAGTGGAACAGATCGTCGCATACCGCGATTCTGTGTAAGACGGCTCCAAGTCAGACACTTCCGAAATGCAAGCAGACCCTGCCCGCCGATGTATTCCTTGCTGAGATGCAGTACCGTTTTACACTTGTTCCTTCAGCAGCGCCTGCCTCTATTAATTATATATATATATATATATATATATATATATATATATATATATACAACAAATATATATAAATATAGAACAAAAGAGTTCTAGGAAACCTTGCCGTTTAGCCCTCTTTGTTAACAAACTGGCAACGTTCAGCTGATGCCCTGATAAGGGTTTTAAAAGCCTAGAAAATGTGTTTCAAAAGTCCGCAGCACGTTTTTCCAAAAAGAAACCTACTGAGGATAAAAATACTAAATCTTGAGTTAAAGATTAACCTTTCCAACCAGCTAGATTCTCCCCCCGCTGCCCCATCCCACCGTTACGCTGTGGTACAGACAAGTATATTTGGAATCGTTTGATCGTTTTTTCAAGGTCTGTAACGTTCTTCCGTTACTTTTTGCTTAACTTGCATATGATGGCAACGAACACCTTTTGAAACAGAGAATAAGTCACAAGGAATGAAAAAAACAACTCTGTGCTCCTGCCTACTTTATAATCCTTCCACAAGTTTCGTGTAGCGAAATGAGCAGATAAAACTTCTGAAAGCACTTGGGAAGCCGTTTTGTTAGTAATGGAAGATCTCGATGTTAACTGGTGCTTTTTTCGCGTTCTGCTTCCTGGGAAGCTTTGGATCATGACGCCGAAGACAATTGATTGCGAAGAACAGTTAAAACATTCTTGAGACTTCATGCGTGCCGTTGAGTGCATGTTTAGTTTTAGTACGTGTTTAGTGCATAGGGGCTCTTCGTTGTTTGAAATGGCCAATTTTTGAAGTAGTGGTCAAGCTGCAAAATATTTTGCATCATGTATATATATATATATATATATATATATAATATAATATGGTGTATAATATATATATATAATATGGTGTATAATATATATATATATATATATATATATATATATATATATATATATATATATATATATATATATATATATATATATATATGCTTATCAGCGACCACTTCCAATTGTTTTCAGTGCTGAGTCGGAATGCTTTCTGCTCCGGCTACGTGGATAGCTTTGGCAAGTGGAACAACGGCTTCGCCTGTCCGACTTTAGAAGATGAGTCCGTCTTCTGTTGTGGCACCTCCACGTACCGCTACTGCTGCACCACGACGGGGCAGGCTGACCTCAATGAGGTCGAAGACACGGTTATTGGTGACAGGTGAGCTTCCTCTGTTTCAAACGCACAGTTTTGCTATCTTACAAACTGTGCTATCTTACAAACTGCGCACACGATGGTATGCTGAGGAACTTCGTTACCTCTTGCTAGCGAAGCTCCGTTATCACTAATAAGACTGCAGAAAAACGGTACCTCTCTGGTTATTTTCGCAATTGGGCACCATGCACTTAAATGCTTTCTGCTCCTAAAAACTAAGTATTTTTGGATAACGCGTGGTTATTGTTTCTGTGTTCAAAAGCCTTCGAAAAGTCGTTAAAAGTGATATGTGAAGTCAGCAGTCAGCGGCAGCTCGGATTAATGTCTCACGATCCCAGTTCGACCGCGCTGACCTTACATCTCGGTATGCTTCACATGGAAACCCAATGGGAATGCATAGCAATGCTACGCAGCGGCATAAATGCACAGTATAGTACCCGTCAGTCAAAAGAAAGCACAGCGGACAATAATCACAGTCAGAAGCAATCCATAACTCACGTCCTCGGGACACGTCGTCCAGTTCCACTGCCGTGGCACGGCGGCGTGTCGGCCTGGCGCTGCAGTATTTGATGTTTGTCTTATCGAAACTTCTGAAAACAGGAACGGCTCGGCCGCCGCGCCGCAGTCGGCGGCCGAGTTCGCACCGTTTTTCGGCGCGGCGCGCGCTCCGACAAAAACCGCGTCTGCACGCAGGCGTCCGCTGTTCCTGGGCGTGGCTCTGGGCGCCGTTATCACCGTCCTGCTGGTAGCCGCCCTAGCCTGCTGCCTCTGCAAGGCCTGCCTCTGCTGCCGGAAACGCTCAGGCGGAAAACGAGGTGAGGTTTATGCATTGCGTTTCAAAACCCAGGCAGTTAGGTAATCGTCTTGTCGTCCGGTCGTCAGCAGTATTCAACAGCGGCTTATAAACTAATGTCGAACGCAGCTAAGTATCCACGGAATTGTTGAAGGGCTTTTTTGCTATATCACCACTGTGTGTTTTTCGGTATGTGTTTCAACATGCACGCAAACACACGCTATCAAGTAGGAAGGGAAAACGCGCGCCATGTACTTTTTGGCAGCAGTCGGTTGTTACTTAAGATCTGGTTATTTGTATAGGTCGAACGCAGTCGCCGCCGACTGCCAGTGGTGTCACCAACATGTACAGCCACTCGACGGCTTCGCTGGGTCGGCGGGACGGCAGGACCGGGCGGCAGGATCTGGAGGACGTGCTGCAGGACGTGGACGAGGTGGCCGTGACCAGGCCGAGCCGGGGCAGCAACATCAGCGGCATCGGCAGCCTGCCGAGGACGTTCACGTCCTATCGAGGCAACAGAGGTCAGTTCATAGGTCAGTACTGTCTCGGCGACACCGCGTTCAGTTTTGTGCCAGCCTCGTTATCGTCGTATTTGAGACGGTCTGTATTTGTCTTGAAAATATATTGGCAATCTTTTCTCGTCGCAAACATTCTTCCTATACAACTATCAAAAAATGATAGCCATGGACATTGCTACATGAATAAAAAAACTGTGCGCAGCGATGCTGACGAACTTAAAGAAGAACGTTTCTTTTTTACCACCATAAAAATTATCATATACCAGAAAAAGTGCTTGGCCTGACCGACCGTCCTTCATGTGTTAGCACCTTTGCAACAGTAACGTTTCTCACTTACGATCAAAAACACCATAGAAGACTATTCCACTCAACACACAAATACTCCTAAAAAATCACGTGCCAAAGACCACCGGAGCTAATTTCGGATCTAACTGTGTTTTGGGTGTTGCCAGTGTCGTTCACTGACTCGGTCGGCAACAGCTCGGTGTCGTCTACGACGGACAACGAGCGCCAGCTGTTCATCGAACAGTCGGTGGGCCTGCCGCCGCCCTACAACTTCAACAAGCTGAGCAGCTTCGACGACGCGCTGCCGGTGCCCTACCCGACCTCGTTGCGAACGACCAGCAGTGACCTGGGGTCAGGCCACTACATTGCAGCCCTCTCGCCCAACGACGACAGCTTCTACGGGGCCAACAAGTTGTGACCTGGTTCTCTTGGACTGGTCCTGTGACTGGAATCCAGCCCGCAGTCAGCGGACCGGACCGCGTGCTGTGCGTGCCGGGGTCTCCTGAGGCTGCCATGGAGATGCACCGTTCTGGCGGTACCGGCTGGACGTTCTGTGTGCTTCGCTCAGCGAGTAGTGCTTCCCCTGCGCCTCACGCGAGGCGCCTCAGTCGAGCGCTTAGTCGTGAAGTGCTCGCCTCCCTCGAGGCAGGAAGAGCTGACGTGCCGACGTTAGTCGTCGACAGACGCTGTTTATGAGGCGACCCTGAGGACCTGTGTCGAAGATGTGGCAGACACGGAATCGCCGGGCGAGACTGTTCGGCCTGCGGACTACGCAGGGTTGATCAAAGTAGGCAGTGGAGTTAGTCGTTTTCAGTGCGTCAAGCTCTGTGTGGTGCTTTTTGTTCATTTGTTTAAATGTCCCTCTCAGAAAGCGTTTAATTGGAAGTGGAAAGTGTACGGCATCTCATTTTGGAAGGTACTTTGCGCATCAAGTAAGACGGACCTACTTGCCATAAGCTGGCGTGTTTTTGGAAAACAGTGTCCGCCGGGTTAGACCTAGCGATTTTCTAAGCATTGCCTGCTGTTGCGTTAATGGTTAGAGTGTTCCGATGACCATCATGGCCACCTGTTGCTTAAGTTTCTAAGAAACTCCTGTGTTTAATAGGGTCTTTCGTGTAGTGCTGAATGCTGATGAACCCGGAATAAGATACATTTTACGAATAGTCCGTAGTCAGATATTGGCCCGGCCCCGACTGGGGGTTGGCAGTCCCCTCTGAGGTTTTTCAGACACTGAGTAAACGAGCAAACGCAGCGCCACGAAATTTGGTGCACCTTTTGCTTGATCCTTCCTGTATTTTGTGTTAAAATTATGACCTCAGATCAAGTCAGGTCCCTGATCTAGGTCAGGCCAAAATTGCCGGCGTCCAAAAAAGTTTAACATTTTGTAGCGTTTTCAAAAACAGGGTATCAGAACGAAGCTTCCTGTGATTAGAGCTCTTGGCAGATGCAACAGATCTGCTTTCTCAATTTTTTTTCAGGAACTTCTGGTCATTAATCAAAAGCCAAGCCCATTTTCGACAGATTTTATCGTTTTTGAGATACTCACGACTTCTTTTCGTCTTTTTGAGCATGGCATAATGGAGACTTCCAATAATCGTCATTTGGCGAAGTATCTCTGACCTCCAAGCATTAACATTAGGCCAATTAGGCCAAGTCACCGATAACTGGTGCGAGCGAAAATGGGTCGCCCTCAGAATCTGCGGCGAATGACTTGAAACGGGGGAAAATGGCGAAAATGGCTTTCAAAGCTGATAGTGATACCAATAACTTCAACCGTTTTGGAAAATTGTAAAAGGCTGCAAACAAACGGAGTTGCACGATTCAAGCTCCTCGCTGTATATATTGGTAACCACTGCTTTTTCTTCGCAAATTAAGCATAGCAAACCGAAACGCAAACCCCCAGTATCAAGAAACACAAACGGTAGGGCCTATTTTACGCAAAATAATGGCGCGCCACAATCTGTGCCCGTCAGTTTCATACCGTCTTCGGCACCGGCTTCCATGACGTCCGCGGCGCATTGGCACAGAAATCGCCATATCTTGAACGCAGCTTTCCCGGGCAAATATTTAACAAACGAGGAAATCCGACGTGCATCGGCATCTGTGGACAACTATCTTTCCGCTGGAACCTATACTTTGTCTTAATTAACCAATGCTCATGAGATCCAGGGCGTTTCCCGGGTCCATGTAGTTGAGACATGAGAAGAGAGATATAGGGCGTAAATGACTTATATTCTTCGAAAATAAAACATGAGACAGGTTTCGAATTCTACGTGTTACAAGCTTTCCAATGATATGCTTATTTTTATCGTGCGACAAATAGCTATCGAGTTAGACGGGAGCGTTGTCAACAACCCCCTTTCCATCCCGCCCCCCAGTCGGGCGTGCATGGCGCCCACTGCCAGTCGGGCGCGAGTCGAAAGATAGACTTACAGAACTGTGGCTACCTTTGGGGTTCTCGAATCTGCATTGCAAGGAATTGTTCTGAAAGTGCAATCCGCACGGTCCGCACAGGTCCACAAGACAGGACAGGTATTTCGCGCACAACAGGTATCTGTCCATCACGCAGTTCAATCTTCAGCAATACGCGCCGCCATCTGTTTATCTCGCGATCAGCGCTGCTCTGACCGTCCCAGGCGCCCGGCCTCCTAAAAAGGCACGGCTCCCAGGATCACGGTTCCAACAATCCGGTGCTATCTGAACGGCTCCCCGCCCCGCGACGTGTTCTGAATCTGTGCCGCGTAGATTGATATCTGACACCAGGGCGATGTTTTCCAGTCACCGATTGGTCGGCTAGACTTAGCAGCAGGCGTATTACGCGAACGTTGCAGTACGTCAAGCACTACGCACGGCATGCAGGGAGGGCATTGCGCACGGCCATAGGAGTGTAACCATAGTTGGTCGTCGTGGGTGACAGTTTTATGTTCGCCATCTGTAAGTTTAACGCACTTAACCATTCAGCTGTCTTTTTTAGCCACCCATCATTAGAATAACTGACCCACGGACTAATCATGTAACAAAATCAACGCACAACAAGTACGCTAACGCGTCTTTCCTACTTTTACAAATTCACACGCATTAATTGTTCGCCGCATATTGCATCCACGTCAGTCATACTCACTGGATAACCCTGCTGTTGTGGACATCACTTCGACTCAGCGATGGCATGACCGAATCGGCTTCGTGAAACTGTGCGCCAGCTGCACATGTTGGCCCTCGAGTTGGCGACCACTGTTCCGCCGCTGTCGGCAGCGCCATCGAAAGCCGCCGCAGCGAGCAGTCAGCAGTCACTCAGCAGTCAGCAGTCAGCAGTCAGCCATATTTGTCCTGACGATGTCCGCCGACCGGTGGACAGCCGGCGCGGCAGCAGCGCGATGTCAGGCCGAGGTCAGCCACTGTCTCCATCTGGCTGCCAGGAGGGGTGGCGACTTCGGGCGACGACCCAGGTGGTCATTCGCGTGGCGAATGTCGGCAGGAGCTGTGACGCGGACGCCGAACATAAGGCTCATGCTTGCCAATGTCCTGTCGAACGGTGGGAGAAGCTGACGTGAGTACGGGAAAGGACAAGGCTTGGCAACATATCACTGAGTTCAATGCTGTTGTAGATATGACGACATGTTTTACTACATCCGTTAGAAAGTCGCATTATATTTATCCTAACGATAGTACCTGCTCCGCTAAAATCGCTGGAAAGCACCATATCAGTTTAGAGATAGCTATTTTGCGGTTGATAAACTCCACCCATATAGCTAAAGCTTGACAAGAATGATTTCATCGTGTTTACAAATTGTTTTCCAGTCTTATGACACCACATTTGAAGGCTTTCGTAGGCCTATCACACCCCGCGCCAGCGCCAACTACAAATCAGGATCATTTGCCGCATGCCCCCTGAAATCGGACACCTCCAGCAGATTCCTTTCTGAACGTGATCCACGCCAGGGTTGGCCCGGGGGCTTCTGGCCTGTCGGAGCTGCGTGCCGCAGCGTCAGCTCAGCAGGGAGCCTGACACCCGGGCCGCCGCCGACCGCGCCGGCTCCGATCAGGCCGTATGCGCCGCGCGTCGGTCCGTCTCCCGCAGCGGCCGCGGACAGCGTCGACGGCGACGCCGGGGACGCGTGCCCCGTCTCCCTCCCAGCGGCGGCCACTGCGCCCGGCGACGACCGGCGCTCGGGCTGGGGGGGGGGGGGGAGTCGGCGGGTTACAGGATGGTCGACCGGGCAGCGTATCGCAGGCGGCGAGCCCTCCGACACCTCGTCGATTCGCCGTCCAGCTGATGAATGGCGGCAGGTGACCGGCCGGCGGCTGCGGCGGTCGGAACGACCGATCGACGTCGGCCGCTGCTGCTCTCACAGCGACCGATCACCGCTTCCTGCTCTCACCGAGCACCGGGCCCTACTCTCACAGGGACCGATTACAGGGTCCTGCCCTCACAGCCGCCGACCACCGGGTGCTGTCCTCGGGACCGCCGGTCCCTGCGAGCCGCTGTTTTCAGCGTGACCGATCGCCTGCAGCCGCCGGTCAGCAGCAGCGGGATGTGGACAGGCGGCGGCGTTATTTAGAGCTCATTGCCACAACTGATCAGGCCGATCCTGCTGAGAGCGCCAAATGGCCCGGACCGCGCACGACGCGCCTGAGAGCACCACCCGAACACAACGCTGAGGGAACACCACCCGAACACAACGCCGAGGGAACACCACCCGAACACAACGCTGGGAGAACACCACCCGAACACAACGCTGAGGGAACACCATCCGAACACAACGCTGAGGGAGCACCAACCGAACACAACGCGGAGGGAACACCACCCGAACACAACGCTGAGGGAACACCACCCGAACACAACGCTGAGGGAGCACCACCCGAACACAACGCGGAGGGAACACCACCCGAACACAACGCTGAGGGAACACCACCCGAACACAACGTTGCGAGAGCACCACCCGAGCACACCGCAGCGGGAGCACCACCCGGACATACCGCGCTTCAGAGGCCATTTGCAGGCATGCTTTTCCGGCCGAATTTGAGTGAAATGTTCGCCTCCGTGCCGTATCTGAAGTCAAAAGCATGCCACTGGAGGGTTCCACTATGCATTGCAAAAGACCAGTCCCGTCTGACCCCATTAAGCAGTGCAGCTGATCGGAGTCTGCTACGTCTCTCTCCCGCCACCATCAATCAACCAGACCACACGCACCACGGCCAACGGGAGCGGTTCAGGACCTGCAGTGTAACCAGCCGTCAAGTACATGCCTCATGCGGCGCTGAATCACGCCAAAATGGACTTTTTTCTTCCGATTTTTGCCCTTTGCGCATATTTCCCAGCCGTCACAGAGCAAGCAATCTTCCCTCCTCAGACGTTCAGCTCCGGGCGTTGTTCGCACCCCTGGACGGATGCGCGATTTCGCCGGTGTTGCTGCTCACCGCTCTGCGCCCTGTACCGCGTCCCGGCTGAGGTTGAGCTGATGCATCGCTGCCCGGCGCAGCAGCGGCGCGCTCTGGTGCGTGCCCGGGGGCAGTGAACTCGACACGTCACCTCTGCAATGAGCAGCAGTTAATTATGGGCCGGGTGGTCCCCGCCGTGAGACCGCCCAGCCGCCGTCAAACCGCGCCCACCGCACCGCAGACGGCCGATACTGTCCGGTCCGGTCCAGGTCTGGCCCGGACTGGGTCCGGTCCGGTTCAGGTCTGCTCCGATCCGGGTCAGCCCCAGTCCAGGTCTGGCCCGGTCCCGGTCTGCTCTGCTCCAGGTCTGCTCCGGTCCAGGTCTGCTCCACGCCAGGTCTGCTCCGGTCCAAGTCTGGTCTGGACCAGGTCCGGTCCGGTCCACGTCCTGCCGGGCAAGGCCAGGGAACCATTCGATTTCGAACGGAACCAGGGCACCGTGCGACGTCTGACGGGGCCAGGAGACCGCTCGGGGACCAGGGAGTCGTCCGAGATGCCGCTGACGGCCGGACTGCTCAGGGTCGAGCGGGGCTGAGGAGGCTGCCAGCGCGGCAGGAACCGGAGACGGCCGGCTGACGTCCGAGCCTGTCAGGCGATGAGTTGCATCATCCCGGGGATGGGCTGCCACTGCTCAGAACCTGGAATAGCATTGCCGCAATGACGTTGGTGGAATGCTGCTTTGGACGTCAACAGGAAACACCGCGATAGCTCGGTAGTCTGAAAAAGACGCGGATTTGCCGTCGCCACATCCATCACGGTATTTCGTTCAATACCTCGTTGTTTTACTGGCGTCTTGGTACCAAAGATACACTATGCTCTTAGTCACGTGCCTGATAACACTGAAAGGATGCTTGTGATACTCTTGGACCGTGTGTTATGGTTGTCTCGTGGCGAACCTGGTTGCCTGTTAATTGGTCATTCAGGGACACATTCGCCGGACGTTTTTGCTAGCACATTTACAACAAAGTCCTCGGTACCAGTCACTCTTCAGCACCGGCCTGTCCTCAGCGTCTCAGCAAGTATAGCTGCTTATCGTGCGGACGCCCACTGGAGGCCGTGGTTTGGTAAATGATTTGCCCGCCATGACATTTTTACGGCATTATCCGGCGAGGCGGCTCCGACAATCTCATCAGCGGAACGATCCATGCGGGGCGTCGTTCCAGGAGCACGGCCAATTTCCGGGGCCCGGCTGCCGGCCCGGGCGATGGATGCGGCCGGTGGCGGCGCATCATCGCCAGCCGTGTTGACGCCGCCGGCCGGCCCGAATAATGATCTCCGCGGCGTGCTTGTGTTGGCCGACGCCGCCCTTCGTTAGGAATTTGGCATGGCTTTATTCGCGGGGCGATCGGACGGGCCGGCCGTCAGACGGGACGGCCTGCAGTGGCTCGCCGGCGGACTGCACGGCCAGTGAAGGTGAGCCAGTCGCCGCACACCGCAGGCGCCGGACAGCCTGCTTTGAGGACAGTCTCCGAACACCGCAGGCGCCGGACAGCCTGCTCTGAGCCAGTCGCCGCACACCGCAGGCGCCGGACAGCCTGCTCTGAGCCAGTCGCCGCACACCGCAGGCGCCGGACAGCCTGCTCTGAGCCAGTCGCCGCACACCGCAGGCGCCGGACAGCCTGCTTTGAGGCAGTCTCCGAACACCGCAGGCGCCGGACAGCCTGCTCTGAGCCAGTCGCCGCACACCGCAGGCGCCGGACAGCCTGCTTTGAGGCAGTCTCCGAACACTGCAGGCGCCGGACAGCCTGCTCTGGGGCAGTCTCCGAACATTGCAGGCGCCGGACAGCCTGCTCTGGGACAGTCTCCGAACACTGCAGGTGCCGGACAGCCTGCTCTGGGCCAGTCGCCGAACACTGCAGGCGCCGGACAGCCTGCTCTGGGCCAGTCGCCGAACACTGCAGGTGCCGGACAGCCTGCTCTGGGCCAGTCGCCGAACACTGCAGGCGCCGGACAGCCTGCTCTCCGGTCGGCCTCAGCAGGGACGTCATGGCTGTCAGAGGTGAGCGAGCTGCGATTCCGAGGACGGACCAGATCAAAGTTAAACCAACAAAAAACAAACGCAGCTGTACGCATCTGTGCGTTTCAGGCACGCAAACATACCACTGGCAGTTTTATGATGCGATTCGATAGAACTCAAGCATTTTGAAATTTAGTGCATGAATGGTAGTAACATAACGAAAAAGAAAAACTTGTTTTAGGCGACACATATTTTTGTCAGCTGCGTAGGTCGAATGGGACCACAATAATGCTTTTAAGCTTTTACAACTAACGTAAGGCAACCGAAACGTTCACACGAAGTCGCTCTCGTTCTGTCCTGCCCGTCTGGATATTTATCTCTTCTTGTGTCTGCGTGCATGCTTTTTTCATCTGACTCTTCCTGTCTCTTTACATTCCCTCTTTTTTCCTTCTTTCTGCCCTATTCGTCTGGCTCACTGGATCCCCTGCCCTCCGCCCCCTTTCTGCTGTTGTCCTCTTCTCGGTGTGATCTACGTTCAGCCTGCGCTGCTGTGTCTATAGTCAGTCCTAGATCTGTTCCGCTCACGGGTCGGCTGATTTAGCGGACACTCGTAACTTTGCTGGGTTCCCGATTTAGGGAAAATAACCTACGATGGATTATTAATGAAAAATATTGAGACAGAACGGCATTTTCCGCCATATATCGATCAGTGCCCAACGCCCTAATCTTTCGGATCTTGCTGAAAATTGGTCTCACGGGTATAAGCGCCCACCATGCCTCATGGAATATTTCGCCTCTCGTAAATCTAGTCTGGGAGTTATACTCTGAGAAACGTTGGAGGGATTGGCTGGTAAGGGCAGGTAAGGGCACCTTTGATAGATGACAATAAGACTGACAAGATAGGTCACAATCGTACATTGAAATACTCTGTGGCACCCAAATGTGTGAAGAAAATGCAAATAAAACTACTACGTGGCATTAAGTGATATTCATACAACTGATCTCGTGACCTTGTCAGGAGATAATTAAGTAATTAGTACGCAAACTAGCTTCGCTTCAATTTAAGCAAAACTTATTTTCGGTGCAAAATTACGAGCTGAAGTGTTTTTACTCGGAGCATGAAGCCTTCGACATTGTCGGATGTCTTTTGTAAAGTTTCGATGAACTACTTCCCAATGTAACTAAAAGAATATACCATACCCATTAGATGTCACAGTTATTGGTAATTCTCAGCGAATTTCCCATTTAAAATACAAGAAGTACACTAGCTTCACTGGGACTCTGCGCAATGAATTCATATCTTTGTGCTGTATTTGAGTGGCAACAAGACGTTCTGTCACCAAAGCTACATGATGAGGTCAGATGGTATCAAACACAATGCAAGCATGGTGCATGCATTCCTCGAGCTCTTGGTTCCGTAGTCGAAAGGTGCACTTCATACCGCAAAAGTACATCATTTTTGGTGTGGTTTTTGTTGAGTGTAAAATGGTTCACCTTCACAAGCGTCCCTTATAATGCCAAAAGTATGTGACCGGGTGGATGGGCGGTGCAAAGTATCGAGAATAAAGAAAGTCTACATGATCCAGACGCCTACATACGGCAATATATAGATATGACGCAATATAGCTATGGCTCAGACTCAGCATCTATATCGATTGGTGTCGACTTCTGCAGCATGCGCCAGAGCGACAGCAGTTCAGGGAAACTTGACTAAACCGGTCTATTTTTTTCATTGGGCCTCGTTGTATGATGACGCCGCAAAAAACTACACGGGAAACTGGATAATTCAATTTGCTCCGCCAAAATCAGATAAGACTCGTCCAATCCATGTTCGAAATAGTCGTGTCGTCGGCTCCAAAGGCGTCTCGTTTAGCGGAGAATTCAGCGCTGCTCGCGATTAAATCAGTCACAGCCGGCCGGCTACGCAGACTCGTCTACGCTGCATTCGGACGGGCTCTACAACCTGCATAGCTCTGTTTGGCCGCAGAGACAAGGCAAACGTCCACTGCATGACGTCCATTCTTGGAACCATAATCACTTGCGTCAAATGAAAAGTAATAAAGCGCTTTCTTTTGTGCATGCTGCATTCTTTTCCAAGAAGGAAGGTCAATGTTTTAAAAATTTCGATGCATTGCTGTGAAAGGTCCTTTTGCACTAAGCTAGCATGTAGACGAAGTCAACATTTCTGCTTGTTCACATCGAAAAGTCTCTTACCAGGGGCGCAGCCAGGATTTTCTTGAGGGGGACCCGGAGTTCAGTGTGAACTGAAATCATACGAAACCGCCTGCTGAGAAGACAATATGCAATGGTTTTCACAACAAAATGCGGGCTTAGGGAAAAGGGTGCGACCCCACCCTCCCCCCTTTGGCTGCGCCGGTGCCTCTTACTTTACAAGCTACCTGGAAACGGTGCGTTAAGGTAACTGTCTGAGATAAAGACACTCAGATGCCTTTCCTGCAAACGACTGCGTTTCTTTGCAAAAAAAAATGAGTTAACTCTTAATCCGAGTAAACATCCAGTGGCATGGTCGTAAAAAGAGGAAAATATGTGCGTGATAGTTTGAACGTTTTAATTTGTAGGGCTGGAGCCATTTTGAGCCCGTTTCTTCCCATACAACATTAAAGACATCAAACGAAAATCATCCAAAGTTGGAAGGACAGCCGCCGTACCTGCTCTATGGGTCTTCTGCTGCACGCATGACCAAGAGAATGGCATTTTAGGATACATGAAAGGTGCTAACAGCCTGCAAACCGCTTCTGTCTTCCTTTGCACTTTGCCATCAAGAGCACTTTGGACGGCCAAGTGGCTCCCACTGAGACACAGAGTCTCCAAACACCCGGCTGCGCCGTCTCCAGCCTCGATGACACGGATGCCCTGGTAACACTGCCGCCTGACCTTGACCTTGACTGACATCAGCCCGGAGCGCGGCAGACGAATCCAGAGACACGGCAGCCGCCGCCGCCCTTTACTGTGACACCCGTGCAGTGATGTCACGTGCAGTTTGTGCAGGCTTCTGGCATGCACCTAACGTCGGTGACTTCAGGATCTGCGGAGTCCTGGTTTGCAGCCATGCCTGAAACGTGAGACATGATATCATGTTTTTGTAACATTTCGCTTCCGATAGCAAATTGCTTCTGTGTTATGTCCAAAAACAGTTCTGGCTGAATGTTGTTTGAAATACGTAACTGGCATGCACCATGCCATAACTCAACGCGTAAGCTAGTGCGCATGTGGTTTTGACGCATACAGTGGAAGAAGAATTGACAGCATCCCGTGGCGTCAGTCGGTGTTCGGTTTTGCCGCCTGTGTTTTAAACCGTCGCTGGTGCGGTGTGCGGGCGCTGGACTGGTCTTCTATACGGCCCCTTCCCCGAGGCTCGGCGTCCTCAGCACGTGACAGATGGCGCCCTGTGACGCCGCGGCGCCGCAACTGCATCCATCGCCGCCGCCCGACCGCCCGTGACAGGTCATTATCAAAATTACCGCCACTCGGCGCGCCGCACCGCAGTTCAGGGCCTCCCGGACGGCGCCGGGGAGTGGGGGGGGGGGGGTTGGAACACTCCGCTCTGATGGGGCTGAGGCCCTCCGTGTCCAGGATGCAGCGTTAAAAATCGTTCAAAAACGGCTTATGCTGTATGAACCGGCGTTAAAACAACACGGCATTGCAAACGCATTCACTTATGAAACAGTCTCCAGGTCTTGTCGCGAGCAGGTGACAGGGTCTTGCAGGAACACCCGTGAAGCGCCTGGTTTGTCGCGCGAATTACTGCCAGCGTTGTCAGTGTGTCGAAAAGAAACTGGGGGTTGGCAGCAGATAGGAATAATGGCTACCATGTGAGCTGAGAATCAGCCCTTTTTGACCGCTGTGCGCTGGGCATCGGGTTTCGTTTGATGGGCATGGGTGATCTTTGTGAACCGTGCACTTATCACATCCCTTCATAGCACCCTAAATCAAAATAAACGATACACGAACAGAAGCACATGCAAACATGCAACACGTGGCTCGTCTTAACTGTTCTCGCCTTCTCCTCTGTTCGTCCAGGAGAGCTTCCTTTCCTTAATTTATCTAATGCAGATTTGAGGAGCACCTGTTTGCACTTGTTTGCATTAACCCTATTCCTGTACCCTGAACGCTAGGACGCATACCCGTATGGTGGATTTATTCAGCCTCCCTTTTCATTGAGATTTCGAAGGTTACCCGTTCAATTTCATCTCAACATACGGCAATCGATCCGCCATGACGTGAACTGTATTTCTACAAAATGGGGTTTGAAAATGTTGTAAGGTGTGGATACAGGGGACAAAAAAGTCGGGAAGGGGCTCCTTTCTGTTTGTTTAACGCCGATGCTCATGGATCGATCTTGATGAAATTGGCGTGAATCGAGAACTAGTCAATGGGACTTTCATTTTGTACATTTAAGATTTTGCAAAAATTTATATGCATTTACAGGAATCGGGAATGGTAAAAGTTTGAAGTCGGTTTTTAGCTTTTGCCATTTTACTTTTTATAATGTTGGCATAGACGACGTCAGGGGCATGAAAAAGAAGAGCCGTCATGATCACATGTTCATCAGGCCGGCTTACGACTTTTGACTTCATATGACCTCAAATGACTTCATAGCCAAATGTCGTAGCCTTGGGTTCATTCCAGAGCGTTTAAAAACGATTTAAACCATTTAAATTCACATTTCCAAAAGTTCCGTTCATTGCCGTCGTGACATGGGATACGCGAGATGATATTTTAAGTCATAACTCCGTGATCCGACATGATGTTGACCTGAAACTTGAAACGCAAATAGAAGACACTGTGCTTAGGTCATTAAAAACCTCAAAGCTATTTACATGACTGGACATTTGCGTGACCTTGTAAAGTCTTCTCATGAGAACAACAATGTTTTTGCATTGCTGCCTGGTTATATATCTGTACAGTCATATAAAGTTTTAGATTCTATCTTAAAAACCGTATTCCCGGCAGTCTTTTTCTTTCACCTTCACCAGTGCCAAAAGTAGGCTGAGGTTCCTCCTAAAAACGTGGTGCGGCTCTACCACTGGGCAGAGAAAAACTATGAAGATCTGGTATGATGTGTTGGAAAAATAGATAGGAAGATTGATCAATACTCGTGAAACGACTTAAAAAAAATATTGGAAATGGCGATCAAGAAACCGAAGGAGGGCATTTGAAACCCCATACGAAAAAAGCGTTGAATAGCCTGGGCTGGCCAGATTAAAGCCCCAGTAACTCGGAATACTGCTTATTAACATGTAAAGTAATGCAACACAACATGGCAAAGGAGACGAAGTCATCGGAACGGCAGCCATCCGTATGATGTACCATTTGCGAGTCTGGGGAGCTAAGTTACCTGGCTACAAAGACGGCTGCGGATGGGTGGTCCCACGGGGCCGGGTTCTCCCGTAAGTCTTCGATCGGAATTACAAGAACTCATTTTTGAGCGAAATCCAACTCCGGTAAGTCTAACGCACACTTATCTGCCCGGGTCGCTCCCTTAAATCCGGCACCGCTTGGAGTCTTCGGCCACCCGCGACCACCTGGAGGAAGGGGGGAAATCGACCTCCTCTTATCTGAGGAACTTAGAGTCCGATCTCATTGATCCTAACGGCAGTTGGTAGGGCGTGTCTTCCTCATTTCAGGACGTGAAATTGCAGGTCACGAAAATCCTGGAACTACGGCCGGAAAAAGTGCGATGTCTTAGCAAGATTTAACAAATGTATCAGCTGAGTGGCAACTTCAGAATTGATGTGAGACGGAAGATCACAGTTCTATGTATCCGGCGTGATGCAATGAATGTAGTAAAAGCCATCCTGGAGAAGTCCGGGAGCGTTTCAAAACTTCCAGTTGTGAAGTTACGGACAAACGTGTGGCAGCGATGGTCAAACGCTCTGGGTGTTATCGTATCCTGGCCGTTCTTTCCTACTCATATTCGGCTCTTCCCCTCTCTCCTTGTGCTGCTTCAAATTATGGTCACACGCGCATCGCGCGACACGATCCTTCGTCTCGTGTTGCCAATAGTTTGGCGCACATTAGCAGCGGACGATCGGCGCCGCCCGCTGGCGCCCGGCGGCAGCCGACGCGGCCGACGATGCCCGGCGGCAGCCGACCTCGCCGACGATGCCCGGCGGGCCGGTCCGTCAACGTATATTGCGTTATATACACCACGGTCTGTGTCGGATTGGTAAGTTTTGAAACCGTTAGATGCAAAATTAAGCAATAACGTTATGTTCACGAAATAATCAAGGTCTGGGTCCACCAGTTTATTAGCTCTGTATCGCAAAAGTAGACCTTAGAAAAGACTAAGCACTGACACCATTCTATTGCTGATTTAATGCCCTACAGAATGATATACATTTTCCATAGCTACATTGCCGAATATGTACATTACGAATATGCATATGTATTACATTACGAATGTCCATTGCTACATTACCGAATAAGAAACCACTGCTCGCCGGCCGACGCGCGATGCCGCAAATCACCCATATTATGGTACTACTTTGCTCCTAATGTCCGTAAAATGCCACCCACGTGAAAAATTTCTACGTCATAATGTGTCAAACTGTCCAACTGACATGCACTGGAAGTATGGTGGTCTCACTGTTTACGGTTCGGACACAATCGGCGGAAAATAGGGGGGATGCTGTTACCCCCAGACGGCCGCGGGTTAAGGCCCAGCCTGTTATTTTTTGCACTGGTGGCATGGAACCTGGATCCCAGACACTTTAAAAGAGCCAAAGAAGGGAAAGGCTGCTATGGATGGCGGTCCCCGCAAACTAGCGTATAAACCGGACTGTCGCTTCCTCCGCAACCAAATCACTAGATCTGTCTTTGACAAAATTCCCGTCTTTCTACTACACATTTGTGATGCAAAGTACCAAGGTACCACTGAATGGAACGTATTAATCTCAGGTCCCAATACCAAGCATAAACGTTCTTGGTAAATTTCCCGAGGCAGGCCATTTGTGCGATGAGCTGATCAGTGCGCACTGCGCTTTTAATTCAGGTTTGAATTATGGAAAGTACACAGGTGGTAATGAAGTTCTCAAACAATATGTCTTTGTGCTTTGATGCCAATTATGCATCCAGTACACAATAAACTACACAAAACACAATAAACTGCCAATGACAGTGAAACAGCAAATCCGCAGTCCGTCGCACAGGTTGTGTGAGTTTAGCGGTTAAGAGCTCGCACAACGCACGACTGTGGATCGTCGGCTTACCCCATCCGGTTGGCCGAAAAACGACTTTCATTAGGTGGCTTAATGTCGAAAATTTTCGTGCAACGTGGAGTTTTCGGGATGAGGAGTCCTTTATAGGAAAGGAGTCTCTCAAGATTAAGGGGCCTAGAAGTTTCGTTTTACCCCACATGACCAAATACGATCCGCCGCCACTAAATTCATGACCTCTTTTGAAATATCTTAGAAGGATTTTATTTTTGCCATGCGATATGTCTATCAAACACTGCACGACCGTTCAAAGAAATGCCTGCGTCGGAAGATCTATGAAACATGTCAGACCCGTAAAACAATTTAGTTTCCAATTGCTGGAAAGAAACTGTCTGAAATCCTATGCAGAACCCCCCTCCCCCCAATCAATTTTCGCAAATCACCAACCACCCCACAAGCCTATGTTCCGCGGGAAATGCAAAACGCGCACCACACCCTTCGCCAGTCTCGCCCCAAGCACCACGTTGATAACCTGCGCGTTGCAAACGCGCAAACGCAAATCCAGTGACTTAGCTGTTTTCGGGGCACTGCAATGAAGCCACGCTCTGTCAGGACGTTATTCATTGATTACCTTGTTGCCATTTCGTCGTAAAATGACATTTACTCCCGGAATAAGTTTTTATCAAAAAGAAACGTTGTCTCTTGAGCGTTTTCGTTTGCCGTCTCTCCATCATTGAATTAACTATGGCGACCATATTAGCCCCGCCAATGGTACACCATGGTGACTCCCGTGTTGTAAGTCACAAAGGAACGAATTCCAACGATAAAATAAAACCCAAGGCTTCATCAGGTCTTCCAAATGGCCGACCGCCATCACGATCCCTGTTCCCCTAAACGTAAGTGCACAGCTAACGGACATCTGACCGTGGCCTCATCTCACCCTGCCCGCCGACTGTCATTAGATGAAGGTCAGAAGAGGAAGTAATCGATTTTAATCCTTTTTTAACTGCTCTGACGGCCTCCGGCTCTTGGTGGGCACTGATGCACCCGACACTTTGCTAAGGACGAGATTAAAGACGCAAGCTGACTGTAGTCGCATGCAAGGAAGATTGCAAACGCAAGCTGGTCACGTGACTTTGCATTAGCTTTTCCTTTCTTTTTCCTGCTGGGTTCACGTGAACTTTCCAAGTGTAACGTAGTTGCAAGCCCAAAGGTCCGTCCCTTGGAGCCCTATGCTGGTGGACCATCAGCACCCGAGAAAAGCTGTTTCTACAAGTTCCAGCGTAGTCCGAGCTGCACATATCCGAAGCCCTTCTGCAATTCTGACAAGGTTCACCGGCAGCTACTCTTAGCCACTTACCCAGGCAAGCTTGGATTTGGGGGATATCCAAAAAAACATTTTGTGGGGATGTCGGATCCAAACCATATTTTGCTTTCCTGTAAAAGAGAACAGACGTGTGGCTCAAACTTTTAGCACGGATGGCAGTCAGCTGATGTCCGAAAACAATACTATTAGGTAACAAATGGACCGTGTGGTGGTCAGGTGTGCTATTCATAAGACTCTTGTGCCATAAAAGAAAAGTCTGTAGACTTAGAGACAATTTTAAAGGGAACAGGGAAGACTTAACGAACAAGGGGTGATATACGACGCAAAATATGGCATATTTAAAACTTTTTGCAAATGTTGAGGCTACAGAGATAGTGCAGCTTGACATGTATTGCCTGTGTGCCATCTCCCATTTTACGGGATGGAGTATACGATCCAACCAATCCTCTGGCTTGTTTGAGTTTGGTAGCCTGTTGGCATGCAGCAGCTCCTCATGCGCCGGAAAGCATGAGGCCTATGTGGCTCCATTAGCCCACGAAACCGCTCTCGGGACATCACCAAGAAGTGCAGGAGAACTGTCTTAATAAACTGAAGCTTGTAACAAAGACGTGGATTTCTAGATGTTTATTTGGTAAATGTTTCAAGAACTATTTTTACACGAAGCATTTGCGGCCACAACTGATGTGGAAGACCTGCCGAGAAAACAGATAAACAATCGCCAGAGTTCTGCCACCTGTTAACATCCCATAAGTGTTCACAGAGTGATGAGTGGTAGAAATATTGTCAGAAGAAATCTTGAATACAGCAATGTACCTACTGAGACTTCTGGAAATAACTTTTTCGGCCCTCATGCCGTCATGCCATTGCTAAATGACGCATGGCCATTATTGGACGTGCTATTTCTGTAACTTTAGTCAGACCTTCGTCAACGACTTCAGCTCGTTGTTGGAGGAGCAAGTATGTTCTATCGGCACCCCTTCATGACCCTAAATAGATCTGCTGAACTGACTGAGCGAACACCTAAATCGAAAAAATTCCCCATTTTTCTCCAAGCCTCGGTTGCTTTTGTTGATCTCACCCCAAAAACTTGCAAATTGCGCAAATGGATGACGTTGTTGGTGAATGATTTTCGTTGGCGCTGGACAGTTACGGAGTGTTTGGGTTACAGCTATGCTTGAGAGGCCTGGCACCGCGGGATTTGGTTTAGCAACACTCAAGACAGTGTCTCAAAGCATCGAACACCAGAGCAGACCCAGGAAGCCCATGCTCTCGGAGCTTAGAACAGATGGCAGGGATCCAGGCGCCGCCCTACGATGAGTCAAATTTAGGAACCAGCCGAATGCAGGGCGACGACCTCAGGTTTCAACGACACTAGTCAAAATGTATTCTTGGGCAAAGAGAAAGAGAACATGAGGACTGAGGTCAGGCATTCCTCTAAAAAGATTAGCGCCTAGGTCTGGCCCAAGTTTTTTTGTCTAGGTCAAACGCAAGTTGATTGTGCTGTTATGCTCATGTTAATATCAGTTGTCATAAAATCACTAATGCCACTGCAGTATGACGTCATACACATGGCACACAACTTTCTTCTTTGTTACAAATGTTTTTTTTTGTATTTTGCAGCATCACAAAAATTACTGGTGTAAATACTCGGTCCGAATATTACATGTAAATCCATAAAACATGGTGAATGCCCTGTTGCGTAACCATTGTAATCATAACCATACCTACCCTCACAGCTTAACAGTTGCCAATGAAAAATACAAGCAAAAGGCAGACAAATAACTATTGCGTTCCTTATCACATTCTTTCTGAACTACTTGTGGGCTGGTCCTACACCTTCTTTACAAATGTGCTTCCAAAAATACACGTTTTCTCTCCGTGAAGCGTAAAGGGAATGTTTCACATCACATAATTTTCACCCATACATTGCGTAAAAACAGGCCATATTGCGTCCGAAGTATTTATTTTCCTGGAGAGGCCTTCTTCCAACTACCTTGACTTCCAAGTACCTTGAGGCATTCATGTTCCTAAGGACGCCCTAGCAACACTGAAATGCCGACGAATTGGTTCTCTCGCAATATGCTGTAGGAAAACAAAAATACGTCGATATGAATGACTAAAATCGCATAATGCCCGTATGTTTTAACAGGAATATCGTGCCGCGTGAGCCTTGCGCTCCTCCAAGGCCTTGGATCAAGCTTTTCAGCGTTGATTTAACTTATCACCAACCACTCTAAGAGGTACCGACAAAACACCAGCCTTTGACGCTGGTATTTCTTTTCATACAGCGCTCGAAGTTTTCTGTTTTCTTTCTTAAAGGGCACAACCAACCGGAAACGAGATCAGGTTACAGAAAATTCAAATAACTTGGCGTGAATGTCTGCGCGATACTGGAGTTTCTGTTCAGACTTGTCCTCATGTAAGATCTAGCTCATCCTTTCCCTCTCCCTTTCTCTTTCCCCCCTCTCTCTCTCTCTGAGTGTCGATGTGTCTGCCTGTCTGTCCGTCTGCCTGTCTTTCTGTCTGTCTGCCTGCCTGTCTGTCTGCCTGTCTGTCTGTCTGTCTGCCCGCCTGTCTGTCGGTCCGTCTGTCTGTCTGTCTCTCTCTCTCCCTGCCTCTCTGTCTATCTCTCATCCCCTCGCCCCGGCTCCGTTCCTGCCGACTCAGCCCTCTTCACCTGGGCGTTTTTGCCGCCGTCCGCTCTCGTGCGTCGTTCCCGACGGACGACATCTGCCCGGCCATTGTCGCCGGGCGTTGCCGCCGTTTGGCAATTAGCCTGCGGATCCGCGCCGTGCAAAAACGCCGGCCGCCAGCCGCGCCGCCGCCGCCGCCGTCCGTCGGCCCGGTCACAGCCGGAGCCGGAGCCGGACGGTCTCCGCGCGGCTGCCGGCCCGAGCAGCGGCCGAGCTCACCGCCGGCCTCGTGAGAGCCGCGTCACGGCGCGGGCGTCTGGTGAAGGCGGCAGGGAGCGAGGGAACTGTCTCGTCTGCGAAGGCGGGCGGTACGCAGGGTCGCCCGTTCTGGCCGATGTTGTTCTTTTGTATGTGCCGGTGCATCGGTGACGGCAGCCGCCTTAGGGTTTCCGCACCTCAGTGTCTTCACAATCAGTGATCCTTGAGGACGGTGGGATTCCCGGCCGGGATGCTGGCAGATCTGAAGAAAGAGAAACACCAGGAGGGGTGGTTGCAGGTCTGAGGCCTGCGTGCTGGCAGGTCTGAGGCGGGGGTGCTGGCAGGTCTGAGGAGGGGGTGGTTGCTGGTCTGAGGTCGAGGTGGTGGCAGGTCTGAAGACGGCGGGGCGCCCGGTTGGGGGACAGCGCCGGGTGCGCTGCGGCGCCGCCTCCCGTGCCGGAAGCGGAGACCGCCCGCTGCAGCGCCAGTCTGTTCAGAGGCGGCGCGGACGGTCGGCCGGCCCGTGCCGCACGTCATGTTCCTCGGCGGGCACCGCGCTCCTCCAGCGGCCATCTGGTGCAGCTCGCAGTCGGCGCACGCCCGGCCGCCCGTCTGTCCGCCTGCCTGTCTGTCTGTCGGCCCGTCAGACGGGACGGCGATTGCCGAACTGTGCTCGCTGTCGGTGGCCGGTCGCGGAATGCCGTCCCCCGGCGAGCGCGGTGCCTGAGGGCCGGCGGAGTACCTGATCTGAGGCCCAGCTGAGCGCATGTCGCTAAGGTTCAGGCGGCTGGGAACGGTCTGCGTGCCCTGCGATAGCATCCAGTGGACGGCGTTTGGCGGAGATGCTGCTCTCTCCAGGTTCCAGTGGCGCCATTCAGCCATTAGGCGGCGCTCACACTGGCGCTGGGGGACGAGGCAGTTTTTGTGATGTTTATGAAGAGAAGATGATGGGAAAATAACGGATTTAGTTCCATGACTTCAAAATCGTTTTCAGTAGTGCAGTTTGTGATGGTGAAACAATTATGTCGCAGTCCGAACTTGCTAAAATGAGTTTTAAATTCCATCATAATGGAAACTGGTAAAAATACTCCAGATAAATTGTCCATTTTTCCAATGGTAACGAGAATGAAACAGGTTGAATCATTGGTCAGTTACACAAACAGAAGGGCAATTTGTGCTTACCAAGCTTGGACCAAAAACCTCATTCTCTCGTTTTGAGCTTTCAGTCAATGCCTCATGCTTTGCTCATTTGCTGGGCGAATAATGTCAAAAGGAATGTTCCACAATAACAGGTGTTTTGAAATTAGGTTGCCTGTTTCTGACCTTTATTCTTAGAGTCATTCTGCAACATACATAACATCTCGAAACTCTACATTTACAGAGTTCCAGAGCGATTAGCCACGGTTTTCCCCTGTGTCCTGTCCGGCCGTGTCCTATTGACAGCCGTCATGTGACGTCACGAACGGGTGAGAGCAAATGAATTCACGCGTTAATTGACTTGCACAGGCCCGCATGGCGTGATATCGGTGGATGACTGCAGACCATAGTTCCTAATGAACTACGTTTTCTGCAGCCTCCAGACGTTTTCAGAAAAAAACAGAAATTGAGAATGTTATTAGCGACATTGTTCAGACCAGTTGGCCACGTCTAACTATGTATATGAAAACCCGACCAAGATGGAACATTTTATTCAAGTTCATCGGTGATACAACAGAAAGAACCATTATCACCGTTTTTTGTTAACCCCGTCCGGGGAACGGTGTGTTTTCATTCCTTTCACAGCCAAACGTTGTCGCCATTTTTTCTTGTCGGCAATACAAAAACCGCACCGAGATGACCTGACCACGCCTACTGCTAATTACTGTTCGCCATGAATTCTTTCCGAAGCAGTCTAAATATACCATACAGAGACCTTTTGGTTAGGGATGCACCGGATATCCGGTCCGGCCGGATATCCGGCCGGATATTAGGGATTATCCGGTATCCGGTATCCGGCCGGATATTTTTGTGATCCGGCCGGATATCGCCGGATACTTCACCTTCCGGTGTACGATCAAGTCGTTGCTCTAATGTTTGCGTCCAAAACCGTTTCAGGAGAAACGTAGCTTGTTGTATGAGATTGTCGACGTAATTGGCAGTTCCAGATCGATCTGGAGACCTTGGGACCAATACTTTTCTGTACTGGTCCGGGAAGGTTCGGACATATTCTGCAAGAATGGGACTTAAGTTCAGAGCTGTGAAACAATAGCCAGCATGCGGTCAGCATCCCATCTTATGATTTATATCTTCCTTTTTCCAAATATTTCTTATCTTTCTCAAATTCTCTGACACAATGCATTAAGAGAAAATATAACGTGTCGGCACAGGAAAATGAAACAGTATTTAAAGTCATACCGTAAGCACATTTATTACTGTATGAACATTAAACTTTGCAGAAATGTAGCCAGAGACGTTGCGGTCAGTTCTTGCCTAATGGGTCATCTCCATCTTCTCTCATCTGTCGGCAACACGCAAGCACCTGGGCAAGCGCACCAGCATTTTAGGCGGTACCTGTGGGTCCAGAACAGCGATCACCTGGTTCATCCAGCGCTTTAGGGCAACTTCGGGTGTTGCGTACCAATTCCCTGAAACATCCTCCGCTTAATGATGCCCCAGATGTCCTCAGTAGGACACACATGGGGCATATAGGGGGATTGCTGTCACGCACTCCATCGGCACTCTGGCCTCTTCCAGCAACTTGAGCGTTTTCTTCGCATAATAAGCGCTGGCCAAGTTTGGCCAAATCAACATGTCCCTGTCGAAACAGTCCTCATCCAAATATGGAATGAGCACATCTCCTACGCACTTCTCACGGTACACGTTGCCATCAACATTACCCGTGCTCGGCATGATAACCGGACTTGTCACACCCCTTGGAGAGATGGCTTTATATTACGTCAGACGATGTTCGTCAAAATAATGTTGACATGGTGGATCTTAATGAAGCATTCTTGCAAATACAGGAATCACTTACCTGTACCGGTGACAAGTTCAAACAGCTTGTCACCTGATTCAGATTTGCTTTGCAACATGTCACTTTGTATGAAATATGTATTCAAAGACCCTAATAAAAACACGTGTGCGGACACTGATTACATGTACTTACATGTACCAAGGTCAGTGAAGGTCAAGGTCGTTAAAGGTCAAGGCCAAATATCTTGTAACCTGTCCCAGATTTGTTCTACGACATGTCGATTTGTATGAAATATGCGTTCAAAGGCCCTAATAAAGACACGTGTGCGCACGTAGATACGCATACATATATACCAGAGTCGAAATCTGATCTGGAAAAGATGAAAAAATGACGCCATAAGTCAATGACCTGGCATGACCTCGACCCAAAATCCCCAGTCAAGACGCCAAATAAATGGAAGTTGTATTCTACGTTTTAAAGGCCCAACAAACACCCCGTTTCGTTCGAAAAGGTGTGCGGAATGGCCTGTACGGGCCGAGAAAGTGTCCAAAGTTGGCCTTTTTTACCTTATTTGACCTTGAAGATATCGACCTAGAGCCATGAAAATTGCACACAATGTAAATCGTTGTAGCCCCACCCTGTCCATAGGATTTCATGTTTCTAGCTCTTTCTATTGCCGAGATCGGACGGGGCACTTTAAGACCCCCCTTCCAGTGCACGTTAGTGCGAAACCCCCTTCCACTGCGCGGGTTAATGCTCAATCTGGTTGTTTGGTGGTGATTGCCAACATGGGAAACATTACCACGACTCTAGAGGGTTGCCAGCGTTCTGTTAACAGTCGCTCGTGGGTCCCAAAGGGTTCATAGTGCCTCCAGATAAATGGTTTGGGCCGTTCCGGGTTCTCACGGGCAAGTCTCGCGACAATCTCTCTGTCACCTTGCTTTGGTATTGCCTCCTGACTGCAAAAAAATTGAAACTCCTCACACATTTCTGCACGATTTTAAGGCCAACAGTGGTTAGCATGCATGAGCCAAATGCCAGTGATAAAACCTGTAATGTTTAAGAAATATCTATAGTTAAAAAGTTTTCATTTCTTCATTTCTTAGTACCCACCCGTTACTTCGAGAGGCGTACTTAAGTAATCGTGAAGAAGGCTTGTCAGGTCAGGTATTCTAGTTCTACGAAGGCGCTGTAATGGTATTCTGCGTATTCTGAAGCCTTTGCCTACGGATGCCCATGTCCCCCTGCGGTTTTCCAGAAGTGGCGATTTGTCCCCCTAATTTTAAGGTATCAAATAGGAAATTCTCACTGGAGGCACTATTTCTCGCACTTTGAAATTCAACAAAAGGACATTCAACCGTAAGTTGTCATGCAACGCCAAAAAGTTATTTCTACCCCTCGCCCTATATGTTCTTGGTGGACTGCAGCCAGCTTGTCCCCCCCCCCATTTCTGAATCGTGGCTACACCAATACCTTTGCCTGCAGTGGGAGATGGTGAGCTCCGCTATTATTGTTGTGTTCTTTGCTCATCTATTTATTGATTACAGGGAAACCTAAGGAAACCTCACAGTGAGTTTATGCACTAGGGGATGACTCACAAACTGTCGACATTTTTCACTATTTTTTCAGTTTCCCACATTTTCTTTTCTTTGTTCAGTCTTTTCGGTTCCATTCTTTCAATAGAAATAGTAAATAAAAACACGTAAGCATAATATCCGGTATCCGGCCGGATATCCGGCACCCCGATCCGGCATATCCGGTATCCGGCCGGATCACAAAAACCCCGATCCGTTACTGTTGCATCCCTACTTTTGGTCCTATCACCGTTTAGTGCTATACAAAAGTCTGGTATCATTAGCATGGCGTTATGAACATTACTATTGCTGTTATTAGCACTTCATGCATAGCAAAATGGGTGGCCACTGCGATTAACATGCCACATTTCGACACTTCAAGTTCCCCGAACTACACAGCAATGCCATTGACTCAAATGAAGTGCCAACATCACTTTCATCAAGCTGTCCATGTGATCTGGTTGTATCTTTGAAACTGTCTGTACCTATCCTGAATAAAAGCAGAAATGCTGAAGCGTATTGCCAAGGTGAAAAATTTGCTCAGAACATGAGGCTGGTGCCCGAAATCTGCATGTAGAAAAAGTGATGCCGCAGGAAACGATAGACATAATCGAAGAATTACAATGCACAATTTACATCTCACAAGTGGTCGGAAAAGGCAAAACATCTTACGACTAAGCGCAGCGCGCAGCAGGAAGCAACATCGGCTGAGAACCTGATATATCTGCCATCTGTCCCCACGCTCAATACTCACGCAACCTCCATCGTGTTTTAGCGGTTCATCCTGCTTTTATGGGTACCCTATAGCATTTTTTGCGCGGAACAGCCACGCTGAAACGTGGATGCACATATGTGAGAAATGTACAGACCAATCAGGACTACTGCTCGCTTAAGAGAGATGGAGGGCAAGCCGAATAAGCAAAAATACCAATTGTCCGAGAACTCTGGCTGCTATGAGTGAGCGTCTGGCTCTGAGCGGCCACAAATCAGCTTCAGCTCCAGTGACCGGCTACCAGCGCTTTACAAAGACGTGCTGCACGCCGAGAGCAAGCCGCCAGCGCTGACTGATGGCCAGGGAAACGTATGCAATATGGACGACGCTAAATCACAGGGCCCGTGATATCGGCCGGGTTTCCGTCAGAACCGGCCGGGGTCAGCCGCGCTCTCGGCTGAGACCTACACGGTGCATCGACCGGGCGTGCGAGACCCGGTCTGGAGCCAGACCTGGATCCAGACCTGGGGCTGGAGCCGGCCAGGGAGCGGCTGTCCGGCGGCTCTCCTGATGTGACGTGTAAGAGCGTCAGATTGCTCGCGTGTGACGCGTGATAAGTCGGCGCGCGGACGCCCGTTTCAGAAAACTGCCGCCAGTTATTATTGACGTTACTTTGGAGACAAGGAACACTTTTTCAATTACGAGACGTAATGTAAAAGTGACAAAGTGGGTTGATATTTAGCTGCTCGTTTGGTGGGGACATTTTGGTCGTGATAAAATGAATCACAGTGGCGAACGATATCAACAGACGACGCCTTTGTCTGCAGTAAATTAAACCCCAGTCTCTACGACAGGGTCAGATGCAACTCCTAGAACTGGGAAACGAGGCAAGTCAGACTGATTGCGTTGAGCATCTCACTGGCCACTTTTTTCGGAACAGAATTGAAGTGAACTGGAGTTCGTGAGGACCTGCGACGACGGTTTCGTTGAATTGGTGTTACTGGGTTCTGTTCTCCGGAGCTTCTAGGCTCGGTTCGGCGATGCGGTGATCCAGAGATACGGTGAACAGGCCACAGCAACACAGCTTCAAGAAATTAAGTGAACCCTAGCCGAAACCGCGTACAACAAAAACAGGGGCAAAATCCGCTACAAAATCACACGTTGGTTCGTTTGCTTATAGTCTCTATGTACGAAGTTTCCAGAGTTATATCAGTAAAAGATGATCGCTAAATGCGCATCGGCAATAATATTTGTTCAGTAAATATTATCTGCCGTAGCTTAACTCCTGCGCCCATCGGTTGCACTCATCGTACTCGTGTCGCGCAGGCCAAACACTTCCATCGCGCTTTCAGCAGTGATGCCGTGTTTATTTGCGCTTCAGGGTGACATGGTAAAATCGTCATAGCCAGATTTGGCCGTGCAACTCAGTACTAGCCGGCGCTCCTGCTGCCGATGAGAGTATTTATCAGTAGTGAAGTAATTTCTGAATGCGATGCCACCTTATTCATGCCACATGATTATTTCCCCATGACGACATCAGCTGCGTCGCGCAGGTCTCTTACGCTAGCAAACTGTTCAGAAAAAGGGGCGGGTTAACTGATTTTTACATTGAAAACAGGAGAAAATTCAGACCACATATCGATCAAAAAAGCAAGTTAGGTTCTGTGGGGTGTTTAGCCCTTAACCCTATTCTGGGCCGGTGGGACTTAACCCGTCCCCGACTGGGGGGGGCAGTTGACTGCCCCCCTGAGGTTTTTCTGGGACAGCAAGAGAACCAACAAACACAGAGCCACGAAACTTTGTGTACCTTTTGCTCCATCAATTTTACGTCTCGTGTCAAAATTTTGACCTCAGGTCACGTCAGGTGCCTGACCTAGGTCGGGTCAGACAGACCTATGTCAAAAAAAGTTTAGCGCTCTGTAACTGTTTCGGAAAACAAAATATCTCAATAATACTGTCAGGGATTAGTGATCGTGATACATGCAACAAATCTGCTATCTCAGATTTTTCGGAATTTTCCGGGTCATTGACCTAAGGTCAAGCCCATTTTTAACACATGTCGTTTTTTCAGAAATTGACGGAATATTCCATTACATTTTTAGTGTGGAGCGAAGCAGACATCTAGTTACCGTCATTGGGCAAAGTATCAGTGACTTACAGCCATTGACCTGAGGTTAGGTCACGAATAACTGTAGTGAGCCAAAATGTACCACCGTCAAAATCGACGATGAATTACTCAGAATGGGTAGAAAATGGCAGAACTAACTTGCTCAGACGTAATTAATACCAGAAACCTCAAAAAGTTTGAAAAAGTAGCATGTTTTGCAAATAAACAGGCTCTTGCGAATAAAACCCCGCCAACTTTGTAGATTGGTAACTAATCAATTTTTCCAAAATTTAAGCATGAGAAACCATCACAAAAACCACAAAGATCAATGAAATTAACACAGATCGTCTTTTTTCGCGAAAATAAAGGAACGCCAAAATTAGTTGCCGTCAATTTGGTACCGCATACGGCCGCGGCGCACACTCACGGCTGACGGGAGAATTACGGTGTCTTTAACTCAACGTTTCGGCGTATATATTGAACAAATCTGGGGAAATTAGACGTGTATCGGCATCCGCGGACATTTACTTGTGCGCTGGTGCCTTTACCTAGGCGTTATTAGTCACAGCCCTTGAGATTCAGGCCATTTCTCGGTCTCATGCAGTCGGCTATGAGAAAACACATATAGGGCGTAAATTGGCTTAAATATTATCTAAAACTAAACATGAGACCAGTTTCGAGCTCTACTCGTCACAGGCTTTCCAACGGTATGCTTATTTTTATCGTGCGACCAACCGTTCGCGAGTTAGAGGGGGGGGCAGTCAACTGCCCCCCCCCAGTTGCTGATGTTCGGGACGGACCGACGGTCGTGCGCGGGTTAATAAGCTCCCATGAGGTTTTTTGCCTGCAATGTCTGAAACGTTTAAGGTACCACAATGAAACTTAGTAACGTTTTTTAACATTTATTTTCACACACTGCGACAAATTTCACTTTGTAACTCAGTCAGGGGCTGGTCCGGGGTGAGTTTTTGGGAGGCCTGTTCGGCAGTTTTTTTTGTCACTTTCGTGGTCGCGCTCTCGATGTACTCTTTTCGGTGTTACGGGAATCAATGCTTGTTCCCTATCGATGTTCTTATAACAATTAACCATTTTTGCAATGTACCTGCTTATTTTATATCTTTTGACATAGTCGTTAGATTTTATGGCGACAGTGGTGGATCCAGGAAAGAAAAACGAGGCCATGAAAACATTATTTTTCAATGTCTAGTAGGTCAGTTTAATCACATCAAGGATGGATGTGATAACCGCCTTGCTTTATTTTTATTTTTTATTTATGTTTTGTTTCTCATTTTAGTTTATTTTGACACACCCAGGTGGCACTATCACAGCAGAGGTGCATCCAGGACACTAAAAGTATGCATTCGATAAAACGTATTAATGACTTAACTTCCACACAGTGCGATACCAATGACGACTGAGAACTGTTTCGTGACTTAGGTGAATCGTATCCTTATTGACGAACAAAATACCGCGCATTTTGCCAGGGATATGTCTAGGGGACCCATACTTGGTGCTCATACATCACGCGACGCACCGCGGTACATTCATAACGTGGCAAATAGGAGTGATCAAGATACAGAACTAAATAATTCTATCCTCTCCTTTCATACTATCGGTACCACCCCTGAAAAATGTTATAAAAATGCATGTTGGGTAGCGTTTACGATTTTGAGCTCGTTTTAGACCCTATCAGTATGTGAAAGCGCGGTATGGGCAGAATGAAAGCGCGAACATTGCCACTATGCGATGCTCCATGATATGCCGTTAAAGCATGCTGTAATGTATACCACCAGTTAGACGTCAGACGCTCAGGTCTCAGGCGTGTGAATAACAGCATCCGCAACGGTATAGGCACACATGCAGTGCAAGTCATCGCAACGCAGTGTCTCCGTTCTTGGTCCCAGACGCCGCCATTGTAAGCCATTTTTGGGGTCCATAAAATACTTGCGAAAAAATGAAAAAGAACAATGACTCTTTTCACGTCTTTCAGGCGGCAACGATTCACGAAGGTACAAAAAAGAATGCACTGTACATTGGCTTTCTTTTTGCGGCCTTTTAGTGCCATTCATAAGGATGTGAAAACATATCGACCTTAGATGCGTATTTTGTACCCTCAGGTCCCATTTCCATCTACATTTGAGAACCTTCTACCAAAGATATCCGATCCAATGGCGACCAGAAAATATGTCACAAATCAGAATATTTTTGGTTCCTGACACCGCCATGGAAGATTTCTTTTCTTACAATTTTCAAGCCTGTCTCATCGTACATTAGGTCCCGAGGATTCGTTTGAGCCGCATTGTAGCAAAATTAGAGGTTTGTTCCTGCGACATGAATCAGAGGGGGTGGGGAGGAGGGGCAATGGACCCCACGTCCGGATTCAGCTCCAAAATCAAGGTCCCGGAATAGCGTTAATCAATTTGCAGTTAAATGTTTACAGAAAACGGCAATGAAATCAGTCAAATGAATGAACGCTTATTGACACTTATTTTCAAGCCTGTATGTCCCATGGTTTCAAACACGTCTCCATAGCCTGAGGACTTGAAGTATTCGTTTCAATTTGATGTCCGACGCGTAACGTTTAAATCGTGAAACATGTAGAATTGGTGTACCTTCTCCAGATGTTGAATCTAATGTACACGTTGTCAGCCTTTGCATGCAAGATGAGCTGTGTTTCCCAAATAGCGTTTTGGCTTTCCGATACTTATTGCTCTATACTATGTCACAAGCGGTTCTCAAAATAACACAGGATCCGTCGTCTGGGTTACTGATGTTTTCCCGTTGGGCGAGTTTTGGGGGCTTCTAAGGTTGCATTTCAAAGTTGCATTCCTGCTACCTGCTATGCAATCCTAAAAACCACCTTTTGCTCCAAGCACAACAGTCGGCACAGCTGTTCGACTTCATTCGTTTCTCGACACTAACACAAACACCCATCATGAAGAATGGGTTCTGAGAGCACCTCTTTGGAGCCTAAATGGCCACGGCTTCTGTGACTGCGGGGGGGGGGGGCTACGACAGTGAGTGTAATTCACCGTCTTGCTTCACCCCTCAGTCCAGCGCCTGCTTTCGTCAACAGATGGTGACACAATCCCTGCACAATTCTTAAATTGGCCAGAACGGCAAACAACTCACGTTCCACTAAGGGAAAACAGCCCGGCCTGTTGACTCGCATACTTCACTCGCTGCCCGTCCATGCCAAGCACAAAGCCTGCCGCCGTCTGAGAATCGACATCAATGAAACAGCACGTCCCATATTTTGACTGCCGATGATCAAATCTTGGACTAAAAATACCTGAGTATTTGGGATGGAGCGCAATGCTGACTTGACTGCCTCTCTCCGGTCTCTGTGGGAATGTATGGCCGGGATTACTGTTGGCCCCCGGCGGAGAGCCGCACGGCCCAGCGGCGACCGGTTTTCTGGGGCCAATCGTGACAAAGCAGCGCTATATTTTGGCGTGACGGGAAATTGGCTCGAAATATACTGAGCCGCCGCGGGAAATAGAGAGCCGGTCGGCAGCCCTGGGCCCGCTCTCCCCGCTCTACCACAACATCAATCGCTCCGGAGATCCTGAGGCCTGCAACTCTCGTGCACCAATCGAGAAGTTTGAAAATTGTGAGCGTTTAATCGCCCGAACATTTCGGGGTTCTGGAGAGACGACTCCTGGTCAGCCAAGCACTCCGGAGTTTCAGGGAGGAGGCACGGAGTCTTGCTTCTGAGTAGGCCGAGGAGTGGGACCAGCACGCTGAATCGTATGTAGATGCGTATGTATCCAAATACTTAGGATGCGGAAAGAGCAGTCAGCAGCCAGTCAGTAATTTATACGGACAAAATCCATCCCCTGAGTTCACAGAGCGCAGACGAGTTCCCCCAAACACTCCGGAGTTCCGGACCTCTGGCTCCGGCGATCCGACCCTCGTTCGCGGACTGCGGCAATCTCTGCGGGGAATTTTAATTGGATACAAATAGGGCGGCGTATTTCACGAGTTAACGAGTCGTCCGGGGCAGCAGCGTCTGGAGCCGTCAGAGCAGAGCGGCGGCGGCGGATCATCGCTGGAAACCGCCGCCGGCGACCGAGCTCTCGGCTGACGCGGACCGGCCGGCAGCCGCAGGCTATACGGAGGAAGGCCCTCGGGGGGGGGGAGGGGAACGGAGGGCTTAGAACTAACGGGCCGCTGGTGCTCTTACATGGTGTTATATTTCATTCCATTTGTTGCACATGCACCGTTTTATTCATATCAGATTCATTTGTTGCATATTCACCGTTTCCACGATCCCAAGATCGTGCTGCGCTACAGCGCTCTTGAAAAATGGGCAGTATAGGCTTTTTATATTGAATGAACACAGAAGCTTAAAAGCATTTCTTAGCTTGAACGAGTCATTGTATACTTTACGCATATAAATCGTCCTACAACGTTTGTATAATATGAGGAAAAGCAGCGTCAGAAGATCCAAGAGGAAAACTGTCATGACCCCATTTTCATCAGGTCAGCTTTGGACTTTGACCTCAAATGGCCTCGGATGGCCTCGAAGTCATACAAATGGTCTTGGGTGTATTCTGTAGCATTTGAAACGATTTCAGTAACATGAATCGAATATATTACTCAACATCCTGGTTATGACCGTTGAGTTGCAGGGCGCGCACGCAGACATTTTAGGTCATAACTCCGTGACCTGAGGTCATACCGATCTGAAACTCAAAATGCAAATAGGAACCACTGTCTTTAGTCATGCATCTACCATTTTTTTTTAATTTTAACGCAAAGAATTATCTATAAAGCCAAATTTTGGCTTCTGACCTTGACCTGACCTTTTGCAATGGCCCAAGATATAAAAAAAGTTGTACTCGTTTTCTGCAATTTGTCTATACATGATTACGTTCAACAGTGCCAAAAAAGACCTGAGGTGCTTCTCAGAGCTTGCGTGACTTCACCCATGAACAATATTAAAGTTATCAAAATTTGGTATAGTATGTAGAAAGAATAGATAGGAAATGCCATATTATTTTGGAAAGCTGCTTCAGACACACTGGAAATGCGAGGAAAAAATAACCCCGAGGGAAGGCTTCAGAAACCTGCCCCCATCCCTTCGGGAATGGGGTTAAACGACGGAAACTATCGATTCTCAGATCGGCAAAGGAGGAAAAAAAAACTGAAAAACATTGCAGCAGGTAATTCGGGTCAGTCTGAAAGTACTACGTCCAAAAACTTGAGAATCATCTTTCGTCTGAGTACATCTTGCTAAATGCAACCACGTGCGTTGAGCGGATGAGTTTTTTCTCGTTGTTCTTTCTCGTTTTCCACTGGTCGGCAGTTATTAACCGACATTAACTCAAAACAAAGGTAACATACGCGGTAGCATTAAAAATAAAATGTATATAAATATATATGTATATATACATATATATGTATAAGGTAAAGCAGACTTTCTACAAAACTGCGCTTATTCTGAATGTCTAATACGCGGAAAATCTTTGTTGATTATATGCTAGGTGACACGGACTGGGTTTGTCCTTGTCTTGCAGCGTGCGGTTGTGCCGGGCACCTGGCATCTGTCAGGAGGCCTTTTTGCCACCCTGTTTTGTTAAGGGGTCAGATAAGCGTCGACTTTGGGAGCGATAATTCTCTTTTTGCGCCGGCTGACGTTTGATTTACACCGGGCCGGGTGAGGCATAGGTGCGGCGTCCGTCGGCGGCGTAAACAGCTGGCGACGGGCGGCGAGCGGGCGCAGTCCAGACGCCGCTGGCGCAGCTCGTTCTGCATGGTCATCGAGTCTGTAAGGCGGTCCTGCTTTAAGCCACCGTTCATCTGTCGACCGGCAATGGATCCTGTCCTACCGGCGGCAGTGACGGCAGCAGTCGTTTACTCGAGTTTCGGTATTCGATGGCCTGCTCTGTTTCGCGTGTTGAACTCCTTGCGGTGTCTGGGAATAGGAAGCATCAATGACGGCTCAGAGAATCGGGACTGTGAGAAAAACCTGGCGGCCTACGCAGGCAGGGAATTGAATGAGGCGCGGCAAACCGCTTCAGACATCCAACTTTGATACGTAATGGTCTGACGTAACTATGAGCCTATGAGAACGGACGAAACTATGAGAACGAAAGCGAGCATCGGAAAAATCCCCCCTTTTACTATAGGCTGTAGGAGACGTACGCTACAGAAGCGCGTTCAGACGTTGTCTTGATCGAGCCATAGACTGGCAGCAGTTATGTCTCGCCGTGATAGCTCGCCCTGTAATTGCGTCTTGTGTAGCTCAGGGAGGCATTTACGCCGCCTGTCCTTATCGCAGGCGGCCAGCTGCTGGAGGTCACGGTTTAGCCGCGCACCGCCACAATGCCTACGTCAGATCGCAGTGGCGGTGGCGCAGTGCACTGGCCAGTGGCCAGGCCCAGCCCGCCATCACTGGCAGGCCTTGACGAACAGTGCTACAGTTCACGCTCGTCCCCACCTCGCTAGTGTTCCGCGCTGCTCTGTCGCGCAGGTTGCAGCGCGTGGCCTAATGCAGGTCACACGGACCCCTGCGCCCGACAACGGCTGAAGCCGACTCCGGTACGGCCACAGCATGGCTGGAGCAAACTCAGACACGGTCACAGCACGGCTGGAGTCAACTCGGGAACTCCGGCACGGCCACGGTACGGCTGGAGCGAACTCCCGTATGGCCACAGTACGGCTGGGTAGAACTCCGACACGGCCACGGTCACATCACCAGTCCACAGATCTCCCGTTGCCAGAGACGCGTGACCACATCGCCAGTTCACGGAATGCACAATGTCCCGGCCGACCGTGGGGTGGCGTGCGAGAGTCGTGCTCCGCCGTCCCGTGGGCGGCAGGTGGAACCCTGCTCAGCGCCGGACTGCCCCCCCCCCCCCCACCTCTCCCGGTCTCGGCGCTGTTTATTGGACCTGATTTATATCGGGGTCGGCCTGACAGACGCGTTGACCCGATAATTTGCGGCGCTGAAAACGCCCGCTGACAGCCTCCTGAAAGCGATTGGTCCGACTGAAGGGACCCGACCGGAGCACTGCAGTCCGGCTCCGACCCGTCTCATGAAATTAATTACCTTAAACGTCGCGCAATGGCCGGAACGGCTACTGAATGCACAACCATCACGATATGACGCTTATGTCGGCCTGCTGTGCTAGATCGTCAGCGAACGTGACAGGTGTACGAGTGGACCATCTGTATCGCTAGATTGTCTAAATTTGTGAGAAGAGCTTGTGGAGATTGTCAAATATTTCATGGGCCCGTGACGATGGCAGGATATGTACGCCTGTAGACAGTAAAATATTTCAGGAGCCTCCGATGACTGCAGGCCATGTACGTTTGTAGACGGTCGTTAGAAGTCAAATTATTCTGGCTGTCGACGCCATGGGTGGAGATAAAAAGGCCTCCCAAAGTATGTCGCTTTTGCATAAGAAACCAGCCAATGGGCTCGATCCGCTTGATGACAACTCATGTAGGCCTTTCCACATGATTTATGGCACGTATTAACATCACGGAGTCAGAGGTGAGAGGCCACCCGTAATACGGCATATTAAAGGTTTCGACCTAGCATCAAACATATTTTGTTTTGAGTGCGACCACTGCTCGTACGTTTGCTTTGGGTAATAGACATATTCGTAGTCGTTGGTTATGTGCCACCAATACGATGACAAAACGCTCCCAAATTATTTGGGAATGGCGCCAGCGTGATTCATGGCCACGCATGAAACAAGTAAACGACATAGTACCACCGTAGTCTCGTTCCATTTGGTAATCGCAGATGAGAAGAAAGTGGCAACACGTTCCAGTGGTTTGCTGGTGTTTGCGCTTTAAGAGCTAACAGATTATTGTACTATGACATTTGATGCCAATGATTTGTTCGGCTACGTGAAGGACCACACCCCATGTTAAACAGAGTCTGTGTAGGTAGACTCATCCCCACAGCCGATCGTGCAGTTCCAGGTAACGGCTGATTTTGTAGTGAAAGTTTAACGTGCCGACCGAGATACGACATGACAGAATGTTTTCAGAAAGTAAGACGAGGGGTCACATTCTAATATTGAATTTAATTTACATGACTGTGGCATTCCCTATTCTAGTTCTGAAACGCCTGAAACAGCAAAATATCTCATTGTCTAATGTCCCCTGAACCATAAATTCCTTTCTTCTGCGCCTCTCATATCTCATGGCGGCCTGCCTGCCGCCTCGGTCTCTTTTTATCTGCTAATGTGGCCGTGTCTGTGGGACGTCATCCGTCGACCACAGCTGGGAGGTCGGCAGCGTCGTTAGCCCATTTCCGCCGCTCCCCCTCAACGCCCGCAGGCAATCAGCCATCAAGCCGACCGGAGCGACCTCTGGAACGCCGCGAGCCACGTGTCCGGTTGCGCGCCGTCCTAGCTAGAACGGAGAACTGACGTTGACGAGTCACGTCAGCGGCGTGGCAGACAATTTCTGACTGTAGTTGGAAGTGCGACGACCACGGGTTTTGTTCTTTCACTTCCTTACTTGTGCGTTTCCACTCATGCATCTGTTCTGCCATTCACACACTTCGAGCATTCCTCATGAATGGTTTCTTTTGCAATTATCTTCTCTTTGTTCTCCTCCCTTCAATTCTCCCTTTCCCCTTATCCACCTCACCCGAATTGTCATCATATGAGCTATCTTGCTTTTCTCGGCCACACCTCATTGCCCATGTTCCCGGACTGCTCTCCACTGCCCGGACTTCATTCACGCGATGTCGGCGCCGCTAAGCCGAGGTGGTGAGGCGCATCAGTGGCTCGCCGCTGCGGTCTCTGGCCGCGTCAGCCGGCGTTGTCCGCCCGGCTCCTGCGGCCCGGAGATGGCGGGGCGGGTAAGAAGCGCTGACGGGGCAGGCCGAGCAGAGAGCCAAGCATGGTAGCCGGCCAACGAGGCGGTGAAACGGCACTCTACATGCAAATGGCTGCCCGGCAGCCGCCTGGTGGCATGGAAGCGGGCAGCAAACGGCTGCGGCGCTTACTGACGGCATTGGTTTCAGCGAATGTGGCGGCAGTCGTGGGGTTTCATTGGGCGTGTCGTCGGTAGCTGCATTATCAGCTGGTTGTATTATCAGCTGGTTGCATTATCAGCTGGTTGTATTATCAGCTGGTTGTATTATCAGCTGGTTGCATTATCAGCGTCTGAAAAGTAATACACGCCGTGACGAGCAGAAATAGCTCCAAATAAGATCTTTTGAAGGTTTTCCGTCAAGGACAGCAATGAGATTGCTTTGGTTCTCCATCGTTGTTGCTTAGGTAACCCAACGAAACGACATTTGTTTACGATGACGGTAACTGGCATTGTGCTGCTTTCACTTCCACTTGTATGAGAATGCTTTGGTTCTCCGTCGTTGTTGTTTAGGTAGCCCTTCGAAACGACATTCGTTTACGACGATGCAAACTGGTGATGTGCTGTTTTCCCTTTCAGTTGTCAACCGGGACCCGTTCTGTTCTGGCTACATAGACAACTTCGGCAAGTGGAACAACGGGTTCGCCTGCCCTGAACGGAACGGGGAGGCCATGTCATGCTGCGGCACCCCCACCTACCACTACTGCTGCACCCTGGCGGCCGAAACGGGATCGGTCAGCGTCAGCGAAAGGTGACCGGCTCCGGCGCGCTGTGACGATGGCCCACCGGGCATTTGAAAGCTGCTCTCGTTCCGTCGCGCTGAGGACTGGCTTTGTGCATCGCCCTTGTGGGGAAAATGGGTCATCAGGCAAATGCGTGGAATTCATGGAATTCTTGGAACCGCTATAACGAACTATGGCTCACCTTTGGCATGCAAAAGACGGTCAATATGACTTCACAACTTGTTTTGGAAGAAATCTGCCTCGGCGAGATAGGTCAGATGTTTGACTCGATCTATCTCCTGAGCAGGTCTGTACCAAGGAATCCAGGAAAGATGAGGAGGGGGGAAAGGTAGCGACAGGCGCTGAGACAACTCCTTTCATGCAGCATCCAAGATTGAAAACAGAAAATTAAACAGAGGTGGGGATCATGAACTTTTGCTTCCCTGCATTTAGACTCTTCATGCCTAGTTAAAGGTCAGCGAAAATGGCCAGACTCGATTTTCTTGTGGAACTGGCGTGCAAAATCCGCCGTGGGCTGACCACACCCCATCTACCTTCTGAAGTTCCCGAATTGCGTCTGCGGTCTGCAACCAAGAAGGCAGTGTTTTGCAGCAGACGCAAATTAACCGCCGCCGCTGCTACACAATTTATTGATTTGCTTCAGAATTTCATCTCATGCCTTTTGTTCCGACTTCATCCCAAACCTAAATGACAGCTGTTCTTGAAAAATGAAGCTCATTTGGTCCGCAGGCAGCTCGAGCACGAGCCTCCGTCACGCACGCCATCACCTCCCCAGCGCGTCACACAGGCCACCGCGGAAGTCCGGCTCGTCCCATCAGTCCACGGCAACGCCATCATTCAGCCATGCCCGATAGCCCTTCGCAGTCGGCCGGTGGCGCGGGTCCGGCTATAAGGCATCCAATCGGCCTCAATCGAACGGCTCAGTTTTTGCCGCCTCTCAGCTGAATACAGTCAGTCGAAGGGCGCTCGCTGGACCGACATTGGATGGAGGACACGGGGTCAAGCAGCGCCCAACATGCACAAAATTGATTTCGATCTTAATTTTCTCGCTGACTGGTGCCGCTTCTCAATACTAGGATTTTAGAACGCTGAAATAACAGGTCACACGTTGTGAATCAGCCAGATGGCGGCAGGTACCAGATCGCGTGCGCGGCGTTCATGGCCAAAATCAGCGACGTTATTGCGATTGCTAATGATCGAAAAATACGGCGAAAATTCCTCCAGGCCAGTAGTCGTTTCCAACGACATGATGTCCCTGATTAGATCCCAAATGAGACCGCGGTTCTGCGGGCATCTGACGTGCTCGTTAATCACTGTGTGCACCAATTTGTCATGCACATGTTGTGAGAAATCATCTAGATGATTATCCAGCTTTGGTTTGGCTGGTGGTTTCATATCATAGCACAACTTCTGATGGCTTGGGTGAATATTATCAGAACGCGGCCGAGTGGGTAGGTCAGTTTTTTATCCTGAGATTAAGTCATGGAAACGGTTTCATTGATTTTTCTGTCCCTCTGTATTATTTAACTCTTGTCTGCTGCAGCGGTGCTTTAGAGATAAAAAAGAGGCAAACACAGAAAGGCAGCAACTTGCATTTCATTCCTATGTAGAGGCTTTGTACAAACATGAAAACATATAAACATGTGATGTGTGTATTTTTGTCCTGAAATTCCCTGATAACCTTTGTATTGGTTGGTTTATGCCCATGGTTGTGGTGTGGTGCGATCACGTTCCAAAGCTCGTAAAAGGGCCTCCGGCTCGGCGGACAGTCCGGAGAGAGAGCCGTCTCCCGCCGACGGCCGGCCGGAGTCGCCGTCGACGTTTGTCGTCGGCAGCGACGGTCGGCGCCGCGCCGCGGTCCCATTAGCCGGCCGGTCGGCGTGCAAATAGTGCGGCCGGCCGACCTGGTCCGGTCGCAGGCAGGTCGGGCCCAGCAAAAACAGGTCATCGCGCGTTATCGCCCGACGGCGGCCGACAAGGTGACTGATGGATGCCTGCGAATGGAGACGGATCAGTCGGTCAACTGCGAGCCTCGGAGATCGACCTAGTGGGGGGAAGGGGGGGGGCGTGGCGTGAGTGAGCGAGGTAAGGGAGCCTCGGAGGTCGGCCTAGTCGGGGACAGGGAGGGGCGTGAGTGAGCGAGGTAAGGGAGCCTCGGAGGTCGGCCAAGTCGGGGTCAGGGAGGGCGTCAGTGAGGTACGGGTTCCGGTTCAGCGTCGTCGGTAGGGAATATTTGTACGGGGGGATGAGTGAGTGGGGTACGGGTGCCGGGTCAGAGTCATCAGCAGAGATTATTTGTATAGGGGGAAGGGGTTGGGGAGTGAGTGAGGTGCGGCTTCCGGGTCAGAGTCGTCGGCAGGGAATATTTGTAAGAAGCAAGTGCATGAAATGTTTGAAAAGAAGTTAGCTTGGAATGAGCTGCGTCACCATTTCTACTCAGCGCGTATGCATACACAGCCTGACACTGAATTTAATGTAAAATATTTTCGTCGTGCTGTGAGCACTAAGGGAGCTCATCGTAGCGCAAAGCAAATTTTTGCGAATGTTTCTTCATCGTCTCTCACGATTTGTCGTCTTTGTCGTATGGCGCTGCCTACGAAACGTTAACGTCTGCCGTTTTTCGTCGGTCGTCCCACAGACAGACATCAGTTTCCTTTTCCTTATTGTCCTTAAGCGCATGACGTCTTTTCAAACAAAACAACATACAGTACTGGACATATTATTATGGATTTTTGTAAAAGAAGCTATACTGCTTGGAAACATGGGTGCAGGAGCTGATCGGTATTTCGATGCATCGGTATATCGATGTATAAACAATTTCTGAATGCATTTTCATATTCAGTATTTCTAATGAGTACTTTGTATTGATAAAAGCCCGCTTTTAAGCACTCATCCACTCAATTTGACTGAACGTCCTTTTTTGCCCATTTTTAAAAACACAACTTCAGCGCTGGAACCTTTCCAGCTGAGTTCACTCTTGAATTTGACTGGTATTCTAGTTTCACTTTCGATTCATTCTGGATACAAAAAAGTTAAATTATAGCAAAATAATCACATTTCCATCGATTTATTGACGAATTAGTGAGGATGGGTAAAAGGGCTGACCTCAGTCCCCGTAAGAAAGGTCAAATAAAGACTTTACTGGAAAATTCTACTCTTAAACAGGTAGAAATCGCCAAGGAATTAAAGGTATCGACCCAAACTGTTAGTTTAGTTAAAAAAAAAATTACAGAAAGACATTCCATTGGAGAACAGGAGAGTTGGAAAATGTGGCCCGAAGAGGAAGACAAGTGCAAGAACAGACCGCAAGATTAAAAATATGTCATTGAAGATGAGAAGGGCTTCCTGTCAAAAGATTTCAAGCATTCTTGCTAAAGAAGTGTTCCATGTTCATCGGAAAACCGTTAGTCGAAGACTCCTGGAGTGTGGACTGAAGGCCTACAGGCCTAGGAAAAAGCCGCGTCTTACCCAGAAAATGATTGAAGCAAGAATGTCATGGGCAAATGAGCACAAAGAATGGACTGTAGCAGATTGGTCTAAGGTAAATCATTATTACAGAATTCTATATTGATCATACTAGTTTTTAGAAATAGTTCTATCACTAAGTAATCTGTTTTTAAATTTGTTTGCCTAGAAAATTATACAGGCAATTTTTCGATGAAAATCATGAATCTGTAGAGTAGGATTCTTGATGTCTTAAAAAAGTTCTCGATAAGCCAGCATCATTAATTCATTTCAGGTGGTGTTCTCTGATGAAAGCACCATATGTGTGCTGGATGACAGGGTTCAGACTGTACGACGACGTCCAGGAGAAGAGTTCAAACCTGAATGCCTGAGAAAAACTGTGAAATTTCCTAAAAAAATCATGGTATAGGGAGCAATTTCTACAAGCGGTACAAGTCGCTTACACATAGTGGAGGGAACTATGAATGCCAGCAAGTATATATCTGTACTAAAGAATCGTCTCCTACCTCAAATCAGGGACTGGGAGCTTGCTGATGACTGGATTTTCATGCAAGATGGGGCCCCCTGTCATACTGCCAAGTCAGTGAAGGCATGGTGCGGAGAAAATCAGGTGAAATTGCTCTCTTGGCCAGGCAACTCACCTGATATGAATCCCATAGAGAACCTATGGGAGGTTCTCAAAAATGAAATACATCAAGTGCCAATTACAAGCAAAACAACGCTGATAGCACGTCTTATAGAAGTGTGGTTTCATTCTGACAGATTGAAGGAAATGTGCTCAAAGTTGATTGAAGGGATGCCAAAACGTATTGAAGCTCTTTTGAAAGCAAAGGGAGGACAGACAAAATACTAGAAGGACAATAATGATTTCTCATACTAATAAAATGATATTTGATGTGTATTTGTCGTATATTTTGATGAAATGAAGCAAATTTTATGATTTTCTCAAAAATCCATAATAATATGTCCAGTACTGTAAATCATTCACTATGACCACCACCCGTGGATTTCATTGTTGTGCTGAACATTTACTATTGCTAATAAATCATCTGTTTGCGTCCTGCTTTCAGAGCGTTTCCTCTGCACCTTAGAGGCCTTTTGTGAAAGGTTTAGCTCCGCCCAGCTAAAAAATTCCCGCCAGACTGGACCGCACTTCCTGATTTTGGACCTCGAACAACGCTGACGAAGCAGCTCCCTCATCGCCATCACAAGCTTTCACTCCGAGCAGAGCCATAAAACAGCTTTGACATATTCCACCGAGAGCGTCGTCCGTTAAAAATGCGTGTCACGCGGCCCTCCAGGACCGTATCTGGTTACGGTCCCGTTAGGCGGGATGGCAGGTCGGTAGACCACCGTTCTGGAGCTGCCTTCTGGGGCATAATAACGAAGCGCCCCTGCGCCGGAACGGAACCGTCATCGACAGTGGGTTATTGAGGTGACGTGTGGTCTAATGGAGCGGAAATTTTGGACTTCAAAGTAGTTACGGCGAAATGTTTCGTGATTCTCAGCTGGCTTCCCTTTCATTTACTTCATTTGTTTTCCTTGATCCGAGCGGAAATGCACGGCGCAGACCAGGGTCGAGTTTGTTTCGCGCTTCGGCAACATACCAAAACAATGCTGACGTCACATTTTTGGTTGAGCCTAACTGGATCTCTTCCACCGCGCCACAGACACGAACATACATCAAGGAAGTCTGATCAATGGCCGCGTTGCCAATCCGACCGTGCACCTCCGCCAGTCTGTCCGTATTTGTCGGCGGGCCCGGCAGTCTGGCCGGGCCCCGTCAGCGGACCGCCGACTGGCGCCTGCGGGCCGTCGGCGGCGTGCTATTGAGCCGGAGAGCGGTGCCAAGTCTCCTCTGCCGGCCGCCGCCGCCGCCAGCTTCACAATGAGCCGGCCGCCTCCTGATGAGCCGGCGCCAGACGACAAAAGGCAGGGTCGACAAAGTTAGCGGCGCTCACTGCCGCCGGCTGCCACGACGCTCCGGCCGGGCCCCGCCGACTGCCGGCGGAGGGAAGGAGGAGCGGAGACCGCCAGCGGAGGAGCGGAGACCGCCGGCAGAGGAGCGGAGACCGCCGGCAGAGGAGCGGAGACCGCCGGCAGAGGAGCGGAGACCGCCGGCAGAGGAGCGGAGACCGCCAGCGGAGGAGCGGAGACCGCCAGCGGAAGAGCGGAGACCGCCAGCGGAGGAGCTGAGACCGCCGGCAGAGGAGCGGAGACCGCCGGCAGAGGAGCGGAGACCGCCGGCGGAGGAGCGGAGACCGCCGGCAGAGGAGCGAAGACCGCCAGCGGAGGAGCGGAGACCGCCAGCGGAGGAGCGGAGACCGCCAGCGGAGGAGCGGAGACCGCCAGCGGAGGAGCGGAGACCGCCAGCGGAGGAGCGGAGACCGCCGGCAGAGGAGCGGAGACCGCCGGCAGAGGAGCGGAGACCGCCGGCGGAGGAGCGGAGACCGCCGGCAGAGGAGCGAAGACCGCCAGCGGAGGAGCGGAGACCGCCGGCAGAGGAGCGAAGACCGCCAGCGGAGGAGCGGAGACCGCCGGCAGAGGAGCGGAGACCGCCGGCAGAGGAGCGGAGACCGCCGGCGGAGGAGCGGAGACCGCCGGCGGAGGAGCGGAGACCGCCGGCGGAGGAGCGGAGACCGCCGGCAGAGGAGCGGAGACCGCCGGCGGAGGAGCGGAGACCGCCGGCAGAGGAGCGAAGACCGCCGGCGGAGGAGCGGAGACCGCCGGCAGAGGAGCGAAGACCGCCGGCGGAGGAGCGGAGACCGCCGGCGGAGGAGCGGAGACCGCCGGCGGAGGAGCGGAGACCGCCGGCAGAGGAGCGGAGACCGCCGGCGGAGGAGCGAAGACCGCCAGCGGAGGAGCGGAGACCGCCGGCAGAGGAGCGGAGACCGCCGGCGGAGGAGCGGAGACCGCCGGCAGAGGAGCGGAGACCGCCGGCAGAGGAGCGGGGACCGCCAGTGGGAGAGAGTGCGGGTCGGTCGCGAGGTTCGCTTTTGTTAGTACGCTCAGAGAGCTGGCAGAGGAAAAGATTCGTACCGCAGAACGATCGTTTGAAATCACTGCGGCGCATTTTGCATGTAACAGCACTCTTCCGGTCTGGTGGTTCTATTGAAAGATCACAACGATATACATACAGCACAAGAAATAAGGAATAAGACTGTACAAAAATGGCATAATGTGAAGTATTTAACAACTGGTGATAACAGCACGACTGTATACACAGCTGAAGGCTTCTGAAACTTCCTTGGCTCTGAATAGGATTTTGGACCGTCTTTTTCCAAAAAAGATCATAGGCCTGATGTTGCCATCTCTGAGAAGCGTAGATCTGGACCCTCCGAGCCTCCCTGGGATCTCCATCCTTGACTGTCCATGTCCAAACCCGACTGAGCCAAAACGTGTATGCATACGGATGGGCTGCTTTAGCCCGATTGTCAGGCGTTGGACTCGGCTTGTTTTAGTACACGGTGCCAGGCAGACCGTCAAGGATCCTAGGAAAACGACGGAACGCGAATTCAGCGACACGGAAAAACACGCACGCCGCTGATTGGGCAAAACACCGCAGTTTACGCATGCGCAGCTCTAAATGTCAGCAGTCAGTTTCAATCGGCACTGAAATGAGCGCATGACTCTTATGTCCCATCCACTTCACCTAAAGGCGGAACATAAGGACCCGCTCTGAGAGGCAGGGCTGAGAGCTGAAGTCTGTAAAGCCGACATGCGGAGCTGCCATCTGCTTCCGCTTACTTAATGCGACCATCAAGGTTATGAAATAGTCATGACGGATTCCACTTACCTTGCGTATCGGCTATTTGATTAGGTAAGTGATTCAGAGCGATATCTACGTTCCACAGTGCTATCTGCGTATACGAATTATGTAATCATACTATTTTCGACGCTAAATAGACAAAATTTCACCTTTTCTTTGGAACAGAGCATTTTCTTTCATACAGTTCTTACAGAATCCAAAGCAGATTCCCAAGTAACACTACTCGAGCTGATGATCAGGTGAATGCGTCGGCCGAAGCAAACTTTGGCAGAAACGGCATCCAAATCGAAGTAGAGAAACAGATAATCCAAAAAGCATACAGTTTTCCATCCTATTCCTCACACTCTCAACGGGCCAAAACAGTTGCACTTCCTTCCGCCGACCTGTCGTCACCACCCACCTCCGCCTGCCCAGGGCGTCGCTCCCGGGCCCGCTCCCGCTCCTGCCGTGCGACACGTGGTCGCGTGAACGGCGTGCGTGTGCCGCCGAGCAGCGTGCCGGAGCGCGAGCGGCCAGCGCCGGTCCATTACCCTGCTGGCGCGGCCTCGCGTGGCGGGCACACTGCTGGTCAGGGAGCTGGCCCGCGGGCGGTCCGCCTGTGGCGAGCGACGAAGTGACGACCAGCAGCGAGTCCCTTAGTCGACCCCACCTTCCCGGAAGGGAGGTCTCGTGTCTGCATCTTAGGCACCATGCTGCCAGATGTCTTTGGCGTTATGCTGTCATTGAGTTATATGGCTTCATCACCTGCACCGCGTTTTTCCAATGAGAAGGGCGGGGAAAGGTGGGGTACAGATGTACTTAAAAAATGGGGTTATGGGAAATCATGGTTTCAAAAATAATGAGACGTAATCGGTATACCCGTCAGACGTGGTGTGAATGATCAAGTTGAAAAAAGTCGTACGATTGTAGTAAAATCTGCTGTTAGAGTGGATTTAAGGCCTACGCTTTGCAGCCTAAAGAGATGTGTTGTTATAGCATGTGTCCCTCGTAGCGCGCGGTACCGTTACCCAAGTGCTGATGACGCGACGAGGCGAGAGGTGACAATACCAAGGTCTTCACGTTTAGCTGGTCTTGACATCGGTTCTGTAAATTTCCAGCGAAACAGTGGCCTCAAAGTCTGCAAGTTTTGCGGTGGAGAGTTCTTACGCACATGCCGCACGGAGACTGACTGCAGTGCGATTCCACTGACGTTCCTCTGATTTTTTTCACAGCGTGCCGGTGCTGCTGGGGATGGTGTTCGGGACGCTGCTCACCGTAGTCCTCTGCGTCGCAGCGCTCTGCCTGTTCTGGAGGGCGTACCGGACCTATCACAAAGCAGGTATTGCCAACAGGATGCGGTATTGAACTGTCAGTGGAACAGCTTCATACAGGCTTCACAGCAAGGCTCGTGTATGTGTGCAGTTGAGAGGAGACGTTATGAGCGCAGATCTAGTACGTAAAAGCACGATACGACGAACACTGCGTTGCAACATTTTTAAGCCGAAGTGCAAAGTATATGTATTCGACAATGAAAGACATTACGGTTTTTCAAGAACTAAAACCTAGGATGCATGAACATAGGACTGTGCTTTGTGACTCAGTGCCAAGTGCCAGCATTGGGGGACCGCGTATCAGTTACGTTGCACTGCGATCAGCGGGTGTACCAATGGCGCCAGTTTGACAAATCAATAGATTCATCGCATTTGTGAAACATTTGGTCATAACGTTCACCATTCTCAAATGTTTGCATTTCAATGCACGATTGTCTGGTGCATTGTTTTCGTCTGCTGGCTTCCGTCGTGATTTATTAACGACATGCAAATGTCCATCAATGGGATCATCAACACAAGAACATGAGTAGCGGGAACAGACAATAAAACAAACAAATCAAGAATGACACTGCATCACAGTCTAAGCGACATGAGCCAGCATAAATGGTGATCTTGACACCTCAGAACAGTTTCGTTTACAAATAAATTCAGGTGTTCTATAATTACCGCCCGGACGACTTCAGAAGATCCAAACCTGCCGCGGCAGATCGTGCGATACTTCTAAATCCAGTTATGTTTTTCTCTGCCCTTATTTAATCCAGTTGTGTTTAGTTGGATTGCTGTGACTCTACACTTCCATGCGCAATGCTTACTTAAATCTTGACATCCGTACATTTTGTGGAAAGTTCGGCCAGAGCAGTGTACAAATGCACGGTAGGCTGTGCACAGAATAATACTCAGTGTGGGCTCCCGACAGAGGCAGGCGCCCACACCGATCGCACGAATCGGGTCATCTAGTGCGCTCTTGTCATCAGTGTTTCGCATGCTGTTTTGGGTCTTGTCCGGTGTGATGGATTTCGTCAGAGGACCGTCCAGCGCTGGCGAACTGACCGACGAGTCTGTTTGGACCGTTCCCCTCCCCAGGTTCCATGCACCGAATGCGCCCGTCGGCAGGCTCCAGCGGGGCGTCCAGCACTTCCGGTCACTCTGCGGCCCTGCTCGGCCGGCGGGACGGCAGGACCGGGCGGCAGGATCTGGAGGACGTGCTGCAGGACGTGGACGAGGTGGCCGTGACCAGGCCGTGTCGAATCAGCACCGTCAACACCATCCCCAGGACGTTCACGTCGGGTAGCTGGAATAGAGGTCAGCTGCGTGGTGTCTAACGTGTACCGAATGAGAGAAGGTATTTGCTGCAGCACCGATTTAATAGAAAACACCCCTACTTCAAGTCCAAAATGAGACATTCAGTCGCAGCATGCTCGCATTTCGCTGCGTCTGATCAAACTTCATGTTAAATCTGAATCAATGAAACAATGAAAAACAATGAAAAATGAAACAAATGGAACAAAAAAAAGAAACAAATGGAACAAACAAAAAAGGTGTGAAACTGACGGAGGCCGGCCACTGAAATGTCCGCTGAGAGCAATCGGATCCATTACCAGGTGTGGTAGTTCGATAGCATCAGGAACATACGTCAGAGGGGAAAGACTTTGGCGGTGTGCGCATGGAATGGTCAGGTGTGGATGCGATTCCGCAAAAGCTTGCAGAATTCCTCTAGAAAAAGGCCTGATGACTGTCTTACAGTTAGAACTCTGTGCTTCCTACCTGCAGCATGCGTGTAAAGCTTTGACCAAGCTCGTGCCAGATGCACAGTGGGTCATGCACTTTGCGCGGGGCAATACTCATGGTGTGCTCATCTCAGAGATGGGGGCCCGAGTCAGGCTGACGAATGGGATCGTCGCCACGTTTTGATGAATGATCGCCTGACCTCTGCTGGAGACTCGGGGCTCTACAATGACCCTCACGCTCAGCACCGGTCGACCGGCGGCGCTGGCAAAATATACACGTGACGTCACGACCTGGCGCCATGCCCCAGCCGCCACCGCTGGGCCAGTGTTTGTGAATGGCCGCTTCATAGGGAACCTCGTACTAGCCACTCTCTTTTTTGGCACCAGCAGGCAACGCTTCTCTTTGGAAGGATATAACATGGCTTCCATGAAGGCCAAGGGTTTTTCCGTTCGATGTCGTGCTTGATTACTTGGTTCGAATTTGATTCAGGCTGACGTCATTAAGGTGATGCAGACCTGATTAGAACTCCGTGGTCTGGATGGTTCGTACCGAACATAGCTGCCAAGGTCCCAGCCGGGCGCTCCGGACTGTTTTTGTTGAGTGAATGTTCTGGAGTTTCATAACAGAGCTAGCTTTACACTTTCGAAAGCTGTAGCCTCTTCTTCGGCTCACGTTGTCTGAAATCTAGGAAACAAAGTGAAATCTAAAAAAGGAAAGCCACTCTACGTTGCTTTCCGTCTCGGAGAGTGACTGGTCCCGACCACGAGCGACGGTCGGGTTCGCTCCATCATAATACGAAACGTCGCCGTTCGCAGCCGGCAATAATTCATGAGATCACAGCGCGACGTCAGCTGGTCCGCGCGCGGTGAGTTACGGTTAAACAGACGGCGGGCGTCTGCCGGCGCCGGCACATTATCACGCGTGCTGCCTGACACAGCGCAGTTCCGCGGCCCACGCCTCGGGCCGGCCGGCGTCAGTGACACGTGACCGCCCCCTCCGGCAGACTCCGTCACCGACTCGGTGGGCAACAGTTCCGTATCGACGGCGACGGACAACGAGCGGCAACTGTTTCTGGAACAGTGCGGGGCGCCGCCGCCCTACAGGCGGGACGCCGTGCTGCCCCAGGGCGAGGAGCGCCGCGGGCTGACCCTGCCGCGCTCCTTCTCCTCGTCGGCAGCCGACCGGGCCGACCTCGGCGTTGGCCACTACCAGGTGCCGCGGCCCTCGGACGACGACGCCCTGTACCGGTCCACCAAGTTCTGATCCCCCACGGCGCCCCGCTGGCAGCGCCCCGGGCGCAACCCGACCACATCTGCGCATGCGCGTCCGCCACGCGCCGGCCGGCTGCCGTGGCGCCGGCAGGCGGCAGTGTTGAGGCGCCCGGTCGGAGGGGGCGGCGGCGCCGGTCTTTTGCGCTAGAGAGACGGACGTGCGGTAGTGGTGGCGAGACCGGACGGCCGGTGTCGAGGACGCGGCTGGTGACTGTGGTGCCGAACTCTGCGGGCCGGCGAGATGTCGCTTATCAGGAAGCTCGGCGAGGGCCACCAGGGTAAGTGCAGTGACAGGCGTGAGCAAGATGCGCTGCTGCGACGAAAATCGTCACTGGCAAACGCAGCTGCGTGATATCAGAAATCCATGTGTGTGTGTGTGTGCGTGCCATAGTTATGGTGCAATGAAAGATTTGTTAGCTAGGTGTTCCAGATTTCAAGTCCTTTATGAATAATTCTGTTAACCCTACGAGGATGTCTGCCCGCGAAATGAATGCCCCGTGACGTTGTGGGGTAATGATAGCAGATGTATGTTTGAAAAGCGCCTTTGTGTACGCTGTGCTAGGGGCCGAATTGATCACTGGCGTTAGACGTGTCTCGTGTCATAGGGTTATGCAGCCGTTGATGTGCTGATTACGTAATTTGTGATGGAGCTCTTGTTTTTTTGCTCGCTTTTTTGTTTTGTTTCTGTTTTTTGTTTATTCTCGCGGCAGAGAAAACAAGTCGCCGTCCCGTGTCCTGACTGAACTAGTGTCGTTGCGATTCTTTCACTGGAGAGCAAAGCTCTTTCACCAGGTCGTTTCCCGTTGCAACAATGAATGCCTCCTCCCAATAACAGATTATTAACAGTGCATTCGCCTCTCTTGTGCAACAACCTGCCTCCCATTCATCACAAAGGCTTGGCATATCTCAGAACCTCACTCTAATTCCGTGCCAGTTATACCTTGAGCAGTTAAGCAACCAAAAGAGCTTCATCGTGTCAGATATGATGCTTGATGTGCACTCTCAGTTCACGTGCCTTGGCTTCCTTACGCAACAGCTGCCGGTCGATGCCAGGTCAGACGATTACTCACCGCATGACCTGCGTGAATCACTCGGGGTGACTGACTCACGGGGAGAGAAAGGGAGAGGCTCCTTGTCTGCGACCACATCAGACGGTTCTGCGGACTGGTGAAATATGGATCGCCCGACCGGCGCGACACCAGATCGCCATCAGGGCCGCCGATCGCTCGTCACCGCCCGATGTCGGCCAGATAGAGCGGTCGGACGTGCGAGCGGCGCCGGCCGGCCACCTGAGAAAGACGGCAACGCTGCGGCCTGCCGGGTTGCTAGGCGCCGGGAGGCCGTGACGCCGGGAGGGCGGCCGTGACGCCGGAAGGGCGGCCGTGACGCCGGGAGGGCGGCCGTGACGCCGGGAGGGCGGCCGTGACGCCGGGAGGGCGGCCGTGACGCCGGAAGGGCGGCCGTGACGCCGGGAGGGCGGCCGTGACGCCGGGAGGGCGGCCGTGACGCCGGAAGGGCGGCCGTGACGCCGGGAGGGCGGCCGTGACGCCGGAAGGGCGGCCGTGACGCCGGGAGGACGGCTGTGACGCCGGCATCGCTCAGTGGCGGACACTGCCGGCCGCTGACGTCGCGCTGCCGTGGATGACAACGTCCGCCTGCTCCGAACTGCGTTGCTAAATGACGTAGAAAGGAAATGACAGTGACATGTTGAGGACCGTAGCACTCTTAGATGCGTGCACGGTTTCTGGCTATTCTTTGATCCGGTGTGGCGGTTTCCACGCGGCCACCAAGGCGGAACACCTCCGCAGTCACCGCAACGCAGACGCCCCAGAGCGGCACTGCCCCTCTGTCGTGCGACGGCTCCCCGAATGTGAGACCAACGATGGTCGTTCGTCCGTACAGTCGCCCATCAGCGGGCACTTTTACGACAGTTCCCAGCACCGGCCGTGGCATCTTTAGGCTGTTGATTAACTCAGACCATAAGCGTCGTTGTCCTCCGGCCAGGGCGACCGCCAGTGAATGATTGTGACGGGCATCGCTCCCTGGTCGAGCCTAACCCGAAATCGGTGCCGCAGTCAGTCACACATCCTCACGGCGTCCACGCCTTTTGTGGGCCGCAGGAACTGTGGGCGCGGGCCGTGCATGTGCTCGTCCTGGCAACTGGCGCGCCATTAACAGCCCGGCGGCAGCAGCTGCTGGCGGCTGCCTGACCGGCCAGCTCGGCTGTCCCGGTCTGCGCGGCCGCAGCTGGCTGCCCCGGCTGTTCCCCCCCCCCCCCACCGGCCGGACACTCGGCTCGCTCCGGCCGTCTAGTGAGGGGGGGGCGGACTCGGGCGGCTGTGTTGTCGGCGCGCGCAGGACGGCCAGTTCTCGCCGCAGCCGTCCGATACTATATCTGGCGCCCTGTTTTGTGGCCGCTCACGGTAATTGCCGGAACTGGGGGAGATAACGGAGCGGGGTGAGCGGCGGGGAGACGCCCGGCCGGCCGGACCGCGCCGTCTCGGAGGACGCGCCTGACTGATGTGCCGTTAAATGGCGCCCGGCGGACGGCCGGCCGCGCCGCGGGATCGTCGGTGAGCCGCCGGTCGCGGGTGGTCAGCCGGGGCGGCGCTGATCGGCCGGACAAAAAGCAGCGCCGGCCGAACGGCGCCCGGCGAATTTCAATCCGCCGAGCGGCCCGTCCGGCGCGGGCGACGGAGTCCGGCCGCCGGGAGCCAGGTTAGAGCCGCCAGCCGGCGAGAATACTGAACGCCCCAAACAATACGGCGCGGTGACGTGCGCTCGATCTCCAGGGCCTTTTTATGGCGAGGGAAAATGCCTCGTGATGGCGGCGTATTGACAATGAAGGCCGATCTCGGCTGACCGGGCGGCGGCAGTGCGACACGCTGATTGTAGCCTGTGCCGCGGCGCTGCGTGTGTGCCGGCACAGTCTACCAGCGCAAGGGACGCATGACTCCGTGCAACAGCCGAACCGAATTCAAATCGTTTGCAAAATTAAGCATGTAATGCGATGCGTTTCCGTTGATGAGCTTCAGGTTTGATGCTGGGTTTCAGGGTTCCATTCCCTCAGGGCGAGACGATCACATCCCGCAGCAGGCACTCGGGCCGATTTAATCACACTTGACTTGATCACTGTTGAGTGGCGCCAGGCTGTATACAAATTCAGGAAATCTCTCCAGGCGTCTGGTAATCCTATTAGGACGTTCATAAACCGCCTAGTGTCAGTAACTCAGCGGCTGTGTATCTTGATGTCACAATGAGATCATTAGTCTACGCAAAAACTAATAAACACCGACCTCGAGATGGCGTCCGGCAATACCAAGCTGATTAGTGATAGACGTAAGCCGGGCTTAGCCGAGACCGAGCCTCAGGGAAAGAAAACGCTGTCAAAGCTCGCTTAGCTGCAGCCACGGCCGTGTGGTACACAACGCCACCGGAAGCGAGTGACTGGTCGTTCTCTGCAGCACCCTGTCTGCCAGGGAATGTGTGGGCTCTGTTGGGGACGCTGGTCCGTGGATATGTGTGTACGTCAATGAACCTGCGAGCATGGACGTAGAGTTTTGGTATGGAAAAATAAGGTCATCGGACCCTAGAATGACATTAATGACGTATTTACATACCTTTATTTTCCAAAAACAAGTAAACACATGAATGGGTCAGAATATTGATAGGAAATTCCATACAAATAATTTGCTTTGGTATGGGGAGCGCCATACCAAAGGTGTACAAAGTTATACCCCTGCCTGCAAGTCGCTCTTCTGAAGAGAGACGCTGCAGCGGGATAAATCTGCATACATCTGCGTGGGCGGGACTCATCTGCTCGGTGTTGGGTTGTGTCGTTGTTGTTGTGTTGTGCTGAACCCGCTGCCCAGCTTGGCGGGAGGAGTTGGAGTCTCGAATTACAACTGCTCCCCACGACGTCCTCGGGAGCGGGCGTCCGGCCCAAATTAGACCGATACCCCACGCCGGGTAAGGACCGGACCGACGGGGGGGGGGGGCGGTCTCATGACGGCAAACACGTGACTATTGTCCTGTGGTGATGGTCGGCTGGCGAGGAGGAAAAACTGGAGATCACGAAAACAGAGGAAGGGGAACTCCCGTGGTGGAAAGCACAGTACTGAAGAGGGTGCTCGGCACTCCGGACGAATTATGGACAATGGTCATGGGAAATGCTATTTAGTTTGTGAAGCCAGGCATGGGCAGGTGATGTATACACGGCAGGCGGTGATGCTGCTGCGAAATACATACGTTTGCCGTGCCGGAGGTGACAGTGGTTGGATATATGGGATGGGGTGCCAAAGCGAGCGCAAAAAAGACAAACTGTTTATTGTGAGAACATGGCTGTGCCTCGCTTGAAGAGCGCTCTTACGCAGAATTTTCAAATGAGGCACACTAACCAAACGTATTGGCAAATAAACGCTGAACATGGACAGCGGATACGTTCGTGACTATAATACATCTCTTATCCATTCTGTCTGCTCCGTATTTATGTTGCAATGATTTTTTTTAAAGTGAGCACAGTGATATTTCCGCAGCCGAGATGTCTTGCTGGCACTTGTGTGGCGGAACGCACGAGCTGGATAAGACTGAAGGCCGGAAATGCATCACACTGGACATTCTGAAGTAGATGAGGCTTGGCTGTTGTCCCTCGTCCGTTTAAACTAGTTGCTTTCGGTAGACGTTTTCTCCCCGTGCCGATTTCCGGAGAATTTGCAAATGATATATGCCAGCGATTGGTCGCCCTCGCCTGGCATTTGCCGTATATTCTCCCCAAACGTACGTATAGCATCAGCGTACTTTGCATAAATATGCAAGAAGGTTGCATTTAAAGTATGGAATTAGAAACTTAATCTTAACTTGAAACTGAATATTGGCTTCAGAACTGAACAGATATGCAAGACATCTTATATATTCAAGGTTTTTTAAGGCTTTGGCCCGCAGAGCCATCTAGTGAGTGGAATTTCGCGTGAACGTCCCATTGTAAAAGAAGACATCCTCTGAGCCATGTAAAAACGAAGAACTAAATTTGGGATGACCATGTGATACGTTCTGAAATGTCGGGACTGTTATCACTTATTGTTAAAAAACATAACGTGTGAAGTGTGTTAGCTGGAGCTCAAAAGTTGCCCGGACATGCATGTGTTAGACAAAAGATGAAACAATTTGTGCTTTGTCATGCGTAGTACTCGTAATGGCTAACAGGGTGCATCACGACGCTCAAGGATTAAGTGGTCTTGTTGACCTGTTGTTATTTTACATAAATTGTGTGCTGCACTAAGCGAATTCAAGAACCGAATTCTTTATATCCTAAATTTATGCATGAAGAAACGTCGTTACTTTACCCGAACATTTGCAAAGCGTATGTAAGGTAATCGGTCCCGCTTCCTTTTCTACCCTCAGTTATATCTGGCCATTTCAAAGCTTTATGAATGCCTCCCATGCCAAAACATCGGAAGACATAAAACCTGCAAGGTGAGCTGAGTTTTACGCAAATAAACTCGCTGGCTTTCGTATGGCGTTTTGCGGTTACATTTGAACATCATCACTATCCAGAAGGGTTTGCTGGAAGTCAGTGTCAGCAGTGAAGCCCACTTCCTCCCTCTTGATGGCCATTTTCTTCGGCGGTTTACTTTCGACGAACGAGGCCTGCGGGCGCGGCGTGACGTCATGACGTCGACCCGGCTTCACTGGCTCGGCAGACTCCAGCGGCGTGCCTGTCGTCTCCTCTGCCGGTCCCCCGGAGCCGGCAGCGCCGGTGTCTCGACGTCCCGGTCCGTCCTCAGACATTGGCAACTGCCCGCCTGTCGGCTTCTCAGCCCGTCCTCAGACATTTGCAGCTGCCAGCCTGTTGGCTTCTCAGCCGTCCTCAGACACTGGCAGCTGCCAGCCTGTCGGCTTCTCAGCCTGTCCTCAGGTATTGGCAGCTGCCAGCCTGTCGGCTTCTCAGCCTGTCCTCAGATACTGGCAGCCGGCGGCAGCTGCCGGCCGTCAGCGAGACTCAGCGTCGGCGACATTAGTCAGCGTTTGTTGATGGCGCGTCTGTTTGCCGCCTGCTAAAAGCGCGCGAAGTAAACAAGCCTTCCGCCTCTGCTGAACGGCGTTATTTTCGGCGGCGGCGTGTGCAAACAGTGAACAGGTAATTGTGACGGTGTTTGGGCTCGGGTGGAAGTTAGTTGTTTGGACCATATCTCGGTGTTTGTGTTTTTTGGTGAAGTAAACGAACATTGGGAAGGTGTGCCTTGTTTTACGAAACTTTTGGGTGGGCGAGACGGTTTTTGTATTCCTAAATGGAATAAGTGTTACTGAACCGTAATTACAGTATTTCGGCGGGACGAAAACAATTTTAACCCGTGTGCATTGAAACTGTATTGATGGTAGAGGGGGAAAATGTGCAAATATTCCTCCCTGGTAAAAAACGGATTATCTTGCGTGACGCGCATGGGGCCTGAGAGGATTATGTGTCCCCGTCTTTATGACATTTTAAGATGAAGCAGCCCTGCGTCCGTAATGCTAAGTGCACTTCTAAAACCAGGGATATAAGTACATCGTTCTGCGTAGGCATATTGCACAACTGCCTAGTTCTGTGTATTCTTCGCATCGACGCTGCGAGCACTGCGCATCTTATGCCCAACACACGTATCCACACGTATGTAAGACCTACCTACCTACCTAATACCGTATCTAATGTCCATCTAACTTCCAGTATCTGCTGTGGTGTCTGCGTGGCTGAGTTTCGACAGAAGCGTAGGCTGCTCTGCACCTCATTGAATGCAGCGCTTCTTGAAAACTCGACAGCCGTCATCAGGCATGAACGGCCCGTAGAAACTTGGCCAAAGTTTCCCAGGATACATGCAAAATAAACTATGCCTTTTCCGGAAGTTCGTTTTTCCTCTCACATCTGAATTTTGTGATCTCATGGAGCTCCACCGTGAAAGACTCGAGGCTTGAATATCGAGTGATTTGACATCTGCTTGGTATGTTTTTCTTCTACAGGTACGGCTGACTGGCGCTGTTTACGAGCGAGGCCGTAGGCCGAGGAAGTCTGTCCGACTTTAATGAGCAGAACACAATCAAACTGAGCGACCAGTCCGGTCCGGTAGAGGCCTTCAGCGGGTTGGTTTACCTGTCACCTTCCCGTTACCCTTGGGTAAATCCGCGGATACGGGTACAGTCATGCAATATACACGGGTAATGGGTTGGCGATTGGTAAGAAACAACCTTTTGACGGTTAAACCCACGGGAAAAAATGGAAATCGCAGATTTAACCAAAAGGCAGTCCTGTTAACAAAGAACCATTCACCCTCACAAATTTACTTGTAAGCATATGATGTTCAATATTAGTAGACTTGCCATCTATTGTAATGATAATCCAATAACAAAAGACCATTTACTGAGTCAATTTGTCAAGAAACTTAGAACTGCCAGTTATGAACCCACAGCCTGGAAGTTCCAGTTTGTCATCTCGCCATTTGGGCTTTGACACAGTAGAAATCGATTCCCCTGAACTAACCAGTCCTTTCTGCGTCTCGAGTAATGTCCTTCAGTAGTGTGGATTGAGACTGCGTTAGGTGCTATTTGGAACAGGTTTTCAAACTACGGGTATAACATGGTTAAGATCTCTGTAACTCTAGTAATTGACAGGTAGCGGGTGGGCAACGGGTAAACGATTCTGGAATCGAATGCATTCGGGTAACGGTCGGGCAAAATTTTTTGATGACGGGTAGCGGGTGGGTACGGGTAAACATTCCTACCCGTGAAGGGCTCTGCAGTCCGGCCTGGCCCGGCCATTGCGCATATATATATAAGGCTACTTACTTCGAAACCACTGGACGCCAGTGCGTGCTACTTTCGTCAAAAGGCAACTTTATTCTTGACATGTTGTAAACTTGCATTCACGCCGTATTGGATTGCAGCTTCATTTGTCTGTAAAACTATTTCGGGGGTGATATTCTCTCTCTTAGACTCATTTTCCCGGGGTGTTTTGAACCGGTCATTAATGACAACGAATATCACGGGCGCGCGTGACGCCCTAATTTGCAATTCTTGGACTTAAAATTATAAAGCAGATGGGCAAACATCCATTTGTATTGTTTCTTATTGCAAAATGTATCGGAGTAAAATAAATATAGCAAACAGCATCTTAACATATACTTCCAGCTGTGAAGATTGACATAGTAGGCTGCGCTAGTCATGAGACCCACATGGCTTCGTTCTGGTTTTATTTCAAATCAGAGAACGTCCAGAGGTAAACTTTTAATTGTTTGACACGTGCCAGGTGAGGCAATTTCCTGTTTTTCAGCAATCTGAAGCATTGACAGGCTGCTTGTTTCATGGTGCCCTGTGAAACAAGCAGCCTGAGCAAACAAGCACCGCAGCCGGCCGCACGGTGCAGGCTTTGGCGCTTCGTCCAGCTTATTAAAACCACGAAGATCGGATACACGTGGACCAACGTGGAGAATGTTTGACGTCTGCCAGTTGGATAATGTGGCATTTTTATCAAATAGGACACGCGAATATAGCTTTACATGTGACGAATACCACGCTGAAACGCAATAAAGGCTCCCGCAGAACCTAGAAAACAAACAAACCCCGCTTTAACGTTTATGTTATCAGCAATGTAACGCCAAGCATTGGCGAATCATTTAGCTATGCTCGCGAAGGGGACTTTGTTATGCCTGATGTTCGTTTATCACTGCATCCTAACTTGGTTACTGGCATATGCTTGCTAATTTGCAAACTATTTCAATTTTGTTTAGACCCATTACAGAACAGAATAAATTTGAAAACAACATTTGCCATGGATGTTTTCTTGCTGTGGACCGGAAATACGGAAAGTACATCCGTCTTCGCTTGGAAATATACCGCACGGGCTCATTGTCATTCACTTATGGCGTCTGCCGTTCGCATTGGTTCTGCGCTTGCCACGAACAAGGTGGAGAGCACATATAGGAGATTAGCTGTGTAAGTATAATACATTCTCTTACTTTATTAAATATTTATTTGCTTATGTTTTTAATGCGGTTTTCTTGCTTTCATAGCACAAAAGCCGAGTGTTCAATGCTTGGACACGGAAACACAAAAAGTAGTGGAGAACGGGAGCATGTGATTTATTAAGACTTCTTTTAGTGCCAAGCCTTACACATAATTTCTAATAGCTGGCCATCGCCGCCCCAGTGGCCTCCAGTTTCAGCGCCTGTGTTCCTTCAAATAGAATCAGTTTTTTTAATCTCCTCTCTGGCCCCGAGTTGGCTGGCACCGAAACCCGGCCCATGCCTTGCAAGCGTTTCTGCTCCTGGTAACATATCCGAACTCGGAGCACGCAATTAAGGCTTTCCGATCTACAGATCAGTCATTCGGTTCTCTGATCTTCTGCAACGCAGTTTACGAACAATTCGAGCCGCCTTCCAATCAAATCGAAATGACCTTTTGGAGAGCCGTCAGCCTCGCCATTGATCCTGATGTAGGACTTCTCGATAGTCGTCTTTTTCTTGTGTATTCACATCAGCACGGCAGTCACGCCAGGAGCCACGGAGACGCGGACCTACTGCAGCCGTGAACGCCCCGTTTCTCAATGTTATTGTCTTTTCCCCTTGTGCACTGTTACTGGTAACTGTCTGGTGCCACCTGCTCAGAACAAGGCGTGTGGGACGGCTTCTGACCTCCTGGCTGTGGGAGATGGAGTCGGCAGACGCGGGAACCACAGGGGAGCAAATCGTTTATCATCCAAACCAAGGGTGGAGTACCTCACAGAGAGAATAGTTAAAACCGACCCGTGAATGTGCCTGGTACCGGTTTCCTTGCTCTGTTTTGAAAAATGAAGTTTCATCATGTTAGTCGTTTGGCATCATGTCATTTTGAAATAATCCTACATCCCCTTATTTCTGTAAACAAAGTCCCCAACATTAAGGAAGTCCATATGTGTGAGTGCGCGAGGCTCTGTCTGCAGTACCGACCAGTGAGCTGTCTCCGTAGCACCGTCCAGTGACACTGGGAGCAGCTGTCCCTGCAGTACCGTCCAGTGACATGGGGAGTAGCTGTCCCTGCAGTACCGTCCAATGACACTGGGAGCAGCTGTCCCTGCAGTACCGTCCAATGACACTGGGAGCAGCTATCCCTGCAGTACCGTCCAGCGACACTGGGAGCAGCTGTCCCTGCAGTACCGTCCAGTGACACTGGGAGCAGCTGTCGCTGCAGCACCGTCCAGTAGCGCCGGCCGTAACTGGCCGCCGGGACCGGCTCTGCGGTCGGACGGACGGACCACGGATTATTTATCCAGCGTCTGAGCGGCCCAGATTCCGGCTGTGGCACCCTGCCGCGCTAAACGGCTCTCAGTGGGCCGGCCCGGCCCGAGACCTGTAAACAGCGCTACCGGGCCGCCCCGCCGGGCAGCGGCGCTGGGGGCGGCGGCGGCCGCAGCCGCCATGCCCCGGCCACTGCCGCCGCTGATGCGGCACCGCCGCTGGACGATCGTGCGCCGGCCGCTGCGGAGGATCCTGCGATGAATGGAGGCCGCATATTTATTGTCCGGTCTGGAGGGTCGTCACCCGTGAGTGTTCAGTGGATCTCAACCACGTACCAAGGGGGGGGGGAGGGCGATGGCATGTGCCCATCTGTTTTACCTAACCCACACTTAAATGCTCGTTTCTTTTCAGATTTCCACCATCTTCCCGCAAGTTTTAAAAATCAGGATGAAATGAACAATGTTTGTCTGGAAAATAAGATATCTGCATTTCCAGTGAGAAAATGGGAACCAGGAGGCATGTTAGTCCCAAATTTTCCAACTTGACAAGAGCAGCATAACCATGACCTCGGTGTCAACCCACTGTATCCACCCATGCTAGTGGTACAGGCTGGCAATACATTTATCATGGTCAAGAGATGCGAGTACTGACTACACCCACGAGCAGACGTTTGTGGCCTCTTAGTTATCAGTTTTTCAAATGTCGTACGACAATGCTGAATGGGATCGACTCGCCGTGGTACATCATTGGACGTTCAGTTCTGCGCCTCCTCGCGCTGGCAGACATTGACCACCGGTGAATGACGGCCTTCTGAAAAATTAATCCAGACGTGCAGCAAGACCGCCGGCAACAGACCAAGTTGGTCTGCTTCACTTCTATTGCCGAAAATTCAGAGATGACGTCACGTAAAATGGGCAAGCGCGCTGCCTTGTCCTCCCTCACATCCGCAACGTCGCAGTCACCCGTCATGACGCAGGTCTTGTATTCACCTATGTTTCTGCGCCAATTCGAGACATCGCTCCGTTTTCCACCGCCGGCTGGTTGTCGCTGGCAGTCTCTCCGGCGCGTGGCCTCCCCCGCCGTCCGTCTGGGGCGGACAGCTGCGTCCCGGTGGGTCCTGTTCCGTCAGGTGACCGCTGGAGCGTCACCTCAGGCAGTGTGCGGTAATGACCCGGAACAGCCCGGACAGGGGCCGCCTGTGCCGCCGCCGGCTGCTGACCTGGCACAGATAGCGGCCATCGCCTAACACCAGGTCCTGGCCAGCTGGCCGCTCGGCGCCCAACCGACTTTCTCTCTCTCTCTCTCTCTCTCTGCTCCGCCGTCGGCCATTGTTTGTGGAACTATCACGAACCCCGCGCTCCCCGGCGACGCAACGGGTCTCTTTTGTCCGGTCCCGTTTTAATTACAGCTTCTTCGCGGACCTCCGAGCTCTGGCGTCACCAAATCATCGCTTTCACGGCCGGAGCCAGTCCGGTTGATGTCAGATTTTTCCTTGGGCCTGTCGTATTTTACTTATGAAGACGACGCCTGTCTCCGCCGGCTTCTGATGCGCCCAGAAGAGGGACGGAGGGGAAGAGGGAGGACGGAAGTGGAGGTGGTGGGTAGAATATAATAAAAGATGGCGAGATCCGGCCGGCCGCAGGCAGTTTGGCCTGATGAGGGCGAGTGTTCACGGCTGCGGATATTGCCGCCAGCCGTGGTGGCGTCTGCCATCAGCCGAATCGGCCACTTTCCGCCGACGGGCGGCCTGCTAATGCCGTGCGCCGCTGCTCGCCGCCGCGCGACAATGTCGCCGCCGACAGGGGTCCGGAGCGGCTCCAGTAATCGCTGTCACGAGGCACCGCGCTCGGCTCCAGCGGTGGAGACTTTGAAACTGAGCCGGCGTGCGGTCAGTATGGCCGGCTGTCGTGGTGCTTGTTCGCCGAGCCTTTGGCGGTCGGGGAAATGTGGACGACCGGCTGGAAATTTCACACTGTCGTGACGCCCTGAACGGGTTATCGTTAGCCACGTTTCCGGTTCGCTGTGAATATCTACCATAGGAGCAAGGAGTTTTCTTATACGAACCCCTTAATTCACAATGAACTGATGGTTTCCTGGTCCTGTACCACTGGTGGTAGGTTTGCGACTTTGACTACTTGGGACCAAATTTTTTTGAAGCGAGCCATATTCATCATTTTTTCCATTTCACGGTCAGCTTTCTTTTAGTTCTGCCGTTTAAAAAAAAGAGTTCGAGCTCGGGCTGAAACCCTGAAAATTAAATCTTGCCTATTGCTGACAATGATCAGAGCCTCCATCTTCTCTATACATAGCTATGTATGCACATTTAAGATGGGTCGTCATTCATCCACGTTTTTTACCACAACCAATATCAACCACGGGATTCGGGTTAGATTTGCAGATAAAAAACATAGCCGCGGCGCAAGAGTTTTAAATGCTGTTTTGACGGTACAGTCATCAAGGCGACTCGTTCCATTTGAGATGCTTAGAGCAGTTTTTATTCTTATTAGCAGCTTACAAACGATTATCAATACCGAAATACGTTGTAATCGGCTTTCGGTCAATATGAAGCAAATTTTCAGCCGAGTCGCGTCATTTCAGCTGTGCGAACCGGACATGCTGATTCAGGACGGAAGGCAATGAGCAGGACACCGATATAGGAACGCCGTGTGGCAACAGACGATCCCATCGTGGCTAAATGCGCTAGCCATAAGGGTCTTGCTATCAGGGGCGTCGATTTCTCTAAATGATTAGGGAGGGGGACGAGCCGAGGGCCCTAGAACCTAACCTCCCAAATGTGGGGTTTTCAACGGATTTAGCCAAATTTATTTTGACCAAGGGGAATTTGCAGGACTTTTGCCACTGTTTATCAAATGAAAAGTTACATTTATCCCCGTGAATATAGGTGTTTATGTAGGTAGAAGATAGAAAGATAGATAGGTAAATCCCTTTAAATTTTATTTTTTACGTTCTCCTTATCTGTTATCTATTGCGGTGTTATTTTCGTTATTATTACTCATTTCCCTTTAAACTGACAGAAATATTGGGAGGGGCCCAAACCAACATCGGATGGGACCGAATGAACAGTGGGTGGGCCAGGGCCCTCTTGAAAGAGTGCAAATCGACACCCCTGCTCGCTACACAAGATCAAGGTCAATAGATCAAGAGATTGCTTGCAGGAAAACCGGGAGATATAACGAAGAAGTGATGATACATCAGGGAAAACATAAGACTTGCAAAAACTTTAAGAAACTGCTGCAGATGAAGACTTCGCAGTTTGAATTCCATTGACCTGCACGATCTCCTATTTGACAGGGTCGTAATATGCGACCAAAGCGATCCTCTGTCCTCTGCGTAATTCCCCGGTCCCGCCTATCGTCTCTCTTGTCTGGTCCGTCGTTCTCTCTCCCGCCGCAGGCCTTACCTTGGAGCCTGCCGCGTACACTTGAACACGCCATTGCAACGGCAGCTACGGACGTTTACGGGCTGGATTTACCACTGGCATGTCCAGTCTGTTCTTTATACCTGTGCCTGTCCCCGGCTGGCTGCGGCGGAAATGGCGCTCCACAGACACGCTGCGCGCCGCTGCCGTTTATCAGCTGTCACGCGGTGCCCTCCGCGCCGATTGGTGTGCATTTATCACATCAGCGGCACGTGCAGACGGAACAGCCGCCAGGCGCGGACTAACTGTTTAGCTGGGCCGGTAGGTCCTGCTCGGAGGTCAGCTCGCCTGGAGGGAATCTCGCCGGGCCAATGGCCTTCGGTCTCATAAAACGCTCCTTTTTGTGCACTTTTATGATAATACCACACACACACAAACACACACACACACACACACACATATATATATATATATATATATATATATATATATATATATATATATAAGTACAAGATTCTCCATACCCAGTCACTCACTCACTCACTTATCCACTCACTCACTCACTCACTCACTCACGCACCCACTCACGCAGTCGCTCATTCATTCACTCGGCCACTCACCGTCTCACTCACTCACTCATTTACTTACTCACTCTGCCAGTGAAATCCATGTCAAAAAACATAAAAAAACCTTGCTCTCTGCTTCCTGGCGAAACTTTTTCAGTGGCGAGGAAATGTGACCGGGGATTCGATCCGTATGAAACAAAAGCGGAAAAGAAGCTGTTCCGAGCAGAGCGAATTTTCTTCTCATCTTCGTCGCCGTCCATTAGTGGGCCCGAGCTCCACTTCCCCTTCTGTTCTGAGGCACCTATCTCCCATCCTTTGCTGAGCAGGCCAAACAAAGATTTCAAAGACGTCTTTCCTCCTTGAAGGTACTTGGCAACAAACAGAAAGCCCTCCATGGAGGCTGCATTGCCTGAGGAGACATATGAAGAATTATCACCATTTCCCCAGTATGTTTTCATTCTTGGGCATCTCTCCGTGCACTTCTACCAAAAACCCATAATGAAAACATATGGCGAGTGAATGAGAACATATGTGAACATATGAACAACAAATGAAAACATGTGTGGTGTCGCAACCAGGAGCCAAATATTACTCAAGTGCTCCTCGTGTAACTCGCGCGCGAGTGGGGCCGGCAGCTGAACGCTCTCCACTTGGGGAAGGGCATATTCTGCCTCCCCCAACTAACTTGAAAAGTTTCGGTCCGATTTCGTTGTTTTTGGCGGCAAACGTCAGAGCTTAGAAACACGGGCTCATATGAGTCAAATATATGTACCTAACTGTTATCTGTGATGTCACAGGTCATTCTGAAGATGACAAGTCGACCTAATTGGTGGAATTTTGGTTTTAGTAGGACGTCATAAAATTAAAGTACGCAGAAGCCACATTTTGGTGCCGTCATGCTCCCTACATCCTGAGATAGCCGAAAAAGGCATCCAGGAGTAAAAATAAGACCTAGGTCATGGTGGGTAACGTGCTATTCTGAGGTCAGATATTGAATCTGGTCCCAACATGTACCCATACGGTACATGTTTCTACACCCAAATTTTGTGAGGAATTCGAAAAGCGCAATCAAAACTCTCTGAGCACATTGGGAGAGGAGGGGGGTAAATGCTCCTTATTTCTGAAGCAGGACCGGAAGTGGGGGGAGGGGAGGGAAGGGAAGGCGGGATCAAAAGTGGTTAGTGAAAGAATGCCCAGTGGGAAGTGTTACAAGGTCTCAAACAACATCAAAGGTTAATACAGCTTATGCTGGCTCCATACTGACACAGTACTGACCACACACGTACGGCGACGACGTTCAGCACTCAACTGCTTACAATACTGAAATCATCAATGGACATTTGAACGCCATACCTCAGTTATTTTTCAAAATGTTCATTTGAAATTTATCGTGAACATTTACAATCTGGGTCTTAATCACATGTATTTCGGTATTAAAAAAGTAAAAAAATTATAGAAATTGAAAAAAATTTTCCTTTAGTTTTTTTACCTCTGACAACCACGTTGCACAAAACAAACAAAATTCTGAGATGGCAGTATTATCAACCTTTGAATTCTCTGTCATTTGGCTTGAAGAAATTCCGTAATACTTTATTTCCTCAATTTTTGGCATTTTTTTCTCCACCCTTCATTTTGATCAAAATTTGCGGGAGGCGACGCCACTATGACGTCACTCACGTCCGACCCATAGGAGTTAGAATGTCATTTTTGGCCACAAGCTGTGTAATTTATGCACAAATAGGCATTGCGAGTTTCAAAATGATATCTCCGCGCGTTTTCCAATTACTAAAAAGATTCGCCTTGGGCCAGGTTTTGCCTTTTCCCCCGTGGGGCGCGGGTTAACGTTTGAGAATGCCCTTCCTGCCTTTTTATGAAAAAAAAGACGAAACGAACTGAAGATGGTTATGCATAGTGACGCAAAGCATACGACACCTTTATGTGCATCTTTTTACACCTTTTGCCCATTTTTAGAATCGGGTCACCCTGGTCCTTGACCTGAAACAGGTCAACGAGGACCGTGTTCCGAAAACTTAACTGTCATAACATGCTGTGAAATGTATAGATTGACATGGAACCTGTCTGAGTGCTTAACAAATGCACCAGTTTTGTTCTTGTTTGTTTTAAGGCCAGTGCTCTTACGTCAAGTCAGTTTTTTCGTTTTTTTACGTCCGTTGTTAAAAATATGTATTTGGTTCGGTGGTTTTGTTTCCTCAATGTACTCACTGGTCCTCTTTTCGTTCTGTGACCAGGTAATTGTATCTGTCGAACTGTGACCAGGGCTCAGGACACGTTTCACACAAGATTTTCAGGCTAGAGTTCTCTTATTCCGAAAACGTCATTTCCGTACTTTTTTCCCTGGATCCACGTCGTCGTCTTTCACCAGCGTCGTAATTTCTTTGCGCACCTCGGAAAAAGTACGTCAGGAATTTACGTCACTTGCCTCGATTCCTCGGCAGAAGCGCGTCAGTTTAAGGCGCAGTACCGCGCAGTGGTGGTATTCGTTTATAAAATTTCAGCCCATTTCTAAGACAGTCGGGGCCGTCGTGGGTTCTCGCCCTGCCCTTGCAACCAGAGGTGTTGAGAGTTAATACCTCGGAGGGAGATGGTGTTTTCGGTGAGCATGCTGGGTGCTTTTTGTTGACCATTTTGAGGAAGATTTTTTGCGGCAACGACGAGACCTTGAGCGCCGCAGACGAATTTGTCGGCCCAGGACGAATATGGAAGGGAAGTAGCCTGGATCTTTCATTTGGGATATCTGGAAAATTACGAGTGCGTAGATACAGCCAGAAAATGGGGGGAGGGCAAAGACGTTTTTTGCTGTAGGGCGAATGTTATGCTTCGGGGGGGGGGGGGGCTACGCCCATGAAAAGTGAGGCACTGATTCTTTTATCTGGATACGTACAAGGATTTCTTTATATTACCATGTGCATTTTACAGTTAACGTCATGTTGATATATATGGAATGACTGGGATTGTGCATTTGCGCGAATACCCATGCACTGGATCGCACATTGAGATTTGGAGTGCCAGTGATGCCAACTAACATGACTGGAGATCCCGGACATTATTGGTGGGTCCACATGGCATTTCGAACAGTTTCTTTCTTATCATTGCTCTGGACTTAATGTTAAAGTCGTCGAATGTTGGATGGTCCAGACCTTTCCATATCCCCGTAATCGTGCCATGTCCGTTTGGGTTGGCTGTTGGCGATATTTTACGTTGCGTCATTAAAAATATCCACGGAAATTGAAAAGTCCTCACTGGGTTTGGTGTTTATGAAACATTGTGCCTTCGGGTGACACCGTCCGTCCCCACTTGACCTTGAACTCGTCAAGATTATATTGCCGCCAGGTGTAATCCTTCGCGCAAGGTCGTAAGCAGGCCATGTGGCATGGGCGTGGCGTGGTAGAGCGGGATAGCAACTGTTTCGAGTCCGGAGTTGTTTTTGCCATAAAAGCACAGTCACTGTGTGTCGCACGCCAAAGATGAAACTGCATGCCCCGCCACCTCCTGCCTTGCTCCCGCCCCAGGGACGTTGCCATGGCAACACGATGTCACCATGGCCATTCCAATCCGCGTGGTGTTTACTAGCTTCCTTGTTTTAGTATCTTTTCCTGATTTGATTCGTCATATAACGTTTCTGCTTGAAAATATTTCATTTATTTTTCCAAGGGGTCGGCTCGACCATTCACTACAGAAAAAAAACAATTTACGAATACCATACGACACATCCGTAATTGCTTAAGTCCTTGACCATGACACGCGGAGACGCCGTACTTTCTGTGCGAAAGTACGGCGCAGTTCATGATGCGTGGTGAGAAACGAAATAAACGGGACTTTAGAAACGTTGACGTACTTTTTGCTACATTGTCAGAGGCGAAAATATGATGTAGGAGGCCTCTGAACGTGACGTAATTGATTACGGTCCTGTCGCGCTTATCAGCAGCAATATGCGCTTTGGACTCGTTATTCGGAAGAATCTTATCTGAAAGGGTGGCATAATGTCATTTGACCTAAGATAACCTGATGTGGCCTTTTGAAATATGCGGCTTGTTTCTCTGCGAACACATCTTGCCTGATTTTAACTGGAGAAAACTATATTCTTACCGCCTTTCTTTTCGATTATTTGTTGCTTTAGTCCTTTTATTCTTCTGCTCCTATGTAAAACCCTTTTTTTCATCGCGCAGCTGCTTCCTGCACACATCGAGCTTTTACGTCAGGACTACGGTGCGGTTTCAAGTGACTGCGGTGAAAAATGGCTTTGGCGTGAGGGTCAAAGTACGAGGGTAATTGCATGAATCGATTTCGTAGAATGCTTTGCCGTTTCGTATCTGAGCACGGGTAATGCGGCTGATGTCACGACGTACATCAGAAATAAACGGACCGTCACGATGTCTAAAACGCGGACGTCTTATTTGACCTTAATGTGACGACGGAGGCAGGCTTGATATGGTCAGCAATCCGGGGGAAGGGGGGGGGGTGGTGGAAGGCGTCCGGACCCCCAATATTCAGGAGTTTGTAACAAAACGTGTATGGCAACGACTTGAAAGAAACAGTGTGAAATTCTATATGGACCTTCTCCCGTCCTCAGAAATTTCGGACATTTCCAGTCACGCTTGATATATGCGCCAGTCACAAGTGCATCGTGTTTCAGCCTCAACACATTCAGACGTGTTCGGAAGGAGAACGACTCCTGCCCGAACAAAAAGGCAACATTTGTTTTGTTTTTAGCCTTGTCTCAGATTACCAGATTTTAACTCCAGTGCTATTTTGCTAGGCCGAGTAGATAAACAGAGCATTCTTTATTGCTTTTGGGTTTTCCGGAGCCCCGTGTGTAGTCTTTTCGTGCCAAATGTGAATGGGTGTTGGATGAAACACTGTACTTGCAGCCTTTAGGGCTTTAGGACATAGCCCCTGCGACAGCTCACCCCAGCGCTGGGTAATTTTTTAAAACTATTCCTCTGGTGTTGCATGAAAAGCAAAGCCTAAAAATGATTCCTGCCATACCAGCTTTGAAAACGTTCCTACATTGGTGCAAAAGTGGATGCTTATTAAAGAATCCTTCAGTGGATCCATGTTGTGCAAAAAACATGTCGTACAAAAGTGGACTTGAGTTAACCGCTGGTGAACTCCATATTGACCTGACTGCAGAAAATATGCTGGCTTCCGGTCCCGCCGAGGGTTTCGCAACGGTGCGTACGCTTTTTGCAACGCGTGACGTAACGGCACAATGGTTTCCGAGGTCTCCGGGGTCTTCGTGGCCCGTTCGGACCCGGCGGATGTCGACCCGGCGGGGGGCCGAGGGCTGGGGATATAGGTAAAGTACAATAATCGAGTGGAGAAAAACCACCTCGTGTGCCGTGGAGCCGAAATCAGGGTTGGCAGTACAAAAAATATTCCCGGAACTATGTTGTTATATTCATATAACAAAAGGGAACAGAAAATGAGAGAAAAATAACCCTCGCCAGTATTTACCATTTTGCCACCGTCCGCACTGCGGGTGGGGGGGGGGGGATGCAGGTGCAGGTGCAGTTGGTTTGGACCCCTCCAGTCATTTTAAAACTTCACGTGATAGAGGGGGGAAAACGTGTAGCTTGATTCTTTGGATACACTGCGATACCCGGTTAGACCCTTTTATCTCACATCGTGATCTCATAGACGACCTCAAATGCGGTCGTGGCAGTAGATTCTGGTTTCCATTGTAATCCTATGGGACATTATCTGTATGGCGCTTTTGCGGGGCCCAGGACGACAACTGACGACGACGAGGGATTAAAGATACTGTTACCATGCAGATGTTTGTGTCTTAATTCCTGGTAACCCCTCTGAAGTCAAGAAAAGGTCAAAAAGAGCCAGTGACCATGGTTCATGATCTTGACCTACGATAACCATGATCGAAGTCAAACTCAAAGTTTGGAAGTCATTGAGACCATGGGCGACGTCCATGCATACAGTTGAGGAAAACTGGGCGTCTTGAAATAGTAAATACGTTTGCTTTACGATGAAGTCTGTTGCCATCTCGAAATTTCTTCATGGCTTGCCCTTGATGAAGGAGTGATTGGTCATTTACCTGCCAAGGTATTGACAGTTTTGCGGGCACGTGTCAAAAGTTTTGAACGTTAGCTATGCCAAAGTCTAGGACGACCAGACCATGGCAGAATGATTACACGCCTTTGCTGGCGAGAATTCAATGTTACAGCCGAGTATTTTCCGAACCACCTGTGCGTTTTCTGTGGTTATCAGTCTGTATAATTTTGAAGAAATCTCCCAAACATTGAGGAAAGATGCTCATTCAGTCCTGTTAATATGAAATATTATGCTACGTGGTGCCTGGATACGACGCCTACGTTTGGATTCTCGTTCCCCTTTCGACCCAGACCCAAAACACGTTCACATTTTATCTCGACCAGTGAAATGAACGTGGCCCAAGTGCCGTCCAGGAAAAGGTGCCGACCGACAAGCCAGTCTCCTCGGAACTCGGGAATCCCGGCAGCAGGCGGGCCGCTCCAGCTCCATATCGGCCACTAGTCGCATCTGCGGCCGAGCCGTTGGCAGTAAATTGGTGGGCGGCGATAGAACTGTGGCGGCGCCGGAGTGGTTGGCTGGCGCCGGCTGCTCGGCTGGCTGGCGGCGCCCCCGGCCGGCCGACCGAGTCGCGGCAGGCGCCAAACAGCGCTGCTGCAGCTTCCAGCCCCGGTGGCCAGCCTGTTGCTGGAGACCGTGTGCGAGGCCCGCCGGCATTCTTCAGGGCCGCCTAGTAACTACTGCCGGCAACAAGCCCGATAACCGATCAACTATCGGAATGATTTTTAACACTTTCGGCTTTCTTTTGATGCATGAGCACTGTTGCTTAATCGCCGATTGGTGTGATGTTCTGGCCAATTCGAACAGGAACTAAGGTTACCTCCCATAACAGCCAACGCCTTATGAATGGATGCTATTGAATACCCTAGCAGAAAGTTTGGGACCTCCGGCCACAACACGCAGACTTGTCATTAGCAGCCGGTCTGACCCGGTCCCCCGACCCGACTGCTTGCCTGAAATGTGGACGCACCCAGGACCAAGAGGAGGGTGGCCATCGAACCTAGGCCCTGCCGCAGTTCATCGGTCGGAATGGGCTTGTCTGTTTCTAGCGTTCCTAGGAAATTCGAAAAGTAGACCGTTAATTTTGGATGCAAGACCCTGCGTCCGTGACTTTAACCGTACTCCCGCGTCTCGAATATCCTGCACGCGCTTCTGGTCGGGAACTACGCCTCACTTCGTTGGTCCGAAGCAAAGCATGGAATTGGAAAGAAAGACTTGTAACGTTCTGCCCCGAGCATCCGAGAGGAAAACCGCGAATTTCCCTTCTGTCGAGCCGATTGTTCTCGACGTGATCGCATGAATCGGATTTTAACAACCTGCATTGTTATTGCCTGTCTCCATGCTCAACGTCTTTCGTACGTTGGCGGTCGGGGCTTGTTATAACGTGCCGGCCTCCGCAGTTCGGACAGCACGGATCGGTATCACCTGGCGTACGATCAGCCGCTCTCCGACAGGGGGCGGAGCCCATACCGCTGAATGGATGACGTCATATCTTCGCAGCCTCTCCGGAATGTTTAGTCCCTGTCAGTTATTTTAGCTTTGAGCGTCTCCGGGATTACTTTGTATTACTTTTGCTACGGAATGATGTAGCGCTGAGTGTTCCTTTGGGTTGTTTCGTCCTCACGAAACCCTTTTCAGACATCGGCGCTTGAGCTGCAAAGTTTGGCCGAGTGTTTAACAATAATTGCGGAAGTTGTCCCGGAAAAAAAGACCGGGAACGCCACGTGTGACGCCGTCAGCTGACTAAGTCTTCAGGCGTTCCTGCAGAGCTGACGGGATCTATAATTCCACGCAGCCGAGCAGGCCAGCGGTCGTTGACGGGACACATCAGCGATCTATCGCGGTGCGGACCGCTTGTCGACGGCCGCTGGCCGGGCCGGCTTTGGCGTCGTTGAAACGTCCGGCGTCCGACCATAGCTGAGGCTATGGTTGGTCCGGTACGCCTGCCAGCGGAGGGTGGTCCGGTACGCCTGCCAGCTGCCGGGCCACGCACCGGGAGGGAGTCCTGCCGCGCGCCGCCGCGTGCCAGCGGCGTGCGCCGCGCGGCCGAATTTACCGCCGCCTGCGGGCGTCGGAGCGTCGCCGTGATTTAGTCGGCGCCAGACGGCCATTCACGTGCCGCTGCCGGGCCGACCGTGGCGTCGTCGAGCCGCATTCACGTGTTGCGCACGTGGCTTGGCAAATGGGCGAGAGGCTGGACATGATTTAGCGGCGCTAAACGGCGACAGATAGCGCGAGCGGGCCGACGGTTCGGCGGCAGCGGACGCCGTCGGCCTGTAGCCGCAGAATGGTGGGCCGGGCAGAGCTCGTCGCCTGAGAGCCATCGCTGCTCTGGCCTGCTCGTGGTATGGGACGGCAGTTCGATGACAGACGATTCTCTGGACCTTCTATGAAGCTTGTTTCGGCGTTCCTTGACCCTCGATGATTTTTTAAGGACTAAGAAAGAGGCAGTGACGATGCTATTGACAGGTGGTACTGCATGATTTGCAAACATTGTGGATCGCGTTTGTAAACGAAATGAACGGAAAAAGGAAGCGTTACATTGTCGGCAGCGGAAAATCCCGGTGTCACATCTGGGTCTTTGTTCCCATTGCTTCGGGAAGCCTTTTTATTTAGGGCCAAATGAACTTCACGGGCGCCGCACGACTTCTGCCGTCACCATGCCCTAAGACCCAAACAACCGACCAGCCGGAGGAATCTGAGCGAGGCTGAGACACTCGGTACTTGAGGTGTCAGTCCTACTTGCGTGGAAGTAAAGTCCACTTTGCAAAGCTTTTGCATTTCAGAGGCGCCTCAGCGACCGTTTCCGATTGTTTGCAGTGCTGAGCCGGAATGTCTTCTGCTCCGGCTACGTGGACAGCTTCGGGAAGTGGAACAACGGCTTTGCATGTCCGAAGCAGGAGGATGAGCCCGTCTTCTGCTGTGGCACGCCCACCTACCGCTACTGCTGCACCACGACGGACGAAGCCGACCTCAACGGGGGCGACTTCTTCTCCAGGAAGTGGGTACCTGATCATTAGTCACTGTGATGGGTAACTGACATTTGATGCTCATACCGGATAGCTTATGTCATGTTTGATCCGACAAGAGACGAGTCCATGGGACAATAGTCATTTGTCAGCTTTAAAATGTGAAAAGGTGGGTCAACATTCATCATACAATACTTGGTTACGTGTTGATGAGAAACGGCATTTCATTGACATTTACCAGCCCTAGCGCAATTTTGCTCCGAACATTTTATGGAAAAGAAACAGTGCATTCGACGACTGACCGACCTTCGTTCCATGATTTCTAACCATTTGCACTCTGTTGCCAAAACGCAGTGCTGTGAATTAGAGGACGAATGGCGTTATGTGATTCGATGGATCCTGCTCGCACTTCTTGGGAATGTTATGTTAATGCTTTTATCGTGAAGATGTTTCTTCTGACATGCCGAACATTTCTGTAAGTGGGCCTCGTCCGTAAAGGGGAGTGGGTTTGATCCATACCCCGGAGGTATTCTGAGGATAACTTTCTAACGATTTCATTGATCTATCTGAAACTTGGTATACACTCTGGGGTATCCTTTCCGCATCTTGTGGTGCGAAATTTTCCGCTCTGCATTGCCATCGTAACGAACTATGGAGCCATGTCAGTCGTTTTTGCGTGCCAACGCGGCCGGTTTACAACCGTCTCAGTTTTGTCTTATTGAAAGACGGTTTGAATGCGCAAATGCAATAATGCATATATATACATATACATATATATATATATATATATATATATATATATATATATTTGTGTGTGTGTGTGTCCATTGACTCAGAATTGTATGTTCTGTGATGATAGACATATATTTGGTGGATTTATGCGGTATAAACTGATGTCAGGGGCTGCTGCGGGGACCACTTTACTTTTTTCTCGGGAAATGCGATAGGAAGTAGACATCACAAAACAGTCTACATTTGCGCATTGCTTAGGAGTAATGAATGGAAATGGGAATCGGATTGAGGTATAAGGAATCGGAGGTTGGAAATTTGACGCAATTAATTTTTTTTATTTCCTCAAAAGAGGGCAGAAGGCCGTGAAGGTTGGCTGACTTTTGCTCCGATGGGCGGAGCGGTGCCGACCGCTGCATGATGAGTCTGCAGTGCCACAACATGCCTAATATTTTTTTTGTTTTGGACATTAGCTCAAAAAACGTTTTTAGTGACGCTTATCGTCTAATCCGACATCATCCTAGATCACTGGCTCAAATTAACCTTGTGTGGCCTAAGATGACCTTGGATGACCTAAGATAACTTTCTTGTGTCATTCGACTATAGTGTGATCAGTTCATATGCTAAATTTAGTTTTAGCATGATTGTTATCTACAAAAAATGTTTTTGCAACTCCTAATAGGTATTTAAGCCGACGACCCCAATGGGCAAGGACTGACCTAACATAACCTGGATGACTTCTGTGGGTACAATACAGTCATGCACAGTACACGTGGGCCCACACTTCACTGAGGAACACTATGCTGTCCGTTTCGTTTCTTCATCATTTATTTTCTGACGTTCATTTTTGCTGAAACTCGAAAAAGCACCACTTTCTGCCGATCTCTGACCTTTGGCCCAACCTGGAAGGTCAACCATTAACCTGGAACCTTTAGAAGGATGCCAGTCGCGAGATGTCATCACGTGCAACACGCCGTTTTTTTCCGCGACGCTCAAGGACGCTCGGTGTGGAAAGTGACGGTGGGGTTCATACCCCCCATACGTCCGTTTTATGCAGGGTCTCTATACGGCCAGGGTTAAGTACTGAAGGCCCCCGGTCGTTCTGAGATGTGAAGCCGGGGAAATGAATTAGAAAACACTGGTCGTGTTTAAATCATGGATTTAGAAAACACATTTAGCGCTTTATGTAGTCAATTTTAATGGGGTGCGGTCTTTGGAATGTGCTCGGACGATAGCAAGGCCAGCGGTTATCAGCTTAAGGAGTGGTGAGACCTAGTGAGATCTGGTATGCTTTCAGGAATATACAGTTGGCACAGTTGTTTGGGATCGTTTACGATGTTTATTTGGAGCCTCATGTTGAGCATCTGGTCCGAATCACGTGGCTTTCCGAACTCACGATAAGAGACTGTCGTGTTTGGTGCGGGATAGGAAGCTGGCCATGTTTTGCTGAAACAGGACACTAATGACGGCTGCAGACACGAGAAAATGACACCTGCTTTTAAAACTGATTCCAGAAATATTTATGTTTGTGCCGGATCTCAAAGGTCTTGTATGCTTATCGACGCATGTTTCCTCTCCGTCAGCCCTTTCGTGGCAGTAACCTCTCTCGTGACACGATGGGGCAAGGTCTCGTTGTTGTTTTACCTCCATAATGGACATCGGTGTTCATGGACTCCGCCATGAGAGATACGTAGGCAGATAGATAGATAGGTAGATAAATAGATAGATAGATAGATAGATAGATAGATAGATAGATAAATAGATAGATGGATAAATTGTGAGAGAGAGAGGAAGAGAGGGAGATACGTAGGAACATGAGAGATATGTAGGCAGATAGATAGATAGGTAGATAAATAGATAGATAGATAGATAGATAGATAGATATATAGATAGATAGATAGATAGATAGATAGATAGATAGATAGATAGATAGATAGATAGATAGATAGATAGATAGATAAATAGATAGATAGATAGATAGATAGATAGATAGATAGATAGATAGATGGATAAATTGTGGGAGAGAGAGGAAGAGAGGGAGATACGTAGGAACATGAGAGATACGTAGGCAGATACATAGATAGGTAGATAAATAGATAGATAGATAGATAGATAGATAGATAGATGGATAAATTGTGAGAGAGAGAGGAAGAGAGGGAGATACGTAGGAACATGAGAGATACGTAGGCAGATAGATAGATAGGTAGATAAATAAATAGATAGATAGATAGATAGATAGATAGATAGATAGATAGATAGATAGATAGATAGATAGATAGATAGATGGATAAATTGTGAGAGAGAGGAAGAGAGGGAGAGTGAGTAGGTGAGTGAGTGGGTGAGAGAGAGAGAGAGAGAGAGGGGGAGGGAGATTTTCCGGAACTTCACATTCCATCCAGGAAGGCTGGATAAACAGCGTCATAAAAACCAGTAGGCATTGCTCAACCCTAAGTTGTGGCGGAGACCTCGTCCGTCATGTCAGTTTTAAAGGAATGCTAAATTACTTGTAGAATGGTTCATTGCAATGCGTAAATATTATATTGTATCATTGCAATGCGAATATGGCATGTCTGGCATATGATTCGGTTCCCTGGATTATATTTAAAAACACTGGGACATCCTTTCCACTCAGATCTTTTTGTGCCTTTGGTAAGTCACATATGTGGACGTTCTTGAAGGGGGTTCCGTTTTTGCGTAGATTAGTTTTGATGTGGATTTCAAAGGACACTATTTCTGCAGTTCTGAAATATGGTTAATACCAAAACTTCAAAGACGTTTTAGTCCAGTGTACGGTGCATGCTTTCGGACGATGCAGCCAACGGTGCATTGCCTCAGAAGTCGGTCAACCCAGCCGACAAGTTTTTATCGGGAAACTGACACGCCCGGAGAGTCCTGTTTGACCGCGTTTGACAGAGTTGTTAGCTAACAGAAACACCATCTGGTCTCATGAGGCCGCGTGTGTGGACAGCCTCAGCACGTCTCGACATTAAGTCCTGGTATTTTTCAGCTCCACTGCTAACGTGACATTCGGTGTACGCATGCTGGTACTACGCGACCTGAACCGACTTTCTGCTGCGTGGCAGAAAAGTTGTAACGATCCCTGCCCAGGATAAAATGTTTTTATTTGCATGCGTGTAACGTGTAGTTTGGGCCATCTGTTTTTAACTAAATTCTTGTTAAAGTCTGTCACCTGTGCGGACAAGCGATCATAAGTCACCACTGCTCCCTGCACATGGTACATAGCATGCCTGTTGTGGAAAATGATTTAGAGAAATTGCTACTCGGCGCTTTCCCAGCCTTCTGCTGGGGGTTTCCCGCCCTCGGCTGATGTTTCTTACCGGCCGCTAGCGGCTGGTGTGTTTCCTCGGCCTGTAATCGTTCTTTGACAACGCGTATTGTGAACCGTTTCACTGAATATATTTAAGCATAACATGTGCAAATTACAACGAAATGTGCTTAAAGACTGTTGCGTTCAAGTAAGCGCATGGTTTTTTACCATATGGGGAGGCTACAAAAGCCCCTACCAGATTTGCACAATTTTGTTTTGCATAGGGACGGCGCCAGGCTAGGTTTTTTGGGGATCCAAGCCATTTTTGGCATAGGGAGATAAAACAAAAATGGCTGCCAAAACTGAGTTTTTAAGAATGAACTTAATGCGCGTTATGAGTGTATAAGCAAATAATTGAGCACACATACAAAACTATTTTTGCTGGTTTGAGGCCGCTTCACTAGGTCAGGTCAAGCACGAAAGCCAAAATGTAGTTTGACGTGAGTGTTTTTGACGCTGATTTCCAAAGTGCAAGAGTGGGAACACGGATGACTCAAAACAATGCCCTCTGCTTTATTGCAGGCTTTCTTACTATGTTACAGGTTTCAGGTTGATATTGGGTCGGGTTACGGAGCTATGACCTAAAATGTTCACGCGCGTACCGTATATGATATCACGACGGCCATAAACAGAACTTTTAAAAGTTTAGTCAATTTAAATGATAGGAATCGTTTTCAAACACTATTAAGCAGACTCAGGGCCGTTTGACTCTGAAATCATTCGAGGTCATTTAGGGTCAAATGTTGTTAGTTAGTTGACATGATAAACATGCGGACATGACAGCGCCCTTTTTTCATTTCTCTGGTGCCGCCTATGTTAACATTATACAAGCAGTGTAATATGACTTGTACTTCGTAAGTACAACATGTCTAGTGAAAGCTGAAACGAACTGTTTTTAGCAGTTATGTTAACTGAGTTTTCAATGACGTATTCCTCCCTGGGCGCCGAATGACCCTGCAGTCGGTGCGCCCCTAAGCCCCAATAACCAACCAACCAAACCGACGTATTCCTCCCACTTTCCAAATACTGTGAACGCCTATGAATTTTTCCAAAATTCGAAAAAGTGTGGACCAATGAGAAGAGTGCCACCAATTATCTCTCGATTCATGCCAATTGCATCAAAGTCGGTCAGTAAACATCGAAGTTATATCGAGTCAAAAAATACATGCTGTCTGACTTTTGCTTCCCTGTATCCACCCCTTTCACGATTTTCAAAACGTCTTTTTACACAATGTAGTTGCGTTATGGCGAATCGATTGTCGTTGGTTGCAATGAAACCAAACGGGCAATTTTCGAGAGCTCAGGACGAGGGAATAAGCCTTCCCTCCATAAGAAATGTGCTCCATCTTTATGGGTACCAGAACAAATTTAGCCCGTTATTTCTCGCACTCACATACACTGAAACTCTCATCGTAGTTGTTGTGGACAAAGATGCTAGTGCAGCTGAAAAAATAAACTGAACGCTAGATGTGGATCAACGGCTCCAGCCCTTCGCTTCGGCCAGCATCCGACACTTAACGATTGTCGTTTGTCACATTAAATGTTGGCCCAGTCCAGACGCTCAGAAACATGGACCTTTCCACATCAGCACAGGCTTCGGCGTATCCGTGGAGGCAAGAGACATTTTTGTGGCCGGTCTCCTACTGTGCTGCTTACTCTGTAGGACAGCCGGCGTCCAAGATGTGCTTCACGGAGGCCGTCCTCAGTAGCTTGGCCGGGGGAAGGGGTAGGTTGTTCAGAGGGGATCAGTTGTCAATGGCCAGTGAACCATGGTAGTGGTTTTCAAAAACGGCTCTTACAAAGTAATGTACTGCTATTTTCATAGTCCTTGTGCCATTTGAAACGGTCAGCTTTGCTATGTATGCGGTTAAATGGTAAGAGAGCATTCGGCTTTTTTCCGTTTTAGTGTTGAACACCTTGCAAAAATTCTAGCTACGCTACCGATCTTTCTCACGGAGTGGTTTGTTTTGCATACTGCGCTTCCGACCATTTGTCGTCCCGATTTGAGCAGGTTTCCCAGTGGGGTTTTCCCTAGTGGTCTGTTCGTGTGCCATATGCTGCTGCATGATCTGGTTAATGGCCAAGAAGACTGGGCTCTTCGCGCAGCAGGCAGCGACAGGCCGAGGGCTGGCGTGCTCCTGGTAAATGCACATGAGACATCGGCTCGGACTTTTGCTGGAAACGACCTTCGGCGCAAAGCCTCTGACACCACTGCAGTCGCTGCCATCTCTCGTTTTCGTGGCTCCCTCGTCGAGCTCAGGAAATTCATTCCCGCTGTGGTCATTTTCCAGCTTCACACATTCCCAGTTCAGCTGTGTGGGTTCGTGTCGACCGCAGAAATCGAAAACAAAACTGAGGTGGTAACGGACGGTGCTGGTTAGCGTAAGGGATTCCGCCTGTCCCAAGTTGGCCATCATGCTACAGCCTCTGTTCTTTCCCAAATGCGCGGGGTTTATCTCGATTGGGTTGACTTGTTCTTTTTATTCCAGTTTCTTCGGCTTTTTAACGTTTGTGGTGTTTGCTTCTCGTGCAGGTCGGAAAGCATCGACATTTTCAAGAACTTCGAGGTGTGCTTTTCTTGAAACTCCTAGCGATTTTTGTGGACGGAAGATATTTCATTCTCACCACAGTCCTCTTCATTGTTAACACGGAGCTGTTAAGAATGCTTTTGAGTGTAGATGGCGCCATTCACAAGATGTTAGTTGCATCGAACACTGGTTGGTTGGTTGGTTACTGCCGGCCTCTGCTTTCATTACGTTGAGCCAGTTGGCGGTTTTCTGTAGATTCCTTTCTTAACTTCGGTTATTTCATTGGAGCCACACAAAGTCCTGACGACTGTTTCCTTCTTATTACTCCTGTCGTAGTATCCATCTTGCATAACATGTAATATATCAGGGACTAATGAAAATCTAACTTATCTGGCATAATTAGCATTCCATATCTGAACTTACCTTAATTGCTGGTACCAGTCACAGCTACCGCGATAGTACGTAGTTCTCTGATGGATTACATAAACCTGTGCTATGAATTGCGTACGTATATCTGTCATCAGCTGTCGTGTGCGCGGCAACCGAAAACAGATGGCTGAAGCCTGAAGGTCCACAGGGCACTGAATCATAGGTTTGCCAAATCTGGCCGCTACGTTTGGTAGGATAACATTGCAAATTTTGAAAAAAGAGACTGTTCGATGTAATATTTAATATCCAAATCAGAAAAATACAACTTAGTTATATTTTGTGAACCTCCGTCAAATCACGTCCAGACATTATAATTACCACTGAAGTTGTTTTGAACAGGATATTTACACCATTCTCTTAGCTTGCAGCGGTGCCCAAAATATGTGTTGACTACGTCACATCTTGACCCTGCTTTACCGCTATTGGTCACCCTGATAACATGCAGGAATATAGATTACTGGTGGGACATTCTGCAACAGATCGACCCGTTTTTTGAAGACAGAACATTTTTCAAATGTTCAGGACTTTTCTCAGGCAGTCACACTGCGAGGCCCGCTTTAGTGGCCGGTAACTTGTAATAAATTACTCGGAATCGCGAAAGTTCATGCATTTTTGAAATGACAGTGACCCAGTAATAGTTCTTCACATGTCAGATATTTCCATTTTTAATCTTGAGACATTGTGATCTCGTGACCTTACGCCGCATGGCTTAACATGACACGAGGGCATTATAATGACGTGTTTGAGTACATGTGAAAACACGCGAAACACGGGAGACGTTTTTCGTGTAAATCCGGATCTCTTGGCAGCTGACGAGCAAACCGAGCCGTGACTGCAACAAAAACTGTGACGTATGCGTGCTGTATTTTTTTACGACAGGTGGGACAACAAGGCAAGTAATTCTAGAAAGCTTTCCGACAGCTGCCTGAGGGATACTAAGTTGAGACAGCTGTCCAATAACCAACCAGTTTTGCCATAATGAGGCCGAGCAAGTCGCATCACCTTGCTGTGGGCATCAAATTGTCACCGAGTTGATCTTGGATAACTGCAGCCGCGAGCTCTGTTAAGATGTAGGCCGTCCGTTAGCTGGGAGTGTTGTCCGCCAGCTGGGAGTGTTGTCCATCAGCTGGGACTGTTGTCCGTCAGCCGGAACTGTTCTTCTTCAGCTGGGACTGGTGTCCGTCAGCCGGAACTGTTCTTCTTCAGCTGGGACTGGTGTCCGTCAGCTGGGACTGTTCTTCTTCAGCTTGGACTGTTCTCTGTCTCTGTCTCCGTCAGCTGGGAATGTTGTCCGTCAGCCGAGACTGTTGTCCGTCAGCTGGGACTGTTCTACGTCAGCTTGGACTGTTCTCTGTCTCTGTCTCCGTCAGCTGGGAATGTTGTCCGTCAGCCGAGACTGTTGTCCGTCAGCCGGGACTGTTGTCCGTCAGCCGGGACTGTTGTCCGTCAGCTGGGACTGTTGTCCGTCAGCCGGGACTGTTGTCCGTCAGCCGAGACTGTTGTCCGTCAGCCGAGACTGTTGTCCGTCAGCCGGGACTGTTGTCCTTCAGCCGAGACTGTTGTCCGTCAGCCGGGACTGTTGTCCGTCAGCCGGGACTGTTGTCCGTCAGCTGGGACTGGTGTCCATCAGCTGGGCAGTTCAGGAGGTGGCAGTGGATGTTTGCGGCGGTGACGGTGTAGGAAGCGGCACATTTGATGATGACCTCAAGAAAGAGTCAGTGGTGGGTGTTTTTCTGCTGTGGTGGTGGCGATTGAGGAAGCTACGGTTGTGGGTGTTTGTCTGCAATGGTGAGGGCTGAGGAGGCGGCGATGGATGTTTGCAGCGCTGAGGGTTCAGGAGGTGACGGTGGGTCGTTATCTGCGGTGGTCAGGGCTCAGTAGGCGGCGATGGTGGGTGTTCTGTCTGCGGTGACGACGGTTCAGGAGGCGGCGGGTGTCCCTATGCGGTGCCGGCTGCTTGCCTGCGGCGGTGGGTGTTGTGTACGGCGGTGGCCGTTCGGCAGGCGGCGGTGGCGGCTCTCCGGGCCGCTGGGCCGCCGCCCAGCCGTACTCCGTCGCCGCGTCACCGCCGTAGACAGAGCGGTCCGCCGCCTGCCAGCGGCTGTCGTCGAACGTCGCCGCCGACGAGCGTCGACGGCCGCGCCGATAGCTCGCGACGGCCCACGAGATAATGAGTGTGTCACGCGGCCTGCTGCGGTGCCGAGAACCCGGCGGTGGTATCACGGACGGACCTGACATAGGTAGCTGCAGTGTCACTGAAAGCCTGGTACCAGTTGCTCGCAGCTGCGGGCGCCGATGTGCTCGGACTGCCGTCGTCTGGTGAATGCAGTCATCGCCCTTCCTGCTACCTCGTTTTCTTTAAGACACTGGAAAAGAAACCGACTTAATAGCGATAATGGAGAGGCAAGTGGCAAAGTTCGAGCCTTGTATCCACGGCTGAGCGTCGCCATCGCACTATTTCCGCGCCCCCGAGACCGTCGGCGCGTCGTCAGTCCAGACCTCTTGCGCCACGCGCCTCGGCGTGGGCGCCAGCACTCCTGCGGCGGCGGCGTTTGATTGATGCGATTACTCCGGCTGTCCGGACTTTTTCTACGCCCAATCAATGCCGACAGAATAAGGGATGTGCTGTTGTTGTTGGCGCCGCGGTGGCGTCGTCTGGCGGGCGCGGCGGCGTCCGGGTGACGGAGCTGGCGCGGCCGACGCCGCCGATTGCTGCCATTGATTCAAACAAACGCTTCCTGTCGGCGGTCGGGCCCTGCTCAGGTCTGTTCCGGCCTGGCCGGGCCCAGCTCCGCCGGGCCGGTTTGAGCTCCGACGCAGGTGCGACTCGGGCGCAACAGGCCTTTTGATACGTGGAATGCGGCTTTCCGGTACTGGCGCTGGCAAAAGCACCGTTTCGTCGGAGGCTGTGCAAACAAGAGCGGAGGAAGTACCAGACGCCCGGCATTGTTCGCCTGCCGAAATGTGTTTGAGAGATGCCCTACCGCAGCAGTGACGGACCTAAGCCTGCGATATGCAGGCTGCGTGGACTCCTGCAAGAGCTTGGGAGACCGGTTCTGCGTTGTCGTATCCTGTATGCTAATACGTCCGGGCCGTCTGCTCCGAAAAACTGGCAGTGCGTTCTTCGCTGTGACGCTGCAGCGCGCGCCCGACGCGTGTCCTCGCTTCTGTTGTGCGCCGACGGACCCCCGTTTTTGCCGATGCTCTGATCTGCGGATTTGCGGATCACTGGATCAGCGGGCCGCTTTTCTGCCGACAGCCTGCCGCTGATCCTGGGCGGCGCGCTCGGAGCGCTCGTCACCATCGTCGTCCTCATCACCGTCTGCTGCTGCTTCTGCAAGTCGTGCCTCTGCTACAAGAAACGCTGCGACGCCAAGCGAGGTCGGTGTCGGGAGCCGCGAGGGGAGGCGACGCCGTGTCTGCCGGCCGGCTACAGGGCGGACAGGCTCCTTGGACTGATCGACTGGGCAGGATTATTGTCCACCTGAAGGCTGTGCGCAGGGGGTGTACAGCCTGTCGCGTTTGCGGAAGGGGATAACGGTATCCGGGCGGGGTGTCTCGTGCAGAGGACGTGACGCTGGTTTATTGGATTGGCGTCAATCATCGCGCACCAAGGCCTTTGTCGGACGAGTGAGCTGTTGACAGCAGCGGAACACTTTTTTGTCACTGGCTGGGAGGATGGACAGTTTCTCTTGATTGACCTCCGGGCCTCGAACTGCTGACCAGGCTTAGTGAGTCATCAGCTGTGTGAGTTTTTACGCTGTACGCCTGTTATCCGCAGATCGCATGCACTCCACGTCAGCGTCCAGCGGGGTGGCCAACATGTACAGCTACTCGACGGCTTCGCTGGGTCGGCGAGACGGCAGGACGGGGCGGCAGGATCTGGAGGACGTGCTGCAGGATGTGGACGAGGTGGCCGTGACCAGGCCGAGCCGGGGCAACAACATCAACGGCATCGGCAGCCTGCCTAGGACGTTCACGTCCTATCGAGGCAACAGAGGTAAGTCAGAGCTCAATTGGACGTGAAATCCCTAAAGCATTGGATGGTAATGGAGCCAGGTCATCGGCTCAACAAGGTCCATTCTCCACCGTTCCAAGATTAAAGTGGAAGGTCATCGATCCCATTTGGTCAGATTGGCTCGGAACAGCACACCTGACGTGCATTCCCGTGATACGCCTCTGACGTCGCCACGCTGCGAAGGTCTGGCACGCAGCGTTTGGGATAAATCATTCACAAGTGGAACTTGGCGTGTCCGGCGAGTCTGAATTTGAATTTTGAACTTGGTATACGTTCACAAACATGTTTTTCCATCAGAGGGATAAATGCATTTCTAGAACATTACTCATTTGTAGCTGCACTGGTCTGCAGACCTTAAGTGGAGTTGTATGGTTGTATGGTTCTTCAATTCGCTTTAACACTTTCTGCGTAATGCGTCGCTGCGACATGCAAAGAGAAGCTTTGGACACGTTCCACGTCCAAAATTACAGCGGTTTGTGATAGCAACTCGTATTGTCATTTCGCATCGACGCGCGAGGAACGATCGACGAATCAATTTTCAGTCAGCGAGGGGCCAGCTGAGGTGTGTCCGTTTTTGCCCACCGGCGAGCCGCCGAACAATGCAGCCGTCCGCCGCTCCACCGACCGTATCGGCCGCGAGACTCACAAACATGTCGGTCGTGTTTGACACCTCAGCCGAAGCGGTCTGTCCTCGGCCATTGTTTGTCGCCATCTGGCCCCTGACAAAGGTAGATATCGATGCTGATGTGTCCCGCGCGCCGGCCGGCACCGGCCAGCACCAAAACACAGCTGGGCAGTCGAGCCAGGTCCAGAGTCTCCTCTCCTGTTCATAACCTCTGTCGTCTCAGCTTCCACAAGCGTAATGCCATTGATGCTTCGGCTGATTCCACAACACAAGTGTAAGATCAGTTGGCTCATTATGGATGGAGGCTTTTTTCGATGCGAAGATATCCGTTTCCAGCCGATTAAACTGTTACAGCTGTGTTGCTTTGATGCTGACGATGGACATGTGCACTGAAATAAAAAACATGACTTATTGACAGCTAAAATCGTCGGTAAATGAGTAACCAGTGCAACCGGAGAGTCACGTCCATTTGCTGGTCACAGTGAGCTGCGTGGTGCTGGTCCAGCGCCCCTCTGTCCGACGGCCGTCGCCGCCACCGGCAGTGAATCAGCACTGCGGAGCCATTATGGCGAGCTGACCGCAGAACCCGGTGCTGCTCTCCGCCCAGCGGCCGCTCCCGCCGCAGGCCCCTGGCGAACCCGTGTTCCACTCTCCACTGGCGAACCCGTGATCCACTCTCCACTGGCGAACCCGTGATCCACTCTCCACTGGCGAACCCGTGATCCACTCTCCACTGACGAACCCGTGATCCACTCTCCACTGGCGAACCCGTGATCCACTCTCCACTGGCGAACCCGTGATCCACTCTCCACTGGCGAACCCGTGATCCACTCTCCACTGGCGAACCCGTGATCCACTCTCCACTGGCGAACCCGTGATCCACTCTCCACTGGCGAACCCGTGATCCACTCTCGTGTGGCGACCCTGTGTTCCACTCTCCACTGGCGAACCCGTGTTCCTGTTCTCCACTGGCGAACCCGTGTTCCACTCTCCACTGGCGAACCCGTGTTCCACTCTCCACTGGCGAACCCGTGATCCACTCTCCACTGGCGAACCCGTGATCCACTCTCCACTGGCGACCCTGTGATCCACTCTCCACTGGCGAACCCGTGATCCACTCTCCACTGGCGAACCCGTGATCCACTCTCCACTGGCGAACCCGTGATCCACTCTCGTGTGGCGACCCTGTGTTCCACTCTCCACTGGCGAACCCGTGATCCACTCTCCACTGGCGAACCCGTGATCCACTCTCCACTGGCGAACCCGTGATCCACTCTCCACTGGCGAACCCGTGATCCACTCTCCACTGGCGAACCCGTGATCCACTCTCCACTGGCGAACCCGTGTTCCACTCTCCACTGGCGAACCCGTGATCCACTCTCGTGTGGCGACCCTGTGTTCCACTCTCCACTGGCGAACCCGTGATCCACTCTCCACTGGCGAACCCGTGATCCACTCTCCACTGGCGAACCCGTGATCCACTCTCGTGTGGCGACCCTGTGTTCCACTCTCCACTGGCGAACCCGTGATCCACTCTCGTGTGGCGACCCTGTGTTCCACTCTCCACTGGCGAACCCGTGATCCACTCTCGTGTGGCGACCCTGTGATCCACTCTCCACTGGCGAACCCGTGATCCACTCTCGTGTGGCGACCCTGTGTTCCACTCTCCACTGGCGAACCCGTGATCCACTCTCGTGTGGCGACCCTGTGTTCCACTCTCCACTGGCGAACCCGTGATCCACTCTCGTGTGGCGACCCTGTGTTCCATTCTCCACTGGCGAACCCGTGATCCACTCTCCACTGGCGAACCCGTGTTCCACTCTCCACTGACGAACCCGTGATCCACTCTCCACTGGCGAACCCGTGATCCACTCTCGTGTGGCGACCCTGTGTTCATCTCTTCCATGGTGAGCCTGTGTTCATCTCTCAAGTGGTGAGCCTGTGTTCCACTCTCCAGTAGTGTTCCATTGTGCACTGACAAGCCTGCGTTTCCTCTGTCCTGTGGTGAACCTGTGTTCCTCTCTCCAGTGGTGAGCCTGTGTTCCACTCTCCAGTGGCGAACCTGTGTTTCTCTGTCCCGTGGTGAACCTGTGTTCCTCTCTCCTGTGGTGATCCTGTGTTCCGTTCTCCGGTGGTGGGCCGTTATTCCGCTCTCCAGTGATGAGCCGGTATTCGCAGACACGGTGTTCCGCTGGCCGGTGGCTGCCGCCGCTGCAGGGTGCCGGTGGCCGACATAAACACAGGTCGTCGCTGCGCTCCAGCGCCGAGCACACGGACCACATTTGTCGACCGAGTGACACGGTGCAGACCCCCTCTCCTCCCCCCTGGGAGGGGCGACCCGGCTCGACCCTGCAGCTGCTGATGGCGGACGAGGTCACCTGTTCCCCGGAGGCGGGGTGGCGTGGTGGGGGGGGGGGGTCAGAAGGCAGGAACTGGCGAATGTCATCTGATGGGACCAAGCGAGCGCGCATTTGCGCAGAAACGAACATATCGAAAAGTTCGTCGTTAGTCCAAGAAAACGTACGGGGCATTTTCTTGGATGCATTGTGGACAGCTTTGTGTGCCGCGCGCGGATGTGGGAAACAAAAGTTTTGCCGGGGTGCTGTCGAATTAAAGTAAAACCTGGCTGTCAAAATCGTCAAGGTCGAAAATGAAAGCACGCACGTCATGCAGTAGTCACGGTTGTTTATGACGACGTGCCAATCCATACATCGGACACCATACTTACGGTCCAGGACCCATGATCTAGGCGAAGGCGAGGGACGTTGGTAGCGAGAGTCCACGATGACTAAGCGACGTAGGTGGTAGAGCATCGAGGCGCGGGTCGACCTCCATGCACCAGTGCTGAAGCGGAAGGGGGGAGGGTGCAGCTATACGGAGTGACGCCCGTGGCGGGATATGCGGCAGTGACGTGGGCGACCGGCCACGGGGATGAATATCGCTGCCGACAGATGGCCGGTGCGAGGCCGGATCAGGAAGTGTTTGTGCCAAACGTGGGGGGTCCCGAGGTGAGTCGACAGGTCCGGGACGGAGTGGACCGGTCCGGGACGGAGTGGACAGGTCTGGGACCGGTCTGGATCAGAGTGGGTGGCGTTATGATATGCGATAAATATATCTAATAAGTAATAATGAAATAAAAAATGCTACAATAGTGATCAAACAATAAAAGCAATAAAAACAGGAAATATGGGCAACATCAAAATAATAGTAGACCGGTCTAGGACGGAATGGAACAGCCTGGGAAGGAGTGGACCGGTCTGGGACGGCGTGGAACAGTCTGGGAAGGAGTGGACCGGTCTGGGACGGCGTGGACCGGTCTGGGAAGGAGAGGACCGGTTTGGGACGGAGTGGGCCGGTCTGAGAAGAGGAGGATGTCGTTTTAGGGGATGATTCAGTCTAGGACAGCCAGGATGTGACGCGGCGGTAACAGTCGAGGTCGGGCTACTGGTCGGCTGCGGGCCGCCTCGTGCGCTCTCCAGCCGGGGGACGAAACGTCTCGCAGCGGACCAGGCCCTCCGGCCGGCCGCGCTCACAATTTGTGGCGGTCATTCGCGGTCTGAGTCGCTCTCAGACGCTGTTTGTGGGACCGGGCGCGTTAAAATACGGGAAGTGCGAGCCGCGAGTCTCGTACTTTATGGTCGAGATTCGGTCTTATGAGCGGGTGCCTCACGACTGACGAGCGGGCCCAGATGCTGTGGAAAATGTTTATGATGAAGTTCGGTGTTTTGTCGAGAGATAGCAAATCGGAGGCATATCACACAGCCAACAGCACGATTCCAGACGGCAGCATTGCTGCAAAGTGTTGACATTTCAGTAACGAGGGTGATGTAATTGACGTAGAATACTGCATGTTGTTCTTAAGAGTGCAAAGTATGCAGTCGTGTCAGACTTGTTCACTGCAAAACAAACATTGCATCATCTTTTTGTGAATACTTTCGACTGATGGCAAATTTAGCGTCTTGTTTTTTTTTTGAACCTGTGTCAACATCCCTACATTGTCATTCCCGCCCGTTACTGGCAGGAATGCCTTTGTCCACAGTGTCGTTCACCGACTCGGTGGGCAACAGTTCGGTGTCGACAACGACGGACAACGAGCGCCAGCTGTTCATCGAGCAGTCGGTGGGCCTGCCGCCGCCCTACAACTTCAACAAGCTGAGCAACTTCGACGAGCCGCTGTCGGTGCTGTACCCGCACTCGCTGACGGCGGCCAGTGGTGACCTGGGGTCAGGTCACTACATTGCTGCCATGTCGCCCAGCGACGACAGCTTCTACCGAGCCACCAAAATGTGAGCGGGCCCCAGTCCGAGCCACAGGACGGACCGGGGCTGGAGATCGGCTATGTGGGCGGACGTCGTGAACGGAGCGGAACGGGAACGGAACGGAACGAGAACGGCTCCGTGAGACAGGACTCGCTCGTTTCCGCCCCGCACGTCGGTGATGCCCGCCGCCGTTGGGACAAAGGACAGCTCGGGGTGGAGTTGATGATGCCGTTAGGCGGCGGCAATGTTTGAAAAGCGTCTGTTTTCCACTGCGCGATGCTGCAGCACGCCGGTTCGGCGCTCGGCCAGTATCATCGCCAGGTCCGCTCTCTGCTGGCCTTTGGACAACATTGGCGCTGCAGCATCTTCCAATGTCACTTTGGCTGCCGGAAAATGGGCTTTCGGACGGTAGCCACTGTCCGGTGCCTCCCGGATGTTGGTGACGTCAGAGCAGTGACGTAGAGCAGTGTGGGTACCTGCGGGCTCGGTACATTAATGACGTCAGAGCAGTGCCCCTGGTGGGCGGGCTCGTAACATCAGTGACGTCAGAACAGTGTCCGGTATCAGGCAGCTCCGTACATCAGTGACACCAGAGATATCGGCCGGCGCCGTGCATCACCGACGTCAGAGCAGTGTCCGTGGTGTGCCGGCTCGGTACACCAGCGACGTCAGAGAAATGTCCGGTATCGGCCGCCGCCGTACATCAGCGACGTCAGAGCAGTATCCGGCATGGGCCGGCTGCGGACAGCGGTGATGTGATTAAAAGGTTCCGGATGGCATCTTTCGCAGCGTGCGAAACCGGAGATTAACGCCAGCCGGCTCCAGTCGAGCTTTCTCTGGCCGGGTACTGCCGCAGTCTGCCCGTGTGATATGAATGAATGATGTGTCGCCCCAGCAGCTGACCGTGTAAATAGGTTGGCGTATATACGCATTGTATCATATGCGTGGACGAGTGGCGAGGCCCTCGCTCTCCAAGCATTAACTTATCTCTCCCGTGTTTATTTATTTGTGGCGAGGAAGAATGGAGAACGCTCGTGTTATCGTTTTTAGATGTCAAGGCGCGGGCATTCTGTTTCAGCGAACGTTTTGACGTTGTAACCGTCATAGTCATCGACCAATGTAAGGGCTATTACGCTTACGAATGGACATCACGCTTGGTGTCACCCCGTTTTGTGTATGAATCCGTCACGTTGCAAACGCTTAGTAGTCATGCCAAGAGATGCTAAGTCAGGAACTTCACCAGCCCCATTTCGAGCACACGTATCTGTGCTTGCACTCATGTTATGATTACGATTGTCATAGTATTGTGTTGAGTACTTAATAACAATTGCTGCACTCCGCCGTTATCGCAAACCACATGTGCGTCTGGCGTCCTGGTGCATCGCCCGATGAACTGTGTGGGGTGCATGCCAGTAGCACAAATCAAGACAGGATGTCACGGCTACAGTGACAGATGTTCTGCTATCTCAGGCGCACGGCCAGTGATACCGCGGCTTATTTGTAATATGCTTCGGTGAAACCAAGTCATTTGATTGTTGGGGCTTCATGCGTCAGCCTCAAGCAAATTTTAGACCAGGTACATGCGTGGATGTTTCGTTGGGTAAAAATGGACGAATCATCAGCGTTAACAGTTGCTGCAGGAGGCTTCCGGTGGAAACGGCTATGGTGAGTTGGTCCCCTAGAAGTGCAGAGCCCAGTGTGAGGATGCTTAGCTTGTCTCTTCTCTTCAGAAATACACGTGAATACAAAGCAGATTTTGCGCGGCCCACCAGGTGCCAGGTGTACTAGCCCTGTCCGGAAAACTGAGTGTGGATGGCGTGTTATTCGTCCGCTACTGAAGCCAGGGAGGGGGAGAACCGATCAAATGACCTTTGGTCGTATTATTACCATTAATGTAGTTTTGCCAACGAAATGTATTCCACTTATCCAGACACATTTTCAGTCTGCTGAGTCTCCTGTGCCACCTTAACACGATCGTGGGATCTGGCCTAGCGAGATCAAGACAAGGTAAACATGTCTCCGTACGTCAGCATCAGCGGTCATTTCGGCCAGTCATTCGGCGGGAACAGAAGCTGCGCCAAGATGGCGGCTCCCGGACGCAGCACGCCGGACTGCAGTGGGCGGTGTGCGCCGGTGGACGCGGCCATTGTCTGCGGACACAGTCTGTGCATTAGAGCGGCTGGACGGCAGCCAGCTCGGGAGCCACCCACTCTGGATAATCAACAAACCGCCTCCAAACGGCAGCCGACACATGGAACGGGGTCAAAAGCCGACACTGGAAACACGGACGCTCTTCTTCTCGCACCAGCTCCTACGTACGTTTCCGTTTTCTGTTGTCTTTTTCCCACTCCGGATTTTATCGTCCATATCCTTGTATTTTTTTCAGTTTTGCTGAATTTCGTTTCCACTCAAGATTTGGTCTGAACATTCAGTAACAAGGTAAACGACAATGTGTGACTTCAGGCCACTGGAAACTGGAAGCTCATGTCCCATTGAACGCATTTACTAGCCAGGCTCTTGGTGACTTAAGGAGCGTGACGCTCAAGGCGACCTCTAAGCAACTGATAGCTGTGTTTACATTGCGTCGTACTTTTAAACAGTCAGGAGAATGATTTACGGTCCTCAGCTCTGCCGAAGGATTCGCATAAATTTTTGCGTCTTGGAATGTTTTGCAAGGCCACGTCGCAAGAACGATGCGTTACGTCTCTTCGGAACACGATACGAGTGTCTTGCGAATATATTTATTACCGTTAGTATCGCTTATTATCGTTGATATTTTAGATTCGTTTTACTTGGTTTCAGTCCTTTTCTCCGCGACAGATACCGGATCGTGCATGCAACAACCGTCGTAGAATCAAACGTGTTTTTTTATTTTCGGCCATTTGGACACAGCAGGCTTTTAGAGCCGTGTTTCTGTGAACTGCACGGCGCCCGGCTCCGACTTTTGATCTGCTGAGCCTGCATGCGACCATGAGCGGGACGATTGGTGCGTCCGCCTGCCGGGAGCCTGCCTGCCGGGGACAGGAACGCCGTACACACGGTCACGGCTAACTGTCAGGAGGGAGCGGAGTCAGACGTGAAGACGTGACCCCGCATCACGTACCACATCCAGGGCAGGGCGACCCGGCCCGTAAGGCATCCAACAGGGCAGCTGTCTTCATCGCTCGGCAACCGAAGGGGAAACGAGAAGCGGCTACGACCAGGCCTACAGACAGCCGTCGGCGGCCGGGGGGGGGGGAGGGGGCAGTTACGAGCAGACTTACAGAGAACCCGAGTCAACAATGAGTCAGAACTCGGTTTGGGCTGCAGAATGACATAACCGGGCTTCCAGGAATCGGGCGTTTCGCTGGAAAACAGCCCGAGCAAGCAGGCGTCTTTGTCGCGCATCTGTTTCTCAGCCCGCTGGAAATGCGCTTTTCGGAACGATGCTTCCTCGCAAACCGGTGATGACAACGCGCATGAAAAAGAGCTGGTTTTTGTTACCCATTGGTTCAGTGCTCCTTTGTGATGTGACGGAGCTTAGTTCCGTTGCATCCTTTCATTTGAATGTGACTTGCATTCAGTCTCAATGCAATGACACCCGGACTCTGTTCTCCGTCCTGAGAGGTCCTCGGCTCGCAGTCCGGACCTCATGGCCGGCAAGGCTGCAGACCAGAGCACCAGAGCACCAGAGCAGACCACCGGAGCACCGATCCTGGCCTCCGTCTGCCGGCCCTCAGTCGCGCTGAATCGGAGTGCTCGCCTACGCGGACCGTCTGACCGCTGCCGCGGCATTGCCAGCGGGCCGTCGGTCTGCGGCGCGCCGTGCGGTCGAGCTCGCGAGCGGCGGCGGCGGCGGCGCGTCGGTCGCGACGCTGGCAAATGTCGGCTGACGCCTAAATCGGGCGGCGACCCGAGCAAAAAGGGCCGCGCCAGCGCACGTGATTTTACAGCCGGCCGCCTGATGAAATCATGGCAGCGCGCCGCCGGGCCGGGCCAGCTGTGGGAACAGCACGACGGTGCGCAGGGGGCGCTACACAAAGCGGCCGCTGAGCAGGCCTGTTGCCTTTTACAGCCCGGCGGGGCAATTCGGCGTCAAGTGCGCCGTTAAACGGATCCCTCGGCCGGCCGTTATGGAGTAACAGCCCGCGGTCCGATGAAGACGTAATTCACTCCATGTGTGGAGGTCGGCTGGCATTAGTTCACACGCGCCGAGATGGCACACTCGTAGGCCAGACGCACGCTCAGGCTGCCAGATGTCTGAATTTCTAGTCTCGTCCTCCTAAACTCTGACGAAACTGAAAATAATAATCGTGAAATGAATGGCTCGAGGATCAGGGTGAATTATTACCGCAGTCATTATCCAGCGCACTATCTATCGGACAGGTCAAGAGGGAACGCGCTTCAATAGGAACCAGAGTTTCCCATGCGATTTGGCTGAAAGTTGCAGACGACACGCTGAAAAACGATGGAAACTGCCAAATACTCATGTAGTTTTTACTACGGGTTAGAAAAATCCACGCTCATGTTTTTCGAAATAATACAGGAACGGGTCAAGATATTAGTATAGAATTCCATACTGATAATTTCTTTTGGTATGTAAGGGTCCATACCAAAGCAGCGTCGTAGCCAGGGGGGCCATGGGGGCCATGCCACCCCCAAACCAAGCGGTCTACACTAGACATATGGCGATTTCGCACGAATACGAAATAGGTATCATATATGTGTTGCAAAAGCAAACATTATATGCATTCCTGTGGGTCACAGATGAGGACAGTTACGGAACATTGCTGCTTTTTGCTAGAAATCTTGTCATATGGCAGTGGCATATAAAAAAATTTGACATTTGCCCCCTCTCCCGGGAAATCCTGGCTACGAGCCTGTACCAAAGGCATACAAAGTTACTTCCCTGTCTACTTTCCATCATCCAATTGCTGCGCACGGAATACGACTTGCGCACGGAATCAAGTGGGTGCCATACCTCGTGAAAGTGATTGGGGAAAAGATAAGAAAAATTTGGTATGCGTGACCCAAGCCGTTAGCATAGCGAAAAACGGATGAGGTTTCCAAAGAGCACCGACAATGCGAGGGCTTAACAGCACTCAGACCCAGCAAACTGAAAAATGCCAGTAACGAAAATTCCTACGCTCTTCTGTTGACTTGAACTGACTAAGTGGTGTGCTGGTAGTCATAACGCAGACGCAAGCCATACTACGAGTTTAACCCGACCCCGACGGGGTATGGTTAGGTGAGGTCACCTGAGATGTTCCCAAGATTGCGAGAGAACGAACGCTTGATCATTTTTACATATTATGTCAAAGCTTTCACCTCAGGCCAAGTCAGGTGTCCGACCTAGTCAAGTCTGGTTTGGTCAAGTTGACCTATATCCAAAAAAGTTTGGCGCCCTGTAACTTTTTCATAAAACAAGACAGAACGGTAAAACTTGGGATCTGAGATTTTGATGGATGCAAGAAATCTACCATCTCAGATTTATCAGGAACTTTTAGGTCATTGACGTAAGGTAAAGTCCATTTTCAAGAGATGTTTTTTTCGGAGACTGACGAAATTTTTTAAAACCATTTTGAGCGTGAGGTGATGCAAACATCCATTCGCCGTCGTTGGCAAAGTATCAATGACCTCCAATCATTGACCTGAGGTCAGATCACCAATTACTGTTTTGAGCCAAAATGCACCGCCGTCAAAATCGGCGATAAATTACTTGAAACGGATGGACAATGACAGAATTAGTTCTCACAGCTCCAAATGGTACCAAGAAGCTCAAAAAGTTCCCAAAAATTGCGTATTTTGGAAAAAAGAGGCGTTTGCGAATAAAGTTCCACCAGTTGTGTAGATTAATGACTGCTGAACTGTTTAAAAAAATTTAAGCGCGGAAAACCACCACAAGAAACAATATCGTCAATACCCACCACTTCAAGAGGTTTATGGCGCCAAAATAAAGACACACGAAAACTGGCTCCGTCCATTTCGTGTTCGGCACCGGCGCCCGCCGTGCAGCAGTGCGAATATCGCTGTATCTTTAACCCAGCGTTTCCATGTATATATTATATGAATGACATGAATAAAAAACTTAAATGAATTGAATCAATGCGTATGTATTGAATGAATCGGAAAAATTAGACATGTTTCGGCATCTGTGGACTTTTTCCTATTCGTTGGCGTCTTTACCCAGATTTTATTCATCACAGCCCTCGGGATCCAAAACGTTTCTTAGTTTCATGCAGTCGGCTATAAGAAAACATTTATAGGGAGTAAATGCACTTTTCTATTGAGTTTTGAATAAAATAAACTAAATAAAAAAAAAATTTAGGGTTATAAAAAAAAAAGAAATTCCCTTTCCCCCCCCCCCCTTTTTTTTTTTTTTAAAGATTGAGTTTTGATTTTTTTTTATTTTCTCTTCTTTTACTTTTTCTTCCCTTTTTTAGGGTGTGGAAGGAAGGGGGGGGTTCCCACCCCCCGGGGGGGAGGGGAAAGGGGGGAAGGGGGGGAGGGGGGGGAAGGGGAAAAAAAAAAAAAGAGAGAAAAAAAAAGGGGGGGGGGGGGGAAAAAAAAAAGAAGGGGAGAAAAAAAAAAAAAAAAAAAAAAAAAAAAAATAAAAAAAATAAAAAAAAAAAAAAAAAAAAAAAAAAAAAAAAAAAAAAAAAAAAAAAAAAAAAAAAAAAAAAAAAAAAAAAAAAAAAAAAAAAAAAAAAAAAAAAAAAAAAAAAAAAAAAAAAAAAAAAAAAAAAAAAAAAAAAAAAAAAAAAAAAAAAAAAAAAAAAAAAAAAAAAAAAAAAAAAAAAAAAAAAAAAAAAAAAAAAAAAAAAAAAAAAAAAAAAAAAAAAAAAAAAAAAAAAAAAAAAAAAAAAAAAAAAAAAAAAAAAATTTTTCCCGGTCTCCCCTACGTGCTATCCAAAAATAAGGAATGTGGCCAGTTTCGACTTCTACTCGTCACGAGCTTTCCAAAGGAACGCTTATTTTCATCGTATGACAACCATTCGTGAGTTAGAGAGGACGATCAGCCACAGCCCCCTCCCCCAAGTCGGGCGTGCATGGCGCCGACTGCCAGTCGGCGCGATTTTTTTTCAAATTTAACCTATCTATGAACGTGATAAAAAATATCGGCATCTTCGCGTAGTCAATATGCTTCCATGCTGGTAATTCTTTCGGAGCTCAGATCACGCAATTATCGACAACATATTTTCACAAACTTCCTTAAAAGCCTACCATTTTACTGTTTCTGGCAAATGTCATATCCCAATGCTTGCGTAGGGGGATGGCGGAAAGGTCGCCAATGCGATAATTTAAGGACGGCAAAAGTGCTATGGCGTCAATCCAAAAACAGTCTTATCATAAAACCGTTGCTAATTGTCCAGACACAGGCACATTTTGTTCCGTGGCTTCTAAGTGGGGCAAGCCAGCAAGTAACATCCGTCGTCGCTTCTTTTTTACGTTTCCTTATGGGGGTTTACAAGCCCCCTCCCAGTTTTTTCGCTCGCCATTTCCAGGGTCTTTGAAGTAACTTCTAACTTCTCGAAACTTCATGACTTCTGCTACCGATTCTTCCTATGTATGGTGTCAAATTTTCATAACCTTATTTTGTACAATGGTGGCCAAGGTTTTAGGAGACACCTCAAGGGATTTGTGGCACTGTTGAAGGGATGTGTAAAAAATGACTGCCAAAACTGCAGTTTATGAACTAGAGCTCAAAACATTCTGAGTATATGTTTAAGTAACAGGGCAAACATAGAACAATATTTTTTTTTGATCCGAGATCACTTCACAAGTTCAATTAGGGATCAAGTCAAAGTTTGGTTTTGCGGAAAATTTTTGACGTTAGCTTTCAAAATGCAAATTCCAGAACGGAATGATCCAGCACAGTGTCCTCTACTTGTGTTTGAGGGTTTCAGGTAAATATCCGATGGGGTCACGGAGCTGCGCCCTAAAATGTCCATGCATACTGTATATCACGACAGCCAAAATAGGACTTTTGGAAATGCAGTCAATCAAAATGATTGAAAACGCTTTCACACACTATGTAATGAGCCCAAGATCATTCAACTTGACTCTGAGGTCATTTGAGGCTAGTCAAGGTCAAAAGCAGTAGGTTGGCCTGATGAACATGCGACCATGTACTTTTTGATTAACCCGACACCACTTCCTCATCTCCCTGGGGTTGCTTATGCCAACATTATGTAAACAATGGAATTTGCTTTGTGCCTTTTTACTATAACATCACTAGAAAAGGCTAAAAAATCTTTTCAACTTGAATGCTAATTCAGTCTGCAAGAAAACATTCATCCCGTTTAGCAAGCACTGCGAGCACCTCCGAATTTTCTTTTAAACATATGGGCCAATGGGAAAAGTCCCATCAGTTAGTCTCGATTCATGCCAATTGCACCAAAATCGGTCGATAAACCATGGAGTTATAACAAGCAAAACCATACCCACCTTTCTGATCTTTTTGCCTCTGTATCTATCCACTCTTTTCCAAGATCTTCAAAACGTCTTTCTGTCAAATTGTAGTTAACGTCATGGAAAATCGACTGTCGTTCATTGCGATGAAATCGACCGGGACGTTCTCGAGGGGGATGGGGGGTCATAAACCCCTCATACGGGAATGCACCCTCGCGTTCTGGGTACGGCAATAGGGCTAAGGCCAATGCCAGTGTTAACCTCACGAACTGGCCGTGTTTTTGACCATGCTCAGCTGGGAAACATTCTCCAGCCAAGGGCACTGCGTTCGCGAACGCCACCCTTTTGCGGTTGCGTGACTCTTCGTCAGTATTAACGAGGGCGTAACACCCGAGAGGAGGTACTAAACCCTGCCAGACCCAGCGTAAGTAAATTAGAACGGCACGCACGAGAAGGTAAGGGTGAAGAGGTTCAGAACCACGCCGGAGAAAATGCGCTAGGAACGAAACAGCAGTTGGAGGGAAAAGGAACAAGTCGATGTACTGCACACGCTAAAAATTATCAGCGTCAGTGAGAGAAGGCAGAGGTGAACGGTGGCCACTGGATTTCCTCATCCAGAACATTCTGATGGTTCACGTTGGGTTTGCGGTATCGGATCAACCAGCACGGCTGCCCGTATAGTTCTTAATGCCGTCCTCTGAACACCTGACATGAACAGTACTTCAAAAAGCGTTAGATTTCTGGGGGCCAAGTGTGCCCAGTGTGATCTAAAAACAAAGCCCTACAGTCGCAAAAGGCCCTCCCTTTCAAGGAAGTCTTCCGTAAAGGAATTCACATTTTGTGACAGCTGAAACGAGCTTCCCTGGATGAGGTTTTAAAGGTCCAGTTTACGTGTCAGATACACCACTGGATCGCCTAGCGCGATTCGAGGGTTCGATAACAGCCAGTCCGTTCACAGCATTTGGCCCGCGTCTTCTCCTCCATTTCCAGAGATAACCATACTGATCAAGAGGTGTATTGGCCCCTGCAGGATCGACAGGTATTGTTGTCAATTTAAGTGCAAAAACAGAACACAATTACGATAACAGCTACCGCATTTCATGATCTGCATACACCTCTAAGACGCACGTCTCGGCGTTGAGATTTTGTCCGTATGGTGGCGCTAGTGGGCTGCCGATAGATGGCGGTCAGGAGACATTCAGTCCTCGTAGACCCAGTTGGCGGTGGCGGACGTCCAGCCGACCAGTTCCTCGGGCTTGAACCACAGGTCGATCTCCTTCTCAGCAGACTTGACTGAGTCCGAGCCGTGCACGATGTTACTGTGAACCGAGAGCGGTGACATGTCAACACGAGAATGACGAAAAACGATACACACAAATACAACCACCCTGTCTCGCGCTGGTCTGGACGGAACTGCAATGTGAAACATCATTCTTCGCAGGAACTTCTCGAGGCAATACTGACCACTGAAATCGCAATAAATACACACAAAATTTACCCGCCATTTACTAAAATATTCCATGTCAATTAGTTATTGTTCTACTCTCTTCTTTACAATCACAGGCCGAGGACAAAAGCAAGACCAACTGCATCGCGGGAAAGGTGACGGACGCGTCAGTCCGTATCCCATTAAAAACCTTTAAGCCATCCCTAAGACCACAAGAGTGCTCGATTCGTTGAGTCCTGGCTGTCCCGCACTGCTCCAGCCGACTAAGCGGCCTGCTATTTCCCACCACGGCTGTTCTTTCCTCCAGACTTCCTGGGAAGCCATCGTTTGTCACGCAATGCAAGGTTGCGGACACTGAAACGGCCCCCAGAATCACGCCAGCCGACATGAAGGGGAAAATACGACAGAATTGGCAATATTCCCAGTCCGGAAAGAAAGATGGAAATGGTCTCTGCAGCAGCTGAAAAAGGCCGAAAAATCCCGGCGATCGGGCCCTGCGCCAACAACAGCCGCTGGGAACGTTGACGCCATCTCGAGGTACGGTAGTAGTACAACCTATGATGCCTCATTTCTTGATCAGGCGCCCCGAGACTTCGTGCAGATACATCTAAGTTAGTTGTTATTAGCAGCCGAGGGGACACCACAAGCGACATATCTATGGAACGATACATGCCGACCACCATGTACGCATTTCAATGCACTCTGTGACTTACAAATCTACCTCACATGGCCAGCGGGACAACGAGAAAAATGCACTGCCCACACCAGCTTTTCTCGCTGTTTTTCCAAGAAACCATTGTAATCGGATATTTTGAACCGGAGAATTTGAAACGCGTTGGAGAATTCTTCTGGTTACTTGATGTCTGAAACCTGTACCGTCCAAAGACACTCATTTGATCCACTGAGCTGTCGCTAAGGTGAAATGATGTTCAACACTTTCGCAAACAAAATGGCCACAGTTTCAGGAACGGAATCGGCCACTTCTGATCGTGCCGCACGCAATTCTTACCTACACAGGCAACAGAATGTCCCATATATGGGGAAGGACTTTTCTGGGAAACGACCAGACTTTTAAGGTCCAGAATTCAAACTCAGTGAAGCATGCTGTCGGACCCTGACCCCAAGGGTTCCCAGATATGGAGTATTTTGATGGTGATGTTTGTGTTTTAGACAGGGTTTCGACTACCGCCGCCATTTCGCGCTTGTCACAAGGGCTATCTAATCCAGATTTATATACCTAGTCCCAGTCCAATCGCAGTCAAACACTGTGTTACGATACCAAGCTCAGTATCAGAAAATCCACCTATAAGGGACGCCAGAGCCACGGGGAGACCACAGAATATCTGTCTTTCTGAGCTGAGCAGAGTGCAATCGACAATCACGTGCCTCACATCTTAACAAGTCGCCAAACCTCTCACAAGCGGGAACATCTGCTATGCTGACCAGTCGAAATTTGTGTGCGATGTAGGCATGGCCGATGTGGAGACGGTCAGTGATTTCTTCTTGTCTAGCCTTTCGGACAGAGGACGCCCAGCTCCCCGCCCCAGGCTCGACAGCCTTCAACTTACTCCTGCTGCTCTCCTGGTCCCACATCCTCTGCCACTCGGCGCGCATAAGGCATTTTGTGACGGCATAAAAGTCACCGGCGGGGGCCTGAATCGTCTCATCTGGGGGAGGCAGTGTGGCGGCCTTCGCTGCCTGGTCAGCGGATTCATTGCCAGCGAGGCCCACGTTGCTGAGGATCCAGACCAAAGTGACCAGTTTCACGGGCAGCTTTCAAGGATCTGACCCGTCCTAAGATCAGCTGGGTTCGCCGTGTCTCTGAGGCAGAAGCGTTCTGGAGAGATAAAACGGAACTAAGAAAATCGGCCAATATGGTCGATGACAACAGCTCCAAATGTGAAATACAGTCGAGACGGCTTAGAAGAGCGCACTGAAGCAGCGGTGAAAACAGCTGGAACTGGTGGCATTGCTACCTGTCCACCGATATATCGGCGGAACCAGTACGTTGTGACGTTTTTGACCCGTCAAGGGGGCGGATCCATTGTGAGTGCTCGATATTAGTTTCTGAGCTTCCTGCCTCCGCTCGACAGCCGAAGCAGAGTTCTTTGAGAAACGATTACGGGGTACTTTGTTCCACGCACCGCACCCAGTTACCATGGAAGACCTCTATCGTGCCGAGGACGTCCACAACCAGTCCGCTGGTGACCGGCTGCTTCTTTCTGTATCTCGCCAGTGCCCGTTCTGGGACTCGAGCCCAGCACCTGCTACGCACCAGACTCAGCCATCGGACTCCTAACCCATCAGACCATCGAGCAGACTGCTCCTATCACGCAATCCCTCACCACTAAATTAAGCACTTCCACAATTCGCAAGCCTCATCCGGCACACCTCCCGGCAAAACCCTGCACCGATCTGTCAGTAGTCCACTCATCGCTGAGTTCCCTTCTCTCGTCAGTGAAACACACAGGAGAGGACGATGCTCCATCGCTGGCAGGGACGGCTCGACCACATCGCGTGCACCGCAGAGTCGCCCGTCTGCCCTCTCCCTCCCTCTCTGCCGCCTGATCGGTTATCAATGGAGGTCGGCGATCAATAGTGGCCCATCCGTCGGCCAGTGCCGGGGAACGGGCGCCCCGCCAGCAGGGTGTCCCGGCCGCCTGGCGCAGCGGGACAGCGCCGCGGCCGTCCGGCCCGTCGGCCATACAAGAGCACGGCCGCACGTGCCAACTGATGGAGCAACCACTGCGGACAGCGCCTCCTGATCTTCCTTGTGCATTCAGGACCAGGAAGCAGATGAAGCAATTTTGTGCATGCCGTTCATAAGTCATAGCCCAGCCTTGGTATCTATACCGTGACCAGCGGCACCTTTTAACACTTCCGACCCCAATTTTGGCAGTGTTCTGCTTGATGTTTTAAGAATCTGACTCACACCCACTGCCTGACACGCCACAGACGTGTGGATGGTTCACCAAAAGACCACTGCGCATGAGAAGCACACGCCACGGACGCCGCCGCGACTGCAGCGGGCCGGCCGCCGGGCGGGTCGGTGCTCGAGCGGCCGGCGGCGCCGGATCACGTACCGGCCGACCTGGACGGCGAAGTCGCCGCGGATGGTGCCCGGCTTCGAGTCCTGCGGCTTGGTCTCGCCCAGCATGACGCGGCCCGTCTTCACGGCGTCCAGGCCCTCCCAGACCATGGGCACCAGCGGCCCGCTGGCCATGTACTTCACCAGGCCGTTGAAGAACGGCTTGTCAGAGAGGTCGGCGTAGTGTTGCTGCAGGTGCTCCACAGACGACTGGCGGCAGACGGCCAATGGTCAATGGACAGGTAGTTTCAGCCAGGTGAAGGCAGCTGCACAAAAAGTAATGGCCACATGGCCTGAGCTTTTCGAATTTGTACCAGTGGCATGGCTCCAATGGTCACACTGCTGTTTACCACTGAATAATATTACAATTATAGGCACAATGACCTATTTAAAAGCCCATGTTCCCAGTTCCTGGCCTGGAGTTCCTACCACCTGTACAAGTTCCATGTATACAAATGAGCTGCATGAACTGGGAGATTTATCCACCACAGTGCCATATGCAGTTAACCAAGATGAGATGCAACCTTCATAGCTAATAACCAAAATGTCACTAACGTGGAATTGACAGTTAACCATTCTAAGGTCTTGAACCATTTTTAGGTAGCTTCAGTGCATTGCAAGTGACATAAAATGGTACTGAAATTGCATTAAGTAGTTCAAGATACCACACACTGCAACTTCCTCACTTCTGACTACATAATTCTCAGAAACCACTAATTCAACCAATCTTAGCTGACCTTACCAGAACTGTGCAGTGTATAAACCATCATTTTGTCAGTGCATACTGCATTGCAGCCCCAGCAATTCACATCCACTGGGTCAAGTCAAAATCTTCCCAAAAAATGAAAAAAAAAAAAATGAGAACTGAGCAACTTTTTTATAACATTTTGAGTGTGAGGTGATGCAGACATCCAATGAACATCAATGAGCAATAACTTTCAAACAATGGCCTGAGGTCAGGTCACTGATAGATGTCTGGGCCAAAATGCATTGCCATCAAAATCAGAGATGCACTACTTGATGGGACAGACAATGACAGAACTGGCTCACACAGCAACAAACAATATCAAGAAGCTCAAAAAGAGGAAATAAATGGGCTTTCATAAATAAAGCATCACCTATCTGTACCCAAAGGAAAACAAAAACAACATGCTTTTAATGGGAAGCCAAATGCTGCAACTGTGGCATACTTTTCCCAAATCCACTAAGTCCAAAGTTGAATTGCACAGATTAATGACTGCTGAATTGTTTCAAAATTTCAAGGCAAGGAAAACCATCTCAAGAATCACCAGCATAGAGACATAAAGCAACAATGCTCGGCAAGGCTTAAACTACCAAAATAAAGGAATGGTAAAATTAGTTCCAGTTAATTCCATCCCATGTTCCACAGCTGGTGATCCCTCAGTGCAGTAGCGCAAATGTTGTTGCATTTAACTTCATGTTTCCATGCACATATTATGCAGATCAAGAGCAATTAGACACCTATCAGCATCTATGGACTTTCATCTGTTTGTTGGTGCCTTTGCCACAGCATTGTTAATAACAGCCCTTGAGATCCTGGCTGTTTCTCAGTTTCATGTAGTTGGCTATGAGAAAACATATCTAGAGCATCAACAGCTTATACATCATCCAAAACTAAAAGTACAACCAGTTTTAAGCTCTACTCATGACAAGCTTCCTAACAGTATGGTTATTTTTTGTGACCAGCCATTCATGAATTAAAGGGAGGGGCAGCCAATTGCCCCCTTCAGTCAGGTGATTTAAAGGAAAAATAGTTCCTAAAAAGATGGCAAATGCAAATAAAATGAAAAAGAAACAATACTGCAAATCAACAGCTAAAATACAGCATTAAGAATAATAATGATGTAATATGCAAAATGTCATACATGTTTTCAATGTGTGTACTTATTGTAATCAATGCAAATACTGAATGCAAATAGATAAAAAAATACCATACAAATCTAATAAAATTCCAATAAAATGATGCATCTGAAATATAACTCCTACTATGAATGGCAAACACATTGCTATGCCTACATCAAACTCATTCTCACACCTGCAGAGAGTAACAATGCATGCGGAAAAATCTGTGCATACAGCAAACCTATTACATGCCACAGAGCAATTTGATGAATGAACAGGGGCTGCTGGGTGCAGTCTCCTATGTTTGGAAATTTAACCTTGCCCTGCATGAAATATATCTCTGGCCCACCATTTTTACATGCCTATGCACCTAATGATAATATGGCAGTTCTTACAGAAAGATGGGTGGTTTTAAGTACAGGAATAATGGGGGTAAAACAATGTCCATAACACTTATGTTAGGTAGAAGTCTCAGCAATCAACAAGAACTACCTGTCTCAATGCTGTATGCCGTATCACATGCTGTACCACAATCTTATAAAATCTGCAGTAAAAAAGATGAAACAGAATGGTAAAACGAAGAAGACCCCGCCAACAACTACATAACCACAGGCCGAACCTGCATGAACTTCATCGCAACAAGTTTGAAACCCTTCTGTTCGAAACGCTTGATGATTTCGCCGACGAGTCCACGCTGGACTCCATCGGGCTTGATCATGATGAAGGTACGCTCCTTGTTTCCAGACATATTTGCAGCTGGAATGATTAAAAATTGGTAACAAACTCTATGCACGACCTCACACCACCGAGACCAATTCGGAAAGAGAACGGCGGTCGGGGAGAAGGCCGGAACAGGCAACTTGTGCTCGGAGCATTAACCTCTTTAGACCATGGTTGAGGTTTCTTCGAAATATATGACGTCTTGAGATTATACCGTTATTTTTTTGTGTGATTCTTTTTAACGTGAGCGTTTTTGTACATAAAATAATTTAACACAGCAGAAACATGCCATTTTTTTAAGGTGTCAATTTTTCTGTTGTCCAATTTGCATTAAATTAAACATTACCTCACACCGCAAGTAAGAGGCAAGAGGGAATCGTCAGGAGGATCAGGGAGGATCCATTGAAAAGGTATTCTGTGCGCCATTTCCGTCTCATTCAAGCGCATATTTTGACATTTTAACGTAATGTAGTCTGAACCTTAAAACAAGAATATTGCACAGAAGAATGGAAGAACTACAGAATTTGGATAATGAATTACCATTTCCATAAAAAAAGACTGAATATCTTGCTGATTTTCAGGGCAAAAAATCCTGAAACTTTTAAGCACCCAATTAGTGCTACCATATTGTCCGTTTCTCACGCATTTGTGACGATTGTTACACCCAAGGCGCTTAACTTACACCCGTAGCAGACGACTGACTGACGCCCGGCGAAACACAAGACTTGACCCAAGACTTTGGACACCTGAGCCCAAGAGGCTGTGTGTCCTAACTCACAAACAAACAAACAAACATACACCCGTAGGGTGTAAGTTAAGTGTAAGTTGGCGTTAACTTACACCCGTTTTTTGGACACCTGAGCCCAAGAGGCTGTGTGTCCTAACTCACAAACAAACAAACATTACATCCGTAGGGACTGACTGACGTCCGACGAGACACAAGACTCGACCCAAGCCTTGGACATCTGAGCCGAAAAAGCTGTGTGTCATGTTTCACAAACAAACAAACAACTGCACCCGTAGAGACGACTGACTGACGCCTGGCGACACACAAGAGTTGACTCAGGACTTTTGGCACTTCAGTCCAAGAGGCTCAACTCAACTCACAAACAAACAAACAAACAAACAAGACACGACTTGACTCAAGACTGGACACCCGAGCCCAAGAGGCTGGGTTCCCCAACTCACAAACAATTACACCCGTAGTCGCTTGACTACTGATGCCTGAGGAGACACAAGACTTGACCCAAGACTTTGGACACCTGAGCCCAAGATGCCGTGTGTCCTAACTCACGAACATTACACCCGAAGCGAATGGAGACAACTGGCCGATGTGTGATGAGGCAAACAAGTTGACAAGACTGCATGCCTGAGCGCAAGAGGCTGTTTGTCCTTTCTTACAAAGAAGCAGAATAATTGGTTCATGACATTGAAAAAAAGTGATTATTGCAATAATAATTATCTCTTAACTTGGAGTTATCCTGGGTACTTTTTGGTGTATGGGTACTCTGGCAACTTGGAATCCATGTTGAGTATTTTGAGATGTCAATTGTCTGGTGTTTGTGCAGTATTTTGTCAGCTGTGTCTGTGGTGATGATGTGACAGCATAACATCATCATGTGGTTGATCTGTGGTTATAGGTTGCCACGAGATGGTAGGGCTTACCAGAACTTGCTTTGACTATGTATGCAAGTCAGTTGCAAGTATTCTTCGCTCACCAGATCAAGCCAATGTTACAGCTCAGGTGAGAAGCATGCGTGGATCCAGTTATTTGAGCCTCTTTCCATTATTTTGTGGATCCAGAAAATTACTCAGTTTGGCAGGGAATTTTAGGCTTACGAGCCTTTTCCTGTATTTTGGGTTGCAGTTGTTCCCTCTTGTGATGCACTTGGGAACAGCAACATTACAGTAAAAGGTTGGTAGAGGGGACTGTCAGGCAGGCATGTGCACCTGCTGAAGTTTACCTGGTAACTGTTAGGCATCACAACATTCAAGTAATAGGCAACTTGTGAATTTATAATTAACAAACTGAAATATGGTTGCAGGCTGCCTTACATTGTCATGAATTTACATAGGTATGTGTTAATTGCAGTAGTATCAAAATCCAAACAGTTCATGCATTGTTTTTTCCTTTTCAGTCCAAAATGCCAGCTTAGTCTAGGTGCCATGGCAGATCCCATTTTGACAAACTGTTCATGAAATAACTGACCAAATCTGTGGTTGAAACTCTCAGTTACATTAAACTGTTCTGAATACAAAAAGTAAGTAATTGCAAGATAGTGGATAATTTTCTGCCATGAAAGATTTTGTGTGGTGTAAAATAAAAGCATAACTTGTAAGGGATCAGCATTTTTCTTAAAACCAAGATAATTGCTTTCCATGCCTTGTGAGATGTTAACTTCCACCAGGCTGCATTAAGAACATTAGCTTGTGAGTGGTGTTGATCAGCTTGCTTTTGTTGACAGGGCTGGCTGCGGTCAGTCAGATCTCAGAAGAAGTTTGTGTTTGCCTCACTGAGCGATGGTCTTGGTCCAGAGACACTGCAGCTAGTCTTCAGCTCCAGTCCAGAGACAAAAGGTAAGAGTGCTTCAGGGGGGATGTGGCTTGGTCTGGTTGGATGGAAATGTGGGTTCAAGTTTCTTTTTTTGTCGAGATGGCCATATGCTCATGTATTATAAGTTACAAAATAATTTATACACATAAGAGGACAAATAGGACTATTTTTTATATGTTTCCTTTTATGTGTGAAATTTTCCACTGAATATGCTCTGCCTGTTGAAGGACCACATCCTCTGCAAGGGCCTCTGATATTTGTCTGTGCTTTTCCAGGTTTAAGTGTCAACAGTTTTGTTCAGGTGTCTGGTGTCCTGGTGCTGACGCCTGACCGCCAGCAGCCGGCCGAGCTCAGATGCCAGAGGCTTGATATGGTCAGGCATTGTCCGTCCACGGTACGAGCAGGGTGGTCACAGAAAACACACACAGACTACAAGTTTCATGAAATTTAACCCTCGCCGGGCCAACCTCTTCTTTTTTTTGTTTTGACGACCAAAACCAACAGGGCAGAGGCAGTAAAAACTATAGAGAAAGAAGGTATGGATGTTACCACTTGTGGTCATACAAAGTTGGCTCATTTTCCAGGTCGTCTTGGGTCAAATGGGATTAGACTGCCCTTGACAAGTATGTTTTTATCATATGCTGTGGTTTCCAAAGCACCTGACTACAGATAAGCATTGCAAAACTGTAAACAGATGAACTGTATTCGGCTACGGGCGTCAAAAGTCGGTTTGAGATGTGATCTGACCCCAAGTCACTTTGGAGGAGGTAAAAGCACATATGTAAAGGGGCAGAGAAACGTCGGAGCGTTTATTTGGACATCAAAACCGCTGAACCAGACCCATAATTTAACAGTGGACGTGAAAAGACCGAACCGACAAAATCGGGATAGTAGTGTTGGTGCATATATCATGCTTTCTAAATGCGGCGAATTTCATTGTCATGGATGCATTTTACAACATGGTATGTCATCTTACGTTCCTAGAACATAGTTCTACTTGAGCCGCCCCGGGTCATTGACGTCAGATGAACCCAATGGCACAAAGTCTAAAAATATGTATCAAAAGGTGCTGCAAGTTTAACCCTTTTCCCGTCAGAGGCAGAAGGCTGAATCCACCCTCTCGGGTTTTTTGCGTGTTGATGTCAGGATTTTTGACGCAGCTTCAAGAAACTTGTTCATCTTTCCTACACATTCTCTGTGCCTATCGCAACAAAATTTAGTAAGTCTGTTCTGCGCAGGGACGGAGCCAGGCAACGTTTTTGGTAGGCATCTCACAACATTTTTGGGCCTGTTGAAGGTAAAACAAAAATGGCCGCCTAAAATATCATTTTTAATATAGGACTTAAGATCTTATGCGGCTATATAAACAAGTAATTGGGTAAGCATACAGATATAATGCTGTTAATCTGAGGTCGCGTCACAGGGCCAGGTCAAGATCACAAGTCAAAATTTCGCTTCATAGTTCTAATTTTGGCACTATTTTTCCAAACGCCAAACCTGGAATATATATCTGACGTAGAAGGGCGCCTTTTACGTTAGCTGTGACCTAAAATGTTAATGCACGTACCCCATATCACGGCATCCGTAAAATGGAATGTTAGAAATAGAGTAAATCCAAATGATTGGAAACACTTCTTAACAGTATGAAATTATGCTCGAGATGATTCCATGTGACTCGAAGGTCATTTGAGGTTATTTTAAGGTCAAAGGTCGTTAGTTGACCTGATGAACATGAGACTATGACAGTTCCCCTTTTTCATGTCCCTGACACCTTTGCTAACGTAGCGTAATACGATTTGTACTTCGTTAGCAAAACATGACCAGCAAAAGGTAAAAAGATGTTTTCAACTTTATTGCCGATTTAATTTTTTTTAAACTAATTCCCCCATTTTTGAAACCCTGTGAACGCCAGTGGATATTTTCGAAGTTTAAAATGTATGAACCGTGGTAAAAGTCTCATCCATTAGCTCTCGATTCATGCCAATTTCATCAAAATCGGCCGAAAACAGCAGAGCGATAACAAGTCCAAAAATCCCCCATTTTGTCTCTTTTTGCCCTGTAATGCACCCCTTTCAATATTTTGAACGTTTCTTTTCATAAAAATGTAGTTTTTGTCATGGCAAATCAATTGCCGTTTGTTGCGATGAAATCGGATGTGTAGAGCTCGAGATCTCGGGGGACTGTATCCCTTCCTGCCGGGAATCGGCTATACCGTCCAGCTCTCCGGGGATAGGGTTAACATCTCTGTGTGTTTTAGTTTTTAGGCTGTCCTGAAAAAGAAAATCGAAAGAGGTTTTCATAAACCGTCGGCCCGGCGAGGCTTAAGAATGCCGTCATTGCTGCGTTTTCTTCTTTTTCTTTAAGTAAGGACGAAATTACGCTGGGTTCCGCTTTGTTGCATCCATCTTAAATGCGCTTGAAAATCATATTCCCATTGGTACCTGAGAAAAATAAATCCTCGTACCATATTCTCAAATAACTCGTGCATGTTTGCTCACCAGTACCATCGTTATCACCGTTAACGTTGTTTCCGTCCAGGAGGGGTACCCATTCCCGGCACGTTCAAGCCCCACGTGGCAGCAGGCTCGCCAGCACGTGCACTTACGCTCGCGGCTCGGTCACGCCGGCGCCGTGCTGCGGGCACGTGCCGGCGTCACGCGGGCCCTGCACGAGCACATGGAGCGGCACCACTACCTGCACGTGGATACGCCCGTGCTGACGGCCAATGACTGTGAGGGCGCCGGAGACGTGTTCACAGTGAAGGTGAGGGGTGATGCACCGGCTGTAAATTAAGTACCGAGGACATGCGGCTCATCCCGTCTGGTGTTCATGCCTGTTTTGGGTAAGGGTGTGTCCTTAGGAATCTGTTTGCTCCTCGCTTTTGGTCTCTGTGTTAGAAATGATATAATGTCGTGATCATAATCAGAATACGCCTTATTTGTGCGAAGGCATTTGAGTCTGTGACTGTGGAACTTTCAGAATTGTTTTATGGCCAAAATAACGCAGCCGCAGTTTTTTCTGTGCCTCAGATATCCGTAAACGACATTATTATCTGTCGCAGTGGTTTCCCCATTTACCAAGTTCGCTTTCATCTTCATCGTAGTTTTCTTCCAAAATAGCCTCACCTCATTACTTTCCCAAAATAAACGTTGTCATTCCCTCTAATCGCAGGTGTTACAAAACGGGCGATCCACAACGTTTCCACAACGTTTCCGATACAAAGGAAACGTTTCGTTCGAAAAGGTCTGCTTATCCTTGAAGCTGTAAACGTTGCAATCTTCTTCACTTCAGATGGTGTAGGTAGTCGTTTGCGCACACCCACTAGGACCACCAGTGCTCAGCTTTCCTCGACTCCATACTCTCTTGCAGGTAGTTCTTAATGGCTTGTCGTCAGCCGACATGTAACTGTCGTCTGCCGTGCTGTCTGCTGCCAGGCTGCCACGGACGCGCCGTCCGAATTGGCTGAGCAGCGGTCGTTTTTCGGTCGCGACGTTCACCTGACGGTGTCCGGACAGCTGCATCTGGAGGCGATCACCAGGTTCGAGACAGTTCTGTTTCGCGTCGGCCTTATATTTTGCCAAGATTACTTTATTTCGTCCTTTTTATATTAATTTTATCTTATATCTTATATTATGTTAAGGACGGATAACAACAAAAAGCCATGCATCGCAAAAACTTTTCAGGCTTGTGCAGCTCCATATCTGGCTCTTTATGAACAACACACGGTATATTAACCTAGCTGTCCCTCCAGCGGTACGGTGTAGCGTACTAGCCCTCCCCCCCTCCATCCCTCTTTCTTCATGAGGAGTTTTCCACCACAGGTCGACCGGGGCCCAACACCCTCATCGTTCAGGTTTTGTTGTGAACTGGTCTCTAGGGTTTTGTGGTACTGCAAATCGTCTCTGTCTGATCCGACTAGCGTCTTTTTTTAGTTATAGTCGGGCATTTTTGAGAGGTCACGACAGAGGGTGTCTTGAACGGTCTGCATGTCCGGTAAGTACAATAGGAGTATTATGAAGTTAAGTGGTATGACTTGCAATGGTGCAAGGAATGCTTTCCTCATTTTTGTTCCTACTTTGTGCAGATTTTCGTCTGACTTTGTCACCTTAGGTAACGTGACCTAGCTGGTCGCGAGGGCAGTGAAATATTTACCGAAAAGTTCTGTCTCCCATAGTTTTGTTCGTTTTTTGTGAGGTCAGGGACAACTCACCGAGGCTCATTTTGGCATGGAAACGCTAAATTTTGCACTGCCCTCGTGCCAGGTTAGGTCACGTGGCTTGAGGTCACCATGTCAAGAGGGTCAAAATTTGCCCAAAAATTAAACAAAAGTATGGAAAGAAGTCCTTGCGTCATTGCGAGTCTCATAAAATATAACTTCATGATATTCCTTGTATTATTATAACAGATAAAGGCCGTGAAAGGCAGCCATCTGTCGTGATTTATACCCGGGACTGTAACTCGAAAACCGTTCGTCGGATCGGACTGACCACGACACGGGTCGATTCGGAACGCTGGACAACACCATGGACAAGCATATATCAAAATCTGAGAGATGAGAGATGAAGGTGTTAATTTTTCCTTTCAGTGGTCGATTTGTTCTGGAATGCCTCAACAGTAGTCTACAGCTTATTCGCCCTCCCGTCCGGCGGCATGGCAGTATGGTAATCCCTGCCCTCCAGCGGGGTGGCGCAGTGCACTAACACCCCTGCCGCCTGCAGCGGCGTGACACACGTCTACACGCTGAGCCTGACAGCGTGGTAATCCCTGCCCTCCAGCGGGGTGGCACAGTGCACTAACGCCCCTGCCGTCTGCAGCGGCGTGACGCACGTCTACACGCTGAGCCCGGCGTTCCGCGCAGAGAGGTCGCGAACTCGCCGCCACCTGGCCGAGTTCCGCATGCTGGAGGCGGAGATGGCGCCGGCGCGGCGGCTGGAGGAGCTGACCGACGCCCTGGAGCAGCTCACCAGGGAGGTGACCGCTGCCTTCCTGGAGCGGTGCGGCGCCGAGCTCGAGCTCATACTGCCCGACAGATGGCGCCAGCAGCAGGTCGGCACCGGCACAGAGTCCGCTGGTCGCAACACGGACCTTTTTTTGTCGGTTTTCTGTAGGGGGCTTGACATTTTTGGTCCGATGTGGTCATGTGCGTCCTTATTTTAGCGTTGTTAAGGTGCGACCTTGTGGCACCAAATTACAAAACGTTTGTTCAGTTACATCTTTGTTATTTGTACGAGCTGGACTGGAAGCATGGCCGCGATCAAAAGTGATGTATTTGTCCATCACTTATTCTCACTGGACGAGGGGCTGCTCCCCCCCCCCCATGAGATTTTTCCTTGACTGCTGGCGAACGGCCAGCGTCAAGAACCTGAAATTTACTACAGCTGACTTGACATCCTTCCCGCATGTGCCTCCCCCCAAAAGAACCATTACCAGGTCGTGCATTTATGTTATGAGTTATGACGTCGTGTACCGAGTTATGACGTCACTCCCAAGACCTTGCAAGTCGAGTTTCTAGATCTGTGCTGCACGGTGGTTTCTTTCTCCAGAGTTTGAAGATGGGGTCAGTTTCGTGATTCCATGATTTTCATTTGAAGAGCATTTCAGGATTCATGACTTTTTCAGAGTATGCTTGATAACGCACCGGGGTTTTGAACGGCTAGTGACCTTTCCAAGATGAAGTAAGCTCACTGGCCGTATTTGACCACAGAATATATTTTAACCACTCCAAGGGTTTTTTGACGATGGTTCAGTAACGACAACTATTTTTACCCCACTAGATAATCCGGAACACTCTTCTGTGGAAGCGTACTATAGTTTTTGACACTAATCATGTCGTGAAAGATGATAATTACATTTGACCTCTTGCTGGCCTAATTTTGACCGGAAGAAACAAAAACAACCATTGACTACAAGGTCTGATCAAGTTCAATACCAAGTCGTCAAAAAGCATGGCTTTCAGACCTTTGTACTATAACACTACTGCGATGACGGCAGAGACGGCAAACAGCGTGATATCCTCATTTGCCGTGACCAGAGAGGTCATCGGGCGACCTGAAGAGGCGAAATTAGTATTGTTAAAATCAGGAAGAAAGCCAAACGTCCTTTTTTGTTTCGTCGCTCTGTCTCAGTTGGGAGCGAAATGGGCGGGGGGCGGCAACCCCCTTCCCGTCGTCGGGCTCTTAGATGAAAATCCTTACCTCCGGCGAGAGTTAGGTTATAAAAATAGCCAGCAGTATCCTGAAGGCTGTATGTGGCCTCAGTTGCCGCATTATGTCGTTGCAGGGATGTCGTACCCGCCCCGTGGTAAAAATTCCAAGTATCGTTAACCACAATTGCCACGAGTGCAAAGACAAACCTGTTTTGTGTTTCTGCTACCGATTTTTGCGTGCTGGCTTGTCGTGTTGTCCCCAAAGTCTGGCTTAGCTGAGCCCGGATGCGATGAACCTCTCCTGAGCTTTGGTATGGTAGGATTTAGCCTTCATCCCCGGATGTAAAATCTTTACGGCCCCTAAAGTCCTTGCAGTGTCTACGACTCTTATATTCTTTTCTAACTTGACATGCAGACCAATTTTGCCTGAGTCTTCCAACGAAAATTGCTGCTTCCTTGTCTGTTGCCCCCCCCCTCCCATAAACGTTCTCACGTGAACATCTGCACATTGAGAGCTGTCATTAATCTCGATAACCAGCGAGTCAGCCCATAAACACGACTTTGTTATTTTACACATCGGCAGTAGAACACAGTCTTCATTTTTCCATTTGTCCTTTGCATTGGACCATTTGCACCGTCCACGAAGTAACATTCCCCAAAACAGCATTCGTCTAATTGCATTCGGGAAAAAGACATGTGGGCTATTTGTCCGGAAGCCTCTCCGCCTGGCTGTCGACAGTGCAGGCGCACGTCCCTAATTTCATAAAGGCGATCATTTATAGCCGGCTTCATAGCCAGTCTGCCTCGTGGCGCCTGCACTGGGCTGGCCGGCCGGTGCCTGCGGTCCGTGAACATTAGTCCGGGTGTACCCTGACGCGCGTCTGTGTGCCGTCGGCCTCCTCAGGAGCGGCTGCAGCAGCTGCAGGCGGCCGACTTCCCGCGGCTGACGCACGCCGAGGCCGTGGCCGTGCTGCGGCGGCGACCCGACCTCGGCCAGCCGGCCCGGCCGGACGCCGACCTGAGCCGCCACCACGAGCTGGCGCTGCTCGACCACTGCGGGCAGAGGGCGCTGTTCGTCACCGACTGGCCGGCGCACCTGAAGCCGTTCTACGCCCGCCGAGACGGACACACGGTGAGGGCCGAGCCGGGCAGTCAGAGCCCGGGTGACGTCGAGACGGACACGGTGAGGGCCGAGCCGGGCAGTCAGAGCCCGGGTGACGCCGAGACGGACACACGGTGAGGTTAGAGCCCGTGCAGTCAGAGTCCGGAGTAATGCCGAGACGGACACACGGTGAGGTTAGAGCCCGTGCAGTCAGAGTCCGAGTAATGCCGAGACGGTCACACGGTGAGGGCAGAGCCCGGGCAGTCAGAGCCCGGGTAACGCCGAGACGGACACACGGTGAGGGCAGAGCCCGGGCAGTCAGAGTCCGAGTAATGCCGAGACGGTCACACGGTGAGTTTAGAGCCCGGGTAACCCTGAGACGGACACACGGTGAGGTTAGAGCCCGTGCAGTCAGAGCCCGGGTAACGCCGAGACGGACACACGGTGAGGTTAGAGCCCGGGTGACGCTGAGACGGACACACGGTGAGGGCAGAGGGGTGACAGTCAAAGCCCGTCTGACGTGCTCAGACGAGTTACGAGTCTATAATGGCATCATATGGCTGCTGAGGCTGTTTGTGAGTCACGGGGAGCTTTTTACCAGATATTCCTCGGAACATGGGGTGGCTCGTGATGGAAGAGGTTCTTAATGCAAAGTCATGTGAAGATCGTTAAAAGGAGCAAGAGTTCATTGGTGCACTGACAGACCAATTAAACGCCCGCATTGGTCGTGCGATATTGCAGTCGGTTGCGTTACATCTGGCCAGTAACAGGTCCGGCTGTTGCTAGTGCGGTGACGTCAGCAGCCGCGGGACCGGCTCATTGCGGATGCGTTGTGCGGCGTCGGTGGTCGTCTGTTCCGCTCGCTGACTGGGGGTAGGGGGGGGGAGTGGGCGAGCTGCCACTGGGACAGTCGAGGGCCGGATTATTGGAATAAAGTGCGCCTCGCGAACCCGGATCTTCCCATCCCCTCCCCGGCAGGCGGAGGTGGCTGGTTTAGCTCGGCTATTGATGTTCCAACCAGTTTGCGGGAGGAGGGTAGTAAATTGCTTCTGTGGGCGTTCGTGTGGCTCGGAACTCGGCAACTTTTGTAGTTGGCTCATGTGCAGGACGTTAGTCTGTGATGTATATAAATGCCAGTGGTCGTCTGAAGTCATATATATGTCGCACTGCTGCGCTTAGTTGAAGGACAGCATGCAGTGCGACCAAAAAGTTTATGGTGTGGCGTATGAGGTCCGTTATTGCGTACTTAAGGCATGGTGCTAATAATCTGAATATCAGTAGCCTTCGCGCACTGCTCATGACTTGGCGTTAATACGAGGAGACCTTTGGTCTCGGGCAGTCTGGTTTGGCCCCTGACTGTGACTTGCGTGACTTCCGACCCCAAGCAGTGGGTTTGACCTCCGGGCAGTCTGGTTTGACCTGTGACCTCAGAGGGAGCCGACAGTGACCTGTCGCCCGGTGAGTCGGGGCGCCGTGTGCCGGCCTGAGGCAGAGTTGTGGCGGCCGGCAGGCGGCGGCCGTCGACCTGCTGGTGCCGGGGGTCGGCGAGCTGGCCGGCGGCTCGCTCCGGGAGGACGGCGCCGACCAGCTGACGGCGCGGCTGCAGCAGCTCGGCCTGCTGCCGCAGCTCGACTGGTACGTCCAGCTGCGGCGGTACGGCGGCGCGCCCACAGCCGGCTACGGTCTCGGCCTGGAGCGGCTGCTGCTGCTGCTCACCGGACTGGAGAGCGTGCGGGACGTGGTGCCGTTCCCGCGCTGGTTCCAGCACTGCGACACCTAGCGCCGCCCAGCGGCGGTCCGGCCAACTGAGGCGCGCCGCGGACGCCTGGCCCTAACGGGATATGATGAGTCAAAAGCATGGTATTAGCGAGATGTCTGGTGTGATCCTGTAATACACGGTGTGAGGTGCGGGAGGTGTTGCACGGAAGTGGCTAGGGTTGGCTACCAAACCTTGTTCCGAAGCGTATGTTTTTTCAGCCGTTTGTTGGTCTATTTCCGTATTTGAGAAAGCGTCCGGTGGTTACTCGTACCACAGAAAGACGTCAGTGAAATGTAAAAAACATAACGAATCATCAGAGACTGTCATGCATCTGCAACATCAAACGTACTAATGGAAAAAGGCCCGACCTTGTCACCTCGAGAGGTTTCTTCAGAGGCAAAACACCATCTAACAAGGACTGCAGTTTCAGGAGCCCACCATTACGAGCGGCCTGCTTTTTAAACGACCGTCCGCAACGTAAAAAAAGTTGTTTTTCTTAATCAATCTTCCGCCTCAGCGAGAGCTAACGCACGTTTCTTCATCATTTCGTGACCTTTGCAGCTCATCCAAAGCATTTCCTTATGTTGAACCCTTCACCTTCAATAACGCTTCACTCGAAAGTCGGATTTTCGTGTATTTAAGAACAGTAGTCACACTGATGATTGTCACCCTGCACTGTTGGCCGATAACAAAAAGTATTTTAGCACTACAAGAACATAGTTTTTATCCCACAGCTCCAGTACCATCGTTTTGCCAGGTGGGGGTGGCTGGCTCAGGTGACTGTCAGCTTGTGATAATCGGAATGAGCGAGCGGTCTTGCGGAGTCAGTAAACTTCAGGGTGTTCCTCTAGTGCCGACTTCATCAGGGCTATTGCACCAAGAACGGTATTTGAGTTATTTATTACCGACCTCAGCCGCAGGGGTGGGACCAGTGGCCGAGATGGCACAGGTGAAACCAGTGGCTGAGGCGGCAGAGGCGAAATGTTGTCGCGGTGCCCCGTGGCGCGGTGGTGATTAAATGTCGGTCGCTGGAAGGTGGAGGTGTGCGTAGTCCAAATAGGCCTGTGGTCAGGTTCGTAGCCAACCGAGGGCCATGGGGGCCATGTCCCCCCCCCCCTGAGTACACTAGAGTACCCCCCAAGTGGTGTACACTAGATACATGGCGATTTCGCTTGAATATGTAATAGTAATAACATATATGTTGCAAAAACAAACATTACATGTTTTCCTGTGCAATAAATATGAGATAACTTGCCTGAGATTGCATATACCTGTGATATATGACAAAATTTGACATTTGTCCCCCCCCCGAGGAAAATCCTGGCTACATGCCTGCCTGTAGCCAGGAGCATAGCTTTGTACACCTTTGGTATTGAGCTTGCCATACAAAAAGGAATCACTGGTGTGGAATTCCGTACCGGCATCCGGACACGTTCTTGTGTTTCCTGTCTAAAATTAAGTACGGTAAATACGTTATCAGTCTCATTTTAGCATTTCATTCATTTATTCTTCCATACCAAAATTTGTCCCAGTGCTACTCCCCATGCCTGTGGCTATTTTGCACAGAATGATAAATTCAGCCTAAGTAAACAAAGCGGGGTATCTTGCTGATCGAAATGGAGCCCGAATATGAGAGAGAACAGGTATCGAGATCGATGACTGGTGATGGCTGACTAAGTTCACTCGGAAGTCCCCAACTAACTAGCGAAGTGTTTTTGCATATTACTGACACCAAGACTCTCAGTATCAGAGACGCCACTTTGGGACGACAAGGTTGTCGCATTTCCGACTATCGACGTAAATCCCACTGCATTGTTTTTCCGTTGGGAACGAGCCTCCGATGGGGCAACCGCCGCTGGGGGAGTCTAGCGGCAAAAAGTGAATGCTTAGTTCTGCCGCCTGTCACCAGAGGTCCAGCCGGCGGGCCATCACGCGACGCCGGAGGTGTTGGCCGGCCGGGCGGGGGGCGTCAGTGTCGTCTCGTGATCCGACTCGGTGATTCCTGCGGCCGCGGGTGACGGCGCGTGCGTTGAGGCCGCCTCTGACTCGCCGATCACCGATTCTGGACTCTTCCACCTGAGGTATGGAGCATGAGCTGTGATCAGCATACTGTGCCCTTGGCCGGCGGCATGCGTCGTGCGGCGAGGCTTAGTTGTGGCGGGCCAGGATTGTGCAAAGCGAAATGGCGCACGGTGAACAATAATCCTGCTGCGTCTGCAGCGATCTCATCACTTACAGACTAGGAGCGGATCCTGAGTAAAGACTCTGATGCCATTGGGACAATGACTTCAATGCTGAGTAAATCCCGCGGAGAGGTCGAGGGAGCCTTCGATGCGTTCGGAAATGAAATTTTGGCGTTCAGAATATGTAAACGTTGGCAGAAACGATTCGAAAGCATGGTATCTCTCAGCTTTCGAAGGGGCCTACGTCTCATTAATGACTCTCTTCAGGCCAATCCCCCCCGTCCTCCCTTGGAAGATTTCTGAATCCGTCCTTGTACCAGAGAATGCAGGAGCTGCCGCGACACTGAACACGACAGAAAGCATGAAAAATGAAATTATCGTCACTTTTGCATACCACGTGGAATGCGTCAGACTGCAGTGTATCTGACCTACTTTGTCTGCCGGAAGAAAATCAGTCATCCGCCGACAAAAAGTTTGTGCGGCAAAAAGTTGTCTGCGGTATGTCACAGAAATGCCTTATGGACACATTTGCGTTTTTGTGGTTTTGCAGGATTTTACGTGACACCTTCGCAAAAAGGAAAACCGCCTCTTCGACTCCCTTCTTAATATCGTCCAAATACTCAGCTAAGGGACAGGAATTACATCGTCATTCCCGTGAAGGTTTACACAACGTCCATACATGGCTTACACTTGCGGCTTACTTCCGTGAAAGGAGTCCAAGATATCCCTGCATTAAATCAGCGCTTCTTCAGGCTTTTCCTGTTGATGGATTCAGCTACGAATGACCACTTGCATGAAATGTGCCCAAAAAGGGGAACATTTTCATGGGAAAGTAGCTAGGACTAACGATGTGTCAAACAACTTTGTTTTTCATTCTGGACCAATCTGTGTTTTTCTAAAATGAATGAGGATCTCATGTCATTAATTGGTGTCGAACAGCATCATCATTGGTTGAAAGTGAAAACCCAAATGATGAATTTTAGAACAGGAAAAATGCTCCACAGAAAACCACGGTCCAGTCCGTTACAAGCAGCACACGTATAGTTATCATTCGTGGCTTAATAGAGGGAGGTATATTTCAGTCGTTTTCCTGTTCATTTACGAACTGAATTACGTTGAAAGATAGCGACATGTTCTTTTTAAGACGCAGATCTGTCCAGTTCCACCGTGGTTCTATGAAGATAACCTTAGAAAGAGAACATCCACATGCTTGCATTATGTAACAGCACAGGCCTTGTCGATCTATACTCGTCCTCAGTGCCTCATTGTGGTCACAGTTTACAACTGCAACTCCAGGCAACGTCTAAAGGAAAACAAACGAATGGTATGTGGATCATCTCACGCTTCGAAATTTTAAACTTCCAAGGCTTTGGCGCGGCTTTATTCATTTGGGGAGGTCCAAAAGGTACATCGGGCCTTTTCTTTGGGTGCTTGCGGAGGGCCATTGCAGGAATCGTACTCCCCGCACCCACCGATGCCGTCATCTTAAACGCCACTTTCATGCATAATACGGTCGACTATACATCTAGAATATCTGGAACATACATCACCATATTCTAGGAAGTGGCTGATTGTTTCTGATACCTTCATTTTGTCAGTGACGTATGACATGTAGTGCAGTTTCGTGAAAAAGGATTGATTACCCTTTCTAGTCTTGAAGAATGTCATGTCGTACTCTTCGTCAGAAGTCCGCAGACCCGTGTAATCTCCAGCCATGGCTACAACCGACAATCCTGGAAGATTATGCCTCATGAAATTCATGGCATTAAGGAGTTGTCCCCGAAATAACAGGATCTAATGTCGGCTCGCCGCATCAAATAAAGATTATCTCAGGTACGGAATATTTTCTTGATTGAGTTTATTGTACAATGGAAGTAAGTACCGCTTTGCTTTGTAATTTCGTAAGACGCCGGTTTCTACGAAAAAGAAGTATCATTCAGTAGTTTGGCATGTTTACCAATCATCCCATCCATCACACAAACTGTTTGTGATGAATGCAGAAACATTTCCATTCGAAAGTTGCAGTCTAACCTTCCGAGATATCGTTAGCTTGTCTACGACAGCCGGTCCCGCCTGGTTTTAGCTGGCTGTTCTGCGACCGCCGCTAAGATGCACTTTTCGGTGCGGTTCCTTCTATTGGAAGTGCCCAGAGATTGTGGCGGGAGCATTGACGTAGACCGAACCTCTCCCCCTGAATTCGCTTTGGCATCAGCCAGAGTGTCCAGTGCCTGAGCAAACTGATCCTTATGAGCGGCGCTTTTGAACCCGGACCAGGTTCTTGTGGGTCTGCATCCAATGCTGGCTTTTCTTGTTCCTGTAAGTACCAGAACAGCCCCCTTGGCCCTCTTCAGATCGGACTGTCACCTCCCGAGTCCTCTTCCTACCCCAGCAGTACCCCGCAGTCCCCCTCCTCCCGAGTTCTCCTCTTATTCCAGCCGTACCCCGCAGTCTCTCTCCTTCCCAGTCCTCCTCCTACCCCAGCCGTATCCCGCAGTCCCCCTCCTCCCAAGTCCTCCTCCTACCCCAGCCGTACCCCGCAGTCTCTCTCCTCCCCAGTCCTCCTCTTACTCCAGCCGTACCCCGCAGTCCCTCTCATCCGGAGTCCTCCTCCTACCTCAGCCGTACCCCGCAGTCCCTCTCCTCCGGAGTCCTCCTCCTACCCCAGCCGTACCCCGCAGTCCCTTTCCTCCCGAGTCCTCCTACCCCAGCCGTACCCCGCAGTCCCTTTCCTCCCGAGTCCTCCTCCTACCCCAGCCGTACCCCGCAGTCCCTTTCCTCCCGAGTCCTCCTACCCCAGCCGTACCCCGCAGTCCCTTTCCTCCCGAGTCCTCCTCCTACCCCAGCCGTACCCCGCAGTCCCTTTCCTCCCGAGTCCTCCTACCCCAGCCGTACCCCGCAGTCCCTTTCCTCCCGAGTCCTCCTCCTACCCCAGCCGTACCCCGCAGTCCCTCTCCTCCCGAGTCCTCCTACCCCAGCCGTACCCCGCAGTCCCTTTCCTCCCGAGTCCTCCTCCTACCCCAGCCGTACCCCGCAGTCTCTCTCCTCCCCAGTCCTCCTCTTACTCCAGCCGTACCCCGCAGTCCCTCTCATCCGGAGTCCTCCTCTTACCTCAGCCGTACCCCGCAGTCCCTCTCCTCCGGAGTCCTCCTCCTACCCCAGCCGTACCCCGCAGTCCCTTTCCTCCCGAGTCCTCCTACCCCAGCCGTACCCCGCAGTCCCTTTCCTCCCGAGTCCTCCTCCTACCCCAGCCGTACCCCGCAGTCCCTTTCCTCCCGAGTCCTCCTACCCCAGCCGTACCCCGCAGTCCCTTTCCTCCCGAGTCCTCCTCCTACCCCAGCCGTACCCCGCAGTCCCTTTCCTCCCGAGTCCTCCTACCCCAGCCGTACCCCGCAGTCCCTTTCCTCCCGAGTCCTCCTACCTCCAGCCGTACCCCGCAGTCCCTTTCCTCCCGAGTCCTCCTCCTACCCCAGCCGTACCCCGCAGTCCCTTTCCTCCCGAGTCCTCCTCCTACCCCAGCCGTACCCCGCAGTCCCTTTCCTCCCGAGTCCTCCTCCTACCCCAGCCGTACCCCGCAGTCCCACTGAGCCCAGACAAGCCGGCACAAAGACCCCAATCCAGACTGATCCTTCCACTGCCTCACCAGTAGACGCGAGCCGGCCTCCGTAAAGCACCATTCGTGTGCAAAGCCGGCCGGCAGTACCCACCGCGCACATCCGGCTCAGCTGCGGCTATCCCGTGGCTCCGACACACATACCCCGGCCAGGCCATCCTGGCCGGCCGGGTGCCCGCTGTCCGCAGGCGGCACGCCCAGCCAGGCGGCGTCCGCCGGCGGAGCCGTGAAGCTCGAGGGCTGCGCTGTGCCCGGACGTGTTGTCTGCTGCCTTGTCTGTTGTCGTCTCTGGCGGCAGAGTCGGCCGGCGCTCCGAGCGGCGCGTCTCAGCCGGTGAAGGCCGGGCAGACGTGCGATACGGCGGTCTCCCGGTCGGTTTTCCCAGATGTGACGCGATGCGATGGCTGATGACCGAGAGGTGTTCCCTGAGGTTGGGCGATGCCGCTGGTCTGAGGCGTGGTCCATGTTCCGCCGCCGAGCGGGGCAATGGCCCTGGACGCTATCAGTCGGCGAAGTCGGGAATAGTTCAACATCACAGAGTGACGGTCGAGGACAGGACCTGGTGGGAAAGGGTCCGTTGCCATGCCTCAGTTTGGAGTTTGGGCAGTATGGGCTTGAACCCGAGCAGTTGGCAAAAGGGGGTTAGTCCTGATGTTTCCGCTGGTAGCTACGGACAGTGGGCCACCGTACCAAGCCTGCCTGCCGCATCAATACAGTCATAGCTCTCTTTCAAAAGTTTTACCGTGTAGTTCTAGTTATTGTTGTGGTGGATCATTTTCTGCTGGTAAGTGACGACTTTCTAACGCGTTTGACAGTTTCGTCCACTCAGGGTTTCCAAAGCTTGCCCAAGATGTACAATGATTTCGTTGGAAAACAGTCTTGCCTTTTCGAAAACAACCACTTCACGAAACAGCTTTTCTTCCGGGAACCCCATCTTCCTGAAATCCACTACGTAGGATTATTTGTCTTCCGGAGATTAAAATGCCTCGGCAGCAAGTCAGGATGTGCAGGTCGGTGTAACTGAGCAAATATTTTGCAACATTTTTAATTGATGCACGTATTTCCCTTCCTCAAATACTAAGGTCATATTTGTTTCCGTAGGGGCAGAAATATGCGCAGTATGGGTCAAGAACGTCGGCTCCCTTTCATATGTATGCGCGTACGAACGTTTTCAAAGTTGGTAGGCATAAAGCCAGTTTCAGGCCAGTACCTTCCATGCAACACCGTACGACTAACATTAATTACCGAAACCATTAGTCCATCGTATTACCTGTCTTACGAACTCCGACACCCATGACTGTACTGACAGCGCAAAAAGCATCGCGAGCACTTAGCTCCAGCCTTGTCCGCTGAACCCATGGTACGCTGTGTGCATGAGATCTCGCAGCGCAGCACGTGCCATTAACCAAGCTCCCGAGTGCCAGGAATGGACCTAAAAGAAAGAAAAAAAGCATACAGGGGAAGTGGAGAGGAGGAAAAGCTGCTTTCCAAATAATTTTCCGTTCAGCGTCAGGAAGGCACCAGCTGTTGTGATCCCTAAGGTTGGCTGCCCTTTCCTGAGGCCCATTACAGACGCACGCAAGATCAGCCACCGTCAGTGACGCACTCAAGGTCACCGGCCCACCACTGACGCACACGAGGTAGCTATCACATCACTGACCCATTCAAAGTCACTGAACCATCGCTGACGAACACAAGGCCGCCGGCCCATCCACTGTCAAATGCAAGATCGCCTGTCCATCATGCAAGGCCATTGGCTCATCACTGACGTACACAGGTCACCGGCCAGTCATTGACGTGCACAAGGTTAATGTCAGGTCGCTGGCAAACACAAGGTCACCAGCCCATCATTGATGGTTACAGGGTCACTGGCCGATCAGTGACGTACGTAATGTCGCCGGACCAACATTGAATTACGCATGAGTAGCGTAACCAGGATTCTCGCACGGGGGCGGGGGATTAAGGCTAGTTTGAAAAGGTATCACCTTACCGCTGTATTTCGCTCCTATTATTTCAATTTTCAAACGTGGCAAAATTAACCTTATCAAATTTCCCACTCGAAGGTTCTGAAAAGACAAGCACACCGCGTTTAATTTCCAAACACTCCTCTCTTTTAAACAAATCGTGTGTGATAGGGGAGACCGGGGTCAAATGTAACACGGGGCAATTGTAACAGACGCTTTAACTTCGAAACTTACAAATGGATGACGCTGGAGGCACTACTGGACATGCGCAGTAAGCTGTTCCTTTTCCTCACGGGGTTTTAGGCCGGTGCGGCGGGTGAGTCGATTGTACTGTTCACAATTGTGCTTTTTACTGTGTATTGTAACTTTGTTTATTTTTTAATATGATCAGCTCATTCACGTATCTTACTAGACACGGGTTTAAGAGTTTGAGTGGGGTGGGTGGGGGTAACTGGTCAAAAAATAAGTGCATCAGTTGCCGCCCACGCCGACTTGTTTTGCGTCATTTTTGTCTGAAAGATGGCGTGGCGTGTCGGGGACAATTATAACATTTTTGCTGGGATCAATTGTAACAGTGTTACAACTGACCCCTATGGCCAGACCATTAAACCTACATTTATGTAAAATATCAATGCACTTGGCATAAATGTAACCACTGGGGGCGGAGGCTATGAAAACATGCCCCGTCGAATTAACCAACATGCAATTTTGTCCCCAAATTCAATATCAATATCATCCAAAAATCATACTTACGGTATTATTGTCACCAGTCCCTGATTTATCTCCTAGGTGCTGTTTTGTCAGTTTTAATTTTAAGACGTGGTTACGTTCTTGGTGGCTAGTCACCGCGTCTTACCGTAGATGTTTCACCTTCACAGCGGATTTATTAAGATACTTTATTATTTTATTTATTGGTTACTTTATTGATTAAATAATTCTAGTTTGACTTCATTTGGATATTTCTGGGGGAAGTATGGGACATTTGTATATAGTTTAATTTATCTTCCTCTGAATGTTACATTGAAAATACATTATTATATCCATGCATCATGGATGATATATATCATGCATCATTCCTGCAGAGGCTGATACATTGGGGATCGACAAGCCTGGTCCATCGGGGACCGGACAATCTCGTCCACTGGGGATCGTCTCGAAGCAGCTCACCCCTGAAGCGATTCGGCCGCTACCCAAGGCAGGTCCAAGAAAAAACAGCCGTGCGGGTCGAAAGCGAAAGGCTGCAATTCTGACTGACATTCCAGAAAAGAGAGCGATAGAGCTAAAAGAGAGTCGAAAGGATTGCAAACAAGCATCGAAAAAGCTCAATCTTGACAAGGACAAGCATGAAGAGAAGAAGACGACGGCTGGTGGGAAGAGGGCTTGGAAGACAGCACGCAGGGAAAATTGCAGTGATGATGAAGAAGTCTTCTGCTTTTGATGAAGCGTCGGTTTTTGGCCTGATAAAGGTAGAGCTGTTATTTAATTCAGGAAAAGCTGCTGGAGTACTTGAGCTTTACGCCGTTGCGAAATCGTATTTTTGTATTGGAGCTGTGATTTTAATCCAGGAAAGGCTCAGGATGTAAGAGACAATGCTGTTCAATAAAGGCTGTTTTTGACAAAAGTGGCTTTCACTACACCACTACACCATTCGCTAACATGTTACATTTGACCCTAGGTGCTGTTACAATTTACCCCGTACCTGGGGTTAATTGTAACAGCTGAAGTGACTTTTTGAAACAGTAATTTCGATACCTTAAAGTCGTTATTTCGGGATCTTTTCAAATCCACTACAAAGGCAAAATATCAGAGTTTGTGAAAACCCAAGAAAATGTTCTCCAACCCGAAATATTTTCGTTCCAGGATCGAAAAGGTAAAAAATGCAACATTTGACCCCGGTCTCCCCTACTGGCCAGTTTTGGGAAACCCCTGGCCAAATGGAAGGACCAGTTGACCTCTCTGACCACCTCTGGCTACACTAATTGTACACATGGTCACGGATCCATCGCTGACATGCACGAGACCATCACCGACGTACGCATGACCACCACCCACTGATGATTTACACAACGTTAAACGTTTTCATCCGTCATGGCCGCCACAGCGCTGTGCCCTCACGGCCACCGTGGGTGCCGATAGCGACTGAGAGCCGGCGCTGACGCGCCCGTCCCGCCGGAGTCGCGCAACTCTGAGGTTCGCACGGCGCGGCGCCGGCGCGGCCGCCACCAACGAAGTCGCCCCGTCCGCTGCTGACGGCGGTCGCGTGGCGGCGCCGCCGGCCAGGCCGCCGGATAACAGGCCGTATATCACCGGGGATCATCCCGGCACCGGTCAAACCAGCCGCCGCGGCCGCCGGCGGCGTCCGAGCCGCCGCAGCGACTGCCCGCGGAGGGCCGCTCCGAACCGTCCCGACACCGGCCGGCCGAGCGCCGCCGCCCGGCTGACGGCACGGCTCGGCCGCCGGTTCGCCCGACCTCGGCCAGCAGAGCCGCCGACCCCGTCAGCGGCGGTCGGCAGTACATATCGCCGGCGCCAGTCAGCTGGGGAGGGCTGTGCTGCCGAGCTCAGCTGACGGCAGCCGGCGACGGCGATGAGCTGACGGCCGACAGCTCGCTGTAAAGTCGTGCTTGTTGTGTGAGTACCAGCACACAGATATAGGTACAGTTTGTCATAATCGTTTCGATTTAATCGGCAAGATTCAGCCGAAAGCCATCATAAATTTCGAAACACGACAGCGGCACCGTAATAGAGACACCAACACGCTCTCACCGTCAGTAATTTGCTCGTAGGTCAGAGCTCAGTGGACGGAGGCGGATCTAAACTGACGTTGACTCAGTTGTCACCGTGGCGCCACAGACGTATCGCTGACGTCGTCGGCTGCGCTCATCAGCTGGGCTTCGTTGCCCGTGCTCGACAGCTGTGCGACACGATGTCACATGAACCGCGATAAAACACGTCGATATCTTTGTGCAAGCTATCGGACAGACATTTAGCTATTTGAGAGAAACCCTGCCAACCAGCATTGGCGGGAATCAAAGGATTTAACACTAATGTGTCATATTTTTACGTTTCTGGGGAGGTCCCAAGTCTTTGGCTTTTTCAGTGCACTTTTTCGGCCTCTTGACCACGTTTCATGAAAATCCTGGTTACGCTACTACATCCCACCCGAGCAGCTCCTAGAGCTCCATATTTTCATTGCCGATTCGTCGCCTCCAGCGCGCTCGAGGCGTTTTTTCGTCTGCCGGTCCGCCTGCAGGTGAGCGGAACCGTTAATCCCAGCCCGGGCTGAGGCTAGCAGCTCGTTTTTACAGCCGCCAGCAGCCAGAGAGCTGTTCGCCGTGCGACCCTGGCGTGCGTCACGGACACCAAGGCCACATCACGGACCGAGCAGACCATGGCGTGCGTCACGGACACCGGGACCACGGCGCGGACCGAGCAGACACTGGCGTGCGTCACGGACACCGGGACCACGGCACGGACCGAGCAGACCCTGGCGTGCGTCACGGACTCCGGGACCACGGCACGGACCGAGCGGACCATGGCGTGCGTCACGGACGCCAGGACCACGGCACGGACCGAGCAGACACTGGCGTGCGTCACGGACGCCAGGACCACGGCACGGACCGAGCAGGGTCATCAGAGCGGCACCTAATCGGCTGCTGGCCGGGCTATCATCGGTGCCGCGTCGTCCTCAATCGAGCCGGGCAGGCCAGCCGATATGATACCGCTGTTGGCTGCAGATGACGGACGTTGCGAAAGCGGGACAGCAGTACGCCCGCGCCCGCCCTGTCCGCACGCTGGCGTCCGCACGTGCCGACGCGTGCCAGGCGAGGACTCAGAGGAGGGTTCGGGCCGGGCGTGGAAGCGGAGAAGGTCTTCGATGTGCAGGGTCGTATTGAGACAGACACATATGCCAGTTTGTATGACTTACCTAACTATCTAGCTAAACTGACGTGAAAAGGTGTAAAAATCTGAAGGTTAGTTGTCACCGCTCGGAGCCTTGTTTGAAATCCCAGATCCAGGCCTGTGCAAACATCTGCACCACTGCAAACATCCGCGCCCACTCTCCGGAATGCGCGAGGTGCATACAGTTTCACGCAAGCGCAGTATCACTGCTGCCAACGCTGTAGCGCATTTGCCCACATCTACGCAACTCAAAATGGCCGTGGCAGTCGCCCCAGTGCGTCTCGTCCTCCCGTCGTAGCAGCACTATAATATGGCAGCTTCCAAAGTTCGCATTCGTTGAGAAGAATGGATTCAGTCCTTCCCTCTCCAGACATCGCCTCATAGCCCATCCAGCTACTCACCGACTTTACAAAACGCGCAAGAAAATCAAATCGTGCAAGACAGATATGAGTGAGAATAATGGGACGGAATGGGAATAACGGAAGTGAGATCAGAGAGAGAAAGAGAGAGAGAGAAATGACGGAACACTCCAAATTATGCACATGACAAGAGAGAAGAGTTTGCTAATCTATACACAAAGCTAGATGGCGCTGGGCGTCACGAAGTCAAACTTTTATCGCGCGGAAGTTTCAAATGAGGCGCACTATTCGCTTATCAAACAAACTGGCAAACATACACATAACAAGTATTTTGGATACATTTATGACCAGGAGGGTCGATTTGTATTCTTTTGTGAGAGCCCTGCTCCCCCCCGGCAGTGATTTGCCCCCCCCCAAGATTTTATGCCGGTTTTAAAGGAAAATAGGCAATAATAATCACAGGTGCAGCCAAGGGGAGAGGGGGGGGGGGGCTTCCCCGTTATCCCCGCATTTTTTTTTTGTGAAAACCATTACACATCGTCTTCCCGGCAGGCGGTCTTTGCATGGTTTTAGCTCACACTGAGCTCCGCCCCCCCCCCCTCCCGCCCTTTAAGAAGATCTTGGCTGCGGCCCCGATAATAATGAAAAGAATGACCGCAGTAGATAGGAGATAGGCAGAAAGTAAAGATTAAGGCCTACAGTGTTGTACATATCTATATTTCTATCTTCTATCTACCTTTCTATATACATATATGTACGGGCGTATATGTAATTTTTATTTTATAAGAAGTGCATAAATTTCATATATTTCCTTTGCTCAAAAATGAATGTGCTTAATGCGTTGAGAAACCCACATTTGGGGGAGGTTAGGTTGTCGGACCCTCGACTTGACCCCAAATCATTTACAGAAATCGACGCCCCTGCTCATGGCTATAACACAATTCGTTTCCCACGAGAATATTTCGTTTTCATTACGTTTATCGCAAATTTTTAAAGTGCGCAGCTTGTGATGCTCATAGTCGATGTACTACATTGCTCGCATTTAAGCAATACGAGGCGGACAAAATCAAAGTGGCCAGAAATACATCAGAATGTACGTCCTTAACAAATGACGTTAGTCTGTTGTTGTCTGTGTGTCTAAACTGGCTGCTTTCTGTAATCTTCTTCTGGTCGTTTTAGTTTTGGAACAGCCTGTGCAGGTATTGGCCCAGCAGCTGATCGCCCATGCCCAGCACTTGTCTTGCATTTATCCCAAACGTACCCACGATATCGGTGTATTTTGCTAAGATATAACAAATTGCTAAATCTTCAGAAATTAAGCACTGAATGTCAATATAAGAACTGCATAGATATTCAAGGCATCTTCTTTTATATTCATGATATGCTGAGGCTTTGGCACGCAAAACCATCTGGTGGCTAAAGTTTTGGTTGAACGTTAAGGCAAATGACCTCTGTTTAAACAGACCTGTTGAATTTGATTGCAGAAGTTATTCACAGTGAAGTGTATGACGACACTGCCAAGTAGACTCAGAGAGGCCCAGGCTCCATCGGTGTCTCAGGTAACCGTGTTTGGTAATAAATTTAACAATGTCTCATTAGCGGTGTAATAAGTAGAATGGCAAGGTGTTACGATACATCAAATGTTGATTTTCCTTAAATTACGCAAGGAATGTGTTTTCATTATCATTCCCGACGTCTTAAGCAAGAGGTTCGGACCCTCGGTGTACCTCTTGACTGCGTCATTTTCCACATAATTTTGTGCCTGAACCTGGTACCGCCTGGGGGCTGTCAAATAGGGCAACCCCCAGTTTTTCATGAATAACCTTGGAACAGATGGAGCCGACCCAACTAAACTTCCAGTGCCTGTTCGTCAATCAGTTTTACACATTTTGACATCAAAATCATTCCCATAATAGGTGAGGCCATGGAGATATGACGCCCCTACAGGCGGTGTCGCGACATGTCTTGTGTTTTTGATGGCATTCGCGAATATAACGCATGAATTATTTGGATTTACATAGGAGACGATCCCCAAAAGGACATACAACCGTAAAATATCAATATTGGAGGTCATGCTCGGTCACATGCATGATGACAATTGGACTGATTTGCATTCTGTGTGTTAGAAGTGGTTGCCACTGACCTCCCCATCGTTCAGGCTAGACAAGCAAATCTATACGAGTCTCTAAGCTAGGTTTACCAAATGAAACGTGAGGTCATGACAGGTCACGTCATAGGTAGATGTCAAAATGAAATGGAATACAGCATTGCTGGGAGATCGTTCAGTAGCAGCAGATAACAACTAATTTTCCTAGTCAGAAAAAAGAAAAATTAATATATATCCTGGCCTGGTTTGACCGTGATCCGATAAAGAGCATACAGAGCGGATCTAATTATCACGAGATGTCATTTCAGCTCTGCACTTGACGCAGCTATGAATACCAGCGAGTAATTATCGCTTTTGTCAGGAAAAGTAATGTAACCTTATCTGACCTGGTCTGGTCTTACCTTGTCTGGAGGAAAGCAATTAATACATAACTGAGCATTAGAAGGTTTCATTTCCGTCCTTTTTGTCACGTGGATCAAAACGGCTGAGAGTCATCTTTGGCATATAAAGTAAGATCATTATTCCTCTGAACTAGGATGACCTTTGTCTTATATTTTTCAACGTTTTGGCATCCTTATGCAGAAGATTGTGACCTTTCGTTTGATATGCAGTTGAGGGTTCCCAGACCAGTATTGCCGATGGTATGGTGTACGAATTATTGCCAGTTTTTCCGACGCTGTGTTATGCGTTTTACTTGGTCTCTGACGTCGTCATTCACATAGCCAGGGCCAGCATAGCATTTTCTGAATCGCAAAATTTAGGGCTATTGATTGGTGGCAGGCCCATTCAGATCCGACGGCTAGATCCCGACATAACAGGCGTTGCCATTCCTGACACCTCCAGGTGGTCGCGGGTACAAAAACACGCTGGGCGGTGCCGGGTTTAACATTCTACCCACGCATATCGGTGCAGTATTGATGGACGCTTCATCAGAACGCTGGCTGAACCGTCACGGAAATCCGACGCAGCGATAGCCAAATGCAATGGAGATCGGATAAAAGTTGGTAGTTAAAGTGCAGTCGATGACTCACGCGCACAACTTTTTTATTGAGCTTGTTGGTCGGTGGTTCATAGCGTTCACAGTATGTTGAGGAACACCATGTAGGACTTCATTAAGAACACATCAAAACAAGGGATCCAAGTCCAAAAGCTTGCTTGAAAAAGCCTGATTTACTTAAGTGGAGCGAAAAAGGGCATTTGAGGCCAAGTGAGGAAATTTTTTAAGGAAATTTTTTTCCCATTTTAAGGAAAGTGGGAAACGAAGGCAAAGGCGTCTTTTTGTGGAAGCACTAGCTCATCTTTTCGGAATGTATAAGAATGCGCCTTGGCTAGTATACACCAGAAATGAGTCTGGCACGCACATGAAGTCTGCAATTATCATACTAACATAAAACAAGGTCAACCTAGGTCAAGGCATTGACGTCTGTACGTCGGGCGTTTCTGGTGCCTGTTTTCCGTGATCTGCCACATTTTCATTGATCAGACACGGTACGGCATAAATTTCCACAGATCGGATCATGTAATATACTTTCTACATCATGAAACCCGCGCCCCAAAACATTTACACCTGTCACGTACATACCGGGCAACGTTCACGGCCGCAATTTAAAAGCCGTTTTCCGCCTTGTCTCAGAAAGCCGGGTGCGGGAGAAGTTGTCATTAACCCCCAGCCCGGCGAAGGTTGAGGATAGGCTGCGGGGACCGTTTCTTTTCGAACGAACTCCATGCAACCATGAGAATGGTCATACGTCAGGATCCGACACGATTTTAGATGAACAAGCCGAAAACAAATATCCAGCATGATTTGTTGAAATGAAACAGGAGTCCCATCTGTTGGCTGTTAACCTATGCTATCGCGGGCTCAAAGGTTAACCGTTGCAAGGCAAAACGGGCCAACCACTTCAGACCATATCGCAGTCTAGGAAGGCACTGAATCGATTTGTTCACGCGATACCGCTTGTTCAGTACATTAAAAGTTTGCCACGAACTTTACAACAGAGACCATTACCATTTCACTGCCGTACCAAAATCCGTCAAGGACGTCATGTCCTAATGATGAAAGGCAGTATGGCGGTGTCCATGTCTCCGACTTTGTTTTCAGTCATTTGCCTGCTGGCGTGACACCTGTGCGGTGACCGGCTCAGCAGCGCGCGAGTAATGCACCGGACCGCCGCTGGAGGCCTGAGGGAGTGGGAGGGGTTAAAGGGTCTGTCTAGACTTTCCCACTTTTCAGGTACGTTAACATTAGGGCTATGAAACGGTCTTATAACGTATTCGGACCTCCCTCCATTTTTGGGGGGGAAGGAATCTCCGGTCATACACCGAAGCGTTTTCCTAATGCGTGATTGGTGTTGTTTGTTTTGGGAACAGGTTTGGCGTGACTTCATGGGTTGAAGCTTTTTGGATGAAAGGAGAAATTCTCGGAGGAAGCGTGATTTTCCTGCAGGTTCGCGGTGACCGGCGAGTGGCGACCTACACTTTTTCATTTGGCGAAGGACGGCCTTGTGAAATCTAACGACATCTAAAAAAGCACGGCTCAGCTTTTTTGCGCCTTCGCAACCGAGGAAAGCCGTGAACACAAAGAAGCTGGCAGTGCGTCGCTCGCATCGTGTCCATCGCTCAGTGCATGCCAGAGTCGGCACGCAAGATGAGGACGCCAGATGAAGCTCTGCACCGCCGAGCTTGTTATGCGGGCCCCATGGTGCGATTTGTTATACGAAACACGTGAAACCATTCTGGCTATACGGACCGTTTAATGCGACTCGCCAGCGATCGAGTGCCGTCCCACATTGCTGCAACATGGATAGCGAACAGAAGAGTGGCCAACGCAGCATCCTTCCAGACGGGCCACAGCATGCTAACCCCCATCAATAAGTGTTATCTTTTAGCAGGCAGAAGCTCCCAACAAACAACACCGTCCGTGTTTTCCAATGCTCCCCGTGGAGGACCTCTCGAAGGATGAATGCCCGGGCCGTTATCGCTGTCATCGCTGACGGCGGCGCCACCTCGCTGGGCGGCCGCCACCGCCCGCTGCTAAACCAGCGCCCGCAGGGGCGGACGCCCCACCGTACATGGCGCTGCCCGACTGCCTGCTCGTCAGGACGGTGCGGAACTGGCGGTGGCAGCAACGCCTGGGACCTGCTCCGGGGTACACCGCCGCACATCTGATAACGAGATCCTGTGGTCCGGGATCCTGCTTTGGGGTACACCGCCGCACATCTGATAACGAGATCCTGTGGTCCGGGATCCTGCTCCGGGGTACACCGCCCGTTGATCTGATGGTGACGCCCCCTGGCCCGGGGCCCTCCGCTGGGGTACACCGCCCGGTGATCTGATGGTGACGCCCTCTGGCCCGGGACGCTCCTCTGGGGTACACCGCCCGGTGATTGGCCGTCGCTCTTTCGTTGCGGCCCACACAGGATCCCGTGGCTGATTCCCACGGGTCAGGAAGTTCAAGCCTTGCGTCCCCTCAGGTACAGGGAACGCAACTTCGCTTCACGTTTTTTCTCTTAAGTTGAATGAGTGCATCTCTGTACTCTTCCTCTGGTACAAGAGGAGTCCTTTGCCATGCGCTCTCTTTGGCTGTAATGTTTGTCTGTCTGAGGACTTTTGTACAAAGAAAGAAATCTGTTTGACCACATTCGCCGCCGTTCCTCCTGGAGTTTTCCGAAGCTGTTTGCAGATGCGCGGCCGTCCGTGCTCTCTCCTCGGCAAGGGTAACCATCTGTTTGCGAGGCACAACCGTGAAGGACACACGATCGTCAGTCGCGGTCACAGTTGCACAATTTGGCGGGTTTATCACGCGTGGTCGGGTCCGGAGACGGAGATGCGTTCCGGGCAAGAGCGAAGCCAGGGTGAGCTGCCCGGAGGCCGAGGGTGCTCAAGCCATGATACGGAACTATGTCTTTGGCATGGGGTAACAAACTGTTGCGACACGCTTGCGCACAGGGAAAAGAAATGAACTGGAGACAAAGGACAGGAAAAGTTTACCTTTGTAAAAGAACTCATGTAACGGTCAGTAAACGTCAAAAACATTACAGACAAGTATCATAAGTTTGCGCTGTTATCGCTATGCAACTCCCACATTTTTGCTGTCGTTCTGTAAGAATGTGGGAAAGGAATACAAGAAGAGGTGTTTTTATTACTTGCTTCCAGCACAGGTGGATATTGGACGTTATCTTCATATGCACATTAGATATATCAGACAGATATGTTCGAATATGTAAGGTCATGGCATCCTCTTGAAGCATCCCCGGCATTAAAAATATCGCGTTTACTCCTTGTATTTGCATTGTTACGATTCCCGTTTTCATCTTTCTGGATTGCTGATCTGCCATGAAGATATTTGTACTGACCCAGTAGCCTAACCTTTTGCTTAAATGAATTTGCCCGCGTTTTTTCTCATAAGAACCTCCCTTTCGCATACTTTTCCTTAACTGCGCGTGCTGTTTCTGTACAACGACCTCTAATTGTCCTGCAGGGTTTTTTCGTTTCAATAGGGACAGCTGCGGATTCTCTCATGGAGTCTCCTTTATCCCATGTTTTTATTCAAGATAACTGCCAAATTGTTGCCATGAAACAGACGGCTTTCTGGGGGCCTGTCAAGGTTACGCCTCACCACAGTGGTATCATCATATGGACCGAGCTATGCTGGGAAGGTTGGGAGCGGTGGACGGTGCGGCCAATGTATTGCGTTGGACTCGCATGCATGAGGAGGTGGGCTGTTCGGAAAGGCCTGCGGACATTGGTGAATATTATCCACGTCCATGTTGCCACTGGGTGTAGACGGAGCAGCCCCTATAAGCATGATTCGATTCCCGGCCAGAATGACTGGTGCGATCTGGCACAGAGTCACGGCGCCACGGCCCGCTGGAAAAAGCCTGACAGGATGGACGTGATCCGTGCCGAGAGGAGGATCTGCAGAAGCGTCAGTAGCGGCCTGCAAGTCCTGCAGCTGGGCCAGGCTGCGGGAGTGAGGATGAGATCTAGTTTGGTCACGGAGGCCGCAGCGTGAGTTTGATTGGGTAGAGCCGACAGCCGGATGTTCGTCTCACGAACCTGCCGTGCCATCACGGACTGGTATGTTCATGGGGATGCTTGCTCACTTTTACGCGGTGTTCCAGGACGGGATGACCTTGAAACGAACGTGCCTTCCCATGGGACGGTATCAGGAGGCAATCTGTGGAAACGTCATCGCGTTGTCATAGAACAGTCCGTTCAGTGGCTTGATGTCGCATCACGGGATACCGCAGGCATGCTCTTCCCCAACGGGGTGCCCTGATCGAAAGCATACCGGCCCATGACGGGATAGCCGTTGCTTGAAAACGTTCCTCCCTCGCTGGATATGTCGGTAAAAATATGGCGGACACGTCACGGAATGCCGTGGCCACGGACGCGACGTCCCGTAACGGGCCGACGCCGAGGCGTGCTTTCCTCTTTTGCCGATCACCGGCACGAACACGATCACCCACCTATGACGCCACGTGTGAACATCGCCGTTTAAAAGATGCGAAGCCCGCGCTTTTGCGTTCTACAAACGCGCCGAGTTCAGTCGAGGTCCGCGACAGACGCGTCGCAGGCACGATGGTCCTGGAGGGAGTCCAGGCTGGACAGCCCGCGTCGAAGTTCGCTGATCGGAGCCTTGAGCTCCCGTGGCCGAATGGGCCGGTAGCGCGGACTAAATATGGCCACGGGGGGCGGCCGCGGTTAGTCACGGGGTTATGGCGCCACCGGTGCAGGGGTTGCTCGGACGTTGACCGCACTGACTACCGCCGGGTCCCACTGCATTGGCGGGCAAACAATTTATTGTCTCACCATCTGATGTTATTGCTATCATTTCGGCTGACGGCAGCTTACCTTACGAAGCCCCTCCGTACATCAGTATGCTGCCGCCAAAGAATTGTCAATATCCTCCGCCCTTTTCGAATGCATTCCCGAACAGTCTTTCACCGCTGCTCCAGACGTCCTTGCGCCTTTTCCCGGGCCCAAAACTGGCGTCTTGTGCAGCGGTCGCTGCGCTCGAACAAATGGTTACAGAGTCATTAGCATTTTTTACTCACGGGCGCATGCTGCGAACACGTGTTGGCAGGCTTGTACCCTGACGCACATTTGGCTGGCCATCCAAGTTAACCAGGGGCCCAGTGCCTTGCAGCTTTCGATAGTTTTGCAGCTTTCATTTCATTCGATAGCATGCAGCTTTGCAGCTTTCGATTCGATTTCGATACGTGGCGAGAGAATCGTGAGAGGCGAGTTTCGTTCCGCATCGAGAGCAAACGAGTGCATTCGGATGGCAGTCTCTGCCGGCAATACCAGTGGTGTCGCTCCTGTCCACCGGGAAATACGGCAGGATGATGGTTCTCTGGAAGCCTCTCATATAATTCCGCACTAAAGCGTGCTGTCGGGCACGCGGCGAGCGCGACCCACTGAATTTCTTTCCACATTCGGAAACATGTTGTAGAATATTGCTTGGCAGTTCTCGTTTCTCTCGAAGCGTTTCGCAATTCGAACATCAATCTATCTTTTTCAGTATTCTGCACCCCAAGAGTGGCGAGCTTCACGGGCGTCCATGATATTGTGCCCTGCCATTTCTGAACGTCTCTGAAACATCTTACGGAATGTAGAAAACAAAGCGCAGCGAAAGCATCACTCCCGGAATACGTGAACAGAAGAGATTGGAGACCAACGCCCTGTGAATGCAAATTAGAAAGTTGAGGCACTGGCTGTCTATGGCATACTAAGGTATATTTTGGTGAGAAATTCGTGGTTCGGTGCCCAGTTTTTGCGAGGTTAGGTTAGGTTAGGTTGCTTACAGAACAGGTCCTAGCCGGAGAGGGCTGGTCCGGCCGTTCATTTCGTTTTTTGTGCTTATTGAAGTGGGACCCATTGGGCCCACCGCCTCGGTTGTAAATGGATAAAAGTAAAGAAGATTATGTTTGCCCTAGAAATGCCATTGTAAGCTACCGAACCGTAAGGAACGGTGACCAATTCATCGGCGATTCTTGTGTTTTAGGGAGGTTGGTGTTTCAGAGAAGCCTCTCCTAGAATAACGAGGGTCGTGCATTTTTCATTGTTGCTATCATTAAACATGCTACCGATTGGGAAGAACGACTAAACATTATAACACAGAGATTGTATTTTTTGGGGATTATTGTCGCGTATTGTTATAACCGCGCAAGAGATGGCTAGCACAGAGGAAGAGTTGCGCTGGGGTGGCAGGAAGTTATTTCAGATATGTTGACGTGCAGACCGCATCATATCGTGATTATGGGACTGCACTTTGACCCTTAGATTACCGCCGATAGAACGTAGGTCGGATGAGAGCACTCCTCTTCGACCCAAAGCAGAAAGAACACGAGAACAATGTGTACTGCTTCAGCGCTTACAGCGTGACACATTGAAGTGGGCATGCCATTTTACTCTCAGTAAAACTGCGCCCGAACGATTGCAATGAAACGGAAAAATACCCCCGATTTGTAACACGTGTGATATCGTGACAACGCACCAGGTCATCATCGCGCGGCGAGGAAAAGGATGATGAAACCTGGCCGAGGTAACTCGTTCTGCAGCGAAATGAGTTCGACAGCACACTACCGCGACATACCACACAGGTGCGATTCTGTCGCTTTACTACGGGGACCGCGAAAGCAGGGAGCAGGGGCTGCGGGACAGCTGCCCTCCCTTCGTGGTTTATAAAATTCAGTTTTAGCCCAGTTGTACTGCATGGAAATAGTCGACTGGCAAATGGTTTTGTCCCCAGCTTTGAAAATGTCCCGCTGAATATGCTTCACTAAAATTACTCGCAAACGTCTTTTGGAAATATTATTATGTTTCAGTTCCTTAGCGGAGTCTGTTCGTTGTCTGCATTCGTTTGCGTGGTAGAGTTCATAAGTTACAAGGAAACCAACAACAGGGGTGGATCCAGGAATTTCGATGGGGCCCCCTCCAGGGGAACGCCATTGACAATCAAGTGGGCGCCAACCTCACACCAAAAAACTCACATTTTGGCTCCTTCATTTGATGGGAGCGCTGGAAACGTCACAAGATATAATACACTTGGCTAATAAATCTGCACTACAGAGGTAACCATGTCCTACAACGTAAGCTCTGCATAACTTAACTTCGCGTAGTGTGGGTTTGAGGGTGGAATGCTTCTGATAACTTTTCAAAAGTACGTTTGCATGTTTATGTAAGACGCATTGAAAAAAGTATTTATGCAAAATTTCATTAATTTGGATCCACGTTTGCCACTGCCACATGACCCTTGAGTGACTGACATGAGACTGTGACTGTGACTGTGACATGTGACACTTGACTGACATGTGCGCTTGCATCTGTAGCTCGCAAGTATGTTACTTGTTTGTAGAGGGAATGTGACCTTTCTTTATTAGACCCTTCTTTTCACAATACCGATGTAAGTTATTATTAGGAATAGCACCGGGCTCATTCCTCTCCCCACGCCCACCCGCATTCGGCCAGTTCTGAACGCGTCGCGTCAGCCGCCGCCGCCGCCGCCGCCGCCGCCAGCAGCTCGTAAGAATGGTCGCCTCCCATGCGACTTTCCAGGGTGCGCACGAAGGTAGAGGGGGGGGGGGGGAGCGAGCGCAGCCGGTGTGCGCTTGCTGGCTGGCCGCCGCGCGCGTTGCGCGCGCTTGAAGCGCCGGTCTGGTATTTTTCCGGGCATTCTTAAACGGCGGGATATTTCAGGACCGTCCGCAGCGACCTGTGTCGGTAAAGAAAGCGCCTTTCATAGCGGAAGCCTGTGGCACTATGGCGTGCACCGCGAGAAAAAACTGAGATTTCGTTGAGCGGTGCTCCGGTCGAATCAGTTGCAGGAAGTAAGCTGCCTTTGTGAGGAGAAGTGTTGCAGCGATATTTTCGGTTTCACTGAGCGGATAAGCCTGTCCATAGGGGGGCCGAAACGTAGGCTGTCCGCGAAGTGATGAAGGTGTGGAATAAAGCCCGCATTCCCACCGCACTGGAGCGGAACGTGATAAAGAAGCTCGACAGGAAATCGACCAATATCAGTATCAAATCGACCATCAAGCTGTCCTCAAATAGGAGCAGCCTTAGACACTTCTTTGACATTGCCCATATCGCCGCCATGAAGATCATCAAAATCCGAGAGGACATAGTTTTTCTTAAGGTCCAACGAGAGCCAGGCCGCGGAGGTTTCATACTGGAAGTCGATAAGTTTCTTTCTGGGAAACAGGAGTTAGCTCTTCAGAGCAGGGGGCCGCAAAACGGGCCCGCCGTCATACTGAAGAGCAAGCCGAGCAAGAGGCAACTGCCCAGTTGCAATCATCGTCTACCGACAGCTCACAGTTGACGGATGTGGATGATCCGCAGCCCTTGGCCATGCCTCCTCCTTCGAAGCGGCCCTGCAGGACAGTCAAGAACATCGTCAGTCCCTGTCTGTCAGCAGCCCTCGATCGGACCGAGGTCAGTGATTTCTCCGCGGTCCACCTCTTATTGGCCCCGGCCACGGCTCCTCTGAACTCGCAGTCACGAGAAGCCCGATCAGGCCGTCACGCGCAGCACAGAGGAGAGCCATTGCGGAGGAAATCCGACATAAGCGGCGTGACCCTGGGCTACGTGGGATACCAGTACCCCACAGCCATTTGATTGTGGGCCACGTCCTTTACCTGGTACCCCACAGTAATGGTATCTCATGAGGTGAAAAAACTGTGGTGAAGCGTACGATTGGTTGTTAGGTTTTTGGAGTGACTGTATGCATGTGGAACCATTTTGCAGGCTTAGTCGTTTGGGCTGGTGCGAGACGATTATCATCCCGACTTCGATAGAGATCTGAAATCCGGTGCATGGCATAGCAAAATGTTATGATGTCGTTTGGCCGGTGAAATTTGGTTTCGGATACATTGTGACGAAGTTTGCTGTCATGAATGAGATCATGGAAATCTGGCGGTTGCTCAGAGGAGAAAGCAGTTCCAAAATTTGCGACCACATGTAGCGGAGAGCAAGGAAGACAGTTTGTTCTGTTATGTAAGACGGAAATTTTTCGTAGTGTGTTTGCCAATTTTAACACCATTTCGACCACAAAAGCGACAAGTTCTTTCTAGCAAAGATCGTAAATCGTAAAATAAAACGACCCGAATTAAGAAAGAAACCCTATTTTGAAGGGGTGGGATCTCCTTTCAGGAGCTCGCCTGGGCTGCGCCCCTGGCAGTATTTCAAAGTCAAAAATCCGTGGCGTTGCCCCTGAAATCTGGCATTCTTTCTCCGCGCTACCCAAACTAGTGGTCCACCCAAACACTGGGCTTAATAGCCACCAGTTGTGTGGACAACCCTGAGACTGAGCAATACAATACGATGCAATAAAGTACACTGGGACGGCAAACTGTTACCCAGCGTTGGAAAGGAAAAGGCGGATTGACTCCCTGTCAGTGTAACGATCCAGGAAGTGTCACCAAACTCTTCGGTGTTCCGAAGCTCGCAGACGGAACTGACGCAGCAGCAGCCGACACTGTCGCGCATTGTCTGCAAGACGGAGGTCTCGGATAAGATCGTGTGAATGAGCTTCGACACCACCCTCGGCAATACTGGACAACTGCTGGCAGCATGCACACGAGGATCGTGTCGTCGCCTTCCGCCACGAGACGCTCGCCGAAACCCAGCCACACGACGATCATCGTGAATTCTTGGAGTTCACGATCATCCTCTTTGGTGAAGAGCATGCGCGGAGGAATCAAGTTTCTCCAACCGGGTGCTCTCCACCGTGCCGGATGGATGGAACATGATCTACGAGATCAAGATCTTCTTGCTTTGTGATCAGTCCTCCCTGACTCTCAGCAAATTGGACGCACTCGAGTGCTTCGTCTCTTTCATTGTTGTTCTGCGCGCCAGGGCATGGCCATCGGCGGCCAAAGCTCCCGTGTCTGCGCGCCAGGGCATGGCTCTGCGCCCCATCGGCGGCCAAAGTTCCCGTGCACGATCTGGCTTTCCTGCAGAGCCTGAGCAGCTTCCCGGGCGCTGAAATCTGGAAAGCCGCCTCCAAGAAGTTCGCCAGTCACCTCTGGTACATCGGCGAAGAATTGGCTGGTCTGTCGTTCTTCTACGAATGCGTGTCGAGTGAGATGAAAGGCAGATGATTTCTCGGCACTTCAGGAACAGGGATTGGAGAGTCTGTTCCATCGAGCGCAGATATGTCTCGCGGGAGCTCGCCAGGAGGACCATCGCGTACTTCAACACAGCAAAATCGATGGGAATCCTGAAGGCCTACGAGATCAACATAGACTTCCTTGCCGCCGATCCCGCTGATTGGGAGACAGCACCTGGCTTCAAGGACGCCAGGGAAGTCATACGCGGGATCGCGGTGGTGAAGGAGTTCGGCGAGCGAGGTGAGGCTCCTTTCTAAGTGCAAAACGAGGTACTGACGAAGGATGAAAGGCAAGAGCAGTATCGGCTGCAAGTCGATGAATGGCACCGTCGCCAGTGTCCCGAGGAGAGGGGAAAGGAATGCAGTGCCATTCCCGCCTAAGCCATACTGCTGCCGACAGTCAACGACCTGCGACCGGAGACGGGCCATGTGAGGTGTCTTGCGATCCATCGTGTCAATAGGAATGATCCGTTGTGTCACAGTGCTGTACATTTTGCGCGCATGTCGTGCTCCAGGTTTAAAAAAAAAACTGGGGTACAAAATGCATGTTTCGAGAGTGATTTCGGACTTTTACCGCACCATAACCAAATCTCCCAGGAATCGCGAGTCCATGGAAGAATGGAGCTCTTGCTGGGGATATAGATAAAATGGTAAAATCTTCTTTGGGCTCGCAGTGCAAAAATTCGATTTCAGTGGGCTCGCAATGCAGAAATTCCTGGGAAAATTTCACCGGAATCAATAATCAAATCTAGCAAATAGTTTCTTGCCCCAAACTATATGAAGCAGTGGCACACAACCCTCGTGTGACATTGGTTAGAAATATTGGATCTGGGCCATATTTTTCATGCATGATTTCCTCCCAAAGACGCATCAATCAATGAGAAAGCACTCTCTGGAGAAGTCTTCATCGTAATTCGCCGGTAGTATTGGGTACCACCATAGTGGGCTTGCATGGTTAGCCCTGGCATTGCAATACTCAGCACACTCATTGGCCTTGCTTTGGTGCCTCGGATCGACAGTGAAATCACATTTACGGTACAGAAAAGTTCATGTTGTAGGTTAGCCATCACAAAGGATCGGCAACTTAAAAGAAATGCAAGTCTTTGTTTTGTTGCCTTCAATCTATCGCGAGCACTATCTTCAAGAAATACATACTTTGCTAATAAACTTGTGCGGACAAGATTGGTACATCCGGGGTGTCGATTTCTGTAAATGAATGGGAAGAGGGGAGCCGAGCCGATGCCCCAGCAGCCTAACCTTCCCCCAAATGTGATTTTCGCGACGGTTTTAACCTGCTTCGACGACAGTTTTGCGATTTTTTTGCATTTGTACTTCAAACAGTATATATATATATATATATATATATATATATATATATATATATATATATATATATATATGCATACTATACACACATAGATATATGTATATATATATACTGTTTGAAGTACAAATGGTATATAGATATATATATATAAATATGTATATATACATACACACACACACACATATATATATATATATATATATATATATATATATCAGTAAGACATTGAAAATGACGCAGTGACTATTAAGATGGCAAAATGGCGATTGCACGTTGCATATTTGCATTACAGAAATCGTCACAAAGAAAGAAAACATTGTGAGGGCTCAAATGGCCATCGAAGGGACTAAAATCAGCATTGGAAGAGTTCAGGTGCCTTCAAACTAACACAAAACGACACCACCGGTAGGTGCCCAGTTAACTGCTATGGGTGCCTAGCTTGACACTGCAGGTCCCTGGCATCCATAAAGAGATGGGAAGCCACACCGTTTGTTTTGATCAGGTACAGTCATTTGAATCATGGTTTGTGAAACCTACCGCTGTGCTTACCTTACCTGTCATTATTTCTTTTCTAAATGCTTTATGCCATTTTATGCTTTATTCCGTAGTTTCCACCTATCTGTTACTACCAGTAAAAACAGTGCGCTGTGGGGCACGTGACAAGTAGGGCTTACTTCATTGTTGCTCGCAGAGTTACTTGCCCTTTATGCATTCCTCTATACAAAGGGATGTTCATTGATCTCTCGGTATTTTGCATGAGAAACATTGCAAGTTTGGACATTACACGCGTCCTTGATTTGCATAGCTTACTAAGCTGATCTATTTGATTTGGTTTGCTGCCACTACTTGAGCGGTTCCAAAATATGCATGGAAAAAAAGGCCTGAGGGCAAAAACATTACCCTCGAAATAGTTATGTGAAGGAAAAACATTTCGAACTAACACATTGCAAATGCTGTTACCTGAGATTAAAAGAATTGGGTCGTTTTTTGGTGGGAGTTCCGTGATTTTGTGCCCAGTAGTTACGTATATATTCCCAGTACTATATCCATAGCCGGGTTGGGCCATGGCGGTTTGTGTTTTTTTTTTCATTTTTTCCCGTCAGGTGAGGGAAGACTCGCTCGGTTTTCGACTTCGCTCTTCATGGCAGCCATTTATTTCATAATGTTTCCCGCTTCTGTATCAATGCCGGCAGAAAATATGGGGAAGGGCAAAACCAGCCGGGCGAAACGGGCAGACCCACATGAGATGGCGGTCTGCCATATGCCATATGCCACATGCCATAGAGGATAAAGATATAGTGCTGTTTATTACAGGGTTGGGCGGTTACAGGTTGTTTACAGGTACCAGAAAGTCGGCTGAAGCTAGTTTTAACCGGTCCAACTGGTTTAAACCGGTGGTAACCGGCTGAAATCGGCTAAAATCAGTCGTTCTTTGTCACCACATAAAACATTCTTAGTAACAGCATTTTTAATATTGTTCATGTACAGATGTCTGTGGCAAATTTCTTATACATTGAGCAGATCAGCCCCTGAAAATTGCCAAGGAAGTACTGGGGATCAAGTGCATTGGCGACCAGCTTCTGTTTGTCGAAGAACAAAAATTAAATGTCCTGTCATGTTTCGGCACTGCTCAAAAGCCGTTGACAGAGATCAGTTCATTTTCTGTTTTTTTTTTTTGAAAAATCGATATCAAAGCAATTAGCCCAAGTGTAGTGGGTTATGGATCTCCCTTTTCCTAAGCCTGGTAACCTATGCATAGGTTTATGGAAAGATCGGTTAACCCTATTCCCGGCAGGGGGGGCTGAATCTGCCCCCCTCGGGTTTTTTGCTTGCCAATTCCAGGCTTTTTAACGCAGCTTCACAAAACCTGGTGACGTTTCCTAGTTATTTTTTCTACGCGCTGTGACAAAATTTCACAATTCTATTTTGCTCAGGAGCGGAGCCAGACAACGTTTTTGGGAGGTACCTCAGGCCATTTTTGGCCTTGTTGAGGGTAAAAGGAAAATGTCTGCCAAAAACAGAGTTTTTAGCATAGAACTTAAAACTTTATATGGATATATAGCTAAATAGTTGGGCAACGTGCACACAAAATTTTGCTTATCTGAGGTCACTTTATAAGGCCAGGTCAAGGTCAAAAGTCAAAATTTATTTTTTTGCAATTATTTCGGCGCCGTTTTTTCGAATGCCAAACCCAGAATATATTGACGTCGAAGGGTGCCCTCTACTTGTGTACCAAGTTTCAGCTTGATATCAGGTCGGGTCACGGAGCTATGACCTAAAATGTCAGTGCGAGTACCCTATATCGCAATAGACATAAAATGAAATTTTTGGAATATAGTGAATTCAAATCATTGAAAACGTTTACAGATAATATCAAATGCACACGAGATCATTCCAGGTGACCCCAAGGTCACTGGAGGTCATTTAAAGTCAAAGGTCACAAGTTGATCTGAAGAACGTGTGACCATGACAGTTCCCCCTTTTTCATGTCCCTGGCACCGCCTATGCTAAAATTATACAAACATTGTGATGCGATTTTTACTTCTTTAGAATAGCATGACTAGCAGAAGCCAAAAAAGTGTTTTTACCTTTTTTGTTCATTCAGTTGTTTGAAAACTAATTCTCCTATTTTTGAAACCCTGTGAACGCCCATGAATTTTGTCCAAATCTCAGATTCGCGGACCCATGGTAAAAGTCCCATCCATAATCTCTCGATTCATGCCAGTTTCATTGAAATCGGTCCATAAACAACGGAGTTATAAGAAGTCCAAAACTACCCCCATTTTGACATTTTTGCCCCCTGTATCCCCAGATTTCGAAAGTTTGAAAGTTTCTTTTTATAAAAATGTAGTTTACGTCACGGCAATCGATTGCCGTTTGTTGCGATGAAATCGGACGAGTAGTTCTCGAGATCTCAGGGGGCGCCGAATCCGCCCCCCTGCCGGGAATCGACCGTCTAATCTAATCGACCGGGAATACCGTCTAGCCCTCCGAGAATAAGGTTAAGGGGTAAAAAGGAGAAGTAAATGTAGCGTTCAGTAATGCTCAGACTTTCATACAGAGACAAACCAACGTACGCTTCTAACGAAAACTGATGCCCATATCAGCCGCTCTGGTAACTCCCCCATCTCAGATAATCCGGAGCCACATTGCCCTGATCGGTAGCTCATTTGGTGGAGCGCTGGTCTCTCTGTCTTGGTAGGACGGGTTCGAGTCGCCCCGGCGTCTGATATCTGGCCCGCGGGTCGGCTGGCAACTGGCCAGAAGAGCGTCAAGCACTCGGTCACGCCACACGGTCGTGACGCCCCTTAAAATGGTGCACGTTAAACTTTCGCCACAAAATCAGCCGTTCCCTGGAATTGCTCGATCGGGTGCAGGGGTCGGAGTCTGCAACAAGCTTAGCACGTTGCAGACTAGCACGTTCCGATTGCTAACATTACTCCAGCAACCATTTGGACCAAATATATATATACATATACACACACACACACACACACACACACATATATATATATATATATATATATATATATATATATATATATATATATATATATATATATATGTATGTATGTATATCAAAAAATGGCCCAACGGGTCGCCCTCGACTCGGCGCCAAAACGATGGCTACCAAACCAGTGCTGCCAAACAAACAAAAACGCAAACTAGAGGTGTAATCCCCATGATACCGCGTCACCCAAACGGGAAAGAACTTCACGCAGGAGAGATGATGTCTCTTCGCAGACCTGCTTCCGGTTCACCCGTGAAGATATTGGTCTGCGTAGACAGGACGAACCATTTTATGAGATGCTTGTTTGTTAATTAAGGGTTACCGTGGACGATACCAATATGTGTAGGGCTTTGTGAGGACAAAACCTGTGGGGACGAAAGCACCATTGGGGGTGGGGGCACCCAAAAATATGGGACGAAAGCACCATTGGGGGGTGGGGCACCCAAAAATATACAAAACGACAGCTGTGCTTGCATCGTATACCTTAGGCTCTCTTCTGAGCAAGCCACGTGCAGCGTGAACTGCTTCAAACCTTGGAAGACGAACATTGCTTTGTAACAACGAGTTTTCTGATTACCTTTGTTTTGATGTCTGGGACGGACAAGAGATCATGCGTACATTGCAGTAATCGGGAACAGATGCTGTGCGGTGCACTTTGCACAAACGACACCGGAATATCAGATAAAATCGCAAAGCTTTTGATCATACTATGACACAGCCAGTCACATAGTACACAGGCGCGCCGGGAGAAGCGCCGAACGCTGTTAGGGGCGCCGAAAGCACTTAAAATCTGGAAGCCCTCATAGAGGGGCGCCGCTTCTGTCTGCCTGAAGACACCTAGAACGCAGAACCGGCCGTAGCGGGGCGCCTTCAACGCCCTAGGGCGGCGCCTAGAAGGGCGCCTTTACTTTCCAGTTGGAGAGGGGGTGGGCACGTGCTCCCACTGCCCCTCCCCTTCTGGGTCCGCCCATGACGAATGGTCAGCCAATAAAGTGGACCAGAGTCCATTGCAGCACATGCCATCGGTGCATCGCTTGAGACCCCCTAGCGGCGGTTGGGTGAACTGGTACGGTGACGAAGCCGTCTGCGGCCCTGGTTATCAGGACTCAACCCACTAATCTTATCTGCGGCCCCAGGTAAGCCGGTGGGCCTGAGCGCCGCGCTTACATCACCCCTCCCCCCGCAGTCCCCCCCCTGCGCGACCCTCCGTGGTCGCGGGAGCCGGTTGCTCTGAAGGCCAGCCGCAGTCGCCGCCACATCCGCCGCCGTCCCGTCCTGCGCCACGTTCGCCGAAGCTGAGACAAACTTTTCAGCCTCTTTTGCCAAGCCGCGCCCATGTTCGTGGGCGCGTGCAGTGAATTGGACGCCCCGAGCAGCCTGCGACGACGACGTGCGCCGTTCCGGCGACAGGGGAACGTGGCAGGCACGCAAGCCTCAGACGTTCTACTCCGGCTTTTAACGACAGGATCTGGATCTGTACCACTGAGCGGGGTGGTGAAGGAGGCCATAGGATGGTGGGGAGGGGGTTGGGGGTGGACTGGTGACCTATCCCACTTTGGGAAACTTTTACCTTAACCCTATAGATGTATGGGCGACAATGCTTTAAAATGGCCGTCTCCGTTTACATTTTCCGTGAGTGCTTCGTTTAAAAAAGTCCCTGCGTCAAAGCTGAGCAGTTGCCTTATTCAGCTTTGCTGGACGGTTGGAGATAACGGGCAAAAGCTTCTGGTACAGATAGTTATCGTTATTGCATTATAACTTCGCCTCTGGTGCCTCATCGGTCCGTAATCGACCTGGGCCAGTCTTTCACTCCCAAGGCCAAAATGCTAAGAGTTTATGGCTGTTGTTTGCTGTTCTTTTGTAGCTGCCGCGGCAACCCCAGTATTAACTGGGCACCCTCCGTAGATTGGGCAGTTTAACGCGGGACCCTACGGGGTGAGCATCCACAAAAATTTGGAGTCTCCAATAAAACACATGTCCAATCCATTACAAAAACTACATTCCTGGAATGTCAGCCGTAGCTTATTTGTCAATGACCAGCTTTCACGAGCTCGGTGGACCGTACATGATTTGCGTAATGGAGACATAAGAACATAAACTGCTTGCGGGAGAGCGTGATCTCGAACCCCGCAATGTCGCTTGCTTTGCGCCATGGACTTGTTGTAGTTACAGGACATGTTAGTTCATTATCACGACGAAGTCATGTTCACTTTGCAAAGAGCCAAATCATAACTATGGGTCTACGTGTTCCATCTCGCTTATTTCTCAGATATTTTCGGCGGCGTAGTTATGTTTTTACCCAAACTTATCCATACTTGACTTCACTCACCCGCGGCACTCCCTCGAGCCTCCCCCCCCCCGATATTTTTCTTAAATATTGCGCAAACACGAAGAGACCTAGAAACGTGAAACTTTCAGTATATGTTAGTACATCACTTTTACATTTGGGGCAAAGTTTCAAATGAGGTTATGCTAAGTCACTGATTTATATGGACTTTGAACAAGACATGTCAGAAAAGCTAAAAAGTGTGCCTGTCATTGTCAGAAAGAGATATTGACAAACGGAGAACGCTGTTGTAACCCTCAACTCACTTTCTACAAAATGTGTATTCTCGATATTTCGGGCAATCGTTTGACCTGACCAGTAGCAGATTCAGGATTTCATCATCATGCGACATCGTAGTGCCCTCCCCTCAAAAAACAAGTGCGCAGTTTTCGGCCACTTAATTTTCAGATTTATATTCCTTGTTTTTGTTCTTGTTTTTGTTTCAATGCGGGAAACCATCTTCCTGGACGCAAGCCTGGACGGGTAGACATGGTATGTTGTTGCATGCATAGAGCGCGTTCAGTTTCTCCGGGGACTGGTGGATCCTGCCAGCCTGAGGCTAAGTATTTCGGAGAATACAGGGCGAATTAAGTTAAAAACTGGCTGCTGAATGCCACTAAAGTCAGGCACGATAATTAATCCGAATAACGAGCTATCCGCATGTGCGGCGAAACCGCAAGAAAAATGCGCATTTTGTTGATGGCTGACATTACAGTATAGGGTTCAAGGCAAAAGCATTGGCTTTTACACGAATTCTAAATCGTAACGACTCAAGTGACACTGCAGGACGCGGTTATAGAAATGATGACGATAATAACCGAAAACGGCGGAGCCGTTTAAATTTTCAGACTTTTGGTGTCATATAGTTTCCGACAGTGAAACATAGGTTCAGCTCCCTGGAACATGTAAAAAATGTTTTATTTGTGCGTTGTTACAAGGGGAATAAGCAAATCCTGGCTGCATGATTTGATTATAACGAAGGAGTACGAACTTTGCTAACATTCGAACTATATTAAGAATGTGGCTCAATCTATGCATAAGTAAGATGGGTGTCACAAATTCAACAACCGAGGGAAATTAAATATTCCGCGCCGCCGCCAGCGCGTAAATTTATCTTAAGCATTCGGACGTTAAAATTCATCAGAATACGCGGCGCTGCTATCTGCGGCAAAGCTGCGAAAAATATGGGCAACTTGTAGATTTCGGACTTTTGTGTCTTTACTTATTTAACCAAGCCCGTGCCCAATCAAAAATTCCAGGGGGCACGCACGGTTTTGTTGTGGAATCAGTGTTGCAACAAGAGGCTGTCCCCGACCTCCATTTTTTTGTCTGTGCTTACTGTACCATGTACATCAAAATTTCCGCATCCGAACTAAAGCTGTTCCATGTCTATTTTCACAGTTTCACACTGATGACACCGAATAGGATCAATAGCTTTGTATCTTTGATTAAGACCCAAATATTTTGATGGACAATGTTTCGGTAAAAAAACGTCGTCCTGGAGACTCATTAATAATCTTTGCTGTCCGAGGGCCTCTCTTCCGTGTTGGGGGCCTGTGGCGGTCTCAGGGTCCCTTTGGGAGTTCAGAGGCCCTTTTACATCCGTCTCAGTGACAATCTAACCGTCCAGAGACCCCCCTGACTACATCAGTGGCTTCATGTTGTCTTAGAACAAAGGGCCTCTGGTCCACATGTTCCAGGCCCCCCAGTGCCCAGTCAACCGTTCTAAGACGCTGTTTTTGGTCTTTCTCCCAGAAATTACCAGGGACTCAAGAGACCGTTTTAACCCTATTCCCGGAGGGCTAGACGGTATGGTCGATTCCCCGGCAGAGGGGGGGGGGCGGATTTGGCCCCCCCTGAGATCTCGAGAACTACTTGTCCGATTTCATCGCAACAAACGGCAATCGATTGGCCATGACGTGAACTACATTTTTTAAAAAGGGACTTTCAAAATTTTGAAAGGTGTGGATACAGGGGGCAAGTGTCAAAATGGGGATATTTTTGGACTTCTTATAACTCCGTTGTTTATGGACCGATTTCGATGAAACTAGCATGAATCCTCTTATGGATAGGACTTTTACCACTGGTGCACACATTTGAAATTTTGAGAAAATTTATGGGCGTTCACAGGGTTTCAAAAATGGGAGAATTAGTTTTTTAACAACTGAATGAACAAAAAATGCAAAAACACTTTTTTGGCTTCTGCTAGTCATGTTATGCTAAAGAAGTACAAATCACATTACAATGTTTGTATAATGTTAGCAAAGGCGGTGCCAGGGACATGAAAAGGGGGAACTGTCATGGTCACACATTCTTCAGATCAACTTGTGACCTTTGGCCTTAAATGACCTCCAGTGACCTTGGAGTCACTTAGAATGATCTCGTGTGCATTTAATATTATCTATAAACGTTTTCAATCATTTGAACTCACTCTATTTCAAAACATTCATTTCATGGCTATTGCGATATAGGGTACGCGCACTGACATTTTAGCTCATAGCTCCGTGACCCGACCTGATATCAAGCTGAAACTTGATACACAAGTAGAGGGCACCTCTCTACGTCACATATATTCCGGGTTCGGCATTTGAAAAAAAATAGCGCAAAAATTATTGCAATTTTTTTCGACTTTTGACCTTGACCTGACCTTGTAAAGTGACCTCAGACAAACAAAATTTTATGTGGACATTGCCCAACTATTTAGCTATTCATCCATAAAAAGTTTTAAGTCCTATCTTAAAAACGCTATTTTTGGCAGACATTTTCCTTTTCACCTCAACATGGCCAAAATGGCCTGAGGTGCCTCCCAAAAACGTTGCCTGGCTCCGCCCCTGAACAAAATAGAGTTTTGAAATTGTGTTGCGGCACGTAGAAAGAATAGCTAGGAAAAGTCACCAAGTTTCGTGATGCTGCGTCAAAAAGCCTCGAATTGGCAAGCAAAAAAATCGATGGGGGCGAATTCGGCCCCCCTGCCAGGAATAGGGTTAAATACGGAAAGGGATACAAATCGTACTATACGGCTTTTGAATGATGCAACATATTTGAAGGGTCATTGACCTGAGGTCAGGCCAGTTGGTTACGAAATCGAATGTACGGCAAAATGGGTATGAAATGCATTGACATTCACTTCTGGCGAGGCATGATAGGTGGACACTTCAGTTTATTCTCGTAAAGCTTTCAGGTGCCGTGACCTCATGTTATCTGACATGACCTGGTATCATTTCAAATGTTACTTGTCGCTTGGAACGCCGTAGAATTTTATGAAACGTTTTAGGACAACGTATAGAGTTGGTTTCACATGTCAACTTTTATTTATTTTTCAAATACAAACGTTTAATCATCTGACATATGTAGTTTGGCCTTGTATGGCAAAAAATACCGCAAGGCCTTTTCTTTTAATGACTTCAGGCGGTTTTTATGGTCTCAGACGTGTTTCAGTAATTCGTTTTGTTCTGTAATACCGTGATTTTTCAAACGAGACTGCTATATTTTGCCAGCTATTGCCCTTGACCTGAGTTGACCTTACCTGTTCTTGATTTTCATCTCATTCACGCACATGCTAGCGTGATTATTGCGACCAAATGGATTTATTTGGCAATCGTACCTTTACCCAGACGCTATGGTATTATTGTCCAGTTGTATTATTATTATTATAGACACTAACAGGCACAATCGCCCAGTTACTGGTGCAGCCAAATATTAAAAGCAGGAGCCAAAATACGATTCAATCACAGTAGTGCTAAATAAACATTAAGACATGTCACAGGAATAAGATTACAGATATAACCCTACCGAGCTCGAGAGGCTGTGCACGTTTGATTTGTAAAAGCGCGTAGTGGAGGTAAAAAGTCGACATTCTTAAAAGAGTTCAAGAGGGTATTGTACAGAGTGGGTATACGAATGAACTGGCTACGCTAGGCGGTATTTACCCGAGCAAAAAGAATGCTCCACAGCGCGAGAGTGCTCAATGGACGCCGCGGCACAGCCAAGCCGAACGCTGGCAGCAGTGTAAGGCTATCCAGGCTCGCATGGTGAATACTGTACAGAAACATGAGGTCACATTGCACAAAGCGAGACTTGATACTGCGCACGTTAAAGTGGGTCTAGAGACGAACGTTATAAGATCTGACCTTGTTGACCTGTTATGTCTATAGTCGGCGTATACTAACTTTTTTCTGACGAAGCTTGCCATGCCTGACCAATCATTTTCAGTGGTGATTCAAAATGGCATGCCTGAAATAACTTTACCTGAGAAGCAGTTTCCATATAAATCATTGTTGTATTCCAATAGCTGTTGACCTGTACGACACGCCTTGAGGATGCAAGCAAATGACTTTGACGACGAAGAAACGTTTACGGCTGTTTTTTGACTATTCAGTGCTCAAGATCAGTTTATAGCAGCGTCATATTTGCTTTTCTTTGCCACAGATTTTGGACGTCATGACATAGCCTTGTTTGACCTCTTGGCCATAAAGCATCTAACTCAGAGTCAATAAATAAGCGTTCATTCTCCACAAAATTTGGCAAGCTTTTATTTACTCTTATTTCCGTAGCTTTCCCGACTCAGTTCTCGAGACCATGGTGGGGGCGGGCGAGGTTCTCGAAAATCTTCCCCCCCGTAAGCGAAGGGCGATTCGTACACCAGAGAGTGCGTGGTTTATGTTAACTCGCAACAACCCTTAGGTTAGAACCGTTGTAGAACTTTACAACAGTCATTCAATAGCATCGGTCGATGGCTTCGTAAATGTCCAATACTAATCAGCTGTGCGGTTCGCCTCCGGCTGTACGAATAGCATACATCTTGATGGGGTTGTCGTTCTCGTTCGGAGTTTCCATTCGCGCCCAGTCCGTCGCCAAGAACGCGCTCCTCCCCAGTGCCGGCATGAACCGCGACATTTAAGGTCGGGCAATGACCTTTTGCGGACCAGCGGACGGGCGGGAAGCGGAGGCCTGTTCGTGTGCGGCAGTCCGACGTCACTCATCGGAAGCTTATCGGTTGTTGCCCGATAGGAGTGACCGGGCGGGATTGTGACGCTGTGACTGGCCGGATCCTCTGGCAGCGGCACGGTCGACCTCACGGCGGCCAACTCGCGGCGAGCAGGCCTTGTGTCGCCTGAGGTGATAGCTCCCATGAACAGGGCTTGTCGGAACATTGGGGTGCGTTTGCGGGCCAATGGCCGACTGGCTGCGAAAGAGAGAGAGAGAGAGAGAGAGAGAGAGAGATGTCGGCACCCTCTCTCCGGAGAGGTGAAACAGGGCTCCCAAACCTACGTCTGGGGACGCGCACTTGCTGCAGACAAGCCGCGCCGACAAAGTCCGCAGTCCACTAAATTTAAACCGTATCGATGTAACCCTTGAGGCCACCAGGCCGCGGGGACCAGCAGTTTTTGAATTGGTTTCTAGGTGCAAAATAGTGTCATTGCTCGCAGTTGCATCAACCGGAGTGGTTTGACGAAGAGGCCTTGAAACCATTGGTCCCTGATGGGACCCCGCTTGGGTAACCAGTGGTCACTAACGACAGGCTCGAATATAGCGAGAACTGGGATGATGTTGATCAAAACCCTTTCGACAGGCCAACATCTCACATAGCATCGCTTCTTCGTCCCCCTTCCCCTCTCTCCCTCCCTCTCTACCCCTCTTTCTCTCTCTCTCTCTCTCTCTCGTTCTTTTCTATCTCTCTTCCAGCCTCATCTCCTTCCTTTGTTTGCTGGTGTGCTGAGTGGCCAGCTCTGGGCGGCGCCGCTGTGTTCGGAGCACGTGACGCGGCGCCGCTGAGACGACGCACCAGCCGGCGGCGCCGGCCGAGGCAGCTCTCTCGGCTGCGTACGGTCGCCGCTCGGCGATAGCATCAGGCGACTACCGGTGTCTCCAGGCGGGCCACATTCCACGGCGACGGCGCGTCCGCCTGCCGCCGACGGCGCTCACGCGGAGAGTGCCGAGCCGGGCAACAACAAGGCGGCCAAAAAACTCTGCCGAGAGACGTCCAGGCGGCTGCAATAGCGGGATAACGGGAACGGAACTGTAACGGAAACGTCCGTAAAGCGAAGAGCCCAGAGGCTCTCGCATAACCGAAGCGGGACTCGTCTGACGTGCTCATAGGGAGGGGGAGTCCCCAGTCACGGCTCTTGCCCCCTCAGTCGTGGCAAACAAACTGGCCACTAGGGGCGAACAAAGCCGGGTGGCAATAGTTGGCTGAGGCCGCATCTTAACTGTTCTATCGAGTTCAGGTTACGAGACATGCATAAAGATTAAAGAAAAAACGGATCGTTCACCTTTTTACCAAATCTTCGTGATCCGCAGAGTCATTTGGAAATAATATGGAAGCAAATTTGTGGCAGCAGGTAATCACGCGCCAGCACAAAACTTATTGGAACACCCGTGGTAAACTGGGCAGTTTTGTTTCGCACACGGTATCGTTCTTACTCTGGGTCTTTTCGTCTGTTGAATTCGCCATTATCGTCAGACCACGTTTCACGGAGACCCAGTGATGCTCAGGATGGCTTTCGGTGGCCAGCTGATGTAAGCCAGGAGAAGCATCTCTCGCCGGTCATTAGCCCCGATCGATCCGTTCCAGGCGCCGCTCACTGTGCTGAAATAAGTTCAGGCGTGAGCGTATGCGGAAATGACTTGATTTCGAACCTAGAAGCGCTTCAGCGGTTGCGTCTTCACAGTTTTCATTGCTGTGAGGCCGGTGTTGGCTTAAGATCACTATGCTGGTGCCAAGGCTTAACGCCAAATAGTGTCTCTTGGTGTAAAGATGTCAAGCGTTGTTCTGGTAAGTGCCAGTGATGTTTTGAAGAGGTCGGCCGTGATAATTTCTGCAGTGTTTGTATGCTGAGGCTCATGACTCTGAAAAGAATTTACGTCCCCATACTACTACAGTGTAAAAGCTCGACAGATTTTTTTGTAGCCACATGGTGCCTAAAAATTGTCAGATAGACGACATCGGTCTCCCCTCTCTCTCTTTCCCTCTCTCTACCCCTTTTCTTTGGATGGTATGAAACACATCGTTAACAATGACTTGCAATGCCTCGTTCTATCAAGACGACGACAGCGGCAAGTGGCCATCGCGAGCAGGATACGGTCACGCCGCGTGAAGCCTGCTTGGAGCACAGGGGGACCAGCAAGCGACACATCGAGACAGCGAGATCGGTCCCGCGTCGCTCGCCTCCTGAAGGGATTGCTCTCAGCAGGGTTCGAGTGCAGTCGATCGCCGGCGTGTTCAGCCCCGGCCAGACTGGCTGCTGAAGAAGCGTGAGGTCTCAGCCGGAGTGGTGGCTGAAGAAGTGTGCGATCTTCACTCGCTGTCTATCAGCCGGGCACGGTACTCGACAGTCGACGATGACCTGACCATCCTGACACTGACTGACCTTGAGACACTGACCGTGCTGTCCCTGTGAGCAGCAGCCGGCTGGGGACACTGGCATTGTTGTCTCTTTGACTCGGGAGTGACGGCAGACTGGAACACTGGCCTTGTTGTCTCTTTGACTCGGGAGTGACGGCGGACTGGGACACTGGCCTTGTTGTCTCTTTGACTCGGGAGTGACGGCGGTCCGGGACACTGGCCTTGTTGTCTCTTTGACTCGAGAGTGACGGCAGGCTGGGGACTCTGACCGTGTTGTCGTTGTGACTCGGGAGTGACGGCAGGCTGGGGACTCTGACCGTGTTGTCGTTGTGACTCGGGAGTGACGGCAGACTGAGGACACTGCTGCCGGGACGCCGGTCGCCGCCCGCAGCTGGGATCGATCCCTAATAAGATGTCATCACCGGCAGCGGCTAGAAACGGCGGGCATCGCCCAGTGGCAAATCAGTGACGCACAGTGACAACAGCGGAGGAGGGGTCTCTGTTCACTGCGAACCAGGCTGCCCAGGATACATAACGGCAAACAAATGTCGAGCCGGAAAATTGCTGAGGACAAAATATCGCACATGGATGAATAATGAATGGGAATATTTATTGAAATATGCAAATGTTGTAGGATAAAATGCCGAACGGGAAAATAGCGAACATAAAATGTCAAACAGGAAAAATGTCGACCCGCGTAAATATAGAAATGGTAACCCAACGAATGACAAAATATCGCCAAGTGAACGGAAGGCATAGTACAGAAAGGGATGTCGAAGGTCAAATTCCGCATAGCAAAACAAGGACTGGGAAAGTCAAAAGACCACCTCACTGGCCGTGAAGTCATCGACACTTCCGTCTTTGAAGACCGTGGACGGAGTTCAAGTCCCGGTTGTCCAAAGTCTCTCCAGTCCTTTGCTTCCCGTGATCTTCCGGAGGCGAGCTCTGAGTCAGAGCTCGCGCAGCTCGCCTCTAACCGTTGATGGCAGCTGATGCGGTGATAAGCGCGGACCATGGCCAGAGAGGAACGACATATTCTATGATCCTCCTCTCTGAGGCACTGGAAAAATATTTTCTAACCCTCTGTCACACGATGTGAATGGGTTTATGGGTAAGAGAGCCCTACCAATGCTGGTCACAGCTTACCCCAGAAGACGGTTGGGGAAGGAGGAAGGGAAAATCTGGGACACCCAGGACTGGAATCCTGCATACGGTGACGTCAGAAGGTCCAGTGACGCACTTGGGGCTCCTTTGTGGGGCCTCCGCAAAGCAACGTTTGAAACACCTGAAATCCCGGAATATTTATCTTAAGGAAATTTGAGGTAAACAGAGGAGACGACTCTGAGGTGTCTTTTCAGAGATTTCGCCTGAAGTTCGCGAACAGCTCGGCAACGTGCGTTTCGCAATGTCATCGCCAAGTTGCGGGAGGAACCAATGCCCCCCCTGCCGAGCTGTGGTATTGCATGCCCTGTTACGTTTATTTTTTCTTAGCAATCATTATCTGGTGCGTAATTAATCCTGTCACTATATTTTGTCCTTAGTTATTTTACCATTGTAACACGTTAATATTTATCTTGTTCGATATTTTGCCGTACCCCTATGTGTGTTTTTTTTTGTTCGGTGTTTTGATTACGATATTTTTCCATTTTACATTCTGCGACGTTTTTGTCCGGTGACCAGATCGCGGCGAGTTAACGAAGCGGGCGAAGACTTATAGAAATAAGCTGGCCGGAGACCGGCGTTTCCGCTAGTGTCCTCTGTTGGAGATATATGTAATGCCGTCGAATGGATATGCGTGGTTCTGTTAGCGTGGAGTTATGCACTCTCCGCGAATGGATTGTGGCTGGTATTGGAACATTCCATTCTCATCTCGGTTTTGTCCTCGATAATTTCAGTCGGCTTGGACATGGCCGCAGCTTATCATTATCCCGACAGACGCAATCTTAGGTGACAAGATCACTTGCCGCCTGCTCGTGAGCGTTCCCATACTATCAGTCGGCCATTGTTTATCTAACAGTTTTTTTTCTCACTCTGTCGATACCGCTTTACGGCACGGTGTGCATCTGTATGCTAAGCACATCAAAGGCGCTGGTCTTGCGCCGGTCTGCCTGGTTTTGTGTCTGACGGTTTTGTGTCTGACGCTGCTTTCCGCAGACGGTCTCTGAGAACTGCCCGTGTCGACGTTCACAGGTCAGGCACTTTTGTTTGTTTTCTGGCTCCTTTTTCGACGCACCAGTCAGGATTGACCATTAGCGTGGTAGTCAGAAGCCGACTGGTCTTCAGTCAAGTCGTGTGTCTCGTCAGGCGTCAGCCGGTCGTCTGAGGTCAGGCAGGGCTGTTAGACTGCACAGCGACACTCGGCTTAGAGTTCGCGCACCTTCGGCAGCAGAACAGGTGTAAACAACAGCTGATTGCGCTCCACTCGCAGGACGATCTGCCATTCCGTTACCTTTGTACCCTACGAAACAAAACATGGTACTCCGCGCACAAACACTGCAGGTTGACATTTTCCTCGCCTTGCTTTTCCTCGAAACGAGGAGTACCATACGATTGTCACCGTTTGGACGTTGAAGTCACGACTCATATTTCCAGACTGTTGGGTATTAATTTTTGTTTCATTCGCCTCATCCTCGTAACAAGGCGAAGCCATTTGGGCTGAAATGGCCCATGGCCCCATTTGCGCTGAAAATTTGACGTTTCTTAACCCGAGCCCGGTTGTCGGTCGGCGCCATGCACGCCCGCCTGGGGGGTGGTTGACCTCCCCCCTGTAACTCACGAACGGTTAGTCGCAAGATAAATATAAGCACGCCGTTGGAAAGCTCGTGGCGAACAGAGTTTGAAACTTGTCTAATTTTAGTTTTGGATAATATGTAAGCCATTTACGCCCTATATATGTTTTCTCATAGCCGCGTGCATGAGACTGAGAAACGGCCTGGATCTCAAGGACAGTGACTTATAAAGTCTAGACAAAGGCACCAACGGGCAAGTTAAAGTCCGCAAATACCGATACACGTTCAGTTTCTCTGATTTGTTTCATACGTACCCGGAAACGTTGAGTTAAAGACACCGGCGATTTTCGCACCGCTGCACGGCGGGTGCTATAGACGTACACAATATTAAATGAACGAAAATTAATTTAAGCGCTCTTTTGTTCCCGCGAAATATGCCATTATAAGTGTTGTTTCTTGATACTAGTGGTTCTTGTGATGGTTTGTCATGCTTAAATTTCGGAAAAACCCAATAGTTATCAATCTACACAAATGGCGAAACGTTATTCGCGAAAGTCTGTTTATTTCCAAAATAGGCAATTTTTGAAACTTTTTGAACTTAATGGTATTAGTCGCAATTCGGTGAGCCAGTTCCGCCATTTTCTACCCGATCTAAGTCATTCATCGCCGATTTTGATGCCAGTGCATTTTGACTCATAACAGTTATTCGTGACCTGACCCCAGGTCAGCGGTCGGAGGTCATTGAAACTTTGTTAATTTGGCGGAAACTGGACGTTTGTTTTTCCCCACACTAAAACTTTTCTAAAAAAATCCGTCAATTTTCGGAAAAAACGGTGGCTTATGTTGAAAACGGGTTTGGCCTTAGGTCAATGACCTAGACATTTCCAAAAAGTCCAAGATTGCAGAGCTGTTGCATTTATCAAAATCTCTAACCCTTGGAAATTTTATTGTGATGTCATGTTTTGCGAAAAAGTTACAGGGCGCTAAACTTTTTTGGTCATAGGTTCATTTGACCTGACCTAGGTCGGACACCTTACTTGACCTGAGGTCCAAAATTTTGATACAAGGTGTAAAAATGATAAAGCAAAACATACACAAAGTTTCGTGGCGCTGCGTTTGTTCGTTCTCTCGCAATCCTGGAAAAAACCTCAGGGAGGCGGTCAACCGCCCCTCTCCCCCAGTCGGGAGCGGGTTGACCCGCCAAAAATGAAAATACATACTTTCTGCAACTCGAAAACAAAGTGGCCGAAATCCGAGGAGTTCTCAGGGTTGAGGTAAGTTGGATTTATCCTGCCCCCTCTTTGACTAAATTCTTGCTACGAGCTTGTCTCGGGCCATTATTGAAAGTTTGGCAAATGCAGAGATCGGAGTCGTGCCTGGAGTCACACCTGGGGAATCAGCACTTAAGACTATTTAACAATCTTGTGTTAGCCGCCTTGCCTCCAGAGTATACGGTATTGCTGAGAATATGTGTGATTAGCTTAGTTAGCTTATTTTTTTTCCTTTTCTGCTTTTTAGTGGTTTTGAGTTTCCTGCTTCTCGCTCGGCCGCCAGACGATATGATGTTTCAACTTGATACGCTATGAAGCTGCTCCCCGCCGGTTTTATATTCCCATCCATTAGGTATGCTGGCCCAGGAGTGAAACTTTGTATTTTTGGTTGGGGATGCACACACAGACAGAAGTAACCTAACCAACCCTCAAGTATGGTTTCCTCATCTTGGTCCACTTCATTTTGCCACTTCCGAATCCTAATGATTTGCGACATCAGTTTTTTGAATGTTTGATGATTTGTGCAGTTTTGTGAATTGTGATCTGTAATTTACCTTCTTTCTGAGTAAACTGTCTGCGTTGCGCATGAACCGGCAAAATATATCCTGGCTATGCGATATATAGAGCAGTGAGGCTCGAAAAGGAGTGTAACATTTTTAATTGACGTGGCCAACGCATTTTGGCGTGGTGACGTTCAACCTTTTACAGAATAAAGTGGCGAAAAGATTACATTATATATAATGGCTTTTAAGCATCCGTGTGCGGCAATCTTTAGGCGCAAAAACACCGAGGCCAGGCATTACAATCCCCATCGGCCGCGCGGCGTCGGCCGCCGCAGCTAACACCAGACGGTGGCCGGCGGGCGGGCAAAAACGACCATGTTTCGTAGTACGGTATTTCTGAACGCCTGATGACATCCGTGCGTACGGCTATGGGATAACCTTGGCCGTAGATCCCACCTGTGCATTTTAAGATTAATACTCTGAACGGATTAACAGTTACAGCACCACGATTTCGTCTTGATCTCCGTGAACGCTGCGTCATTGGCGGGAAATGTGAAAACCAAGGGCGTTTGCGGTGTTGTAACATCAAATTACTTCAGACGACATACCCAGCTAGCTATAAAATCACGGACAACAAGCCTATTAGTCGTGGCGACGGACCCCGGTTGCTGTTGGTCGCATCCATTATTCCGGGATAATTACAGCCAGGACTGTTATCGGAACGACGCTTCCCATTAACTTTACTCCCTTCCTAGTCGGCACTGATTTACGCCTGAATGCTGCTTACTTCCAAAACACCAGACTGGGAGGACGCCACTGTTCAACTTGATACAAAACGATACGCATTTTTTGTATTTTACATCATCGCCACAACTGAGCATTGACGCATTGGTGGAATCTTGACTGGTCGTATTGCTGCATCTGCTAATCCGTTTGGGGACCAACCGGAATATTGCACAGATTAAAGCTACGAGCGAGGGCCGATGCTGCGCGGCCAGTGGAGACTGCAACGCCGGTCGTGTTTGTGCTGAAACATTGCAAGCGCGCATGATGAAAACGCCCGTCTAAAATGTTTAAGGACGATTTTTTAATGTACAGACCGGAGACCAAACGCTCATATCTTGGCCATAAGCAAGTTTTTCGAACCACGCTAAATTTTGCAGGGTCTTGGCTACGTGAATGGCATACGGTAGCATCGGTAGAAGGCAGGGCAACGCGTAACAACGTGAGTGACTTTTTTAGCATTCGGGTTTTGCCATCTACCTGTGTAAATTAGAGCAGGTGTGGGCTTTCTGAAAGTGGCCGAGCTCAAGCCACGGAAGGTCCCAACAATTTGGAGGGTTTCAGGCATTTCTCTGCGCCATTTTTCACTTGGTGCAAAGCTTTGTAATTGCAAGTTTTCAATTCAAATTGAATAATTCTGCTGGCAATGTTGTACAGTTCGCAGCGTGTTGGCAGTGAGTGCCCACACTGCCACACCGCAGGACGGTACAGTACACAGACTTTTCTATAAAAAATATGATGTCACCGGCCTGCAAGGCCGATGAAAAGGCCTTGCGATTCATCGTCAGGAGACGCGATAAGTTAGTGTCCCCAGGAGACAAGCTGAGACTAGCAATTACCAAAGTCCCACGACGTGCTCCCTGCTTATGTCAAAATATCCGACCTGACCAGTCTCTATTCAAACAATCCAATAAAATGTGCAGTTCCAAATGCGCTCTCGGAGACTGTGCATTCCGCTCAAACGGTAATTACATTAGACTGACGACCACCTCTCCCAGTAGACGCGTTACAATGCACGTGCAAAGCGGCGTCCCCAAAAAAACTCACTAAATCCCACCATGGCCAGCGACTCGTCAGACAACAAATGGTAGAGAACACCACGATCATGGACAGATGTCACAATGTAAGATGACTTTATGTGCTCGAGGCCGTAACATGGACCCATCCATTAACAGACAGGTTAATGCGCGGGGAAACCTAGCCCTCTACAAAGGAGCCTCATTGGTCCCACGGACAGTGCCGAGACCCAGATGAAACTGTAGCTAGAAGTGATTTATTTGCATGTAATTTGTTTGCAAAGTTTTTACTTTAAAGTTCCCTATCGACACCAAGCACGCATCGTGTTTCGTGAAAAACGAATTGAAGTACTCTGGTGTCCTACATTTTTTCTCAAAAGCCACGGTAATATCTTTACTTTTTCTGTAATTTCATTAATGATCACATCGGAAACCATGTCTGGTGTTACCTGATGTCCTGTAATACGTTACTCAGATCATTTTAAGTCTAGATGATGTGAAATGTTTGACGAAACGTCGAAGGAAATACAAGATACGTGAGATGAACTGTGTTATTTACTACATAGACTCTTCGTGCCATAATGAGCTTTGCCTCATTTCCCAGCAAACACAGCCTAGGAAACAAGCGCTTGATCCTCAGGATTGAAAATATCCCTGCCAAGACAGCTAACAACGAAGGTGCTGTTATCTTTAACGATCATTGTTCACACACATATATATGTATTTTATATATATATATATATACATACATATATATGTACATATATATACATATATATATATATATATATATATATATATATATATATATGAAGTTGCATCCATGTGCTGGTCCCTCCAGTCAGTTTTATGAGGTGACACTTCTGGATGGGGGGAGGTTTCAGGCTGCAGTGCGCTGATAATCGGAAAATGGCCGGTCGATTTAGGTATGGAACGGAAATGTTTCGACAAATGCACCTATTTTTGCCCCTCCTTCATTAAGAACCCTTTCACATGGCTATTATGTATTCCTTTTTAAATCCCATTACACGTCAAATCGCGTTCCTGTCACAATCGAACGATAATTGGGATTTAAAGTTCCAGCTGTCAAGGTATCAGTTATCGTCAAGGGTGTCGATTTGCATTCTTTTGTGATTACCATTTCCTCCAAGTTGATTTGGGTTCCTAATGTTCTCCCATAATTTTTGCCGATTTTAACAAGGGAAAAGGGCAATAATTACTTAGAGAACGGCCGCATTGATGAGGAGTAGGTAGGAAGTATTGCATAAAGTATCTAAACCATTTCAAAAGGAAACGATAACGGATTTTCTGGGGTGAAATAGACACACTGCTGAGTGGCGTTAGTTTCTATAAGTCTGATAGCGTTAAGAGTCTACAAATATTGATTTAAGCCCTACCAATGTTTCTCTGGGCCTTACGAACGTTTTTGTTGTAGAAGACAAATCTTAAATCACAATTGTATGTGAAAAGGCCATTGAGATAAAAGATAAAAGCTAGAGTCATGAATTTCATAATAAAGAGCGATAGTATACATATATGCATATTGCGTATATATATATATATATATATACATATATATATACATGAAGTAAGTGTGACTTTTAATGTGATTTAAGGTATCAAAAAACTTGTAGATTTCCTTTTGCCAAAATAATGTGGGCTAAATCCAATGAGAAACCAACATTTGGGGAGGTTAGCTTGTGGGACACTCGGCTCGGTCCCCAGTCATTCACACAAAACGACAGTCCTGGTTATTATATACAGTTATTATTGTACAGTTATTAGTTATTATTATTAGTTATCAGTTATACAGTTATTGAGCGCCGAAGGTTGTCCTGCAAGCAAAAATCGAAGCGGTCGTCTCCTTCACGAACCATCAGAGTCCTCGGTTTCTGCGCAGTGCGGAGTATTCGGCTGCCAATGACTCTGGGGCCCGGTGTTCGAGCTGTGGCACTACGGTCGCCTTACAGGGAAACCCTGGGCGGTACCACGGCGCGGCACGACCGCGTGTCCTTGTTTGAGGCATGCAAGGACGTGCTCGGCTCTTTTATCTGTTCTGTACTCCTGTTATCGATGAAGGTGAGCAGCATGGCATGGTAATGACTCACCCAGGATTTTTGTACGGCGAAGTACGTCATGCACGAGGCTTAAACCGGCATGAATTTTGCTGCGGACTGTAGTCGTTTTATGTGCATTACGACCAGCTTAATAATATCACGAAAGCCTTCCTGTCGTTAACTGACAATTGTTGCCGCTGAGGATTAGGAAGCAAGGGAGTTACGACTGTTTACGAATTGCCCATCTAATGCGAAAAGGAGATGAGGAGTTCTCAGACTCGAAGTCACGAATATGTAGTAACATTGACGGAAACTAATTCTACAAAGCGAAAGTGTTAGGACTCGTTGGCTTCTCGACTTCTCATTGACGACTCAGCTTCTCATTGGTCTTAAGGTCTTTAAGTATCTCAGCTTTTTCGTTACTGAAGTCCCACATGAAACTATAGAAAAGCTTTTTTTGAACGTACAGTGGCGTATATAATATTTTAATAGCTAATGCAGTCCATTATGGACGTTTCCATGCGAAATTTGGTGGCAACAAAACGAAACCTAATTCAATGGCATGCCCCGCCTGCATGTCTCTTATTCTGGAGTACGACAGCGAATGGCGGCTGGGCCGAAATTGAGGGTGAACGCTCCTCTAAGCTGACCGGGTCTTGTTCCGGCCCGTTGTGTCGTGATGTTTGTGGGCCGCACGCTACGATACTGAGAACAAAGCACACATTATCAGGGTAGCAATGCCAATTCATAGTTTCGGAGAAGATTTCATACCCCCTTAATATAACACGGTGTACGTAAGCCTGCGGATATATCCGCTTTCTTACGACATCTCATTCATCCAATGAAAAATAAAGCTGCACTTTGTTTTGATCCTCTCTTACATGTGTTGTTTTTCCTGAACCTTCGACATTGTCGGAGAATAGCTACAGCCACCTCTGTGCGATGAGTAGGACTGATTTTTGCACGGAAACGGGCAAGAGCTGTGTCCTCGCGCTCGGCGCTCTGATACACGACCCGTGTTACGAGCTGTGCGCCACCTCCTTCAAAAAAAAGGAGACGGAAAAAATACTGCTCAAGAGTCTGGTTTTCTTCGTTCGTCTGCGATTACTTTTGTCCCTTGCTGCCAAGCGCTCCTGAGGCCATTGCGCTGGTCTTCGGCAAATGCCGTCAGCGAGGGCGGACGCATGGTGCAAGTCAAGATCCCATCCAAAACTTGCCCCCCTCCTTCTCCTTCTCTTCCTTCCATCCGTCTTTTCCCGCTAATTCTTAACTATGATCAGTGCTGCAGATCTTCACCCCTGCTTTTCCTTTTCAAATGCGGCTCATCTCTCTCTAAGCCTATGTCGTCCCTTCTCTTCTGCTTGTGTCCATTTCTATCCTTGTTTGCGAGTTGTCTTGGAACTCACACCGTTGCAGTGCGATTTGAATAAACGCGCTAGAAGGGTTTAACCATATCAGAAGCTTCGTTTCCATTTGGTCTTTGTCCTTACCCTTTTCCAGTTAACCGTGAAGAATTGTTGCCGCTTTAGTTGTTAAGTTGCTACCGACGTAAAGGTTTCTCACTGACATGCCACTCTTGCTGGCTGTTTGAAAACATTTAGGTTTCAGATAACTATGAATACCATCTGTTTTTTTGGCGGTAACGCCTGAAGACTTATGAATCGGACCGCTTTCATAAATGGAAAACGATCTGACAGCCTTATGAAAACTGTTAAGTCATCAGCCATTGTTCAAACCTCTCCAAAGAAATTAACGTAGTGTCCACATTAATGTGTCATTTTTGTACTGCACCAGTGACAGTGATAGTCCATCGACACAGTGTCAATGAGTTTTCGGCTCGTTCCAGTTCTTTTTTTGTTACTGCAGCCTTTGGCATCGTCCCTGATTAGGCTGACGTACCTCGGAAACTTCGCTGTACAAAATCATTGCTGCTTTTCTGTTTTCGGTTCGTAGCCATTGTGTCCAGTCGTATTTATTCCGTCATTCCTGTCGCATTTTCCATCTCACCCTATGTTTTGTTACTGATTTTTGGTTTGTTCCGCACGCTGGAATATGATTTTGCTTTACGGTGCCGGTAACGCATGACATGTAAGAAGCAACATGGCGTTTGGTACGACCTGGGCCATTTGTATAGAGTCGCACGTACGCTGCATCAGCAACATAATGAAAATCATATCCGTGCCAGTGGAGAAGCCAAGCATAAACACGATTTGCTTGATCCAATTTCCGGTGCCGACCAATTGCAGCCCGAAAAACAGAGGCCTGGATGCAAATGTGACCGCGCTGCAAGAGCCATTGCAATGGGTCCCTACGGAGGCATTTCGGAGCCCGATCGGTAAACGGGCGGAGGCGTGTGGAACTCCCATGATGACGCGTTCAGCGGTCGCCGAGAAAAAAACGCGGACAACCGGCTGCTTGATACTTTCTCGGCTTCTACCGTTGTCCGCTACGGGTAAACCGTTGACAAAGGTGCAAAGACCGGGCCGCCATGCGGCAGCTGCGCGATATGTTAGCGCCAGCATGTTTCAAAACCCGGTCGTCGCTTGAAGGCCGAAATGTGCGCAAACTTTCACAGTCTCGCGTCAAGTTGTCGAGCAAAACGTAGACAACTCGCTAGGCGTATATAAAAGGAGACGTAAAGAATACATGAAGCTAAACATAAGCTCATTTCTCATCATTTATTAAGTCAAAACGTCGGCCGAAGGCGCTCTTATTTACCCGGGACCTGGCTGACTCGGCTTGCTGAGCGTGGCCCGCTACGCAAGACCCTGCGACGCTGGACAGCGGGCTGGAGATGGTGGAGGCGGACGCTCCGGCCGGAGCTGTCCTCCACAGCACCACATCGAATGGCGTTCTCTTCACCACAGGAGTGCATCAGAGTAACCACACGGGGCGTGAGTGGTCGAGTCGCTAGGGCGCCGGATTCTGGATCCGAAAGCTCTGGGTATGATCCCCACCGCAGGAAACTCCCACAGGCCCAGTCCCATCCAGGGTGTGGCGACGCTAATGATCTTAGCAGCTACATAAGGCCTTGCATAATCTTACGATTGCTATTATGTGAGTAGCCACACCGACACCAACACCGTCCAACGTCACCAATGACCATTCGCTGAATGAAGAAAATAATACCGTTAACTCTTCGAGCCAGCAGCGGTGGCTGCCTTACCCGCCCCCGCGCTCAATGTCTGTGTACCCATTCTAACCCTGCCCGCCTCGCCGCCTCCTCTTGTTGCGTCCGCCTCTGCCGGCCTCTTGCCACTCCCGCTTGCCTGTCTCCTCTTGCTGCTTCCGCCTCTGCGGTCACCGGTCCATTTCCACCGGTCTGTTTGCCTGTCTCCTCTTGCTGCTTCCGCCTCTGCGGTCACCGGTCCATTTCCACCGGTCTGTTTGCCTGTCTCGTTTTGCTGCACCCTTATTTGGCGTCCCCCGTGCGCCTTCGCTTGACACTGCGCCTCCGTCTCGCTGGGGCTAGCCACACTAATCTGTCTGTGGCTTTGAGCAGCTGTTTGTCAGCTAGATGAACGAACGTTCTTGGTAAGAGTGCTTCATTTCCTTGCGTGGGTCTGTGTACAGAGTGTACACTGTGCACAGAGTGTACTACGTTGTTTCTAGACACAGAGCGAATGGGAAATAAGTCGCTGTTGTCTACTGGCTGCAGTTTCCATGGATATATGTTCGTGGTCTATGGTGCCGCAGACGGAGGTGTTGCAGAGGCAAGCTGCACAGCGGTTTGCGCGTTCCCCTATCATCCTGCTCTGCGATTATAAGTATGACGTGTGTTGAGTTGTTTTAAAGTGCTTCAATGTTTTTGGATATGCACCACGGCAGAGTTGTCCCGCTTGGAGAGGATGCATATGTGCACTAAATGTTTGTCCTAGCTGTGTACAGGGCCGCCCTAGAAAGCTCTGAAGGGAGAGCTGACTGGATATTCGAAGGCCATTCGGGAATCGTAGGCTCTATAAAGCTGAGGACGCCCCTGGTTTTTCCTTCGATTTTCTGCGCATGTTTCTCACGCTTCACTTTTATTGTCACACGTGTCGGAGATTCGTGGAACATTACAAAGGAAGAGCACTAGTCTCCTGGCACCTCCGTCCTCCCTCCAAGCCCACCCCCTACGGAGTGACGGACTCTGTTGTTCCTGCAACGAAGCTGGCCCTGTAACACCAATATCACCGCTACTGTCGGGATGGCTATCGCTGGACGGTTATCGCGCTGCGCTGCGTTTGTCCTGCACTTGTTGGCCTCTTTTCCAACAAGTGCTCCAAACATTCTTGGTGGGGGGGGGGGACTGGAGCACCAGATCCTCGACGGTGCGGCCGCGGTAAGGCGGGGGGGGGGGGAGGGTTGACCCGCCGCTCCCAGTTGCTGAACCTACAGACCGGTCGGCTCGGCGGCGCGGGACAGGTGGGGAACGCCTCTGCCGATGCTGAGGAGATGCTGCCCCGCCTGCAGGCCGGCCGGCGGGGAGGCCGCCGGTTGCTGGGACAGAGTCGGTCCTGGTGCTCCGTGTGAGGAGATGCAGACCTGCCTGCAGGCCGGCCGGCGGGGTGGCCGCCGGGTGCCGGGACGGAGTCGATCCTGGCAGCCGGGCCATGGCCCGCCGCCCGCTCCCTTTATGGATTTTCGGCCGCGCCGACGAACGCCCCAGTCAGCGACGGCGACCGGCGCCGACCGGCCGACTGGCGTGTCCTCCAGTGACCGGAGCGGTGACCTGACCCGTCCGACCTCCGCCGACCCGGTGTCACCCACGAACAGGGATCCGGTGTGTCAGACCGCCCGCGACTTGGTGCGTCAGATGTGCATTGACCTAATGTTTCAGACTTCCAGTGGCCCGAAATGCTAGACATCCGATGGCCCGGCGTGCCAAACTTGTCAGAGTGCATTGTGGAAGAGGTTCTTACTTTTTCCAGTAATAGACTCAGTTACTGGTATGTCCCACAGATTACTACCGGCAATGAGCGGCCAGCCTTTTACAATGGCTGACGTGGACGAGTACAAAATATGCGTGGCTGCCAGCATTCATGACGGATTTTCCTCTCGTGGATCCGAAGCTCCGTCCATTTCATGGCGCCGCACCCTCCCACTCGCATCGCGACCGTCTCTGTGGACCGTGACCCGACTCGTTCCCCCGGCGTTCCAGGCGTGCGAGCATGAGCTTCCTGTTCGGGAGAAGGAAGAGGAAGGAACACGTCGAGTCGGGTGAGTACCGACAATTGTCGCGCCTCCCAAAAGCACCGGCACCGCGAGCTCGGCCTCTCACCCGCCTGTCGTGTCTCGGCGGCAATATTTACCGGCCAATGTCGGGCACGCGCACCCGTCACCGATCCAGCGCGAGGGTGTCGGGCGCGCTGCCCACTTCGGTCTTCGTAGAGCCAGCCAAATCCGGCAAACGGGAACGAAATCTTGGTGATAGAGGCTTACCAGCGCCGGTCATGACTTGCTGACAGCGGGACCAGGTCCACGAACAGGACAACACGCACAGTGCGTGTCATGCTGGACGGATGTACGCCGGCGTGGGTGTTGGGGCACAGACCAAGTGTCCGAGGACCCTGGCGGTCTTTTCAGATGAGCAGGACCTTCTGAAGTGGTTGCCGTCTGGACGCGCTAAGTGCTATAGGTCAGCGACAGTTGAATTCGGGCCTTCGACGTACACTACCGAACTTGGCTCAGATACTCAAGCTGCGGGAAGGTCACAGGCCACTGGCATTTCATCCAGGATGCTGGAGACTGTTGTGTGTAGTACTGGCAGCTTCAGAAACCCTGGGATCTGGCTAGCAAATACCATAAGGAGAATGAAACGCCACCCTGTACGTGATGCTTCAAAGCAGGCACGTAGTCAAGGGGATGGGGGGCCATACCCCCCGAGCCAAGCGGTCTACACTAGATATTTAGCGATTTCATGGGAATACGGAATAGTGAGCATATACATGCTACAAAACCAAACATTATATGATTTTCCTGCGCGTTAAATATGAGGTTAATTGCATAAAATTGTTGCTTTTTCCTATAAATGTTGTCATACGTCAGAAGCCTACATTAAAATCTGACATTTGGCCCTCCTAAGGAAAATCCTGGCTACATACCTGCTTCAAAACTATTTTTCCCAATGACTTATCGATTGCTCAACACTTTTCAAAATTTTTAAGAGTAAAGTCATTTTGATGCTGTAAACATTCATACATTTAGTCGTATTGCAGCGCGTTCGTTAGTGAAGTCAAACACAAAAAAGGCGGCTAGACAAAAATTTGTAGTTAATACAAATATATCCTTGATGATTGTTGCGCACATATAGACATGATGGTTTTGTGACAGAAAGCATTTGAATTACCCTTGTTTAGAAGCAGTTTAAAAACAGCGATGCAAGTAATGGAAGAACGTAAAGATCATGAGTTAGTTCCCTTTAAGCTCTGATTCATCTGGACTTGACCTCAGGAGGAAACAGTTGCCAACTACAGCAGCAGATGAATTTACAATCTAGGCCGCCACAAAAGCTGTGCTTCATCCCGAAGCCCGGTACACCTACCACGAAGACAATGGAAATGGAAAACGATGGGGAACTTCCTTTCGCTTCGATCTGAGAGGTTCCCACGTTATCTGTAGAGTTCAGAGTAGGTGCCGCTTGAATCAGAAAGAAACGAGCTATGCGCTGGATTTCATTTTGTCATTGCATCTTGAGCAGGAGAGAAATGAGCGCGAAGGTGGCTACCACACGCCTCGTTCCGTACTGGGCGAACGTGAAAATCCCCACGTGCGGCGAGAGATATATCCTATGTAAGTAAGCCTGTTGCGTTCATCGTCGCGCTAACTTTTTGGATTGATCCGCATAAAGTTTCTGCTGATTCTTTGGGGAGAAGGGAAGCGCCCAGACATTTAGATCAGTCAGAGTTCAGAGCGAAATTCCGAAGCCAGGAGAGGTACTCCGCTCCGATAACAAGTTCACTCGGGAATCGCTGGATGACAAGAGGACGTTATCTGTGGTCGCATGGTGCGATTTAGCGTTCGCTGACTCCTGCGTCGGTCTCCTGGACGGCCGAAGCACGGCGCCGTGAGGCCGCCCGGATGCCGGTACGCACGGCCGCAGTCCTCGGCCTGCGTCCGGAGTCCACGGCCGGCACCGGTGTCCGGAATCCAATGTCCATTGTCCAGTATCCACCGTCGTCAGTCGGCCCGGCTGGGTCCGATGTGCGGTGTCCAGTATCCTGCGGCCGCCTTCAGTGCCCAGTGTCTGCAGCCGAATCGTCCCGTGCCCACTCTCCAGCCAGGCCAGTCGCTGAGTTCCGCGTCCAGCGCCCGAGTCCGGTATCCAGCATCCGGTATCCGCCGTCGGGCGGCGGCGGCTCCGGCCGGCCGGCGCGCGGGCCGGTGGTCGTCAGCGCGGTGACGTCCGCCCGTGTTGGAGGGATGCCAAGACGGGAGCCGGCGGCGGCCGGCGCTGGTCGATCCGGCCCCACGAGCTGCGGCCCGGCCGCCGCCGCCGGCGCCAGCACGCAGAATTCGCCCCGTCACCCTGGCGTCGACGCCCTGTGGACACTCGAGGGCGACCTAGGCCGAGGCTCGGCTCGTTTACGGCCGGGCTCCGTCACGCAACCATTCCGAGAGCGTCTGTGATCACGTTATATCACATTATACGTGAATGGACGTCAGTGGCAAATGTTTCAGTTTGGATTACCGAAGTCGGGGAATTTGTGGCTGGTTTTGTTCTTAGTTAATGCGAGAAGAACCCAACGTAATGATGATGACATGAACAGCTAAGCCTAGGGTTTTGATTCGTCTAAAATCATCGTTTTACGGCATGAATGAACGAATGTCTTGCTAGAACTTTCCGTCTGTCATCTGCGGTGGCACATCGTTTCAATGTTTTCGATATAAGAGTTTTATGCTTGCTGCGTTGAAAGTTGAAATGAATAGTGCTCTTTCGTGATCTGGGCCGTGCTTTATTCGAAGAGTAAGGAGACAGTCGCATGCCATGGCTGCGGAACGGAACGTCTGGTTTACAACCTGGTGTCAAACGCAGATGGTTTCGCATTGATCTTCACGTGGACATTGCGGTGCCTCGTTAAATTTAATTGATTTACTTCACGATTAATTTGCAGTGTATCGGCATGCTTCGTTGGTGCTTATTAGTAACACGGCAGCGGAGCCCAGCACATTTTTTTTGTCATGAGTAACGCAACAACGTGACTTCTTTCGTATCCAAATTTCGATGCCTGATATCCAGAAATGAACTGGACCAGATTGCTTACGCGCCATTAAATCGAATACCAACGTGCCAATGCCTGCCAGCCCATACACGGGCGACTGGCAATGATGGCGGACTACAAACACAGCCGCGGCGGTTCACATCATTAGGCAGAAGCAGTTCGGGGACGGGACAGCCAGGGACGGTTTTCCTTTGTCGCCGCCGTGTCGGAGATGCGACTCCGACCCGCCGTGCGGCAGCGCCTGAGGCGGTGGGCGGGCGGCCTGGACGGGATCGCCACACACGGTCAGTGACTGTCCCGCCAGCGGCGGATACCGCGTCACTCCGGCTCCGGCTGAGGCCGCCGGAGATGGGACCGTCCCACGCAGCTGAGGCCGGGGATGGGCCCTTCTGACACAGCTGAGGCCGGGAATGGGCCCTTCTGACACAGCTGAGGCCGGGAATGGGCCCTTCTGACACAGCTGAGGCCGGGGATGGGCCCTTCTGACACAGCTGAGACCGGGGATGGGCCCTTCTGACACAGCTGAGGCCGGGAATGGGCCCGCCTGACACAGCTGAGACCGGGGATGGGCCCTTCTGACACAGCTGAAGCCGGGGATGGGCCCGCCTGACACAGCTGAGACCGGGGATGGGCCCTTCTGACACAGCTGAAGCCGGGGATGGGCCCTTCTGACACAGCTGAGGCCGGGGATGGGCCCTTCTGACACAGCTGAGGCCGGGGATGGGCCCTTCTGACACAGCTGAGACCGGGGATGGGCCCTTCTGACACAGCTGAGACCGGGGATGGGCCCTTCTGACACAGCTGAGGCCGGGAATGGGCCCTTCTGACACAGCTGAGGCCGGGGATGGGCCCTTCTGACACAGCTGAGGCCGGGGATGGGCCCGTCTGACACAGCTGAGGCCGGGGATGGGCCCGTCTGACACAGCTGAGGCCGGGATGTGTCCGTGGGACGCAGCTGGGGCCTGAGATGTGTCTACTCAACGGGCTGATCCAAGGACGTGCCTCTCTGACACAGCCGAGCCGGGGATGCGCCGTTCTGACACGGGCCGGGCCCAGCAATTTGCGAGCCTGCTAGCTCCGGTGTCGGCTGAATTGGTCTGTTTACGCCCGGCGGAGCCCGGTGGGCCGCCGGCGGCCGCTGCAGCGCGCCGGCCGGCGCACTTTCCTCCGAGCGCCGGGGCCGGCCGCTGCGTAAACAGGTCGACACAGGTGCGGCGCCGCGCCGGGCGGCCGGCCGACTCTCCCAGCCAGTCCCGGGCCGTGTCAGGCGGCCCGGCGACGGGCGCCACGGCTTTCCACCAGGAGCCGAGTCATGCCGTGAGGTGCCAGAGCCACGGCATTTTTAAAAAGCACCAATGTAGTGTATCAGTTTTCCTATCCGTACAAAGGTTGCAGACGTCGTCAGAAGCACTATATCGGTGCTCGGACCACAGCTCTCTTCAGACGACTGACTATGCATTTGCATGGCGGAGCTTCTGCTCAGCACTCATAGGCACACAACAAAGACATCACGAGGAAAACCCTGACTGACACCACGATACTCATGACGTGTACAGATCACAGGCGACTAGTGATCTACGAGGCTCTGCTGATACAAAAACATCGCCCCTCCCGCAACGTCCAGTTGAAATTATGTGCAACCCTGGGATTGTGGGGTGATCCTCCGTAGGTCAGGCAATCGACGTTATGCGAAATGCACGAAGGGTATGGTAGATGTGTGCTTGTTTTAAATATGTAGATGCGAAGCTAATTCTGAAGGTGCCAAGTAATCACGACGCGCGTGATACTTTGAAATTCCGAACTTGCCTTTGCTATCCGTCCTGATAAGAATTCATTCTGCAAATGAAAAAAAAATCCGGAACGTCAATGTACTTTCTATAATACATGAGTGTTTTTGTAAACCCAACATGGAAACTTTTACCGACATGGAAAACCATCGAAATCTTCCGAAGAAACTGTTGAAAGCCGTAACAGCTGTCTCGTTTTACAAAATCAAAATGCATCTTTATATATATATATATATATATATATATATACATACATAAAGATTGGGCACAGTTCTTTTTTAATGCAAGTATTATCAAAGACCACTGCATAATAGGCGTTTGATAATTTCCTTTGGGTCCGCTTAGTATGTCTTGCCAATTTCCTGGCCTCTTCATCAAGCTGGAAATGTCACTACCAAAATCACTCATGTCTCTATTGTGGCCAACGTTTCGTCATACTTATGACATTATCGGGGCAAATGATGAGAACAGAGACGACTTACAGCATGGGATCATTGGTTCATTGATCCGGTTAAATGATTGAAAGGTCGTGAAAAACATTCTGCTCCCGACAAATATTACTCAAAACATTTCAAAATTAAAGTTTTCCGAGCAAACGAAATTAGAAAATTTGTCTTGATACAAAACTCACAAAGAAGAATGGCTTAACTACGACTTGAGTAGAGCGTGCCGTCAAAATGTAGAACACTTTCCAAAGCGTGAGAACTCAATCGTGGTCCAGCTGGTTGTTAACCAGAGGCAAACAACGTGTTGCACGGTTGATCTGTGGTCAAAATCGAAGTTTTGTGTCACACGCAGACCTGCGCATCCGCTTAGTACCAACATTACCCCCACTCAAAAGTAAAATATATTTGCAATTAGTATTATCACTCACACAACGGCACACGTTTGCGGTGAAAAAAATCTGCATAACAACGCATCTATATAAGAAATCACTGTGAGCTATGGAAACCTTTCGCGACCTGCAGGGCTCGAACCCGCGCTTCCTGATTCACAGACCAAACCTCCGGCTACTCGGCTACGACTGCAAGCGAGTAAAAGTTGTTTGGAATGGGATCACTAATAAAACTGCATATCTCGCCAGACTGCATATATCGCCAGGCCTGAAAGGCGAAGGGGAACACCTCAGCATGTACGTCGTGCACACACCAGGCTGAAGCTATTGACATGCAAAGCAGTCACATGTGTCGACTGCCACATATCACGTGCTCCTGCTCGCCAATTTTCAGCACCCCAGCGGTAGTAGTTTTGCAGAAATGACGGAGGGGTGTTTATCTTGCGCGCCTCGCGCTTCACGTGTGAGTTGCTTCCCCGTTTCGGCCTAAATCCATCGAAATTAACTGTCCAGCTGTCTGTCGGGCTTTCCAAACCATCGCCGCACCAAACTGCACCGTTTGCGTCGCGGCCATTGGTCCATAAGAAACACAGGCGTAAAAGAAACGCAAGCGCGCTGCACGTGACTCGTCGCACCCTGCCCATCATATGAGGTACCATTGGATAAACTTAGAACTGGTTTGTCTACGCAACAAATTGCAGCCGCCTAGGTCACTGCGGACGGCACTAGGAGATCTCCGAACCCAAATCGAAACACGTACCTGTGGATCGCCCCATGGATCGCGCGTGGGTTTCGGCCACAGAAGCGAGTACCTGCAGCTGGGACCCATATTGTCACCAAGTCTTGAGCCAACGTCACCCGCCGTTTGACTTGTACCCGTGATTAACTGAATTTGCGGAGGTCAGGCTCGCGCCACGTGGCACGTGCCACACGCCACGAATCATTTAAAAACCTGCACCGTAATCTCTCCGCCGAGTCGGCCCAGCCGACTGTGCGCCATCGGCTAGCGCGATGTTTGTGTCGCGATCGGCTAGCGCGATGTTTGTGTCGCGATCGGCTAGCGCGATGTTTGTGTCGCGATCGGCTAGCGCGATGTTTGTGTCGCGATCGGCTAGCGCGATGTTTGTGTCGCGATCGGCTAGCGCGATGTTTGTGTCGTGATCGGCTAGCGCGATGTTTGTGTCGCGATCGGCTAGCGCGATGTTTGTGTCGCGATCGGCTAGCGCGTTCGGGCGCCAGACGCGCAGAAGCTTGGACACACAAACACCTCGGTCTGAACTTTTTCGAGCGACTTCCATGTACGGAATCTCGCTCGATAAAAACGTGCAAAGCGCCGGGCGCAAAGCGCCGATTGACGTGTGCTGCAGTCAGATCAGACAGGTAGTTCCCGAGATCTCCGGGAGGCGAATAAGCCCTCCCCTGTTTACGGGAATGCCTGTTAACGTTATCGGTACGAAAATGAGGTTAAATGTGCCGGAAAAGGAGTAATGGTCCTGAACAGCACTTGTGCCGGACTGTCGAGCGCGATTGTCCCCGCGTCCTGAGAACTAGAGCGCGCGAGAAAGAGCAAAAACAGCTATAGCTGACAAAGCTGACGGAACAGCCGAGCCGTAGTCAGCTCGGATCGATGCCGACCGTTCGGTGTCGCTGATTTAATCAGAACACGTGGCCGAAAAGTGCGTCTCTTGACGACCAGCGCCACGTCCCCCTCCCCTCTCTCTCATGTACTGATACACGTATCAGCAGTATCACAGACACGTGTGTGCTTGTTGCTGGGTGGTCGGTTTGGTCGTGCCGCATATGAGGCCTACGCCGGGTTCGTATGGTCTCATCGCCAGAGCCCACCAGCCGCCAGCTCCCCTCAGTACTGAAAACACCACCTTATTACCGGCGGAAATACGATGCGATAAATTATTCTACGATATAAGTGCACTACGATACATCTTACTTAACCCATTCAGACCTGGAACAGATTTGAGATTCCAGCGATGACGCTTTAAGATTTCAGTTCGGGGCCTGTCAGGAGAACGCTGTTCAGTTGCCATCAGAATCGCACTGCTGGAAATAACAGTTTCTGGTTTGGTAACAGTGGTTGCCAGTTGGCTCGTACGTAGTCCAAAATGTGGTGTTGTGCTCAACATGTTTATTTATTTATGCATTTTGAAAACTCATCACACTTATCGAGCCCATGACCGAAGTCATTGGGGCTGTTCTCGAGCCCGAGTCAAATGATGAGGAAGAGTCAAGGTGGAGGCGCGCACATAACATACAACACACAATGAGATGTTTAAATACAGGGTAACAGGTCAGGATCGGCAATGTGGCGTAAAAAAGCCGAGTCAAAACCACGTAAACACAAATGGGCATCATCATCATCGAGCAGCGCTCGAGGCCGTCACCATACGCCTCTTCAGGGCGCGTTTGACACACCTTACTGTCATATCGGTGAATTCGGGCGGCAGGGAATTGCATAAGGAAGCCGCACGGTAGACGAACTGCCTCTCACCGGCGGCGGAGCCCCTGATGTTTGGCAGGCTTTAGTGGTCATCCTGCTTTGGGCTCCGTGCACCCCCTGGTCGCTATAGTTGAGAAGGCGGTGCAGCACCAGTTTCACTCTTACTGCATATATCTGCATCGTCCAAACTCGTTGGAAAATCGGATGATTTTTGGTGCTGTAATGCCCGAAGAAGTGAGAAATCTCACTGGGGCAAAACATGCCAGTGACGAAATTCTTCTTCTTTATAAAGAGGACGTTTAGAGGCCATGTTTGGTGCTGGGTCCAAGGTAAGCCGGGGGCGCAGTGAAAATTGTTCCGGGTTTTCCGCAAAACTCGGGCAAGAGAGGGCTTATGGCCGAAACGTCGAGGCCAAAATTCACGGCGAACAGGCGGCAGTAGCACCAACGCAACGAAACCGTGATCGCACCACGTCCAGTGGGCTCTCCGGCAACTCCAAAGTGTGCCGTGGGTGGATGGTTACAGGACGAATAGTCGAAAGACTTACTCGAATGCCGTTTCGTCGAGTGTAGAAAGGCCGAATGCCCTTTGCGACATACCATTCCGCCCTCCCCTGCCATCATTTGCGGCATCCACCCGATTATTTATTTTGACGCCGGAAAATAATTTACGACCGCAGTGCATCGTTGGCAACATGCATTGCTGGCAAAGCGCTAGCATGACGTCCGCATTTAATCTGCGGTAAGGCCGCAATAGCCACATATGCTGTGGATGGCTTTTTAAAAGTGCTATTACTTCCATTACTCGTTCAAGAAACATACATATACTTTTTAATCGCCTGAAATACTTACGTAGCGTATACCACCCAACGGTGAATTACTGGATGAGTTACTGAAGCCCAAACATGACAGGTTTCTACATAATCTTTAGATAGATGGCGAACATTTCCTCACAAAGTTTCCTTATTTTAAAACCCCTGACCCCGCCTCTGATAAAATTTAGCAATTTTGAACAATCCGAAATGTAGATTCGAACAGAGGATTCATCGGTATTCTCTCAACAGCAAATCGAACAATACTATTTTTCGGCCGCTAGAGGGGGCCTAATTCCCCACCCCAACAGGTTTGGGTCCCGAAAAGCCGCAAATGAATAAGACTGTAATTTCTAAAAGGCCTCAAGAGGTTATGCTTTTAAATTTAAGAAGCCCTTAGCACGCGACTTTTGCATCGTGCGGATGTTGCAAAACAACTTGAAGTTTAAGCACAAAATGGATGTTTTGGATGCTGACCGAAATGGACCGCACAAAATGGATGACGTTCATGCTCCTTAGTCCGCTGAGGCCGTATCAGTGAGGCCCCACACCAGCAGCGCTGGCACCTTGGTGGACCTGTGGACTGGACCGGCCGTGGCAACCTGTGGACTGGACCGGCCGTGGTGGGCCTGTGGACTGGACCGGCCGTGGCGGCCTGTGGACCGGGACGTGCTCGGACGGGCTTCTCTCCTCCCTGCGACGGTCGGCCCGTTTGCAGCCGTGTCGTCAATGGCGTCATCGGACGGGCTTTACGGCGGCGCCTGTAAACGGCCCGTCCGGTCTCCGTCCAGATGACCCGGACTCGCTGTCCTCTTTCCTCCCTCCTGGGACCTTCCGGGTGACGCGCAGCTTCAGGTGGGCCGTGGCAGTTTTGCTCTCTGAACAGAGAGCTATGATCTCAGCCCATGTGCTATTGCCCATTTCTTATTTCCGCCGCGTGATAACGAATACGGTTTGAAGAACAAAGGTGTTAAGAAAAAATTCAGGTCGCGACGTTTACCGTTAAGAAAAAGTCCAACTTTTCTTCAAACAGAGTTGCCTGTATAAGATCGTCAACGAGGAAGACGGAAAATAGTCTCAGCCAAGGAGCTTACAACTACTGCGCTGGTCCCTTAAGTTGTCGTAGGTGTCAGTGTAAACCAAAATAACTAACTTTTTGGAGATGGGCAGGGGCACTGGCAGGTCCAGTTCCACTACAGGCCGTTCACTGAGGCATGCCCATTAAGGCTAAGCACGTCTTGCACTCCAGGGCCGATTTCACGGAACGTCAGCCTAAATCGAAAGAAGATAACGCGTGCATCCGAACAACTCATGTGCGACTAAACCTTTCTACCCGGAAGAAATCTCAACCCGTAAAGGCAAAAACACCAAACAGGAAAAAAACACAAATTGTTGGCTCACCAGATTTGGTATGGTAATTGGTAAATAGATTTGCGTGGGACTTTTTAGACCCCGTCGGGTTCTTTCACAGAGCTGTGTAACCGAGGAGAGAGGTTTGAGTGCCGTTTGATTTGCGCGGGAAGAAGGTTTAGGGATTCAAATCGGGCTTACGAGGACAAGAGGGCAAGTGGTCGATCACGACCCTATGGAAACAACAGCCGTCACTCACTCCGCCTGCCAGTCGGCAAGTTCCAGCGGCCGTCAGCAGGTGGCACTGCCGTCACGCAGCTTGACATTAATCGCCGGTCGGCTGCCCCATTCTCGGCGGTGTTTCGTGAGTGCGCCGGCCGCGCCGTAATAACGAGCCCGGGAGTCGACGGCAGGCGTGGTAAATCCGAGAACAGGTCTCTGGCGCCGGCTCAGCGAGCCCTTGACACGGCGCGGTGCCACCGAACTAAGCCGGTCCGGACAGCTCCCTTTCCAGGAGCTGTCCGGTAAAGCCGGTGACGCACTCCGCTCCACACAACATGGCATAACTGCAGTCTTCTGCAGGCGTATCACTTAACCAGCGGCGGTCAGGTGCACATAGCAACAACGATCTGCCGCAGGTACTTGGAAACAAATCCGTGTTTGACTTTCCACAAAATGTTAAGAGTGGCTTACGACTGCCGTGTACTTTTGAATTGTTTTATTACATGTCGCTCAGAAGGAAGTGTAAGGCAATCCATTCGAGTTTCTCGGACCTGTTAGACCTTTATGTTCTCTTGTGTCCAAACAACTACCTCATGGTAGTAGAACTCGAGCGCTGAAGAGCCCTTTTTTAATTTTCATTTACAGACATTGTGAATACGATGGTAAACATATGCTCGAAATAGCTGTGAGACATCCCGTGTTCTCGTGTGGAGACTGAAAAGATCATAAGACTGCGCTGCATTTCAAGTCCTTTGGAACCAGAGTTAGTCCATGACAGTCACGGACATTCACGGTTCCTGGTTCAGTATGACAGCTAAACTCCCCGCGTTGCGGTCAACGTCCGGCTGTGGTGTTGGAGGTTAGGCTGTTGGTAATCACTTACCTATTACAATACAGGCTTGTTGCTGTGGAACTGATGTCATCATGTTGAAAAAATGTAATGTGAACAGGATGGTGGCCTCAAAGCTTTGAATGAACCGATCTTCTTTTGAGCAATCTACTTGTGCCCTAAGGACCGCAATCGAACTGCATAATCAAGCTCGTGGCACGGTAATCAGTGAGCCAAGACACGGCATTTGTATTCTGAGGCTGATTTCTTCGAGGTTGCGTTTGCCGTCTTTCAGACTGGAAAGGCAGACTTCGCATGACCATCGTCCGTCACTCTCCTCACGATGCATCTCTTGGGACTCGCATAGATCGAGACCGGGCAATGCAACAGGTTCAGGTCGCTCAGAATGATTGCTTTTGCCGGCGTCAGAGAATAAAGCCATTCTTTTTTGCTCTCTTCGACATTTACGCAGGGCGCGATTACGTGAAGACGAAGTTATCTCTCACGGTCCAGGAATGGCGGCAGCCTTCGTCGGATGGGTGTAATCCTCGTAGCTTCCCTCATGCTGTTTAAGTGCACGACTGCAGCCGTGCACTTAAATCGTGGCAGTTCCATGGAATGACCACGATTTGTTTCCCACGTGCATCATGGAATTACCTGTCGTGGTTCCTCCGCTGCGCCGTGTTGTGCATTCTTTAACGGCCGCCCCGTGACGGGGAGATTGCAGCCACGTGATGCATCACATTCCAGCTGAGACCGCCCTGTGTGGCGGGACCAGGCCAATGTGAAGACTCCTCAATTCTCGCACAGCGGGAGCCAAGGAGGTGCTCCACTGTCCAGCGTCTTACTGTCCACAGCAGCCACTGGCATATAGCAAACGCCGACCTGGGTGTTTTGCCGTTCGGTATATAATGTTAGAGGTGAGAGTAACAACAGTGTTATGCACGTAGAGGAACTGTGACTGCCACTAGACGTGATGGAAAAACAAAGTTCCAGCTTACACAATGGACTTGTGGTGGGAATCTTGCCAAGACCAGACTTGAAAAGAGAGGACATTGTCTTGACTGTAAATAAAGTTTTTCCAGGTCATCGCCTATGTTTCATTTCATTCTAAAATTCCCACGCCGAAAAACATCGCCCTCAGGCCTGCTCAACATTGACGTCATACGTAGGCGAAAAATGACTGGAGGCAGTGGAAGAACCTGGTGAAAAAACGCATGTCATACTTCCAAGCAGTCTCTTTCGGCGATGGCGTTGGACCTCGACCGCAGCTCTGAATATGGTCACATGCGATGGTTGAGACTGAGTCGATCGGCCCATTTTAATGCGGCTGTTGGCGGATATCGACGAAATCGGCGGATATCGGATATCCACGAATGGAGACAAGCGCAAAACGAGGAGGAGGAAAATCGAGCGATAATGGCAGAAACCGCCGACAACCGGCAGCTCGGTGGCCTTAGTAATGTGGCCCCGCTGGGGAAAGCGTCAGAGATAGGTGCAATGGAAACAGTAACAAGGCACTGTTAGATAAATGTATTTTACATTCTGTCTCTGCCGTCAGAAAGGCCGTCATTCCCCGTTACTTGGTACGGAAGCAGAAATATTATTGTTTTCTCTTTATAGCATTATTCTACGTTCGGAATGATAACCTTTATCAGCGAAACAACCCCGTCAAACTCATCTCCACGCGCGCGTGCTGGACGTCGTCACTTGGATTTCCGCAGATGGTGCCGGCAAACACGGTCACCTTGATACCTGACCCGTCGCCCTGCCCCGCTCGACATCGTCGACGTCGTTCGTTGTGATCAACGAGCTGGTCGTTGACGCAAAGGGCTATTTTACTGCTTGTGAGCATGCCAGCCGCCGTAACGTCCCATCGGGAGCAGGGCCACGCCGGCTGGCCGGGGGGGGGGAGAACCACCCACTGGACCGCCCGAGGTCAGCACTTGGCGGCGAGGCCGGCGGCAGACGGCTCCGACGTCTGACTGGCTCATCGTGCTGACGGCGGCCGCCCTAGGGCATGCGATCGTCCACTCGGCTCCGAGTCGAACGCGAGCCGAGGAAAGAGGCTGGAAGGGGATACGTTACGTTCGAGCAAGAGGTCAGGTTTGTTTGGTTGGGAACGGCGGGCGTTTACCCGACCAGCGGCCGGCACTTCCGGCTCCGGCGGAAAGGCGTGAAAGGCTGCCCTGTGCTTACTTCGCGCCCCAACGTCAATCGATGGGCCGCACTGGGCGTGGCTATTTGGAGCCCGGATAAACGTGTGAGGTGGAGACGGGACGGTCAGTTGAGTCGGCAGGGCGTTCCGCAGTGCCGAGACGCCGGTCGACGGTGGCTGAGTCGGCTTCTGCGCGTCCTGCCGCCGCTGTCGCTGACCTGCGCAGAGCAGCCGGGCCGGAACGGCGGACAGCAGCGCTCCTCTAACCCCGCTCGCCTGACTGGACTGAGCTGACGTCCCTAGCGTTCGAATTCGCGGTAGGAGTTGTCAGTAATGGAACGGGCAACGGCGAGGCCAAACCAGCGGTGATCGGCTCGTGGAAAGGGGACACTGGACATCTGACAAATGTACACTCAGAACCACTGCAAGGCTTAGGATACGTTTTGGGCAAGGAAAGCGATAACCCGTGCGGACCTGGGCTTTCCTATGTTGAATTCGGTGCCAAGGCCAGATTGGCGACGATCAGCTCACAGTTAATCGGCTTTGTTGATGACAAACTAGAGAGGGGCTTTCGGGAACAAAAGACATCTTTCGGTAAAACTATCGCTCGGAATCCAGGCTTGAACGTTTGTGGACGCGCCACCAAATAAGTGCACTGAATGCCTCACGGGGTGCCCGACGCCTGTTGTCATTTCATTAGGTCGTGGTTGAACAACAAGCTATGATTCTAAGACAAATCCACGTAAAGCTAATGCATTTACACAAGTGTGCACACCCAGATATTTGTAATCGCAGGTGCACTTATTCCAAGGGTACATAACTGCAAATATGCCTAACCTCGATATTACATTGGTGAAAATGACTCATGGCAAATTTATGTAAGGACAGTTTAACGTAATGGAAAATGTACGCATGTCACGTATACGTGTGCGCATGCGCGCGCCAATAAAAATGTACCTGTACGAATATGCACGTATGGGAATGTACGTACGCCCACATGGAAGTATTGGAAGTGCACCTGTGACAGAAAGACCTGTGCAAATGTACTGAGCCGTCTACATGTTTAGACTTAACAATACTTATACATGTAATCACTATTTTGTAACGGTAACTTTTGACGGTAACAATGAAACAGTGGATGCGTTCTCGTCTTCGAAAGTCGGGGACAGGAACGATTTCAAATTACCTACAAAAAAACGGACCTTGGACTACGTCAGCGGAGCTCCGCGCGGTCACGTGACAAGCGTGTGTGGGGTGTGATTAAGGCCTAATCCTGAGGATGGTCAGGAGGCAGTAGATAATCAGGCCGGCTAGAACATTTTCCTGCCATTTCCGATTTGATATACAAGTCCTAATATTCATGTTAGCGTTTCCGATTTTACATACCCATCTTGATACTCGTGCTATCTTTCCCGTTTGACACATCGCTCTTAATGTCCATGCGACGAAGACTAATGCTACCCTGATAGGTGGTGAACAATGAATTTTGCAGCACACTAATTGACATCTTTTTATAATGTTTATCAGTGTACGGGCACCCACAAAACCGAAGGCGCGAGTCAGGAATGTTTTTGGATTGTCCACCATTTTGAGCCCATCTGTCACAAGTAAAAAATAAATCATAAAAAGGTGCAATATTGAGGACAATCAGAGGCTCCATCGACTTTTGACTTGCATTTTCCTTGCAAAGCATGCTGTGTTACTGCCCATTTGTACAACCTGTAATCTTGTCCATTGGCTTACTTTCGGATGATGGTGAGTGACCTACATACGAGGGTACGGTTCAAACTGCCTATCGTCGTCCGTTGTTTTCTATGTAATGTGGGGTCGGGCTAGCTGGTGTTTTTCGCGGCAAATAACATTCTTCATTTTTTGAAAGGTTTACGTTACATGTCGAGTATCACATTTCAGCACGATTTTACCGTAAGCAAAACCAGTCACGTACAAGCCAAAAGTAAAGAAAATATAAAGCCCGTGTTTTCACGAGATTATGACGCAGAGGTGCTTTTGCGCTTGCATTTTTCTTTCACTTGTGTACTTTTTCATACGAACGTTTTTCATGCGTACATCCGCGTTTACGCGCACTTCCATGCACATGTTTCCTCACACATGAACTTTCCATGTGTTCGTTTACGCTTACGAACATCAGGCATACGTGTGTACATTCGCCACACGTATCTTTACGTTTACGCACATTTGCCAAACATACGTTGTCACGCGTACATTTGCCCATACGTGCATTTTCCATGCGTACATTTGTCATTCGTATATTCGCGTTTACATATCTTTGTGCATAAGTACAAAGATATGTACATTAGCTTATGTACATTTGCCATAAGTATATTTGGTTTACGTAAATCTCCATGTTTCCGTAAATCACAGTCATTTCCATACGGCAGTCTCAGGTTTGCCAATCCCGCTATTATCTGGGCGAAAAGATTTCATGGACGAAAACACAGGCAGAAAAGATTTCATGCGAATCTGTCATTATGACCGTGCCCAAGTGTTGCATGTTTGACCAAAAAGCCAGGACAGAATAACACGTAGCCTAAGATGCATAAACAGTCACGTATAACATGTATAGCCACTAGAAAGTGCACATATGTAGTGGAAGACAGAACACTGACACCCGACTCTGCCAACCTCATCAGAGAATGTTGCATACGACCTCATCTAAGTAATTGATGCACCAGTGAATTTCATATTCCACTTTGGTCGACTTTTCATAACAATGCTTGGTTAGTGAGGCAAATGTCGGTAACGGCGTTTTGAGTACTCATTTGAATGTCGGTGATGGTGTTCGATGTGTTGATTTGAATGTCTAGAAGCCCCCAAAAATGTAATTCATTAACAATGATATGATGTAGTCCTCCTTGCTCATCATAGCATGACGTTAGGGAATTCCTCTCTAGGGCAGAGTTTGACCCCACCGGGAAAGGTTTCTGTATCCTCAGAGTAAAACCCCTTCTGTATCTCTACACATATTTTGTTAAGATAAAAATATGCCTCATTGTCCATGATTATTCAGCGATCTGCTGGACGTTTCAGGACAGTCCTGCGAAGCAAAGAGAGTCTACACCTATATTTTGCTTCCTGTTGCTGTGGTGCTTCAGGGACCTTTTGTAGGTGATAAAACTTTGAGGGTGTCTTTTTGTGGATCATTTTATGTCCATATAGTCGACTTGTTTGAAACCTGAATGCGAGAGAGTTCCGTAAGACACCAATTATCTCCTGTCCATTGGAGCGCGCGCACCTTTCCAAGTGACATTGGCACAGCCTTGCAACCACTTCGAAGCTTTCTCTTCAAGGGTGCACCCTGGTGACATCTCTCTATTACACGCTGTATAGTTGGTGGTATGCCCATCTTTTCGAAATGTGAAACGGTGAATCGTTCCCCAGCGCTCCAGTGCTTAGCGTACAACGCGCCAATCGCCTTCCGGCGATCCGTTTGTGTCACGTGTTCCACTGCGGGCATGTTGAAACTAAATGCAAACAAATCTCGTCGTTTATATCGTCCTCGTTTCGTTGCTGCCATAGATAACAACTTTATCTTTCCATCTCCGTTTAATGATAGGCATTAAGCCTATACATTGTTTACATGCGCTGCCACAGGCCTAATGTTACAGTTCGGAATTATTTGTGTCGCATTTCGTAGACAGCCAGTTTATTTATTTATTTATTTTTATTCTATATATTATAATAGATGCATCACAGGCGTTCACCCAGTTACGACCCAAGACCAACGTTAACCCGCCTCCGACTGGGGGGGGGCGTTTGACCGCCCCCCCTGAGGTTTTTCTAGGATTGCGAGAGAACGAAGACACACAGAGCCACGAAACTTTGTGTACCTTCTGCTTCATCATTTTCACACCTTGTGTCAAAGTTTCGACCTCAGGTAAGGTCAGGTGCTTGACCTAGGTCAGGTCAAACACACGTATGTCCAAAAAAAGTTTAGCGCTCTGTAAATGTTTCGGAAAACAAGATATCACAATAATACTCTCAGGGATTAATGATCTTAATAGGTGCAACAAATCTGCTATCTCAGATTTTTCGGTTCCGGGTCATTGACCTAAGGTCAAGCCTATTTTTATGACATGTCGTCGTTTTTTCGCAAATTGACGGAATATTTCATACCATTTTTAGTGTGGAATGGCGCAGACATCTAGTCACCGTCATTGGGCAAAGTATCAATGACTTCCAGCCATTGACCTGAGGTCAGGTCACGAATAACTTTAGAGAGCCAAAATGTACCACCGTCAAAATCAGCGATGAATTACTCAGGATGGGTAGAAAATGGCAGAACTGGCTTGCACGGACGTGTAAATTGGTAACTAATGAATTTTTCCAAAATTTAAGCATGAACAACCATCACAAGAACCACTAAGATCAATAAAATCTACATGGGTAGGTTTTTTCGCAAAAATAAAGGAACGCTAAAATTTGTTCTCGTTAATTTTTTACTGCGTACGGCTGCGGCGCACACCGACAGCCGGCGCGAAAATTGCAGTGTCTTTAACTCAATATTTCGGCGTATATATTGAACAAATCCGAGAAATTAGACGTGTATCGGCATCCGCGGACCTTTACCTGTGTGCTGGTGCCTCTACCTATGCGTTATTAGTCACAGCCCTTGAGATTCAGGCTATTCCTCGGTCTCATGCAGTCGGCTATGAGAAAACATAAATAGGACGCAAATTGCTTGCATATTATCTAAAACTAAAAAATGGGACCAATTTCGGGCTCTACTCGTCACAAGCTTTCCATCCGTGTGCTTATTTTTATCGTGCGACCAACCGTTCGTGAGTTAGAGGGGGACGGCCAACTGCCCCCCCCCCGCAGTCGGACATGATCGTAACCGACCGACGATCGTGCGCGGGTTAAGAAGTGAAAAACACACAAAACACTAGAAAAATCCCTCACCGTGTCTCCAGCTAACTCCATTCTCGACCAGTATCCCTGGCGACATATGCGTCTGTGGGCTTCGTACACAGGGCGTAAAAACCCAAATGAAGCCTTGGTTTATGTCAAGGCCTCGGCTTAATCTGGCATGGGGACGAAGCCATTTCTGTCTCGTAATGTGGGCTGTCGCCAGTGTTCGTCCCACTGCCAGACTGGTTCAGTGTCATCCGCCGCGGATTCCTGGGAGGATAACACTAGACTTGGTATATTTCCTAGATATTCTGGCACTGGCCAATGCAGACTATGCGCCAAGGGGACGAAAAATCCCCATCAGTATCACATAACCTACTCCGAGATGTCTGATGCCACCTCGGATTTTTGTTTCTGAAAACTAGCATGGAAATCAACAACTGTTCTTTTCTAAAATAAAATACATGCAATTTCCCCAAAAAGGAGGCCAAATATACGTGTCTTTTCCACGAAAGGAGGCCATGATTTCCACTCCCCTCCGAATCTTTCCCTTTACTCGGACACGATACGGTTCCTGAACATAAAATCCAGAAAATCTTCCTGAGCAAAAATACATCAGAACGAGAGAGAGAGAGAGAGAGAGAGAGAGAGAGAGAGAGGGAGGGAGGGAGATAGAAAAATGGGATAGGGAAATACACTGATAACGTTTGTGGCTCTTGTTTGGCTGACCAGTGTTTATCGTAAATGATTCATGCCTCCAGACACGCTGCCGTGTTTTAGCCCTGGCCAAGTACACCGTCGGTGTAATTGGCCAGGAGCACGAAGCAAATGCAAAGTATGAAAGTTCGATACAAAGACATGATAACTGCCTGGACAGCAGCTGAAAGGCTGAAATTGCATGAGGAGTCACAGCGATCTGAAACGCATGAGCATCTGTTGTTGGTTAATCTCTTCATGGTCATTTAAAAAGTCGCCCCCTTTGGAAGGTATCACAGAATAGTTCATGGTGTTTGGCACACTTATCATGATTTGTTCCCTTCGTCACGATTTGCTCTTTCTCGCTCTAACACGAGCATGAAACACGCTTAAAGCGCTGTTCGGTGTGCTCCTGTGGCCTCAGCATTGATTTTGAGGCGACTAAGCAGGGACAGATTTGATGCTGAGCACGTTTGTGCCACATAACTTAACGTAGCTTTTGCAAATAAGTCTCACGGCATCCAACGATTTAAGGACAAGTCCATGTTAAATTCAACTAAAACCTCAGTGAACTGACTAGAATGGCAATGATTCTCACGTTGCCATTCCAGCGTGATCATCGTAAGTTTAGTTTTTCTCCAGCCAAAGCGAAAGATTAAAGCGTGATTCATCCGAACAGAGCATAACAGATCTGCTGTTTTCAGTGAACATTGCAATGCATTTGGGTGTTTTATTATGTACAACATCTCTCAGTGATTCCAACTGTTGTCCGTAAACGTGTTCATCAACTATCATAAAACGTGTTTTTCGCTATACTTGGACATTATGAAGACAGCTCATAGAGCCGTGTAGGAACTAGCAGGCAGGGGCGAATCCAGGGGCTCCTTTGGGGGGAGGGCAGACCAGTTTCCTGGGTACATGTGGTAGGTCAGCGAGTCGGCAACCAGGGGAAGGGGGGGAGGGATTGAAGACGTTGGCCGTGGGTTCGGAGTGCATTTCGGCGACTGTGTGGATGGAAGGTCAGCGAGTCAGCGACGAGGGGGCGGGGTGGAAGACTCTGGCCGTGGGTTGGGTTCGGAGTGTGCAGCGACTTCAGACCCTAGTTGTGTAGTTAGTAATAGCCGTGTTTTTTTGGGGGGGCAATGACTATTTGACCCCTCCCCTAATCGGCTGGGTGGACATGGCCGAGATGACCCCTGGATCCGCCAGTGCCAGTAGGTAGCTATGTGTTACATATGTTTTACCTGAAGAGATCCAGTCTCATTCAACATGGACGCATTAATTTAATGCACTGTTAAGATTTAGGCAGCTCGACAAAGTGACATTTAACCCGCGCCCGATTGCCAGTCGGCGCCATTCCCGTTCGACTTGCAGGGGGGACCGCCTTCCCCCAACTCCCGAACGGTTGGTCGGACGGTCAAAATAAGCATACCTTTGGAAAGCTCGTGACGAGTAGAACTCGAAGCTAACGTCAGTTTTATTTTAGATAATATGCAAGCCATTAACGCCCTAAATATGTTTTCTCATAGCCGACTACATGAAAACGAGAACCGGCCTGAATCTCAAGGGATGTGATTTCTAAAGTCTAGGTAAAGGCATCAACGAATAGTCCGCAGATGCCGATACACGTCTAATTCCTCAGATTTGTTTCATCTGTACGCAGGAACGTTGAGTTACACACAGCGATATTCGCGCTACCGCGCGGCGGGAGCCGGTGCCGAACGCGGATAAAATTAACGGGGGCTTATTTTGGCGTTCCTTTGTTTTAGCGACATATGCTTTGCCAAATGGAGTGTCTTGATGCTAGTGTTTTTTTTTTTTTTTTTTTTTTGGAGGGGGAAGGAATTGTTTCCTTGCTAATATTTAGAAACAATCCATAGGTATCAATCGACACCATTGGCGGAACTTTTTGACGGAAGCCAGTTTTTCCCAAAATGTACATTTTTTTAACGTTTTGAGCTTCTTGGTATAGCTCCCAACTGTGAGAGTCAGTTCCGGTATTTTCTATTCGCTCCAAATCAGCCATCGCCGATTTCGAGGGTGGTGTATTTTGGCTCATAACAGTGACTGGTGACGTGAAGTCAACAATAACTGAGGACGCTAAACTTTTTTGGATATAGGTCCATTTGAATTGGCTTAAGTCAGACGTCTGACTCGACCTGAGGTCAAAACTTTGACACAAGATGTAGAAATAATCAAGCAAAAAGAACACAAAATTTCGTGGCGTTGCGTTTCTTTGTTCTCTCGCAATCTTGGAAAAACCTCGGGGGGGGGCGGTCAAACGCCCCCTCGTCGGGATCAGGTTTAACAGCCTGCCTACTTGATGTTGAAAAAATTCCCAGCTTGTCCCAGGATACCCCACTGAAGTAGAAGTAAATGCAATTCAGGATGGATGATAGCCAGATCATTGCTCTTGTCTCTTTGCTCCTGTATAGTAATCCCTGTTATGTATCTGCGTTATCACTCTCAAGCCCAATGCAACAAAGTCGCGCCAGGCTCACACAAAATTTCAGGCGGAGAAACTACCCGAACTCTGGTGGAATGGTTATTTATGCAACGGGGCACTCGTAATTTACCTATTACTTTCCCTGGATGGTATGCCGGGCTGCTCTCACCTGTTCCGTCGGTTTTCGGGCAGAAGTTCGCCGGACTAAAGTTCGTAGGACAATGATTCGTCGGGCAGTAGTTCGTAAGGACAAAAGTTCGTATGGATGGGATGGGATCGTATGGGACAAAAAGTTTGTCTAGGGAAAAAGTTCGTATGGAGAAAGTTCGTCTAGGACAAAAGCTCGTCTCTCTGAAGTTCGTGTAGGACAAAAGTTTGTCTAGGACAAAAGTTCATCTGGCAGAAATTTGTTTAGGACAAAAGTTCGTCTGGTCCAAAAGCTCGTCCAGGAAAAAAGGTTTTTCGTGTCACATGGTTCTCGCACGAAAGTCCTTTACGTCTAGTCAAGAAAAATTGCCAACTGTAAGACGACAGCTCATGGAATCATGCTGGTGAATGAGACTCTACCTATGGCCGGATCCGGAATTGATCCCGTTCAAGCTCGTGCACATCCAACTATAGCCACTGTACACCGTATTGACCTGCCCGAGTCACAGGCGAGTGGGTAACCGGACCAAGGTTCGTAAGTCAAGGGTTCGTATGGGAAAAGGTTCGTAGCCAAAGGTTCATATGCACGAAGTACGTATGGTAAAAGGCTGTTATCGGAAAAGGTTCGTGACGCAGAAAGTTTAACTGCAAATGGCTCGTATGGAAAAGGCTCGTGGGAAAATAGTTCGCAAGGGAAAAGGTCCGTAGGGAAAAATGTTCGCACCCAAAGGTTTGTAAACAAAGGTTCGTATCGGAAAAGAGTCGCTCCGTGTTTGTACAGACGGCGCGATAAAGGACACTAGAAGTCGCAGGCCGATAAAGGGCGCGATCGGACTTGGTTCGGTCCAACAGGGAGGTTGGTTTACGTTAGGTTAGACCAGGTTGCTATTTTAGGTTCGCTCCTTCCCCGATAAGAACCTTAAGTAAACCAAGTGAACCTTTGGTTTTGGACATTTTTCCTTTCAAAGCTTTCCCTTACGAACCTTTTCCTACGAATCTTTTCCATACGAACCTTTTGCAGTACGAACCTTTCTCATTAGCGAGACGAACTTGTCGTAGACGAACTTTTGCCCTTGACGAACTCTTGTTCCAGACAAACTTCTGTGATGATGGTGGTGATTTGAAATGACGGACTTTTGTCCTAGGCAAACTTATGCCCTATGTAAGTTTTTGCCTTATACGAACTTTTGTCCTAGACGAACTTCTGCGAGAAGAACTTTTGTTTCAGACGAACCTCTGTACTAATAACTGACAAACTGTTTTAGACAAAGTTTTGCTAAGACAAACTTATGCAGGACAAACTTTTATCGACGACGAACTTTCGTGCTGGGCGAACTTTTCCCCTTGACGAACTCTTGCCCTAGACGAAACTTTTGCACAGCGAACTTTTGTCCTCGACGAACTTTTTCCCTAGACGAACTTTTACACGACGAACTTCTGCACGACGAACTTTCGTCCGACCAACTTCTGCGATACGTACTTTTGCCCTAAAACCGTCCGGTCTGGCGTGTCATCTGTATTATAGCCAGTGACTACCTCCTTGAATCATTAACTTATGAAACGTAAAATTATCGCAATTTTGAGACAAGCCGATCTTTTGCAGTGGCTTTATCGGCATTTTCTTTTTCTCTGTGAGGATCTTACAAGAAATAACAGCTATAGTTCTTGGTTTATTCTGAGTTTTCCAAACACTCGAATCTCTGACATTCGTTATTACTCGGCCGACGCTACATGCTCGACGCGTACAGTACGCAACAATTGCGAGAGAACAGAAATGTACTTTTTGCTAGAGATGGAAGCATTACACGCTACCCAACCTCACTGTTACCCTGAGTCATGGCTTATAACCCCGAGGTTGTCTGTGAGCTTGTGTCCGTTTTCCTCACGGATGTAAGCGCGGCTGGGCCAGCGGCCTCTTGTGTAAGACGAAAATAAATTAACCCGCGCACGACTGTCGGTCGGTTACGATCACGTCCGACTGGGGGCAGTTGGCCGCCCCCCCCCCCTCTAACTCACGAACGGTTGGTTGCACGATAAAAATAAACACACCGCTGGAAAATTTGTGACGAGTAGAACTCGAAACTGGTCTCATTTTTTAGTTTTGATAATATGTGAACAATTTACGTCCTATATATGTTTTCTCATAGCCGACCGCATGAGACCGAGAAACGGCCTGAATCTCAAGGGCTGTGGCTAATAACGCATAGGTAAAGGCACCAGCGCACAAGTAAAGGTCCGCAAATGCCGATAAACATCTAATTTCTCGGATTTGCTCAACATATACGCCGAAACGTTGAGTTAAAGACACGGTGATTTTCGCGCCGGCTGTCGGCGTGCGCCGCAGCCGTACGCAGTAAGAAATTGACGGGAACTGATTTTATGTTCCTTTATTTTCGCGAAAAAAAGCCAATCCATGTAAATTGTATTTATCTTAGTGGTTTTTGTGATGGTTTTTCATGCTTAAATTTTGGAAGAATTCATTAGTTACCAATCTACACAACTGGCGGAGCTTTATTCGCGAGAGTCCGGTTATTTCCAAAACATGGAGTTTTTTCAAACTTTTTGAGGTTCCTGGTATTACTTACGTCCGTGCAAGCCAGTTCTGCCATTTTCTACCCATTCTGAGTAATTCATCGCTGATTTTGACCGTGGTACATGTTCACAACAATAATTCGTGGCCTGACCTCAGGTCAACGGCTGGAAATCATTGATACTTTATGACGGTAACTAGATGTCTGCTTCACTGCACACTAAAAATGGTATGAAATATTCCGTTAATTTTCGGAAAAAACGACGACATGTCTTAAAAATGGGTCTGACCTTACGTCAATGACCAGGAAAATTCCGAAAAATCTGAGATAGCAGATTGGTTGCATCTATCAGGGTCACTAATCCCTGAAAATATTGTTGTGATGTCTTGTTTTCAGGAAAAGTTAGAGGGCGCTAAGCTTTTTGGACATAGGTCCGTTTGACCTGAGATCAAAACTTTGAAACAGGGTGTAAAAATGATGAAGCAAAAGGCACACAAAGTTTCGTGACTCTGTGTTTGTTGGTTCTCTCGCAATCCTAGAAAAACCTCAGGGGGGAGGGGGCGGTCAACCGCCCCCCAGTCTGGGACGGGTTAATGGACGTAGCATCGTGGCGAGCATCATGCCACTAAAACATGCAGGCGTCAGCATCGGAAGGCGATATCATAGAGTATCGCTAATCGCAAATTCAATGGAAACTGACTCTCACGGTTTCATTCCGAAAGACCTAGACAATGCCACGAAAATTCCTCCAAAAAACGCGCTTACGGATCTAACGGACTCAAGTAACTGGAAGGTTGCTGTCCTGAAATGGGCTAAAGGTGAATAGATGCCTCTGAGCTATGGTCCCAAGACCATGGTGCCGTTATGTTCTTGTCGCCGTATGCCAACTCGCCAGCCACTAGATGACAGACATCCGTTTCGATAAATCTTCTCCACGATCCACACCTACGGCACCAAGTGACTGCCCGCCGTAGCCAAAGTGCCAGGACGGGCGATAGATGTCTCTCATGGCGCAGGTGAATTTAGAAGCTCTTGGGTCTCCTACCTCTGGTATTGATCTATCCTGCCCGACCTCTGGTCACCCTGAGCGACTATTGCTCGGCTTTTCGAGGAAAATGGCAGAGCTGTCAACTCCTTGAAAGTTGGTTCGGTCGTAAGACACGGTCGGGCCCTTGAACTGAGTGTTCTTAAAGATGGAGTTCGAAATATCTGCCTCGAGTGCCAGCGTCGTCGGTCTGGCCGCGTGTATTAATACTCTTCATATCTGCCCTCTCGCCCTCGTTATGATCCTCATCCTCTGAGCTCGATTTCCCCAAGTATTCGCCACTCAAACCTGTCGCCGCCGAAAATATTGTCGGGAAAATTGGTCTGAATAGACCAGGGCTGGACGAGAGGACTCAAATTAATCAACGGCTGTTCTGTCTAGTCTAGTTTGGTCTGTTTTTCGCCCGACCTCGTGGCTTGAGAAGGTCTGTTTTCCTGGCTGTGCCTATGAAATGATCACCGCAGTTATTGCACTACTCGTGGCTGTTTTTTTTTGCATGAGCAAGGGCTCTTGTCTGGGGGGGGGGGGGTTAAGGAAAGTGTAGGACTGGAGGCATTTGTCCATCCCCTCAGTTTACGTGTTAAAATGGGTCCTGGCACCGTAAGCGGGAAAGCCGTATGGTCTCACCAACCTACCACAATGCTTTTATGCACCGAACAGTTGGTGAGGGAAATCCGA